>JAWWEE010000105.1:62248579-62412678 GCA_035221455.1 Xenops minutus | reverse complement strand
CTGTGAGCACAGACAGGTGTGCATGTTTTTGGTGGACCAATCCCCCATGCACCCAGCGCTGAATAAATGTATCTTCTGTACAACTACCTGGTTGTGGGTTTTTTCCGTACGTCAGTGGTACTTCACTCATACACTAAGAAACATCAAATAGCAGAAGAAAGTTCATATTCAGTCATTTTACTTTATATTGTGGAAGTCAAAGCCAGTAACACACATGTTTATATTAATGCATAATGAGTTTGTCCATAGAAAAGAGATGGATCTGTCATACCACAGGCTTCTTCCAGCAAACAACACTGTGCTTGGCCTCCTGTATTTTCTTCCCAGGAGTTACGTGGCAAACCATGTGTTTTCTTCCCTTGCTTGATTGTGACAGTATCTTGACACTCTTTTCTGTTGCTCCCAAAGGAGCTAATCTGGAGACAGTAGTTACTAATTTTCAACATATTCCGTTTATTTGGGATACTATTAAAAAGACAAGCAAACACCTGTAGTTTATTTTTGTCAAACTCAGAAAGGTCTGTGATAACATCCTCTAAGGTATTTTAATATTTAGGCAATTTTTAGATCTTTAAGGCAGATTTTATTCTCAGTCAGATATCACGCTTGACAAATAGGTCTTTCCCTGCTCTTCTCTTTTTAATATGGGACAATTTCTTCATTATAGAATGATACTTCAAGTATAATAATGGTTGGCTTGCTTGGGTTAAAAACAGGAGAATCTGGACTTCATTAATCTCATTGAAGGTTTTTTCTCACATCTCTTCATTGAGTGTAGTAGCTCAAAAGGAGATCATGAAATTTCATATATGTTAAATATACATTTTTTATAAAACCAAAGATACACTGATAAAACCCTGGTTACTAGTTCCACCATTCAGTAGTTGACACTAATGATTGTGCAGCCTTGAATGTGGATGTTTCTTATCCCCAGTTCATGTTCATTCATGTTCAGCATGTGTCCATTGTCCTGACATAGGGTCTGAACTTTGGAGGTGGTTTCAATATACTAAACCAGGCCTTTGAAACCACTTGTTTAATATTTTTCTGAAAGACTTTATGTGCAGAAGACATTTGAAGTGAAAAGTATCCACATTTCCTAACCAAAATAATGAAGCAAATAATTCCCATACTACATTTACAAAGCCCAAGAAGACATCCTCATTGCGAGGTTGTTTTAAGCACCATTGTAGCTGACTAATGCATTAAACAGCTATTGGCATTCATAGCTCTGCTGTATCTTGTATCTAGGCACAGACACAACTCTTACATTCTGACCTGTCAGGGTATCCACATACATTTGCAGCATGCTTTGCCACAATACACCAGACAGAACTTTCTTTGAGCAAATAAATACTTGCTTGGTGGACAATACTTCAAACTATTGATACAGGGCAAAGAACTGTGTAACTCTTACGAGTTTCATCAATAGGACTGCTTTGGTTTCCACTGAAGGTCCACTGAATTACCTTGGGAATTTAGAAAATATTTTATTTCTGCAGCCTAAAATTTCATCTAATTCAGTCTTTGAGCCAAGCATAACTGTTTATTTGCTTTTCAATTCATCAGCCAGCCTTTAAAAATACAACACTGTCTTCTTCTGAGGTTTTGTGCTCAACAATCATTTGGTCAGCTCGGTCTTTTTTTGTGTGTGAATATTTTCTTCTCAGGAGATGGAAATTGACATGACCCTAAGCGAGATCACAGAAGGTTTTTAAAGATATTATTACATTGATCTTATGCCAGTCTTGAGGGGCAATATTTGCAGTCCTATTAATTTCACAAGACAGACAACTGTCTTACACTTACTGACTGTAAGTAGTCCAAATATGCAGACTAGGTCTCCCCTCAATGATATGTGCTACATGTCAGATTATCAGTAGAGGTTTTATGCCCTGCATTGCAGAGAAGTTTCCAAGCGATGTTGCAGGCTGGTATCCCAGATCTACCAACTTGGCTCTCATGCTTTGGCTCCAGGAGCAAAAAGTTGAGCATGTCCAATCAAGCTGGCAACACTGGCAGGAGCAAGTCTGTTTTTTAACTCTGAAATTCCAGCTGACCTCCAACCTCCTCTCATTTCTTTCATCTGGTTTGCAAAATGGTGGCAAGCAGGAGAGGAAAAGGCTCTTGGCTGCAGTGCCCGGAGTTAGTCATTGCTGCCTCAGGAAACTGCCTGGCATAGCCAGTTAGAAACACGAGGCCTGGGGAATAAAGACTCACCACAGCCAGATGTGAGAAGACATTTATCTCTCCAAAGTGGTTCTTTCTTGTGATTTCACCAGAAACAGAGATTGTGGAAGTACAGTGCTGTATAGGGGCATGGCATGGAGCGGATGAAAAAATGTTCCAGCTCTGGGAAAACGGGGCTACCTCCCAACTTTGCCTTTGGTCAGCCATCATGAGCATATCAGGCTGCTCTAGATGATGCAAATAAAGAGGCATGTGGCAGAAGTTTTCCAAGCTGAAGCAAAATGGCAAACCTGCAATGAGTCTGGCCAAGTCACAGGTGGTGTTGGAGGTGGCTGGTGCTTGTTTCAAGCTGGTTGAAAAATGGCTTGTTGAGAGTTTAATGAAAGCAACACAAATTCTCAAAATCATTTGGCTGGTTCTGGGTATTGTTGTCTTCTTGACCCAGTGAGAAACAGAATAATGCAAGAAAAATAACTAATCAGCTGGAGTAAATTAGTCTACTACAGTGAGTGTGCATCCTTGTTTGAGTAGAGTTATGCACAGGTATAATTGTTTGCAAGAGCAGATCCTTAGAGACCAACACATTCACACATACTGAAGTCTACTATGGTGAACAATCCCACCTGGCAAGTGGAAAATCTCACTGTGGTACTGTACAAGCCTAAGAGTTGGCAAAGTCAGGACCTTGGAAACAATGTTTTCTACAGCAATGTCTATTTTTTGGCACAAAGGAAGCTGAATAATCTATCAGATATATAAACCTTGTATATCTTAAACCAAGTATTCAGGGAAGAAACTGTATTTTTTCACAGATTAGGACAGTGTTTAACATATTGTGGGTGCTACCAAAATTCAAACAAAAATTAGAGAAAATAACTTGGCATAATTTATTTATTTGCTTCTTTGTGGATTTGTAAGACCGACAAGAATACAAGAAGAATGTACAGTTTGTTGTCATTAATTCTGTGATTTAATAGTTATTTATTTACTTAGGTGTAGAAAACTTCAAAACTATCAAATCCATCTGTGTTTTCTGGGTGCCTGGTGACATACGACAGCTTGTAAAAATAATGCAAATCTCAGGTTAGCCTCACCCTCCAACATTTATTTTGGTTTCTTAGGTAACTAATAAGATCAACAGCAGGTGACACTGCATGTGACAGTGGCTCTAGGGAAAAATTCTCTAATCTACCTGGAGCTGGACTGAAATCTCTCATTAATTTCACATGGATCATCAAAGAGCATCTGTGAGGTAGCTACAGTTGGTGGATGGCACAATCCTGCTTGCCAGCAGAAGCCTTCCCTTCAGCACTACTTATTATTCTAAGACATAAAGTCCCAAATTCTGCAATCTTGACTGAAACTGTGGAAAAAAATCCTGCTGTGAATTAAAAAGCTGTGTCACAGGCAACCTGAGGGCACCCCCGATGCCTCCTTTAGAAACAGAATTTATTGGGTCAGCAGCTTCTGACTCCTCCTAGCCCATTTGGCCACCTCTCTAACTAGCATGTTAGCAATAGGGAAACATACCTCCTGTGACAGTAACTGGCTCCCTCTTGATGCCCCATTTTGCACTGGCACAGCAAAAGGAGGATTTAACGCAAGCAAGAGGCAGATCTAGGGAGGAGTAAGAAGCCACACTTACAGCGTAGAGCTCTTTGAAGTCAGTGAGTTTTACCCTATTCTGGTTTTAGCAAACCTTTGCAAGAGGTGGTCTGTGTGGTTTTGTGTCCTGAAGGTTTCATTTTAAGTTTCGGGGGATTGGGTGAAAGAAGATACTTGGGAAGAAACTGAGTGAAAGATTTACACATCTTTGAAAGCTTCAGAAAGTTTTCACTGAACTGCCTGGTTTCTAGTCTAAAGTAGGATTTCACTGGAATTTTCCAGTAAAATATCTAAGAACTTGAGTTTTCATCTACCACACATATGCTTGAGATTAAAAAAAAAAAAAAAAAAAAAAAGAAAAAGAAAACACAAAAAAAGGGCAGAAATAAAAGTTCTTGTATTTTAAACAAGCTTATCTTAATATTTCTAGTAGTCTAACATGTTTGTAGATTATTTTTTGCATAAATATTTTCTAATGTCTTAGAACTTACTACAAGTAAGACTGCAGTTACAAAGTTTCATACTTTTTTCTTCTGAAAAGGCGGTTTGCATTCATGTAGTGAAAGGAGAAAAGCAAAGGCTATCAAATACTCTTCTGATAAAAGCAGTATTACTGATAGAAATTTCTGGGTTTAAATAATCCTCATCATATTTCTCTTACAAACTTAAGAATATTCTTCATAGCAATTTCATAATGTAGCTCTCTAAAACTTCTATATTAAGCCCTGGATTCAAGCAGGTATTCATTTTTTGTGACTTTACAGGTACAATTGGTACATTGCTTCTGGCAGACTGGCAAGATAGCACACAGGAATTATCTCATTTAACTGTAGATCAATGCCATGACTGCAACGATAAAATTGTAGGCAAATTGTACTGTAACTACAAGGTTATTATCAATCACTTTTAGCTCTGCAGTGGCACAGGAGAGAGGACAGACACTGTAATAGGCTCTCTGCTGAGTACATTTCATTAACATACTCTGTTTTCTTCCAGTCTTGCATATCTCTTGCTCCTAATGGCTACTTTTGTCTTGCTTATGAAAAAAGTAGGAAAATCAACCCAGATTCAAGTAAATATATCAGGGTGAGTGTCGCTTTTCCTCTTATAGACCAAAATATTTTAGTTTTTCATTATTTGCTAGAAATGTATCACATGAGCATTTAATAAAATCAAGCAGCATCCTTCTGCTTTCTCTTGGTAATTATTAGGTCACAGTCGTAAATCGAAGACACAGCAAAACCAAAGGTCCAATTTCCAGTGTAGGCAAGTGCTCCTTTACTGAACATGGTAGCATTACAGAGGCATAAAATCAAGAGGCCAGTCAATTCCAATACTGATCTTAAACAATTGATCAGATTTTAACAATGAATGCATAGAGGCAGAAATGGAACCACATGCTTTTTCGCTACTGCTCATTATCAGTGTCTGCAAAGTAATTTAATGATTGAAAAGAGTAGTACGGGAGAGTAGGTTTCACCCTTTCTTAAAATAGCCTCTTTTGTCCATCTCAAATGTTTCCTTTCAAAATTACCCCTTTAAAAACATTTCTTTCATACCTAACCAAAATCCTTCACTTCAGGTAGCCCTCTGACTTCAGCTCACTCACGGCCATAATAGAGTTTAATGTTTTGGACCAGAGAAACAGTAACACATACTGGCACATAAGAGTCTCTTGAGGATTTTGCTCCAGAGGAGAGCGAAGTACAGTAGTCACTTGCTCCAGCATTTCTTCTTACCAGTCTATATTTCATCTTTCCACTATAAAGATAAGAAAAGCAGGGACTTCCAGGAGAGTTAGGTGGCAAATTTATTCTGTTTGTCAGTACAAAAGAGGGCATCATTCAAGAAAGAGATGTCTGGTGACAATCTCCAACTACTTCAGAATTACTATCTAAAACTAATACCTAATATTATTTCACAAGGCTATTCCGACACAGAACTTCTTGCTAAAGTTTGGTGTAGATGTGTAGGGGCACATTACAGACTTCTGATAAGCGCATCTTTTCAAGGATTGCATTAATTCAACCTGAACAACAATGCTGACTTAAAAAATACTATGGTTGTTCTGAATTAATTTTGTAGCCTCATTGTTTGACAAATTTTGTATATGGGGTCTCAGTCTATTTTTCTCCTCAAAAACTGCTGAGGAAATACTCTGCCCAGAGATTTAGTTTAGGACAAAACAGGTCTGCTAGCCAAGAAACCTAGCCACTAACCTGCTGAGTGACTGCAGGCAAGTCATCTGCTCTGTTCCCTCTGACATGCGTTCTCCATCTATTTAGAGCATGAGGATATCTGCTGGGATTGCCACTCACTGCACATTTCTGCAGGGCTCAGAGACCCCAAGCTCCTCACTCCGCATGGGCCTGTAGGTGATACAATGACTGTAAATATCCGTGCAAGGGATTTTTACCATCACACCATTTCCTAGTGGAATTTTATTCATCCAAATATCCCACTCTTATTTTCCAGTGATTGGCCAAGGCAAGTCCCCAGGTGTGCAAAGCCCTCCAGCTGCCTAGAAACAGAAACTACAATCAGCTGCAATAGTATTAGATACCTCCCCAGGATCCTTATAGCTAGCAGTAGCCTTTTGTTCTCATCTCTCTTTATTTTACCCTTATACGGCCAATACTAACATGAAAAATCTGGAAAAAAATCAGGCTTGCCTTAGTCTTGACAAAATAGATACATGAGCACATCACAAATATTTATGTACTTATTAAATAGACATTTTGAATTTAGAGTGATGGAAACTTAAATGAAGCAGAGTTCTGAGATCAGAAAAGTTCCCCTAAGTTATGGTTAAGGGTAAAAAGATGAGTTTATTTAAATATAATTTGCCAATAAAGAAAATAGTCTTTAATTAACTTGTTTATCATAAAAATGGTATCCTTACATAAATGTGTTTGTCAGAACCCCAGTGTCTTAAAATCACTGATAAAATGTGAACCTAATCTCTCAAAACAAAGAGCTGCTTTTTGAGAACATTCACCATGTATTCTGGTCACCATGACAATAATTACCAACTGGCTCACAGTGTTATCAAGAGGACCTGACTTACAAGTAGTAGAAAGCAGAATGCTAGAAAGCAGAATGCAGTACACTGTATTCCAGTGGGCTATAAGGCAGGTAAGTATTGATGAATATTGACATTAAATGACAGGCACAGAAACACATACTAGAAAGCAATAGGCTCAGTTCATAGCTTCCCTCCCTGCCCATAATGTCTTTTCAAGCCACATAAGGTTTCCATTTCAGTTCCATCAACTATAACACCAGCCTTAACCTTGATATAGGCCTTTTCTGCAGGTTTACTATTTTTCCCCTGATGGCAAGCTCTTTCAGCAGGGAACATCTCTTCTTCACTGTTTGCAAACAAGGGAGCCCTCTCCCATGTTTAGCATCATTTATGTATATTCATTCCTGTCCTGCTGACTTCAAACTAATTTTTTCACAAGGAAATGCTAACGTGTAAGAATGGCAGCATCAGAGTTGGACCAGAGCTACATGGAAGTATGCCTCAGGTACCACTAAGGCAAATAGTCTAGCAACTTATGCAGAAAAACTGAATGCTGAAAACAGAATACAGCCTTTATGAAATTACTAACATGAGGATTGAAAAGTAGAAGGCATCAGCTATCTTAATTGCACAATTCCTCTGAAATGAAGTGCCCCATTAATGGTTACATGTCCAGTCTACAGGTGAGAATGTTGTCAAATTCATTACTATTCAGCCAAAAACCCTAGGGTAAAATTTTGTGCTGTAAACAACGAAAAAATTACAGCTGAGGAAGAGGGAGCTTTGATGGCTTAAAATAGTCTTCTTATCATCCAACTTTTGTCCCAGGAGCTATAGCTGACATTGGCCAGTTTTATGCCCTACTACCTCATTTTTTACCAAGGCCCTTCAGAACAGAGGGAACATTGCAATGAAGTACATGAGCTACCGTCCAAGGATGAATTTATTTCAGTCAGATGTAGTGAAGAAGGCATGCTCAGCAGAGGAGAGATGGGAGATAGGAGAGAAAACAAAATTAGGGAAGTGAAGAGCAGCTGTTCAAATTAACTCATTGCATCTGTCTAAAGTCATACAAAAAGATATAATTTCACCCAAGAGCAAACCTTCCAAATGGCAATTTATTTTCTAGAAATAATTTAATGACACACAACTACTTGAGTGCCTGGTACTTTACATACAAATAAAAATGGCAAGTCCTTGCACTTCAGTGTTGTCATCTAAATTAGACTTTTGAGACCAAGTCCTCTGTGGGTATAAATTAGCATAGCTCCCCTAATGCTAGAGGAATTATTTATGCACCAGAAGGGGAAATAGTATAGAGAAAAGATATTTTTTGACTGTAAAACACCAGCTCAGTCCTGATTGTTTTTATTTAAATTATTAATCCTCCGGGCATTTCAAGTGAATCGATTTTACAACATTTGTAGATCTGGAGAATGCATATATAGATTCATGAATTGATAGGACAAGCCCTTCAGCTCTCCAAAAGATGAAACATAGTGAAGAAACATATAGAACAAGGGAATTCTATAACCAAGGCTTCTAGGCTTCTTAAGCAAAACTGCAATTTTGTCTTAAAATACCACCAAATACCAACAGGAAAAAGGGTCATAAAATTTATATATGCTCACTTTTAAAGAAAAAAATTCTTTTACTATTAATTAGTGTCAGAGTCAATGTATTCTCTGAACTTCCAGGTCTCTTGGTGGAGAATGTAAAATTTTCTAAGGAGAAATAACAAGCAGTAGTGCACACTTCTCACATCAATCGTGTGTGCTGTTAGTATCCACATATGGGAAGAAACCTCCTGCTTGAATGTGTATCAGTCACAATAGGGTAGTAAAATTTAACTTTTTTCTGCAGTAGGAATTAATGCCTTGTCCAAAAGAAATTAGAGTGGTGCAAATCACATCCAGAAGGAATCGTGCCTCTGAACTCTCAGAGAAGAGAAGTCAAGACACTATACATCAAGATCAGTGGACTCAATCACATGGCTGCATTCAGCATTGCCTTGGAGACAAAGTGTTTGTACTTTATTGCAACTGGTTATGATCCCTTCAAACAGAGGGACTACAACTGGGCTATTCATCTCTCTGTGATACATTGATGGTGCTTCATAGGTGATACAATATTGTGCCCTTTTTTTTTCCTTTTTTTTCTTCTCAAGAGACATTAGGTAATGGTACTTTTACTTGCTGACATGCATAAAGGCAGTTCTCTTGTGAAATGTTCCTTGGGAATGCTGGAAAGCCAGCAACTGTGCTCCTATTTTCTTATCTCTAATTCCATTTATTTCAAAGTATGGATGATGTATTCTCTCTTCTCAAAGAATATATCCAAATGGGCCCACAAAAGGCAAATAAAGCAAACGAAGTGTGTGATGTTAAAAATATACATTTAATTATTTAAAGAGGAAAAGGATTGCAATAGAAGGAGTCTAGGTAGTGCTCTGAACAGAGGCATTAGCAAGAGCTTTGTCCTCTGAACTTCTACTGAATATGCTTTACTAGGAACATTTTACTCATCAGTTATATTTTGCAAGTTGAATGACAATGATGCTTTTCTAGAAGGATCAATTTATTAAATGGAGATCTTATATCACCCCATTTGTTGTGAAATGTAGAATGCAGCCTAAGTGACTAAAAAATACTTGTACAGATGAATAAGATGAATATGGCATTTATTATTAGACTAGGACATAGTAAATACAAATCAAATGTGAAAAGATGTGCCTTTTATGGGCTTGGTTTCTTTCTTTGAAACAAGAGAGATGGCATCTTTCCATAATTGAACAAGCTTTTAAAGGTAATGAACATAGGTGCACAAAAATGCTCTTAGTGGTTGTATATCAATAGATAGTTTTCTCAGATTTGAAAAAAAATATCTTGTCCAAGGTTATCTGTCTGTAAGCCATGACTATATCAGGTAAATTAATAGAAAAACCATTTATTGTGTTTTAGGCAAGGGCTCCCAATATTGATGTGGTGTTTTGTAAAATACAATTCTCTATAAATTAAATCTATTCACATACATCTGCCACATGAAAGAGAAATGTTAGTGAATGAAAAACCAGAAAGTAACATGAAAAAGAAATAAATTTATTTCATTGCATCTGTTAATGAAAATAAAGACCCTGTGTGATTAGTAGCTGGGGACGCGTTTATTAAACACCAATTAAAAAAAAGAATTTCAGTACAAAATTATTCTGTGGATGATTTATCTACCATTGAAAATTACCTAGGACAGAAGTTTAATATACTGAGATGCTTGTGTAATAAGCATGAATGAAATGAAATCATAAAATTCAAAAAGAAAAGGAGACCTAAAAAATTGTGTACTTTGTCATGCTACATTGGCAACACACAGGGAGGAGGGAGAGGGAGGAGGAGATGGAGAGGACCTATTCAATTAAACAGCCCTGTATGTGTGGGGCAGAATTTTAGCAAATTGTTGGTTTATGTACCAATGAGGAACGGAAAACCACAACACATGTGGCTCTTTTACCTGAAATTGAAACTGAACCAATACATTTACATGTGCAATGTTTCAATATGTAGGAATCAAAATTTATGGAAGGGCTACAAACCATACTCTTTTCTTCCAATGTAAATGGATTTTTTCACATGTAAATTAAAGTTTTCTTTGTCACAACAATTATTAAAAACTCATTGGAATTATTTATTTTTTAATTCAAGCTGATACTTTACATCTTTATCAGCAGTAAATCAGAAATCCCCATTATTCATTTCATGATTTCAAACATATTTGACCATTAAGCAAACACAACCAATTTTAAATAAAAGTTTGAAGAAAAACAGCCACACCTGTGAATTCTTACGTGTCAGTGTTTCTTATGTCTTTGAAACATGTATAGATCTTTCAATTTGTGCCCTTAGCTGCTGTTATAAAAAATACTACAAACCAAAGTGGTGGATGAAAACAAGGATCTGTTAGAGATCTGAGAACACAACGTGCTCTTTCAATAACTGGCATTACAAGAGCTGTGGAAACAGGACTAGCTTACATTTGAATTCTTTGTCCAGAGAGAATTTGCATGACAATATTTAGTTTTATTAAGAAAAACAAATCTGAGAAACACAAGATTTTCCCAGTCCTACTAAGTAATTCCATTAGATGTTTACTTACACATCTTTGCTGAACACATTTTCACTTCAATAGGAATGAAATAAGCATAACAGAAAAGCATGGATCCCCAAACCTTCGTATTGAGGATTGACTTGTAAATTGAGTAATGTCTGTTCCTGTTTCTATGAAGGAATGACCTTCATCCTTGATATGCACATGGCCAAACTTCCAGACCGCATGAGATTCCTGAACACTGAGAGACTAAGGCACATGCTGCACAACTGGGAGATCCAAAAAGTCAAACACTAGAGCAGCTTGTAGGCTGGTGCTGAAAACAGGCGTCTGAGAATGCTGGTTTTCCTCTAGGCTGTATGTTTCTGGACGACACAGGGATGCCTAAGACTCAGCCTTCCTTGCCAAAGCACTTCTTTCTGAACCAGGGTTGCACCTCATCTCTCAGACCTTGTACCTGTAGAGCCAATACCAATTCAGTACAGCAATAGCACCAGGGTTTCACCTGAACTGCTGATGGGCACTTGTGTGACAACAATGTGGTGACCCTTTCCCTATGCAAATGCAGTAATCACAGCCCTATTTTGAAAAAAGATGTCTATCATTCGGTTTGGATTAATTACTATCCCAACTCCAGATCAAGGCACAAAAATGTACACAACTATGTGTACCTATCTATATACTCCATGTGTCCTTGCTCTGCTTACAGTCAGGAAACCTAATCAATACAAAAGTTAAAAAGTGATCCAGCTAACTGTGAAGTGTCTGCTTGGCTCTCCAGGAGCTGCTGAGAGTACAGACCATAGTGGAAGCTTAGCAATGTAGCTCACATCTCTAACCCAAGCAAAGGCACCTTTCTCCATAGCTAGGCTGGACCAGGCCATCAGTCCACTGCAACATGCTGGCCCAGCTCTGAAGAAACAAGCATGCCATTTTCCTCTCCCAAAACAAACACTCCAAATTCGCACTTCTTGGGAGACGGTTCAGTTCCATTAAAGCAAGTGGAGGTGTATTTCTTTAAACCATGCCTGCACCTCCCATGAGGTCCATCTACCCCAGTACAGACAGCCTAAGACAGAACACATCAAAATTTAGACACGGCTGTGGAGCCAGCCAAACAGTAGAGCAGTCAAAAGTGTGCTCATAAGTATGGGTTTCAGAAAGGAAACTATTTAGCATTGCCTAGTGACCAGAATCAGCTAGAAAAACCAAATGCTCTGGCAGGAATCTTCATAACAGGGTGAAGGTTTCTTTGTGGTTACATCTGAATGACACTACATGTTGAGAGAAATCCAAGCATGACATTTTGGTTACGGGTTTACATTTGTAAAGGATTTTTAAAATCAACAAATTAGTGTCTCAGACTGTCATGTTATTACAGTTGCGTTGTACCTGCAGACAGGGTGAGAAGTTGCATTTACATTTGAAAATTACAAATACAAATTACATTCATACATTTAAAAACGTATTTACATTTGAAAAAGTTATGAAAAATACGATGGCAGCACTTGGCAATGTGTCTTTTGAAATAAACTGGAAGCTACCATTAATTTGAAATTGTTAGCATAATGTTTTATGCCATTAGGTATCAAATCTCTTTTTGTAATTACAGAAGAGATCACAACCAACAAATAAAGAACTTGTGTTTAGATGCTCAGGAAAAATAAATTAGTTTAATCTACAGTCCACAGACACTTAAGAGGCATATGTTACTGTTGTCTTTGTTATTTTTAAAAGCTGCTATGATTTATTACTCTAAACATATAGTTACAAATAAAAAACATGGATTAAAATGTCTCCTATTTGACCTTTTCAGAACTATCCCATGAATATAAATATTTATTTTATATATTCAACAGATGCTGATCAAGCTACATATTGTGAATAGTATTACTTGAATTATTACCTCACCATTCAAATTACATAGTTCCATGACAAATTGTATGGGCATTTTATGCTAATAGACACTTTACCAACCATTTCATAACCTCCACAAATTTACACTACATGCATGGTTGTAGATGCATATGATGATTTCTGGTCTGTGACTGGATGATCTTTTCACTGTAGCAATACAAGAAATCCCCTCTGATATCAACTTCTCACCTGAAACAAATCTTGACTTTTATTTATTCATTCAGAGATGAGACATCAATCAGCTACTGTGCATTAAAACTAAATGCACAGCAACAAAACTAAAACAAGCACTTTCCACTTTCCCTTGGATTTTTATTCCTGTTCACATTTGTAACACTTTCATTCTTACCACTGCCCTTATTTCTCTCAGGCACTGCAATCTCAGTGAAGACTAAGTTGTCTCTGCTTGGCACAAAGCAAAATAAAAGATAGTGCTAAACTGCAGTGATTGAAGACAAATAATAGAAGAAAGCATATTGTCTCAATGCAGCTACTAAATTCCGGTGTTGATTACAGCTTCCCACCTGTACCTCATCCAGTTCAGCCATGGAGGGAGAAAAGATTACTCACTCTCTTCTCAGTGTGTGTATCTGCTGTAGGTTCAAGCACACAAGCAGTAAGCCCTTATACTCATGCAAAGAATTCATGATGCTACCAGACTATTTGCTACTTATCCTGCAAGGCAGTGAAAACAATCTGCTGTCTCTATGCTGGTTGGCATTATATTACTCAGTAGAAAGCTACTCTAAGTTCCCATTTATTGTAACTACACTGGTTTATCAGCAAACAAGAACACTTTCTGGGAATCATTGTTTCAGCTGCCCTAGATAAGGATTTTCTATAAAACCTTCATTTTTTATGTTGAGTCTAAGCTTTACTTACCCTATGGCTTCAGCGTCCTTAACAAATTGTGACCCGCACAGAGTGAACCACCACTCCCTGTTACACCCACAGAACTGGGGCTTCCAATTTGCAGTTTGTGGGTTTTGCCCACAAAGTGTCTTCTAAACAACATTTATCTGAAATGATTTTCGAAGTGCTTTCAGTCTCGGCCTGAATATTCATCTACTTTGATAACAACCTCAGCTGCTTGTGCTTGTTCTGTCTCTGGCCTTGTTTACAAAGATACTGTGCAGTAAGTTAGGGTATGAATTTACAGCTCCTTGCCATTAACTTTCTCTGTAAACACTCCTACAGCACACTAAATTGCCTTCGTTAGAAGCAACTTAATCTCCTCTCGATGCCACATGAAATATCTAATACTTTCTGCATACTGAGTAAACACAAAAGAGGCCATGCAGAAAACCAAATTAGCTGTAAATTCACAGCCTAACACACTTCTTTATGTAGAAAACCCATCTATTTTGGTTAATTCTTTGCAACTAGGTCGTAGGGATGATATACCAGCATCCCTGAGAAGAAGTTTCATTTACTCTTCCTGCTTTCACTTTCACTGTCATGACTGTAGAACTGGTGTCTAGTCAGTGAGAGAATCTTATTATAGCAACATCCAAATGTGACACACAGCAAGGATTAAAGTGTTATCCAACTTGTAAATGCATAAGCAGGCTCCCTGGAAACAGAATTCAGACTGATATTTTCATTTTCAAACCTATATTTTTCTCCATCTGAGCAGTCAATGGAGCATCTTCCTTTCTAAGTAACATCCAATTATAATGAGAGCTTGGATTGACAGGAAACATTATTATAACTGAATGAGCTGTCAAATCCATGATTAATAAGGTTTTTCATTTAGGTTCAACAATAGCAGCATTAGACTACTGCCATATTATTATTCAATAACTCATAACATTCACAAGAAGGTTTATTTTCCGTTTCGGAGGGTAGAGGGAGATGTCTCACATTCAGCTATTCATATGGGCAGAAGTGGTTTCAATATTTCATGAGATGATTTTATCTCTGTCTTTTCTGAAGATGCAACTAATGAAAAACGTTATGCAAAATCTAAGCCCGCTGTTTAAGGATTTAGTTACTGTTTTCCTTCTAGCTCCCATGTTTTTTAATCCATACTCCTATTGCTCAAACCATGAGAACAGAGAGGGAGTATCACTAGTGTAGGAGGTTGGTAGCCAGGTATTGGCACCATCAAATGCTGACTATATGGAGTATAAGTAGGTGGCAAACCAAGACCTCTCTGGTCCATCTGGTCAACAAGGTGCAAAGTAACAGATAAAGAGCAGATATTTCAGGGTAACCACTACATATGTGGTTGGCTCAAGCAGAGCAGAATTTTTTTTTTTACAGTATGCTACTTTTCATTTTTATGTGAGACAATGAGGGTGGGATAGTTATGCATTAGGAAAAGAACATATTTAGAAAGAAAAATCCTCCTCCTGAAAAAAAGCCTTTCTATAGCAAAATTGCAATTCCCTCCATCCTACATAAATTCTTTTTTCCCATCCCATTTCACAGTTTGAAAGAACGTAACTGGATATTCCATTTTACTGTTTCACTAGTTCTCAATTTCACCTTCCTAGCTTAGCTCCTTAATCCACTCTTCCATCCGAATGGTGGTGCTGCTCCATCATTGCAAGCAGTATAAATGATGTGTCTGTAAAAGCTGTGTGCTAGAGCTGACTTAGAAAAATGACCTTTTTGTCCAGCATTCATTTATATATGATCACTTATGTACCACTACCTTTTATCCAAGTATGATCTATCAATATAAAACATATATATTTATATAACCTGGACTGTAGCAGTCTTTCTCCTCATTTTCTTCCCTTGCTGACACCATTCATGCTTGCACAAACTAACCTTTAACACGCAACTCTTAGTTTAATGTTACCATCTGTCAAAGTTCCACAAACCAGGATAATTTACAGAGGCATGGTAAGAAACATTTGAGTTTTCATTCATAAGTCTTAATGTCTTGAAACAAACTTCTACCTTCTGTAAGCCAACAGGTGAAGACAAGGCTTAAGACACCAGATATACCACAGCAGATGCAGAGGGCAAGCACAAAGACCAGTGTCTACTATTAGCATAAACTATGAAGTGGTTAACAAAAGACCAAGCTCACAGAGGTGTTAGTGAGCCTCAAGGTTAACACCTTGCAATGACGTAAGTTCTTAAATAAGTTCTTCTGTCTTGTTTCTTCCTCTTTCAAATACCCACACTTTAGAATCCATCTGTCCTAGACAACTGTCACTTGTTTTTTCACCTCTTCTATAGATTAAGTTCCAGTTAAAAACTTTTAAACAAGGATAAAATGTACCAGTGTCTAGTAATTTCATTGCTGATATTATTTTTATGTTGTTACTGTTGTTCCTATGGCAGTAGCCAATGCACAAAATGCTGCATGCATCCAAAAATTATGCTTGTCTATACAAATATCCAAGATGAGAAAACGAAGTATCATATCCCATTACACAGACAGAGGAGACAGCTACACGAACAAGCTGCCACCTAGTAAATGAGCATGGATTTACAGCTCATTTAATACTCCATGGTAACTGTCTGTGTGGTTATTGCTCCAGAGTAAATGTGAGGTAGCTCTGACCCTTACTGAAAGTGAGGCAATGTATCTTGCATTTACCTGAGATTTAAGCATCCATATAAAGTAACTAATGAGCTGTAAATCCACACTCCTTCTTCACACTTGGCAGTTTCTTCATGTATCTGGAGGCAATGATATTTATGTGATTTGCCTGGTGAAGCAGCATGTGACAGAAGTGGCAATGTACAGCAGACCTACTGAGCTCCTAAGAGCCCTACTCCTCACATGGCCAGAATTTTCTTGTAGAGCTACTGTTCAATTGCTTGGCACATTTCCTTTCAAACAACACTAATTCACTAGCAAACTCAACCACTCTTTTCCTCATTAATACTGCAGAGCATGCATTTGCCACTTATGCAAAACAGATGGATCCATAAAAGTAGCTTCCACATAGTTTCTTCATTTCACACATAAAGTATTATTTACTTTTACAAATACTTTTATATGTAAAGCTTAGAAGTGATGCTTTTGGAATAGTTTTATCCCAGTTTATTAATCAGATTTCAACTCTAGCTACTTTAGAATCCAAACCAGAGCAGAGTCTAATCAGTTCATCGCCAGTCTTGTCCATCCCGGTGGTGCATGGCATGCCAGAAACTAGTAAAGAGCTTTCTTTCTTTTCCTTTTTTTTTTCCTACAGTGACTCCTATCAAGTGATACTCTACTTAGACTCCATAGCACTAGTTCAGGTGGATCACTGATACAAGCCACTGCCTACAGTCATTGCAAGCCCAGGATCATTGCTTTGGTTTCTCAGTGGTACTACAGGAATCACAACAAAATTGAATAACCTGTGCATCCTCAATCTCCTTGTCATTTTGTATCAAAAAAAGAAAAAGTGGGAGGAAAATCTGAACTACAACATCACGACATATTGCCATCACAACATGTTTACCAGTGAAACTATTTTGTGTCCTGAGGCAAAACAAGAACATAATGTTGTTAAATACCTCGAAAAAGTTTGCTGTAAATTATGTATATCTATGCATAAAGAAGGAAAATGAATTTTCTTGGCAGAGACATTAAATGCATTATTTTTCAACCCTTAAAATCTCCCCCACCATACTTTTTTGCCATTTCTATGGACTAACACATTCAAAAAGTAAAGCGGGAAAGACTTGGACTGTCATTACAAATTTTAATGGATGAGTCTCTACAGCATTCTCTGTTTCTTGATAATCACTCATTTCCTCACTGCAAGGACTCTCTGGAAAATATGAGCCATGCCTACAAGTTCTTTTGGGATTTGACCCTGCTGTCACACCAACAGCAACTTTCTTGTTTCCTTTCATGAGGTGTATATTTCAAAGCATAATCCAAACTTTCTGGGGTGCCTTCACCTCCACAACACCCAGCTGAAAGTACTGCAAAAGCTTGATTTGCATGAACGAAGGCATAATATAAATGAGCGCTGTCAATACTGTCTTTTACACTGATCACGTATAACACTTTAGTGACTTTGGTGAACATCCTTCTTTCTTTTTTTCGCCTATCTTTTTTTAGCAGTGGCTATATCAACACTAGTTGATTACACAATGCCTATAAACATCCCTGGATTTCATTTTTATCTGTGCCAACTAGCACTTTCCCAAACAGTTCCCAGGCATTATCTGTGTGTTAGAACACCCCCAAGGCCCACTCCCAGAAATAAGGAGACAAAAAGGGTTACTAGCAGAGCCATCTCGTGCCAGTTGGACTTCAGAACCCAGAAAAGTCCCTCAGGGTGTTTAAGTAGGGATGGAGTCAGAGAGCCTGGCAACTGCCAAGAGCTCCAGCAGCTGCTTCTATGGGATCCTCAGGAGCTGCCTGGCAGGTATTGCAGGAGTATGAGGGCTGTGCTTCCTGCAGGAAATTTCATGTGGTGCAGATTATCTCTGGCAATTTTAAATTGGAAAGCTCCTTGGTGACTTCCAAACAGACCAAAATATAGGCCATAAGAGGTAGCACTAGCTGCTCACCAACTTAATTTTTGAGGAAAAGGGCAAACAGTAGGATTCAGCACAAAGAATAGTCTTGTGGGAAGTCAGGCTTCTTTGAACCCCAGTTGAAAAAAACCACGTTTCTGTTCCCCCCCTCCTATTCTGCTGCAGTGCTTCCTTGAATTGTGGTTGGTTTTTTTTACATTTTTTTGTTCTGCCTCATAATTATACATAATTGTATGATTTTGTTATGTATTTTATTAGATTATGTACTTTCTGCAAGACAGGAAAAAAATGTGCCAGCCAATTCTCGTCTTACTGACATCAATGGTTTTTGGCTCATACACTCTCTGCAAGATTTTCCTTCTTATCAAGGATTCCATATTTTTATGTGGTTCAATTTTTTATTTCTTCTGGGCATCCTCTTTATTTTTATATTTCTTTTCCCTTTGTTCTCAAAGTAATTCATTCTTAGCTCTAAATTAAGCAATTTGCTTTTAACCAGTTGGTATTTTCATCAGTCAGCATATCCAAATGTTCATCTGTACCTTCCTTAATTTCATGTACTATATCAGCATTTCCTGTAGCAGTAATGCTTTTCTGCAATGAAACTTACACCTCAGATTGCTTTGCTGTTTTTTCAGGCAATTACATACTGCCTGTCCTTCTGGCAGGCACATTGCTATCTTCCCTGCTGTATTTTGGTTTTGAGACTAACATCAAACCACAGCAAGTGCCTACTATAGACTTGATGATTCTCTGTGGAAATTTTAAGCCTTTAGTATTGTTTAAAAGAGAAAGAGGTCTTAATGCCAGGTCTCCATACTAAGAATATCAAGGAAAGTCCAGTCCTTTATTAGCTGGGGCTTTAGGGTTTCCTGTTCTTTTAACTCCTTCCTGTTGGTTCATACAGAGGCCATAGGGTACCTGGCAGTCCTGGTCCCCCACCATCCAGATTATGGTGCTTCTCCAAACAGCATTGCTTGTTTTTTTATTGCAGAAAACCCAGGACATGAAGTGGGATGGCACACATGTAGGCTTCACCCCAGCATGGTATCAGGATGCATACAGGATTCCCAGAATATAGTCATGGGACACCAGGTCTGAACATGGCTATAAGGATCTCTGCAACAGAGCACAAATACAAAATTCTTCAGCTTGGACTGTCCAGTCAACAAGAAAATTAAATTCCTTGACACTTGTCAGCATCTACATCCTGCTCCAGTTTTGCTTCCGAGACCGTAGCTGGAGGACAATGCTCTGCTGAGGTTTGGAATAGCGCTGCTGGGGAAGGCAACAAAAGACCGTGTGTAACTTGAGATACCCTGCAGCTCCTACTCCATTATGCCTGCGACCTTGGCTTCAGCTCACTGCATGAGAGAAGAGAAAGCAGCGGAGATGTGTTGGGAAGAAACAAGGAACCGGAAAAGGCAAGCCTGTTGAAAGCAGTGGACTGGAGAACCAATGTCATATAAGCTAAGGGAAGTGAAAGACATGCAAAAATGTAGTACAGGGGGCCCAAGGCACATGGATCTGGGGGAAGTTATGCATATGTGGCACAGGATGGGTGTTAGGAGCAAAAGGAACCTGTGGCACAGTGTGAATATGGCGCTCAGAGAAGCAAGAAGCAGCAGCACAAGGACTTGGAGGGATGTGGGGCCTGATTCACCAGGTGACGCTGTGGTGAGGATAGGATTTTGAGAGGCTTTAGAAACTTGGCCACAATGACAGTGTACAGTGGTGCTAAATCTGTAGGGCTGTGCTTCCGAACCTCACATGCTATTTATTAGGGACTTACAAAGCTACTAGAAAGTGACAGACAGAAACAATACATAGGATATGGGGAAAGAGGTGGAAAGAAGGGGTGGAAAGTGAGATTCCAGCAAGAGGCAAACCTCCTCTTCAGTGGGGACAGAAAAAAATGAGAGGAAGAGGAAGCACAGCTGCAGCCTCAGCAGCCACAGTGCTGCACCTGTCCGAGAGAAACCCTCCTTCTTATGTTTGCATATGCACATTTCTGTGTCTGCTAATGACCCACATTCTTCTTCATTTCCAGAGCCAAAAGATTGTTAATTCCTTAAGTCTGTTCTTACCTATTCCTTCCTAGCTGTCCACTGTGCATTTTCTCACATGCGTTTGTTTAGAAAGGTTAGTTTCTTGCTACACAGCAGAAATATTTATGTTAAATCCACTCTATAAAGGCCCAAAAAATGTGAAAAATGCTCTGGAAGCAGAAAAGAAATAGTTATGTGGAAGGAAAGGAGACACTGCAGGAAAACTCATTTGCTGAGAAATGCAGCTTATGTCTTATCAACTTAATTCCAGATAAGTCTTCATTTTGCTGTGAAGACAGATGTGATAAATATGTTAATGGCAGATTTCGATAGTTCAGTTTGTAGAACTGCAAAACCAGATAGAAGTGATAATTTTTCTTTCATTTTAATTTTGAAATAAAAAGCAAAAAAGCAAGAAAGTTCCTGATATCGTAACACTGTAATGACTTTGGGAAGGATAATGGACCCTGGCACAAAATTACAATTAACTATCATGCCCTTATACTCCTACTTTATTAAATTCCAGTTTCCCTGGTTGGAATTCTCTCAGCTTTCTTGACTGAGATGAGCAGATTACTGCCTGAAATGGACTTATGCAGTACCACATTCTTAAAGGTTAATACATGGCGCAGGTTAGATACATGACTAAACAGACCACTGAAAATAGCATTGGTTGGAGCTAACCTCTCTTACTCTTTATCTGGAATAAAATACTCCCTTTTTTTTTGTCCCTTAAGTAATGTAATTAGTACCCTCAGGGTATTAAGAGTACTAGAACTAAACTGTGGCTTTCCATGCATTGATTAAGATTGCATTTAGCAGTATTTAGTGGCGGCTCTTCATTTCAATTTAATACAAAACCATGGAGGGACATATATTAGCACCTTCTTAAATCTGTAGGATATTTACTGCTTCAACTGATAGGCAAAAAGAAAGCTAGAAAACTTTTGCTGCTTGAAGGGGAGAAAACAGTAGGCAGCAGGAAAAAAAGAAAACTTTAAGAAACAATTTTCAAGGAAGTTACTAAGTGAAAACTTGGTTTGTTATATTCATAGTGGTGGTTCTCACTGTAGACGGAACAGACACATTTGGCTTGTTCCCTTTAAATGAATTTTCATTTCCAGGAAGTGAAGTCTTGACTGGTTCCTGTCATGGGAATTTCTCTCCAGGATCGACTTGGCAAGAGAGTGAGATACTCCATTCTCAAATCAGTAGCATTAACTTCTAGGGTTTTATTTGGTCATTCTCACTTTCTAGATAAGTTCACAAATCAGAAACTGAATAACTTAAACTACTTAATTCAACATGTCAGTTAGAGTACCCTGTGAACTTTACTCCAGCAAGGAAAATGTGGATTTCTGGTGAATACTTGCATCCTACATTTTACCATGAGATAAAAGATACAAGTTGTTTTGTCATCCCTGTCCTCAGCTGGGGGTGCTTGTGGGTAGAGGTGATATTGATTATTGGATAGAGATCTGCTATCTGCTTTCATATTAGATAGATATCTGTTATATGAAATATCAGATTAATTTCATAATTCAGTACAAGCTATTTTGTTTCCTTTGTTTAGTTTACACATATTGACGTGGGGTTTGTCTTTGTTTATTTAATTAGCAAGTAATACAAAATTGCAAACATATGTGGTCTGTATATTTCTTACCCAGAAAAAAAGGGAAAGTCTGTGCTGTACTGTGGAGGTGCGAAAGGAGAGATCCCCAGGCTCTGGAAGGGAAAGCTGTATCAGCAGCAGCTGAGCCAACTTAATTAACACTGTGAAGAGACTGGGCAGAGTGCTTGGTTAATGCAGCCATATTATGTTTGAGAATTCATCTGTTGTCTCTAGACTTTGCTGAACTGCGCAAACATCCATGTCTCTGCAGCATTGCACCTTGCACACAAGCTGAGGCAGTTCTTAACACTCATCTGAGGTTCCAGTCCATGCTGCCTACTGTCATATAATCCAATGACTAACATGACCACAAGTACACAGTGAAGCATGCAGTCCTGCTCCTGGCCCTAGGGTTCCCCTGCCAAGGTCAGAGAACAGCAGGAAGAGACAGCTGGAGCCTCTCTGCCCTCACAGCTTTGCTGTGAGCTAAGAGGCGATCAGAGCACAAGCTGTAGCTAAAGGTGACCCGCCCTTGAAGATCGTTCTCAGGTACTGGCATAAAACAGACGGATCCTAGTCCTCTGTGGATTCACGCAGCAGCAGCATTTAATCCTGGAGCTCCAAGCCAAGCAGAGCTTCCCACCTGGTGGGGAAGGAAGCTATTTACCACCCTCCAGCAAGCAGCCAGAGCTCCCCAAGCACCAGGCAGAGAGCTGCCTGCAGGAGGAGCATGGCAACTCATGCAGCACTAAAGCTTATTCCAGGCTGCCACCTTGTCAGGCTTAAGTTCAGCTCATTAGGACGCTCATCTGTTATTTATGCAAATAAGCCTATGCATAGTCACAAATATGCAAAGAGGGCTGTTTATCATTTTGGCACAATTTCCAACTTTCTGAACCTTCAGACATTCCTCATACATGTAAAAGAAAATGCAGTCTCCCATAATGCTGCAGAGGGGCCAAGACAGAGCCTAGCTGCTACCATCCATGTCCTCTCAGAGGACTCATGGTGCTCATGATAGGAAAAGATAATGTATTCTGTGTGACTTTAAACCCAATATGTTACAGCTCAGGATGTTTAATCTAATGAATAAGGGATCTCTACTTGTCTCCCTTTCCCAGGGAAGGAGATTTACAAATCTGCATAACTCTAGCCATTCTGACTACAGTTTATTATTTATTTATAACAAGCATGTGGCAAAAGAAAAAAAAGAAAGGGCTTCTTAAGTAGTGTTTAAATTATCTCCTTTGTCTCAACAGCTGCAGTCTAAGGTTGCTCTCACTCATGAATGTGCAAAGGAACTTCAGTTCATCCCTCTTCTACCCTTTTTGCTCTCTCTGTACTTCAGGAAAATACTATATTCTGCATGAACCTGCTTGGGAGTCAGCATCCACCTGCTTTTCCCCACACGCAGCCATCAGTAACTGCAGGAAATTTGAGTCCTCCTGACAAGGGTACAGGTCTACTAGAAACACAGCTTCAAGCAATTTTTCCCCAGTTCTGCACCCTGGGCTAGTACCAGGCTGATTGCTTTCCTGTTAGCTCTAGGGACCAGTTTCTCATGCCTAGCCTAACAGGATGGCTTATTTGAGCTGTTACAATGCTGATTGTACAAATTAGCAGAAAAGAAGTTTCTGTAGTAAAGACAGAATGATATATCTTTTTGTTGTATTACCCGTATCTGGGGGACCCACCTTATCTATTCACTTCTCCTATGGTGTGTTGTAACTATCTCCCAGGATCTACGTGGAGCTTTGGTCTTGCATGTAGTCTTGGAACTGGTATGAAGAGAGGGTTGCAAGTGGACTTCAGTTTGACAGCAGTGTAAAAAACCAACTTTCTCCAAACCCCCAAAATATAATTTCATGAGTTACACTGCATTTAAAACATAGCACAATCACAACAGAGAGACCTGAAAGTTTTTCCCTGAAAGTTATTTGCCCATGAGGGCAACTGTAATCTAAGTTAAATATCTCCTAGATCTTTCATTAAAGCCCATGAAGTGGGCTGTATGGGCTTTCAATATATGCAAGAAAATTGTGGTGGGTTGACCCCAGTCAGCAGCTAAGCACCCATCCAGGTGCTCGCTCATTCCACCCTGACATCAGGATGATGATCTCATCAGGAGAGAGAATAGTACGAGCAAAAGCAAAAAAACTCTTGCATTGACATAAAGACAACTAATTAAATGAAGGAAAGAGGAAAAAACCCCACAAAAAACAGTGGTGCAAGAGCAGGCCCTCACCACCTCCCATAAGCAGACTGATGTCTGGCTAGCCTCTGAGTTAGGCTACTTTCCTAGACCAATCACCCCCTCAGTTTTTATTGCTGAGCCATTCCATTATCCATCATGGAATATCCATTGGTCAGTTGGGGTCAGCTGTTCCATCTGTGTCCACTCCCAACCTCTTGCCCAATCCCAGACAACTTTCTGAGGGAAGCCCAGGAAAGAGAGAAGGCCTTGACGCTGTGGGTGCACTGCTGCGCAGTAGCAAAAAGACTGATGTGTTGCCAACCCTGTTTAAGTAACAAATCCAAAACACAACAACTTACAGGCTGCTGTAAAGAAAATGAGCTCCACCTCAGCCAGACCCAAGACAAAGATTAATGAACAAATATATTGCCAGAGGTTAAACATGAAAAAAATTGTCCAGAAGGGCCACTTCTTTCTTAACATAAAGTGCTATTCTAAAATGACTGCCTTTTTTTTTTTTTGTCTCCAAACTTATTTGCCACTTGCGTAAGTGCAATGAATTTAAAAATTTCTATCCAACCTATCTTTATGTGAACTTAATTCTGCCATTTCCAGCTGAGCACAATTACCCTTACATCATGAAAACATATGCTTCCCCTTAATAAAGATTTAAATACAGGCACTTCAAGTCTCTCCCTTCAGTTTTACAATGGTGCAGTAAAGGATTATCCATGCAAAATTATACAGCCAAGATTTCTGCTGTGAGTCGGCATGGTTCCGTTGTTTTTCATGGATCAATTAACACACACTGGAGATTTTAGCCATTCTTGTCTATAATGGCTAATTTGCCCATTACAGGGAGCTGAGAGACATCTGCATACATGCCATCAGGATACAACAGAGAAATAAAGACTTTAAACCCACAGAACATGACCTGTGAGTGTAAGACATTCAAAGACAAGCTGTGATACCTTACCTTTGGAGCCTGCAGTATATCAGACACACCTTGCTTAGGTACTGTAAAAGCAGGTTTGGGTGCTAGAGTTGCTGCCTTTTTGGGAGGCCTGGGTGGTGGATGAAGGGTTTGGTTTTCATATCTTCGCACCATATAGTATTGCTCTTTGCTGATCTCTTCCACTGTTGTCTTAGTCACAGGTGGTACAACTCTCTGGACATCTTTGCTGAGCAAATGGACCAGCATGTTTAAGCGATATACAGGAATCTCCCAGCTCTCCACTGGACTGCTGGCACTACTGATCAGCAAGTAAGAGTCTGTGATTTCTTCTTCAAACTGCAGACCAGGCACTGCAGCCAAGACATCTTCCTTGATGGAAAGGTCCCTCACAGACACTTTGACATTAAAAGGCAAACGGAATTCTTTGCAAATCTCAGAAAGGTAGTACTGTTTCTTGTCATGAATTACTTCCACAAAACTGCCTTCCATGTACATAGGGAGGAGCACTTTTTTATATGTATGAATTAGTATTTGCTCACAAGCTAGAACATCTGCAACTTTCTTTCTTCCCTCATAGAGAATTTCACTAGTCTGGCATTGCTGAACTAGAAACTGATCTCCAACTGAAACAGAAAAAAGCTCTTTATGAGGGGAAGCAAAGGCTTTAGTTGCTACAACATGAATCTGTTCCTTTTCACTTCTTGCTATCTCTAAGTCATAGGCAGTTGGAAACTCCCGAGGTCTTCTCTTGAACTTTCCTTTGTAGCTCATAGGGATTAAGAAATGTCTTTTGGGGGAATCACTTCTGATCTCAGAAGCTAGGATTCTTGCCGCCTGGTACTTTTTGTAGATGACAATCTCTTTCCCTGCAGACAAAAAGTGATAAGGTTTTTGGCTTTCTGAAGGCCCTTCTATTATCTCAACAACCATAGGAAATTCCAGGCTTGTTCTCTCAAATACATCTTCCAAAGACAGTGGCTGAAGGAAAGAGCTGATATCGTAACAGTCTGTTATATCCTTGACCTCAACATCTAGATCTGAGAGGATATGAACTATGTCTTTTCGATCTGAAAAGGAAAAGAAAATTAAATACATTGGGTTTTGTTTTCAAACAGGCATTGGAATAAAATGCACATGTCCTGTTGGTCAGATTCTCAAAGTACCTTCCCTGAAGTGGGCACCTCTGTGTGGAAACGTGCACCATTAATAGGGTCAGCAAGTCTAACTGTTGTAGTGTGAGATATATGGTTATCAGATTTGTATGAGACCACACAAAGGAAGAGAGAAAATAAGGTATGTGAGTGAATGAAAAGTTTAAGAAAAAAAAAAAAAAGAAGAAATAGGTAGTTCACTATTATCCCCATAGCACCTCCATGTTTGATCAGTTGTTTATAAAACTCTTGGGTACAAGTTGTATTTCTATTCTTTTATTATATAGTAACGGTTTCTATAAAGAAATGAATGGGAAAACATTTTTAATAAATAAATACATTTGAATCCTTTAACACATGTTGTTGCTATGGCTAGTCTGGGAGAAGTAGAGTGTTTTGATATTTATAACAATAATTAAAATATCTGTAATTATTAGGAAACAAGATAATTTTTAAAAATGGCAAAAACTTTCTATGGCAAAGTCTAAGGTTATTGTTTATGAATTAAAACATTTTACTATACTGCTCCTCTGTGGAAATCTTTTTCTGCATCACCTGGTTTTATTCACTACCAGAACTGAGCCATTGAATTTAACAACCTGTTAGGGAACAACAGCACTTTTATCACAACTGAACTTGCAAAATTTTGAATGCAAAACTTCCAAGCAAAAAGCTGACTGTGAAATTAAGGCTTGTTTAAGAATTTAGCTCCAAATCAATGACACCACAGATCCCTGACCAGGTCAGTAAAATTTAACAAGCAAATAAATTTTAATAACTTTCTTCAGTAAGACTTATTCTGCATAGACCTACACACAGAGATAGTATATCCTGGGTTCACACTTCCTTATAGCAGGACATACCAATATTTTATACTGCAAAGTCAGCATCATATTTATTTTATATGACAGAGTTCTGTGACAGTGATTCAGGATCTGTTTGTTCCAACTCTGCTTTTGCACATTGAAACCTTCAGGTGACAAACATCCTAAGCACGACAAGGGAAAGACAACAAAGGAGACTAGTGAAAATGAAAGTTTTTTAATGAGTATTTGTGGGAGTTTCAAGCCCATAACTTGTTCATTATTAAGAATGAGAAGAATAGAGGATTCCTGCCCACAGCCTGTGAAAATGTAATCAGTTATCCCTCTTATCAGGAATCTTTTTTATTGAATAGTGGAGAGTATTTCTCATATTTTATCTTGTGTCTATTTATAATTCTTCTAAAAATGGTGAAAATCCATTCTTCATGGTTCACGGGAAAGTAGTTAACCATGTAGCATGAAGCCTACTTTTCAAATTTGTATTAAACAGTTATTTAGGACACATTTAATGCTTCTTAAATGTTGAGAACAGTATGAAAGACATAATAAAAACAAATATAACTCTCACTAGAATAACTGATTGGAAGACAAGTGAATACCAAACATTTCTGCATCTTCTGAAAGTTTTTAGGGACATTAAATTCCCATTGATTCTGCAGTTATATCTCAGTGGGTATAGGAATACAGCTAAGTGAATGTAGCTTCAGGAGATGAGTTACATTTCTGAATCTAGCTAGAGTTAGAGCAAATGGAGTACTTTATCTTGTGAATATATATTTTCCAAACTCACATATTAAATCACATAGCAGCTTGTATGATAAGCATATATCTATATAACTATAGTATATTGTGTTAATAGTCTCTGCCCACTTTTATTTCTTTTTCGTTTATCCATTTACTTACATCATTCAACAGAGAAAGCTCAATTTTGAAAAGAATTCTTGCTTAATAATTTCATGAACGACATATTGCTCTTAGGATTTAATTTCTATAGAGCTCATTGGTTTGCTTCTAGTAAATACAGCAGGCAGCAAAACCCTTTCAAAAGCTAAGCCACTATCCTGCAATCAGAACCCAGCTATTCCAATGTTTTGTGGAAAAACTAGAACAGTGATAATGTGCCATAGGTATATATATTTTTTCTTTTAATAAAAACTCATAACACAAATTACAGATTTTAGAGATACTGGGTTTTTAATCTTTTTGTTTCCTCAAACCTAGAGGTTTCAGAAATTGTCCATGAGATTTTTCTGTCTATATTCTATTGATATTTGTTTCCTCGATAGAGTAAAATAATATGATTTTTCATTCTGTGACAACCTCATTCTGAAAAATAATTGGTAGTTAAGTGTACTGCAACATGCATGTCTATATTATTTTTCTATGTCCTAACCATAGCCATAAATGATCATTTGGCTTCTCCATGGTCAAAGTCTGAGTCACAGAGAAAGAGAATCTGAGAACTGAATATAAGTCCTTAGCTCCACCTTTTCTCTATGCAATATATTTTTATTTGAGTGAGAAATTAATTGTAGTGATCAGTAAAATGGCAACAGAAAAAAATTCAAGGTAACAATCTGAATTAACAGATGACAGAGGAATAATAAAGGCAATATTATTTTTATCATTCTTCATCTTGAAACTAGCATCAGTGGCAAATATGGATCAGGAATTTTTTACAAACTGAATCTTTCCGGACTATTTTAAGCAAATGATGTGTATTTAAGAGTACTTTGCTATACCAAGTTTAACAGAACATTGATTTTGATTCCTACTTACATTTCATTACTGCCTGTACTTCATAGACAGGCATGAGAATCAAGCAGCCATCAAAATTCTCTGGAAGTGGATTAGAGAAATCCCACATATGTAAAGTATTGGAAAGTTTGACAATCCGATTTCTGCACTTAGGAATTTTCCATTCTGCAATTTCTTTTAGGGTGTATATCTGGTCATCTTCACACTCGTAGAATTTTCCTTCTTGTGAAAGGGGCAAAGTAAAGGAATGAGACTGGTTATTTCTGACCACGACACAGTTTACAGCCATTGTTCCATTGACCACTTCCACTGAGTTGAAGGTGATCCGCTCACCATGTTTGACAGTGAAGTTTGCTAATTTTATATCCTCAGGGCTGTAGAAACATGGATGGCCAAACCTTGTTGGTCCAATAGAGACTTTTCTTGTAATTTCTTCAATGCTGACATATGGAGTTTTATCTGCCACAACCTTATAAAGACCTAAGAGCAGAAAACTTGCATTATAAAAAGGGAAATATACAAAACAAGTCACAACAAATTTTAGACTGTGACTGTAATAAAAATGGGGAGCAAAGCACATCAAACAATTCATAGATGATAGTTCAGTTGCTAGAAATGTCACTCTACAAATATAATATCAACTTCATGATACAATGTATAGGTGGCTGGAATCAACCCTTTCTGTACTCTGCTTCTAATTTCTGACGTTCAACATTTTTATGTCCACAGTAAAATTTTTCTTTGCCACAGAATAAAGAAAAAAATAGTTTAAATTCTTATCTGTCTTCTCAGAAAACCAACCTTGAAGAACTAAATAGAGATATGGTATGAGGAAGGGCAACACTGAAGTAATGAGTGAATACAGGATAAGTTTCTGCCTAAACATCAGTATACTGCATAACCTTCCACACATAGACTGGGGATTCCTAGATCAAATATGTTTAAAGATACATCACAAATTTAAAAGTAGAACCTACAGATAAGAAAGAGCAAGTATATTTTAGCATATCTGATAGCCCAGACCACCAGCTGGACTAATTCAAAGTCTGGGTGTTGTAGCACTCTAGCCTTCACGAGGCAATTAAAATGTTGAAGTTCTGCAAGGCAGAGGCTGTATCTGAGCTTCCCTATCCCCTAGGGACAGTATTATTTCATTTTAATCATGCCCCTTGGAGCTGTTTCATCAGGATTTCATATCACAAGAAAAATGTGTGCATTTCTATATTTGTGTGAGTGTTTTCATGAAGGAAGAAGAACTGGAGGGTTTAGAGGGCTAAAACACAGGGCTCAGCTGAACTGCATGATTCAGCTGTCTTCTTCACAAGGTGTGTCAGCATTGCTGCCTCATGGAATTACAGTGCAGCTTCCTGAGACAGGCATTGATGAAGACTGGCTGCAGAGTGAATATAAATGAGGATAGAGATTATTGCCAGGCCAGGTTTGCTAACCACAAATTAACCAATAGCTACAGGTACAGTGACAAAAAAGCTAAGCTCCCTGGGAGATACCATGCCTTTTCTCCCTTTATCTTCCAAAATCAACTAGTAAAAATCCTGTGGTCCTGCTACTCCACACTTGTGCTTCTCTGGACCTCGCAGAGAGGTGTGATAAAGGTATACTCCAGCTGACAAGGAAGAAGTATGAGATGGGGAATCAAGCAGTGTTGGTTGGTACCACTAGAGACTCTTTCATGGCAGCTCCAAATCTCATGAGTCATTAGTTTAAGCTATGTTTGCAAAGTTTTAAATCCAACTGTCTGCAGCTATTTAGTGTTGGAAGTGGGTCCACATCAGGCATGACTTCCTTCTTGTGGGAATGAGAATGTGAGAAAAGTGCAGGGTGTCCCAGCAGATACTTAAATCGCAGTAAGGTGGGATACTGGCAGAACACAGAGTTGCTGCAAGATCTTGGGAAGACACTCATTCCCTTCTCTACACCTTCCCTGATTGTGGGATTGTTTAACAAATTAGATTAGGGGATTGCTTCAGTTAAAAATAAGTGATTGGCTTATTTTCTCCCACACTTTTTCCTTTATTGATCTTCACTACTGACCACAATCAACACATATGAGGGGTCAGCATGGAAGCAGGGTCTCCCTAAGATTGTATTCTGTAAAAAGAATGTATCAAACCTTTACCTCCACCTCAACAGATTTTTTTTTTTTTTTACTACAAAATTGCTGTGATTCTGAATCTACTGTAACAAACTTTTACTTCGTAACTCTAGCACCATTCTTGTTAAAGGAGATGTTATTAAGATTCGTCTGTTGAGTTGCTTTGAACTGAATTCATTTATCTGCCACAACCTTATAAAGACCTAAGAGCAGAAAACTTGCATTATAAAAAGGGAAATATACAAGGGTCACTAGTAAGTGTGGGAACTAGTAGCTCTGAGGGCCTGTTAGCAGCCTGAAGAGCAATAGCCTATTTGATCTTCTGCAGAAATAGTCACTAGTTGTGCCTTTGTCACTGCTTTCTGCGGTTCTGGGCCTTCCCAGTTGTCTACATGAAAGCCAACTTTTCCTGTGTGAAATTAGTACCCCTGTGTATATGTGTATATACATCCTCTAGGTGTATGTCCTCACTGCAGAACTGTGGGAAAACCTCCAGGCTTTTTCCTGGGCTGCAAAGAAGGCACATCCATGAATGCAGCTGCACAAGTACAAAGTATAACTTCAACACACATTTTTTTCCCCCCACTGCTACTTGTAAAGTTTCTCACAGCCATTTTTAACACAATTATTAGCAAGGAAGTTATCTACCCCAGTCCTAATCACTACTAGAGCTGTCAGGGCAGATCAACACAAACAGGTTCATCAGCATTTAGAATCACAGTGTGGGAGGCACCAATGACAAACTGAAATGGTGGAAAAGACAGCATCCTCCAAACAGTGTTCCAGTGTCATGCTTTGCAAGCACAGGATGGGTTTCATCTCATGGCAGTGCTGAAGAAAGCAAGTAGAAATATTCTTCATTAAAAAATACATTCAAAATAGCTATGATGTGTCCCAAATGTAGTAAGTATGCTTACCTATCTGTGATACAGGAGCATGAATATTTCCCCCAAAAAACCTCCAGAATTGCATTAAAATGCCTCCATAAACTGTGCTAAAAAAACACTCCCTGCTGAAAATATTTGGCAATGTACAGGTATGAGAAACATTATTTTCCTCTATGAGTTTGATGGTAGTCTCAGGGTCTACTAATTTTGCTGGGACTAGAGTTACTTGGAAGCCAGCTATTTCAGCAACAAAGCAATGAGCAGGTTTCACATGGAAGCATAATTATCAGATTTCATACAAAACTAGACACCTGATTATCCCCTTGGGCCGAGGCAGACTGACTTTGTCAAGGCTGGGAACAGAAAAATCTTCACCTTCTGATCTGGTGGTTTTCTTAATTTTGGTAACAGTACACTTGCTTAGGCAAGTAAAGGGTCATGTGGCCTTCCATAATAAAGTTCTGTATTGATGAGGCTCCTGAAGTGGATCCACCTATGAGTATGCAAAGTTCCATATGTTTCTCTCACTCTAAAAAATAGGTAAATATATATAAAGTTATTTTGATACGTCGGATGAAAGTGACTGTGGTTCGTATCTAACTGCCATGATCTGCCATGGTATCCTCTTATAAATGCTTTCTTTCTGTTATGTGTATATATATATATATATATATAAAAACCAAAGCAAAAGCACAAAAAAGAACCCCGAACAATATTATCTGGAATGATGTAGAACCTTATTAAAATCATTATGAATCAAATTGTAAAAAGAAGTGCTTTCCAAACCCAAGATAACAAGGAAATCTCCAGGAGAAGGAGGCATATGGTAAGTATGAGACATTAAAGTCTGGACATTTTGAGGTCAAACAAAAATATTTTTGTACTTTTCCATAAATCATAAAATGAATAAATTAAATTCACTTAAACTTTCCTAAGAGATCTCGATGAACTCTTAGGGGGAGAGACAGATGGAAATAGCAAAACTGGGAAAAAGTCCATCTGGTTTATCAAGGTCTGGCTTTACTGCTTCTATAGATCTACTTTCTAAATGTAATCTAGTCTACAGTCAAAGTGTACTGATGCCCAGTGGTTTTGGTTACACATAGATAATAACTATGGGAATATATAACCACTCCTTTCCATGAAGCCTCTGTACCTAGTGACATTTCACTAGGTGAAGTGTCTGCCTAGCTATAACATGATAATTAGTAATCCCCAAACCTAATCAGCCCATCATTTTCAAGAAAACTTTTACTAATTTATGTACAGATTGATAGAGCATTTGAGAATCTGAGAGAATTATTTTCACTGGTATGGGAGAGAAAACATAGGCCAAGGATCACAAGACTAAATGTGCTATGGGAAAGCATGTTCTGATAGAAGGATATTTTTACCACCTTTTTACCGAACAGTATATGCAGCTCCCTTTTACTGGTTTTAGAGTGTTAAAATGTACCACACTGTAGCCTTACAGACTTCACATTTTCAGTCTCAATTAGAGTCCTGAAGGAAAGGAGTATTCTTTTTATTTCCTTTTCCCCCCAAAAAAACTGAGAAAATCAGTAGCTAGGCTTGTCTAGTAGAGTAGCAAGTAGCCTTCATGGAAAAAGAAGAGCAGAAAGATTACCCACCTCAGACTCGCAGTTTCTGTTCCCCAAGGTAATGCAAAATATTGGGAAGAGCACAGTTCCTAACTTCTCTGGAGCTGACTTAGTTGCTATTCCTCTTTTCCCTCATCTCCACCCATCCACCCTTTACCTCCTCTGTTCTGACTTTCTCTCACCCCATCCTGTCCCAAAGGCCAGCTCTACATCATCTTCTGTTGAAATGAGTCTTTCAATGTCTAACCCCTGTTCTTCCAGAGATGTGCTGTGTGGTCGCTGATGAGTCTTCTGTCTTGTGACTTGAAGAGGCTGAGCACTCAAAGGGACAGTCACACTCAGCTATGTGTTTTTCAGACCTCATGAGAGCAGGATCAGTCCAGAAATATTTTTGCAGAAGAAATATAACAGAATGAAATGTAATCATTTGTGCTGGCACACAGTTCAGCTGTTCTGCAAATTACCTGTCTGCTAATTTGCTAGTAGTGAAAATTGCAGTTCAAAATGTGGTTAGATGTAGTCATTGAAGTGTCTAGAGTAACAGCACACTTCTTTTTTTTACCCAGTGTGTGAGTGCAGAAAGAATAGCCTGGCCCTCTGAGGCATGAAAAATTAAAAAAAATAGAATGAGTATAAAACAAAGTAACCCAGGCAGTGAACCTGCAGCTGCAGTGGCTTCTCTAATGCAAAGGGAAATTTCGGCCTTTATCAAGGATCTGATTTGCCAGAGCAGAAGAAATGGAATTCTGAAGATTGTAAATACGTTCAGAAAGACAAAAGGTAAGGCTCGTTTAAAGCCAATGAGCCCAGTTCTTCACTCACAGAGACACTATCCCCAGAGTACCCTAAAGAGGATCGTTGTTTATTTATGCCAGCATGCACATGGTGAAAGATTTCTTTGCATCAACGCTGTACATACAATGTAACTACACAGTCAGCCTCCTAAAGACCTGTGGATATTGAATTAAGTCAATGGCAGTGTGAAAAAGATCTTCTGCAATTCAGTTCTGTGCTTTGTTCAGGAGACAGGGGCAAGCCATGTTTCATGTGCAATGTTTCAGTTAGAACTTAGCATGTGCATGTAATAAAGTGAAAAGGAAAAAAGTCAAGAAAAAGCAGAGACTGGGAAATCTTGACTCTGCAGAACAGAATCATTCTTCAGCTGAGAACTAAATTAGAGAAATGACAAATTTACATCTTGCCAAATAGCTCTTGAATGCATAAGAGTACATATATAGAGAGAAACAGGAAAGAGCTGCTCCCTGTTGGGCTAATAAGTATCATTATACCCCTCTTCAGTGCTGCAGTTCAGTAATACCAGTCATGTGGAGGATAATAATGATAAATTTCAGCAAAATGAACTCTGAATTTATTCTTCAAGTGAAATAACACAGTTTTCTAGAACATTGGTTGCGAGAGTTCATAACTATGCATGCAAATTGTAGTGATTAGATCAAATTTGAAAATGTGCTCAATAGGGCAACAACATCCAAATGCCAAGTTGTAACACTGATCACTTGAATGCAAACAAATCCTGATTCACCAGGTTCAAGCATATGAAATCACAAGTAATTCTGTTCTAAAGATCAGGAGTTTCAACATTAATAAATGTGAGATTACTTTTATCACTCTGTTGTGTTGGATATTTTAGGATTCAACTCCATCTGCCAATCAAGATTTAGAATATGACTTCCTATAGGTAAATATATTTTAGAAATAGAAGAAATTTTAATAATAGCAAAGGAGCCTGGATTTCAAGCAAAATACCAAGTATCTTGAGAGTTCACAGGACAGTCATACTTCAATATCTCTCGATAGCCACAGAAAATTAAAATGTCTTTGATCACTACATTTGGGCCCTACTAGTGCTTGAAAATGTCATTCCAGAAAAAGTCCTTTTAAGTGGTCATACAAATAGTTCTGATTCAATGAGAAAGAAAAACGTGGAAGTGAATTGATGATCTACTGGAGGGGAAAAAAATTATATATACAACTATATATACAACTATTTCACAGAGAAATCTGAAATAAAGGCATGGCAGAAGATAATTTTCTGTGGAATTCAGATGAAACATTGCATTCCCATGCACTTTTACATTTTATTTGCTTCAAGAAGTGTGTCTTATCTTGCTCTGCAGAAAAAGAACATACTAGTTTGGACACTGGCATAACCTAAAACCTATATATATGTGTGTGTGCACACTCTCGCAGGCTCAGCAAGACATTAGAGCATCAATGAGGTTATTAAGTCAAGCACTCAAGCACTAGAAAACACTCATATTATGTTCCCCATGCATCAACAATTTATCTTCCCATGTACTTGCAGTACAATACAATGCTAACTAAATGTTTACATATTTTTTTCTATGAAACTGTAGTCTCATTCCAATCATTAGCTAGGCTGAGGGCCAAAGTGAGTCCCAGATGTGATTTCAGACTCTTGAAGTCTGCTGTGTTCTGTGTGTGCTCTGTCCCGGTGTTTCCTACCTGTCCCCTCAGTTCTCTCCCAGACCTACACAGGCTTCCTCCCACATCCCACTGTCCTCATCATGCTGTTTTCCAGCCTGCTCATCTCCTCTCTTCAAGTAGTTCCCATTATCTCTGTTGCCTGCAAGACTCCCAGCACAGGAAATGCTCTGCTTATATATTTATGTGTGGGAGATCTTCCCCTGCTGCTGAAACCACCTGCACCTCTGTCCTCCAACATTTGATCTTTTAAAGGAAAGTCTTCATCCTTCTGCCTTGCTCTGAGAGCCAATCTTTTTCTATTGTTTTCCTAACCTAGTTTGTCTCCTCCACTTCCCACAGATGGGATATCCAGAGTCCATCACATCTTCCTCTGCACTCCACTCACTTCCCTGTTTAACACTGCCGGGCCCCAGCAATAGAGGAATTGAGATGAGAGCAGAATTCAAAAACTAATAAATGGAACGTGATAAACTAGGTACCCCAGATTCAGTACTCAGTAAACTCTCCCTAACAAGGCAGCATGAACAGAGGCAGATATGTTTCACACAATAAGTCAGTACCACATGACAAATTTCTAGTCCATCCCCTAAAATATGAATATCCTTGGATCTATCCATAGAACAACTAATGTATTTTTTAAGCAGAAAAACACATCCATTCCCTCTAATCCTGTTTCCAGGCATGGAACAACCAATTTGGTCATTGTAATTAAAAGAAATCATTAAAATAAAAGCAGAATTTAACAAAGTATTGAAAATATTTTGTAGTCAAAAATAATAAAATACACATATAGTAACGATAAATAAATTATAGTTTGAGTACACAGCAAGGAAGATTTCAGCTCAAAATTTGGCAAAGTCAGAAGTAAATGAAAAGATTTTTTGTAACTCTTAGACTGAGTGACTCCAAGTATAGAAATCATTACTACAAAACGTTATAATGTTAATAATTTCTATCCAGTTTTGAAAAAGAACTGTAAGAATTGAGATTTAAAAATTAGTTGATTGTGTCTCATATCATCCGATAAAACTGCATCCTTGACAGCTGAGTTGCACCCTCAAATATCAGTCAAGACAGCAAATCGATAAAATGGACAAAGGTGATTACTCAGGACTATCGTTCCTCAAAAACATGTGTGCATGAAATACTATACCAGGAAAATTTAGTGGTAATTCCACTTTGGCTGAAAACTGGCTGACTTCATTATTCTCACAGATACTTGCTATGAGTTTATTAATTTTGAAGCCAATAACTTTAATGACTTCTCCTGTTGACAGGCAACATTCATTTCCAGACATCTCATAGACGGAGCCTGAAAAGAAATAGAAAAACAGAAAAACATTAGTCAGCTTTTTCTCACTTTGTCAAGTGTTGTTACCTCTTTGAGTGAAAGCAAAAATAATACTGAAACTATATAAAATAATACTTATCCTGCGATAATTAACCTAATTTTAATTTTCTTCCTTAGAGTCATGAGAAAATCTGTCTTGTGGCTTTAGTGACCTCTATCTCAGTTTTATTTATACACTGTTCTTAGAAGCATTAAGGAGAACAAGGTCTGAAGAATCTACAATTCTGAATAATTAGACCAAAACAGGACAAGGGAGAACATAGGATTGGCTGAGTTGTCAGGAGCTGTCTCCTGAAATCAGGAGGCAGTAGAGATCAGGCAGGAAAAGTGACTCCAGCCAGCATAAGGCATAGCATGTCCCATAGGAAACTATAGACTACAGCAGAAAACAAAAACTCACAGACCCTAGAAAGTGCCCAGGGAAAGGGCAGAGGACATCAAAGTGCAACAAGCATTTGAGCTTTCTAAAGTAACAGATGACCTGAAGAAAGTACAATATATATAATTAAATTGGAAAACTGACAAATTAACCATGGCATTCCCTGTCCCATGCTGAAACAAGACCACTGATTCTGACCTGGCAGCAAAAAACCTCCTTTTTTGTCTGTGATGTTCAGAACTTTGAGAGCAGAAACAAGGCAATTCAGACAAGCATTTCAGCCCTTCCTCAGCAAAACCTGGAACTGCATCTTGCCCAGCCAAAAACAGCCTTCCCTTCTCCATTCTAGCTGTGGTCAACCTTTGCTCTTTCAGAAGCGGGTTCAGGAGGAGAAGATTAAAGTCAAAAACCCCAAAAGCCAAGTTATGCAGAAGAAGGAAAATTCTTCCTGGTCTCTGCAGGAGATTAGAAGAAGCTTTGAGGCATGGGATCAACTGCCCATATATAAGGGCAATGTGGCAAACACATGGTGTTTCATTTGTAGATAGAATTGCATTGAACACAGAACATCAGAAATGTAGACTTCAATGCTAGCTTCTGTTCTTCTGCACATTTCCTCACAACTTACCAAGATCAGTGATGTGGATTTAATTTCCCTCATTGTGAGAAACTTTGTTCTGATTTCCACTCCCAATGCATTGGTGAGTGTATTCAATTGCTCTCCTACTAACATTGTTCTGCTACTTAAAAACTTTTTCTCTTACTTCTATTTCTCCCTTCCCCAAGGGGTTTGCCATGTTACTTTTGCCCTTCTCTTTATTGCCTCAGAGAAGACAGATTTTCCTTCCTGCAATCCCTCTAAGCACTTTCTTGCCTCTTGTTCAGTCTTAGGCTCCTTCTATAATTTTTTTTTTTTTTTTTTTTTTAACCGGGGTAACCAGAATGGTCCCAGGCAATGTGAGATATTTAAAACCTGACCTTTGGCTACATAGCTGCAATCAATAATTGAGGGGGACTGTGCTGAAATATTGCCATTGGCTGCAGAACTCACTTCTTAGAGAGAGTAACACCCTTTACTCCCCAGCTCTCCTTGTAGTTGGTAGGGATGGTGGAGAGAAAAAGAAAAAAAAAAGCAGTTAATCTTTTTTCTTTCTTTTTTTTTGCCAGCTGTCACATCAAAAAAGCCCAGTTATTAGCTGACTGATCTTCCTAATGTTCACTCAAGAACAATTCCAGTCCAGAACATAAGCTGGGTTAAGAAGCATCTTCTACTGAGCCTGGGATATATTTACCAACTCTGCTGCAGCACTTGCAAGCACCACTTGGCTATGAGCTTGACCTCACTGGAAGTCACTGGGAGCCCAGCCTGAGCATAACTTATTCTAATTGTAGCCTAAACCCAAAGGCACAAACAACCACAACCACAAAACAACAGGTTAGTGTGAGGACAGAAGAATGAACCAGAGTAATGAAAGGAACGCTGAGCAGCTGGTTAAGTGTGCTCTGTTGTGAATACAAGTGCAGCCAAACCTATTGGTGTTTGTGCAATGCTCTCACAATTGAGATGGACACCAGAAGATCCCCAGCTTCTCCTCTGAAGGAAATATATTTTTTTAACCCTTTGGAGAAGAAATCACAGTTTAAATAAAAATAAAAAAGGTAAAAAACCATCTGGCAGATGCTTTTGAGAGGCAGGATGGGACAACATCCCCTGGTTTCCTTTGTTAAGAACCCTACCTAGACTCAAGAGGTCTACTGTACTTAGACTCTAAACTCACTCAGCAGGCTACTGGCTTTCTGTTACACACCAGGATGATTAACACAGAGATATTCTAGATTATAGTGGCACACAAATATCAACCAGAGCCAGGAGAGGAAACATGCTGTTTATGCATGCTTTCAATAATTCTGGTACGGAGCAGAGGAACAAGAAATCTGCCACCCTGAAACTGAAAAAGAACAATCCAGTATTCTTATTGTAAAAATAGTGCATAGTTGTTTGCACTCCCTTCAGTCCCTGAGCAATTCAACATAGACTAACTCAGCTGTCTCCACTGGATATTGCTACAGCTCCCATCAGTAGGCTGGCTGCTGCTGTAATAAACACATGAGGAATTATTATAGGTCTCATTGCTTTAGCTGAGCTCCATAGGATATTTTATGACAGTCAGAAAAGTGTATGTGCATTACTTATTTCATATAAAGTGAGAGGGAGAGAAAGATTAAGTAGCTGTGAAGAGGGTAATATTCCTTTTGTGCTGAACCACCTCACTCCTCACATCAGACACAGTAGAGATCACAAGCAAACGTGATATTATTAGATACAGGGAATCCCAGAGGACCCAGCGTGATGAGCTCTCCATTTCAGAAACATGGAAAGATGAGCAAAGAATTCCAATATTCTCACTTCTGAATAAATATTTGTGAAAACCTACTCAAAATGGGAGCTCATGGCTTCTAGAGGCTTTTTTTCTTCAGTGCAGATTTAGATCCAACTTCTCCAGATTGTCTCACTTGAAAACAGGCTCCTAGAAGCCATTTAACATAGGAAAGCAACTACACGGACGAATCAGGGGCTTTGGGCACATTTGTTTTCATCTCTGCTAGACAGTCTTTGCAAGTGTTCCCCTCGATATTCAGTCACACACTAGCAGTGCTCCTCCTTAGGAGCACAGGCACTGACCCATACAGGCTTGGTGTCCTCACTGGCTATAGCTGGGTTCCAAGTAACAAGGTATCTGGAGTAAAGAAGCCCAAACAGTGTCCCTGAGGCAAGGAATCATAGAATCATTAAGGTTGGAAGAGACCTCTAAGATCAAGTCTAACCTTCAACTGAGTACCATCAGGCACACTAATACAAATTGTGAAGTGCCAAGTCTACTCACTTTTTTAATACCTCCAGGGATGGTGACTCCACCACTTCCCTGGGCATCCTTTTCCTATACTTAACCACCTTTTCAGCGAAGAAATTTTTCCTAATATCCAACATAAGCCTCTCCTGACACAACTTGAGGCCATTTTCCTTCTCCTTTTGCCAGTTACCTGGGGGAAGAGACCGACCCCTACACTGCCACAACCTCCTTTCAGGTCGTTTTAGAGAGTGATAAGGTCTCTCCTGAACCTGCTTTTGTCCTGAGTAAATAACCCCAGCTCCCTCAGCCACTCCTCATAGGATTTATGTTTGAGTCCCTTCACCAGCATTCTTGCTCTCCTCTGGACGTGCTTCAGCACCTCAAAGTGTTTCTTGTCATTCATTTACCACAACTCTCTGGGCTTGGACATCCATCCAGTTTTTTAATCTGTGAAGAGTGCACTGTCCAAGCCATGGGCTGCCAGCTTTTCCATGACAATGCTGTGGGAGACAGTGCCAAAGGCTTTACTAAAGGCTGTGTAGACAACATGCACAGCTTTTCCCTCATCCACTAAACGGAGTGGTTAAGGGGCTAAAGCTCGGAAAAAAAATGGTGTGATTGAGGAGTATTTAACCACTACTTCAGTCTGTAACTGCAACAGAATGGTGCCACTCAAAAATAAAGAGGGAAGTCAGAGGAGGGCTCTGTTTCTGACTATGGCTAGTTCTGAGGGATTTACTACTTTTATCAGGTTTACTTTTCCTCAGGCTTGGTAGCTTAACTACAAATTTTATGGCAGAGTTTGAGAAGTCCTGTGCCTTCCATCACAAAATAAAAAGTATAAACAGAGCTTGCAAAAAAAGTGAAAACATGGATTAATTAGTGATGGGTCTGAGGTTGAAGATCCAGCTGGGCAATACCCATAAGAAGGGTATTCATGGTTTTCATGAACGGAACTTACAGGAAAAATGGGGCAAGACTATTTATAAGAGCATGTAGTGACACGATAAAGGGGAATGGGCTCAAATTGAAAGAGAGTAGGTTTAGATTAGATATTATGAAGAAATTCTTTACTGTGAGAGTGATGAGGCACTGGAACAGGTTGCCCACAGAAGTAGTGGATACCCTATCCCTGGAGATGTTCACGGTCAGCTGGGATGGGGCTAGGAGCCACATGTTTTAAACACCCTTCATGGCAGGGGTGTTGAAACTAGCTCATCTTCAAGGTCCCCTTTCAACCCAAAATATTCTGTGATTCTATGAAGAGACTCATTCTACCAAACACGCGAAAAGAGATGATTGGATGACACAAAAATTAACCTTTGACAAAGCAATAAAAATTTGCAAACAAGGAGAAAAACAGGATAAGTGGTGACCTAGCATTGTAGAGATGGCAGGCAATCTGAAACACTACAAGAAAAGGGTAAAATACACAGGGAAAGAAAATCTGCACTTGAGAAAGTACCTAAGGCAGACAAGCATATGGAATGCAAGCTGGAGCCTACAAAAAACATTACATGGAGCTGCAGGCTCTGCTTGAAACATCAAGAGCCGAGATAACACATTCAGGAAAAAAAGGATTATAAATGCCGTACTGCAAACCATGAAAGAGTGTGCACAAAATAGATGCACAGGGCTGCCAAAGCACCTTAACTCTCAGGGTCTTTCATCAGAAAAAAACATATCGTTGCTGTGGAAAACAAATGGATCATTCATCTAAGAGCATCCATTCTAAGAAAAATTGAGATGAAAATTAAAATGTAATAAAAAAAAAGACATGACTTTAATTAAAACAAAACAAAAAACCCCTAAGAAAATTAAAATCAAGGAAGCTTGTTGTCCTACCAGAAAAGAAGTAAGCATGGGTACATAATCCACTGGCAAAGAAAATGCTTTGTAATAACACCAGTGAAAGTGAACTTCTTCTTGAATTTAAAAAAAAAAAAAAAAAGAGGAAGGAAAAAAATATTTATTTTCTGCGATCATCAAGAAGGGAAAGGGTATTAGGCATCTAGAAAAGATGATTTAAGTCTTCTAGAAGATAGGAGAGCTTTAGCAGAGTAGAAGTGAAGACTGCCCAAGAATTCCAGGATTTATCACCATAGGATGGCACTTCTCATTGCAGAAGAGAAGTTGGATTAATAGCTCATAAAACCACTGAATAATGGAGGTATGCCACCACATTTTCCACCCAGTTAAGGAAGTCAGAGACCAAACTTCAACAGCTTATCAGTAGGAAAACACATATATGAGTGCATAGACAGATAGATAGATAGATAGATAGATAGATAGATAGATAGACAGATGTGTATATATGTACATAGATAGATATCTAACTAGGTGACCAATTTCACGGATAACTTGTAGGAGTTTAATTACCCCCTCCTTTATCAGATTCATTTGAAACAGGCCAAAAGGTTGTAAGATTATGCGGGTGAGAGGTTGGGAGTATGATGGCTAACAGACTGAAACCATGATTGCAGAAGCCTCATTTTTATTGATACCAGGATTAAAAAAAAAAATTAAAAATTAAAATCTGCCAGCCATACAAGAATAGATTCATTTTTGGGGGTGCAATTGCACATACAGTATTGATTGTAATTACATATTTGTCTGCAACTAGATTGCTTTGGCGCTGATTTTAGCCTTTGCTTGGCGGTTTGCCTGGAATAATACAATGAAGATTACATTCAGACAAGAAAAATGTTACCTAGGCATTTGCAGCAAATATTTGTGCTGATAAAAGGGAGAGAGGGAAACCGCATAGCTTTCAAAAGGATTAATAAAAGTTCTTTTTCCTTTAAAAGCCAAGATAATTAATCTTAAAATATTATGAAAATTCCTACTGTGTGACAATGTGACCCTGAGAGATTTTACTTCAGCAGTGCCATGTAGACCCCCTCACACAACATACTGAAAAATAAAATTAAAATGGACTTTTAGTACATTTATTTGTCGTTGTACAACAACTTTGTTCTTTCTACTCAAGTCACAAAGAAAGTGTACCACTTTGAAAATGTAAATCATGTAATAATGAGAAAAGAATTTTTGGTTTGAGAAAGTTGTGCAGAATATAATGCAAAAAACCCCCAACATTTTAGTAGAACCCAGAATAAAGCAGCTTATTTGCAGTGATCAAACAATGTCCCTGAAGGTTGTAATTAAAGAGCTTGTTGCCTTTGAAATCACCTTTTATGGAATGTTACTTTGTTCAATAAAAATTACATTTATATCCTTTCATAAACTCATCTCCAGTTGACAATCTGTGTTAGCAACCACTGTGATCACATCAAAGCAACCACCTCAGTTGGTTCAGTATCTTTTTTCTCCATCTCTCCTAAAATGTTAAGCACCCACATCACTATCCTCCCTAACATGAGCCCTTTATTTGATTTATTTCTCATTATAGGTACAAGAAGAGTATTTTTGTATAAAACCAAACAATATAAAATACAAATACAGTGAATGCCTGAGATGGAGAATGTCATTCTTCACGTCAGGGCATGTGACAGTATCACTGAAATATTTTATAATACAATGTCGAACAGTTAAATATTTCAGTAATATGTCCCATTTTTTTCCCCAGCAGTTCAGAGCTCCATTCAGTGACTGCTCTCAGAGTGAACGCTTCACCGATGCTGATAGGAAGTATGGCTCAAAATCAGGCCCATGACTAACAGCAGTAATACATCACTTGGATGTAGCTCCCTTTTGCCGCACGCCTCTGGGCAGTTTAGCATGGAGGTCCAGGGAGAGTCATGCAAACAAAACGAAAGAGTTGACTAAGGTGGCACAGAGGATTATTCAGCAGAGTGGAAGCTCAAGCCCAGCCTGGTTGACTTCCAGTCTCACCATCTGTCTGCTACAGGGTGTGCTGCTAAACACTTCCAAGTATCCCCTGTTCTTTTTACTTTTATTTCCTTTCTATCTTTTTTGACAAGGACCAAGCTTCTTTCCTAACAAAACCCAATAACTCTGGAGGCCAAACAACAGGTATTGACTCTCTAGCCCTAAGAATTTGAATCCTTGAAGGAAAAAAAATCTCCCTTTCATCTCTCAGTAGTGCTTATTGAATTCATTGCAGCTGGTAGGCTGAGCAGTCTTTGAAAGAAAATCCAAAGAGCTGGGAACCTGCCTGCTTATCAGGGAGATGAAAGATCTCCATACACCTCCTGAAAGAGTAGAACTTTGTCCCCGTGTCCTTTTCCCAGTGCTCTCTCTAGTATTAAATTGTCATCAGTTGCCCATATGGATGCTGTCTTCCCTGATTAGAAGTGACTGTTTCAGGGGCTGGTGAAATGGTTCTGCTTTCACAAAAAGGCTCAATCTCCTGGTGCAGCCATTCAGCTAGAATTACAATAGCCTGCTTTACCCTGTGACATAGCTCAGCTGAAATCACAGTTTTATTAAGGCTGCTGCAGGCTCCTAAAGTAATATGAAGGGCATAATGTATCTATAATTAGAGTCAATAAAAAAGATATTCTTTATGGGCATTATTTGAGGGCTAGCCAATTGTTCAGAGTTTATGCTCTTTGGCAAGGAAAGAGATCTATTTTAAAGTTGCTGGGAGGAGTTTTGCTTAAGAATTTTAATTATTTTGTACTCTGATTAAGCAGAGGGAAAAGCAAACAATTCCTGATGGCGAGACACTAGTTAGCTTTTTTTTTCCCCCACAGTCAAATACTTCCTGAGCACCAAAGATGCTCATCAGCATGCTGGATCTTCCCCATAAATTCAAATAAACTAACATCTTGTGAGGAAGAAGCTGAAAATCATATGCATAATGTCAGGCAAACAAGGAAGCATGCCCCAGCTGCTCACTAACTCCAGGCTGTCAGAGTGGCTGCAAATAGTATAAAGAATGTCTTTTATCCACTCTTCCTTTCCTATTCCCAGAAGGTGTCCCCAACGGGAGTGGGTGAGCCCAGCTCCCCCATGCCCACATGGTACTCCAAAGGCCCAAGAATAGCAATGATCATGAAGACAATGTGAATTTGAGTGGAAGACCCTGTGTCAAGTGCCAGAGAAACTTACTGGGCTTTCTAACTGCTCTTCTCTCTTTAATATATCATATGTAATAAAACCCTTTAGGTTGGGTCAGTTTGGGACACAAATTCTCCAAAAGGTTCTATGCAAATATGCATCTTATCTTGATCATACCTACTTAGGCTGCAAAGAGTCTGATTTTTGCCAGCATGAAACCATCAAAAAAACAAAAGCTGCAAGATTTATCTTTTGTCATATAATGTCAAACTTTAAATGTCAAATGCTTTAAGCCATTTCAATCATAAAGGACTTTTTTAAAAAATTACTTCTGCAGTTTCTGATTTACTCCTTTCCTGATAGGTTTATGGCCTTTTCTTTTTTTTAATAAATACTTTCTTCTGATTCTCATCTATCCAGAGATCTCATGCTCTGCATGTGGCAGCACAGCTTTATGAGTGCAGCACCAACTATAATGGAAAGAGCAAGTAAAACCACAGCTCTCAATGCAGTATCTTTGACCTTTTATTTGGATTTAGCCACATGAGTCGGAATTACTGCAGCAGTGAAGAGACTGCTCAAACCTGCTTTTGAACAGCATTAATCACTGCTTTAGCTGTTCATGATTTATTTAGTTTTATTTATTTTCTTTGCAGAAAAATTACTTTGAATTAAAGTATGTTTATTGATGTGTATGTTTAACAGAAAAACTATGTTTTGTTGGACTAGGTTTAAGAAGCTGCAGAATCAGGTCAAAGTGTTGAGCACTGCACAAGTGCAGGCCAGAACTGGAAACATGTTCAAGGATCTTCACCTATGGAGACCACAGCATGCTTCCCCTCGTGCCATTACTGTGTGTCCAAGGCAGTTACTATAAACAGTGGACCTTGACAAATGCCATATTCCTTCGTGAATAGATTACCAGGTACTTGAAGGAAAAATTACCCCACAAAAGCCCTGTAACTCAGAAACAGTGCGTGGTCATTGGCTTGTGTATTATGGGATATTTATCCCAGGATCTTCCCTCATGTCATTTAATATAGTTGTCCCACCATCCCAGAGCCTGAGTTTGTGAAAATTATCTTGATATTTTTATAGGCTTTTTATAGGTTCATGGAAAGGGAAACAGGGCTACTCCTGCTGCAGACCTCCTCCTCACATTCCTGGAGGACCAAATGCAGTAACAGCTAGGGAGCCCTCTCCACTACAGGAAACCAGCACATTGAGGGAGCTTCCGTAAGCCAAGACAAGGGGTTGACCCCTGCACTGAGAGAAACCAGGCAATTTGGGTATTCTGCCTATCTCCTGTGCCATCCACAGGGACACCCAAAGCTGAATGTTATAGAAAGAAAATCCCCACAAAGGAAATCCTTGAAACAGCTTCATCCTGAGCACCAGCTACCCAGGGTCAGATTTTTCTCACCATGTCTGAATGAGTCATCCCATTGAGGGTAGCAGTATGAATAAAGTGAGCAATATTTGACCCAAAAAAGTCAGGGTTTTTTCTCACACTGCATTCACTGAAGGACACACTCTTTCTTGTTTAGAATAAAACCTGCTTTTGAAGCAGCTTGAACAAGTGCAGAAGGGTTTTGCTGGTACATATTGATTGAGAAAATTTACCAACATGCTCCAACTACTGACCACAAAAAAGAATCCAAAATATGTTACTCTGGGTGTACCTAGGGCTCTTGCTCCTAATTCCTCAATCTAGAGGAGTGGAAACAAGTATGTTCAAGGGAACACACACTTCCATTTTTACAGACAGGTTTGGCTTCTATCTCTGTAAAAAGAGACAAATTAGTGAGTGCAAACACTGTATCACAAATTTCATCGATTTCATGAGTAATTCTCCCTTCGCATGCACTCAACCGAGAGTCCACCCAGTAAATGCACAGATAATTTTTAATGGTACTCCACCTCTAAGAAATACAATCCTAATTAAAGCTGTCCATGCTTTAGCCTCTGTTTTAAATTATCTTGTTGTAAGAAAAAGTAGATTTATTAATCCTGAGGAGACAGCTTGCTTGTTTTATTCCTACATATTACAGACTGCATATCCTAGCCTTCATCAACTATCAGCTTATCACACTTGACAAGGGTGCAGGATTTGTTCCCTCTGGGTTGGCTTAGAAACAGTAAAAAAATTCTATCCTACATGATCATTTTCTGTTAGTGTTGAGAGTGATTTCTTGTCTAAATTAGGACTTGGGGCAGCTGAGACTTGATAGACAAGGATTCCTCTTATGTTCATTTTGCCTAGCTACAGCTATAGGGTTAAGAAGACTTTGCAAAGGGTTCCAGCACTCTGATGATGGCCAGCAGAATCCATCACTCCCCTGGAAGGTTTGAAGAAGTGCCCACTGGAAAGGTGCTCTTTCCAGTCACAAAAGCAGAGAGAGTGAAACTGAAACTGCAAAGATGGTGAATGAGTGTGGATATAGTCAGCAGGAGGAACCATGACCCTAAGCACGTTCACCCAAGTCAGTTTTTAAATGGAACTATTCGTGTACACCAAAGAAGGAGAAAATCCCCATGGGTTTTGTCTGGCATTGTCTCTCATGCAGCTGTCAGAGAGCACGAAGCAGCTGCCCAGAGGAGGGATCCTCACTTGGCAATACTGAGAATCTTTAGATCCCTTAGGTCTGGAAGGGCTTTAACCAAGGATGTATATGTGATCCCATGATTACCTCTTTTCAACACTTTCTCCCCACACAGACAGACCTGGCACTTTCCAGAACCCCAGAGAGTGGAGCACCACAGCTACAGCATGCTGCTTCACTGCACATCCAGCCTGCAGGAGTGGAGACTGTTGGCTTAGAGTTTCCTTCTCCTCAGAGAAACAATGAGGAGCATAGGGTTTCCCAGTGTTTCAAGGTCTACTGTAAGCAGGGGATGTCCTGCAACTGCAATGTACACAACATACATGCTGCTTTTGAACAGCTGAACTGCAGAGTGGAACTACCAGCTTTCCCTGCACTCTGGTAAGTCCCAATCCCTGGGGAAACATTCTCAGTAATGTGTGTGTTTAGCTTTAGGGAAATTAGAAAAAGAGAGCTCATGAGAATACCTGTAAGTACCTAGAACACTGCACTAATGTGGGATTTTTGTATAGGTGGAGCAAGCATGGGAAGGCTGTGGGTAGACTAATGACAAGAAATATCAACAGAATAGGTGCTTTGAGCAGTTCTACATTTTTCACAATTAAAGTTTGACACTTCTTACTGTTCTGTCACTGGTTAAATTAAGCCTGCAGAATATTAAATTCAATTACCCATAAAATAATTATATCAGTATTAAAGCAGACATAATTTTTGCAACATAAAGATGAAAGCCCACACTTGCATGTTATCTGTAAAAATTAGTGGTCAAACAGTACTTACCTCACTAAGTATCAATATTTACTAAAATGTTCAAAGAAGGATATTTGATCAATCAAATCAGTTCCCAATGGAGTTTCAGCAGTTTAAGGTTTTTAATAGCATATTTTAATGAGCTATTAAATTGTCATATACTTCAGTCTGCACTGTAGTTCCTTTCTAATCAGTGCTGATTATGAAGTTATTTGTATCTGGCAGACTTGCTCTCATTTTATAGCCAGCCTTTCCATTCCCTTCAGAGATTCAGCAGTACAGTCCACATTCTGTAGCAATGACCCTATGACTGCAGAGCCCAAAACAACTCTCCCAAGAGGCATCCCTGGCATTTGCAGTACTACCATCTCCTTTCACCTGTGTTTCCATTTTCAAACCAGGGATGACAATAATTTCTCTACTTCTCTATGGTCTTCTGAGTATGATGAATGAAAAGCACTTCAGAAGAACTCAGGGCTATTACTAACACCCCATGTTCCTGACTCTGCATAGTATTGGGCAGTGGTAGGCTGGGGCTCTGACTGTGCAGCCACATATGGCTGCAGGGAAAGTGGAATAGGAATACGGCAGTATGAACAAGCTCCTCAAACCTTGGCATCCTGCCTAGAGGCAAACTGGTAAGGCTTCAACCAATCCTGAAGTCCAGGTGTAGCATGAAAACCACTGATATCATCCCAGGGAAACCCTTTCCCCTGTTTCAGGTCACGAATAGAGAGGTGAAGAGGAACAGAACTTCCCCAGAAAGGTGTCTAGTTCATAGTATTCACTACCAACAGCAAAAGTTCAACTGTCCATAGCTTTTCTAGCTGAAAGTATTCCAGATGGAAACAGAGTCTATAAAGTCCTGTCCATTTGCAGTTTGAGGAGCTAAAGTGAAATACATCACATTCCATTAATATCAGCAGGAACAAAATTTATTATCGGCCAGTAGAGACACTAAGTGTAGAATGAGAGCACACAGCACATGTTTTCTACTTACTCTCCATCAGGAGTGGTAGCAAGCAGGCTTGGGTCCAAAAGCAGAGATCTAGTGGTATTTGGTATAACATGGCTATAAAGGCAGAACGGATCTTTCAGAGATGCTACCTTGCCCAAGGCAAGTAAATTCACACTCTTTCCCTGGAGCCTGATTTTGTAGTTTCTAAGAAAAGTACCTTACCACATGGAAAAAGATGCATCCATCCTTACAAAGCATTATGCTTTCCTTATGCTTTCAGAGGTCCTGAAAATCTGTCAAGAATCACAAGGCTAATTTGCAATTTGTAAAATCATTAGACCTACGTGCAGTGTGTGAAAAACACTACTTCCAGATAGAGTAAATGGAGAGTTTCATTCTCACAGCACACAATGCACTACAGAATAGTGAATGAATTACACTTTGTTGTCTTATCACATAGCTTGCTGGTAGCCTTCTTTGGCTGGCTGCTACAACTTTGATGTGACAGCACTAATGGATTTAGTAGACCATTATTTACTCCATTAGCCATTCATATACCTGGTTAAGCTGACATTAAGAAACCTTGACTTTTTTTTTTTTTGAGGCGTAAGAGGTTGTGGAGAGGGGAATATACATTAACATTTGCCTATATCCAAATTGTTGCTATTTGAAATTCTTACATAGGGAAATTAATTATCCCTCATGATTGATCAGTTTCAAACAATCACATGTAATTGCTTTAAAAACAGATCTTCTCCCTTACTATCTGCATGTTGTGCTGAGAATGGTTACAGATTCATGAAATCCCACTCCATAAAACCACTCAGCTGGCCAGGCTGACTGTGTAGCTGTTTGGGAGCTACTACAATCAGTGCACAGATACTCAGATTTGGTCCCTGCAACCATAGCAATAAACCCATGTTCCCTCCCGACAGACCTGCCACTGCCCACAACGTGATTGTTGGTGTACTGCATGGAGTAAGAGAGATAAAAAGGGTTTTTGTGGGGGTGGGGAGATCTGCCTGAGGAAGGACTGAAAAATGGTTGTCCTAATGGAAACTTGAAGTGCTCAAAGTGGTCTATTCTCCTGTTTAGCAATATCACAGGATTTACTTCAGACTCTCTTTGAAGCACTCCTCTTGCTTCAGAAAATGCAACATAAATCATAATGCAATCACAGAACAGTGTGATCACCCCTGCTGCCAGGTACGGAAGGGAGTAAAATATTCAGGAGAGATCTGACAGGGGCAGAGAGCTCACTGAGGGAGGGAGAGAGAGAGAAAGAGAGGAAGAGAGAGTCTGGTCTGAGAAGATCTTTTGTACCTAGATTCTGCAAACCTATCAAGCACCACGTGTCTCAAGCATCTTGAGCTTCCTCTGAAGAAAGGAAGAAGAACCAACACAAGTCTGCTATGGGATATTGGTGTTTCTAGGTATTTACAAGTATTCTTGGGATATGCTGACTGTCAGAGGAAGATGCCAAGTGTAATGTCTGTTTTAGTCTTGCATGTGGTATAAGCAAGAGACGCATGTACGTTAGTTCTGCATCCAGCCTGCTGGTGAAACAAGTATGAGTACCGCTGAGAAGCCACCAGGAGCAGAAGACAGGAAGAGGTGGTGCTCCTGAAGACCAAAAAAGCCTCATAGCAGCACACTTTTTAATGCAAATATTCACAAGCTTTTAGAGCACATATCACCCCCTCCCAAAGCTAAGCAGGCTCTTTCACTACAGTCAGTCATCAGCCTTTTTCTCTCACTTGTGAGGACAATGCTGCAGACTGATCTGTGGGCTGCAGTGCTGCTGGTTTTTTCTCCTCACGTGGAAGGGTTTCCAAAGTACATGGAAGCACAAACTGAAACACCCCAGCTACAAATGTCTACTGATATGAGTTTTACCATACAGGAGCAGCAGGATGCAGACTGTAGGAACTCAGAAACTTGCAGACAGCTGGGCTACCATCATTTTATCATAGCATTTTTACATATATACATACACACATCTTACAATATTTTATATATATTTGTACATACATATATATATCTATATATACATACATGTACATATAACTTGTTTTCATATCACTTTGGCTTGCTACCTGTGTTGAAAGAGACCAACATAGTGGCTACTCCAACTTAAGGAGGTGATCTTCCCTTTTTTTATTTTCAATTCCACTCTTCATCACTTGATAGTAGCTTCCTTATCAAGAACTTAATTCAGTCCCAGCTGTTGGAGCAGTTTAAAACATAACGCTTGAACAGGCCACATAGCAAAGGTCAGGAAAAGCATATTTTCAAATGTTTCTGGTAATGTTAGCTAAGTTTACTTTCCAGAACACTTTTTTGTGTATTCGTACTATTCATTTGTCCTAGGCTGTTTCCAGAGCAGCCACGATGGACAATCAGGAGAACATGGACAGTACACTACCATCACAGATTCAGTATGTCCTTTCTCATTTTTTTTCTGCCCCAAGAGGCTGTTCTCACAGAGAGAATAATTGCCCACTCCAGCCACAACTACTGATTGCCGCTCAGACTTTCCATGGCCACCTCCTCTCTCCTCCTACTATGGATCAGCATGGGGATTTTTAGATTGCTGTAAAGATAGATATTGTGGATCATAAAGTGAGTACTTGGCTGAAGCTGAAGCAGACCAGCTCATTTCATGAAGGTCTCCCTGTTTTACTTAGTAGGACCTCGTTTTCCCTTGCAGTGGCATGGATGTAACTTTCTTTTCCTAGACTGATACAGAAGCTTGACATGATGTTCTCACTGTGATGGAACAAAGTCCATGCCCTGACCAAGAGCGGGATTTTTCCTTCCAGTGCAAGCCTCTTTACCACCTTTCCATTGTGTTTTGTGCACAAGCAGAGCCCAACCCTAAAAACACCATAAAAAAGATCTGAGGCAGGAAAACTCGTAAAATACTGCACCTGTGTTGCTCCTATCTAGCTCATACCCACCCCTGTGTATAGTTGCACCACCTGAAGTACACTCAAAAGCAGGACAGAACTTCAGGAAAACCTTGTGGTCCCTCACAGTCACTTTCTAGAGTCTGAGGCAGAGAGCACCTCTCCATGGCAGCTCTAGAAGTGCAAGCTGGATTTAATAAATTAAACTCTGTGAAGTGATTTGTGGATGGTGGATTGATGACTCTGTGTAAGTGCAAGGCAAATTCAAGTCTCATTCTAGTACTCTTTCCAGGATACTATGAAGGCTAACTATATCTTCTTCTTCACTGCCAGTGAGAAGACCAAATGCACACCATACCAAAGACATTTCCGAAGATGTTGATCAAACACTCATTCTTCAAAGTGAAACTGGAAACTGCTAGGAGACAACTCCATCAGCATCTTCCCTCTGCCTCCCCCACCTTCTGGTCCAAAGTGGGACCTGATGCCAAACACAGACTTGAAAAGCCCTGCCAGAAAGCACTCAATGCTCACCTTGGAAATAGATGCCTGACTGGATTTCGAGGACTCTGGGAAGGGCTCTGGGGTCCAGAGAATGAATGAACTTCTCCAGGGTAGAGGCCATGGTCAGCAGCGAGGCAGCATGTGGGCTTGGCCCGTAAAGCCCTGTGAAAAGCCTTGCAGGCAGCAACACTTGCAGGCTGGTGCATGCCGTGCTCAGGAGCGCTGTGAGGCTCTCCCGTGGAGGGGAGGAGTAGCACGGGGAGGTACTTCTGCTTCCTTCTCTCCGTGGCTGGTTCCTCGTATGGCTACAGCTGGAGTGGGGGGAGGCAGCTGGTGGCCCCTTCACCAGGATGGGGTACCCACACCCACCAAGGGTCTGTGCCAGGCTGGGAGAGAAAGGGGGCTGGGGAGGTTGCTGTGGCTGCTGGGCTTCGGAGGGGACAGAGGGTTCTGCTAGTGATGGTTATTGACCCGTGAAAAGAAGGCAGTAAATATCAGCCCTGCCTAGAGTGGGGAAAAAAACACCATGTCTGGGTGGGGTTTTGTTGTGTTTTGTTTTTTTTTGGTTTTGGGGGGTTTTTTTTGGAGCATGGTTTGGTGTTTGTTCACTTCAAAACTATAAACAGCCTTTGAAGAAAATAAATTAACCATTTCGCTGTCTTAAATATTTTATTTTGATTTGAGACATACAAATAGAATACAAATCACTTAATCGTGTAAATGGACATTAAAACACAATGCTGTTATGCAAAATGGCCAACATTTTTTAATGCCACCAGCGATTTGTGGGAATTTGAATTTGAGATGTTGCAATGGGGAAGGAATTTTAAGAGATTATTGCCCAGTACCAAGTGAAAATCAGACTGCACTGATTACAAACCCCCATCACTGGTCCCAACTCTGCTATTCTGAGCCTGATCAAGAACTGTTATTGCAGCAGCACTCTTCTGAAGAGCAAGGCCATAACAAATAAGCAGGAGACTCAGATCATGAGGAAAACTGAAGTGACTGTGATTTTATTTTCCCTTACATGGCTCTCCTGTCTCCCTGAGGGATCAGGAAAAGTCGAAAGCGTGACATTGTGACAAAACAGTGAGCAAGATAATCAACCATTTATTTTCAAAAAGCTCACTAGCTTCATTTCATCTGTATGTAATATTTTGCCGGAGACAGTATTACTCACATATTAAAAACTTCATGTATTAAACTCCCAAATTCTTAATGTGGGTGCATAGGCCTTTGAAGTGCCAGGCTAACTATGAAGTTTGAAGAGTTTGTTAACTTGGTCTTAACAAATGTTTCTCCAGAGAACATGAAATAGGTTTTCTAACTGGGGAGTCTGCAGGTGCCGAGCTCACTGTTGCCTGTCATTAACACTGCAGGTGGTACAGGAAAGAGCAATAACAGGACTTTGGATCTAGGAGTGACAGGTATTAGTAGAAGCCAAACTAGAGAACATGCACAGCCAACCACTCATCAACTATTTTAATATAATGGATTCCTTATTTTCCCCTACCAACAAAACACATTTGAAATTAAGCAAATATAATTGGTTTGGTAGAGAGCTAGAGAAATCACACGCATTTAGTGGCAATCAAAAGAGCCATATTGTAAAAAGCTGGTTCTTACAGGTACAAAGCAGTGAAATGTATGAGTAGTTTCACTTATTTCAGTGGGGCATCTTTATATATTTAAAGATTATGTGCAACTCTAAGAAATCAATGCCAATTTTCTTGGTACCAGCTCTCAAGGCTGTGAGGTATTGTGTCAGTGCCAGCAGCTGGACTTTATCTGTCCCCATTGTTTTGGTCTATGGATAAAGAGCCCCTAAGGCCATTTCTACAGTTCCTCAATTCACTTGTATTTGGCTCTTCGTTTTGATAAAACTGCCAGGAACAACACCACAAAAGAACATTTAACATGAATGGCAAACACATACAAATTAATAAATGTTTTCAAAATTGCTTAAGTCCAACAAAGCAAATGCACAAACAGACATGGATTTTATACAAGAAAAATTCAGCACAAAATCTGTTTTGTGTTGCTGAATCCAGCAGCTGAGCAGCATGAAGAAGGCAGCTGCAGCTCTGTGCTCCCATGGCAAACCAGCAGCATATGTTCCCAATAGGCACAGACACTCACACAGACATATACAGCACCTATACACATAAATACACTGCCAGACACACAGATCAACCTAGACAGAAACCACAGCAAGCACCAACAGCCTCATCCTGTTTTCTTCTCTAGCTGATAGATGTATTAGTGGGAAATAGATACATTTACATGCAGTGAGGACTTCTCCAGTTGCTGGACTTAGGCACAGTTCACCCAGTAACTGTTCTCTGACCCTGCTGTCACTGGGGCACGCAAGGCTCAGAGCCTGCTCTCAAGGCCCAGAGCCCCATGCCTCAGTAGGCAGATGAGCCATTGATATGCTGATGGCTTTCCTGTAATATACCTGGAAATACCATGGAAATACCTCTGGGGTTCCCCCACCTGCTGTTGTTCCTCTCTGCTCTTCTGTGTATGGATAGACCAGCTTATCACATAACCCAACAAAACCAATCATCTTAGATGCAATGAAGGAACTATACATGCACTTATCTGAGATTGCAATTTAAATCAGGAATGATACCCATTGGTCACATGTTATCAGAGGAGTCCCCATCTCTGCTAACACATAGACTGGTAAATGAGGACCACTGTTCTGCTCTCCCAAATATTCTGCAGGAGCTTTTTCCAGTTTGATGTGCAATGCCAAGTGCAGAGGAAAATAACTTGCCATCTCCAAAACATACTTGATCTCAGAGTGGAAGATCATCACATTATCACCATGGACTGCTGGTAATAAGGGACCGTTTTATCATACTGCAGACTCTAATTCTTAGGAGAATCTTGACTTAGAAAAGTTCCTTTTGCTTTGTCCAAGTTTTAATATTGAATATTAGGACATGCTGATGAAAAAATTGCATGTCTACTGTACTGAGAGAAGCCCATTCTGAGCCCATTCTCCCATAATGAAGGAATGGAGATCACAAACCTCTTCTTACTGATTCCTTGTTTCTGAGTTACTGCATTCTTCACAAAGAGCATAGCAGGACCTCAATGCTACCTATGTCCTATGTGAATCTGCAGGTAGCATTCAGTTTGGCCACTTCATCTCCTACTCCCAGCAATGTGGTGAAGGTCAAGTCAAGCACCTAAACCTGCAAATGCCAAAGTAACCATGAGTCCTTATGCAGCCATGGTGTTGGCAGCTCCAGCTGCTCCGGAATATGCATACAGAGACCCATGTCTCCCCATGTGAAAAAATCCCTGTTTATTCCCCCGGGGAGTGGCCAAGAACTGCAGGGGAATGTGCCTGAAAAACACTGGTCAGCTAAGTCAGAAGAATGGACACATAGGCAAAACAAAGAATTTTGAAAACTACAACCAAGAATATTTTTCTACCTTGCTGATGAATATTAATTTATTTTAGTTATTGGTTGTCAGAAAGTCAATAAAATGTTCCAAGTTTCCAAATAAAATAATTTCTCAACCTGTGAAGGTTTGTAATATTTTTAAACTCTGATCATTCTCTAGATAAATGCAGCCATTAGCTGAGCGAGTTGAAGGCAAACTTATAAACAATCCTGTAAATATGAAACTAGGCGTTATGTCAACAGAAAGATATGCCCCATTTATTGAGCTTATAAATAAGAGAAATGCATTTGATACTTGAGCTGGCAGAACTGTAATTCCAAAGAGGAAGATGCTTTGTGGAAACTCAGAACAGCCAGGCCCTGGGAGGTCTGGGACTCCAGTTTGAAATGAAATTCCAGCTTGTCCAGCACAGCAGCACTCGGTAGTGGTGTAACTTCATTCAGGTCACAAAAGTATACTGTCAGTCTCCACTCCCCATTTGACTTATCCATTGACCATATGGGACTCTTAAAGGGTGGGGGAGTCTTGCTGACCACTCCCTGGCTTTCCAGTTCACAAATCATCTCATGGATGAGGGTCATGGTGTCCCAGTTGGTGTGGTATTGCTGACAGTGCACGGTTGTGGTAGTGATCGGTACCTGTAGTTCTTCAACCCTCAGCAGTCCCACAGCAGAAGGGTCCTTTGAGAGACCAGGCAATGTATTCAACTAATTTCTTCTGTCTCCACAGCAGCTCTTCCAAAAGCCTAACAATGCCCTTTTGGGTCCTTGAAATACCCTCTCCTGAAGTAATCTATGCTCGGGATGCATGGGCCAGTCCAAAGGAGGTGTTTTTGCCATTTTCTCCCAGTCAGGCTCACTTCATCTTCCAGTAAAGTCAGCTGTTGGGATCCCTCTGCCCCTACATATCTTAATGGCACCAGGGTTCATTATGTGCTGGTAATGGACTCTCAAAGGTAGCACCGAAGATAAAGGTAGAAGAGCAACACTGAACACACATCCCAAATTACTCTTATTGTCCTTGATGTTATCATGTCATGAACTGATATCACACACTACAGCAACACAGCAATCCCAATCTCTCTCTCTGCTCTGAAGAAGATCTCTGTGAGGAGTACATATGGGAATATATTCAGGGTTAGGTACCCCACCCACAGGAACAGACGAAGCAATATTGTGACCAGTGGCTCCATACCTAATACAATAAATGCTTAGATCAAATTTGTTTCCAACCCACTATGGGCAAATCTGTCAGCACTTCATGCCCCACACTGGGCACCAGATAAGGTTGTTGTGGCTTAAGAGAGGTGTTCTCCAATTTAGTACTCCCACTAAAAATCATACATGCAACTCCCACTCTCTCACCTCCAAGTGGAGGCACAAAAGGCAAGGATCACAGGTTGAGATTAGAACAATTTACTGAAAGCAGCAATGAGATAAGAAAAGGAACAGTAACAACAACAATAATAATAACAAAAGTATACAAAAGAGAGAGGGATTCACATCCAAAAATGCTCACCACAGAGCCCGTGACAGTAAAGATTTCTGGACAGCTCCTGATGCTATGTTTTCTTGACTGGAAGGAATCCCTTCTCCTTGGAAGCAAGAGTCCCTTTCCGTGCTCCTAGCAACAATGTGAGATGGTATAGAATAACCTCTGAGTCCTAGTCACACCACCTCCCAGCTTTTGTAAAAAAAATTAACCGTTTCCTGGACAGAACCAAGACAGAGTTGGGAATTCCACCTGTCATAAAATAGAGTCAGACTAAACTGTAGGGAATTCTTCCTGAGACAGGTGCGTTGAGCTGTGAAATAATGTCCCAAGGGAACAAGTTGATGCCTGGGATGTTTAGGCCTGGAATATATATAGGACTATAAGACACCATCAAGAGCAAGTCTGATAAAGAAAGGGAGAGAGGTCATCTATTCCTGTAGGTTATCAGCTGTAGTGTCACCCTTCATTTATAGGAATCTACTGTCTCAATAATTAAGTCAAGTGAACAGTATTATACTGAAACTGCTCCAGAGGTGAACTGAGCATAAAAAGAAGTTGCAGAGACTTTCAAGAGCTGTGATCTTCCTCTCCCAGTCAGCACTGGTTCTGGTAACATCACTCAGGTTTCATACAACCCACCCAAGAAGCACAACACTGAACTGACAACCATGCCCTTCCAATGGCCCTTGTGATCTAAGATAATGATCTCAGCAGCTTGAACAAGATGCCCCAACATAAGAAAAAATCTAACCTCTACAATGGTACACCGGGATTAGTCTTGGAGGGACAGGGGGCTGAATTGACTAAAGACCTAATTGAAACATGAACTGCTGTAATATGAGTTATAACATGGTGTGTGGATCTTTGTGTACAAAGTGTTTCTGCTACTTTGGTATGTATAGGTGGGTGGGATTAATTCCCCAATAAAGTCAAAGATGATCAGCTCTTAAGCACTGAAATCCAAAGAAACCTAGCTTTGTTAGCCTAGTAGTTATGTGACTTACTCTCCAGCACCTGCCACAAGTGCTTCTATCTTCACCTGAAAATAAAAAGCACTCATTGCACAGAATATTTCAATGACCCCAAAAAGTAGGTTTTTTGTTTTTTTTTTTAACATTTCTACTTCCATGGATAGCCTCTGCTCCTATGCCCCCTAGGATGAGTCAGTTTTGGTATGGGAAGACAAAGGCACAGAAAGATCCTGCTGGAATTTAAAATTAGGAGGCATATTAAAAAGCAAGGATAATTACCCACAGAATTTTATACTGCTTCACCAAAAGCTGAAGCCCACAGATAAAGATAAAATCTACTTTTCTAAAGTTATAATCTTGCTCTACTCCAAGGTTTTTAGACTTGATAAAAATGATCATGTTGAAAATCCCAACACCTTCACAAAGGAGGAGGTCACGTCCGTATATTGTGATGGCTCCTGGCTTTAAAATCTTGGAACATTTTAGTGCCGCATGATTTTATTGTGAATGTTCCTTTATATTTTCAGGAACTATGTTTTGGGTTCTTTGACATTTCCTTACAGTTTGGGAGAGAGATCTTAGGCATGCTCTTCGTATGAAATTTAAATGGCTTAGCAGATATGAACAAAAGGCTGTCAGTAAAAGCTCCTGAGCCCAGAGGGTTGTTTGCCAGTGTTTGACTCCAGTGAATGGTCTATTGAAGAACCAGGATCCCCCAGTGCTTTTAAAAGAATTGAAGCACATGTACACACATTATGTTTTGAAAAATAGTAAGTTTTTGGCTGACTTTTTATGGACTGAACAATAATAACCTGTGGGCATTTTGTACATTTTATTGAGCAATTCTGTACCTGCTAGAGTCAGAAAGATCTTTTCATTGATTTTAACAGAGGTTGGAGTAGATTCTTAATAAGGAAGAGTTACAGCTTACAACTGGTTGTGGCTTCCCATAGAAACACCTTGCTGATAAAGACATTTTAAGTTACAGTGTTGCAAAGAATATTGGCATGAAGTTTTCCAAAGTTTCTTCAACAAAGAGTACTGGCTTTGCATATATAGTAAACTGGAGGAGATATATCTCCAGAAATCTCTCTCCAGGTGTTGGTAAGTGTGATTAGAATCATGGTCTTAATAAATACTTTTAAAGTGTTAGCATCATGTATTAATTCAACACTCAAACCCCTGAAAGGTTCAAGTGCTGCGTGGACAGGCAGTTCTGCCAATATTTTGTTCAACCACAGAGGAAAGGACGCTGAGTTTTGTATAGACTCTAAGCTAAAAATAGCTTTGAGAGTAGAGACTATCAAACTAAAAATTCCACCATCTACTGACAGGTACTAATGCTACCTGTCCTTATAAATATATTAAGATGATTGATACTGAAGTGTTTATAAAGTATTTTGAAGATAAAGCAGAATGCAAATGTAATACAGTAGGAGTTCTAGGCCTTTCCAGTAGAAAGAAGCAGCTGTCAAAATGACTGTTTATACCAAATGGGCCATCCAGGTGATTCTTAGCTAATGTTACCACTTTTTATTTGACAGCACAGAACATGAACTGACTATTCCAGTGGAAATATTTATCTTTCTGTGCATGGCATAACACAATAAAATATATTCAGGCACCCTCAGTGTTACAATAATTAAGCAAATATTCAGCATATTTGGTTTCTATCTTCCATACTCAGTTTGGGGTATCATTTTAGTGGAGTAGACTCAAAGCCAAGAACTTACAACATATCCAGGGATACATGGCAAATCTATTGCAGAGCCATGGCCTTGAGTCCAGATCACCAAAGCCCAGCCTTAGCGCTCTCAGCACAGAGCTAATTCTTACTCTCTCCAAAAAAATAAACCAAGAAAAAGAAAAAAGTCAGACCCAAACACCTTGGCAGATTTCCTTATCTATCTGGTTTCTGTGGATCTTTATTTGGTTTTTGTTTGGTTTGTTGGTTGGTTGGTTCATTGGTTGGTTGGTTTTGTAGGGAAAGAAAAAGGGTGGGAGGGACCTAAATAAAAAGATGTCCCACAGTTTAGGGAGAAGTATAGGTCCATTAAAGATTTACTTTGGGAGTAAAAATTACTTGAGATATCTTCAAATTACAGAAAGTGTTTTGAAATACTTTTGGCATATCTTCAATGCATTTTTGACAGCTAGGGACATGTTGGAAAAATTTTTGAATTAATTTCAAATACCACTCTCTCCCTTTGTGATTTCTTGAGTGGGGTGTGCTATAATTTATTTTTAAAGAGGCAATGTAGGTTTCTAGATGCTGTTAAAGGAATCCAAAATAATTTTTTTGCACCCTCCCACTGTTCAAAGAAAAGGACACTGAATTAATTTAAATATATTTGTGAAAGATTGATTCCCCCAATGGAATTTACATACCTACTTTCCCTAATTATTCCTGAAGTTTCACCTATCAACTGTCAATTTTCCATAGGAGGGAAGCAAAACAGTTTGACTTTTCCTGACAGCAAAGAGCTTTGGCAGAGCTAGAATGAAAACTGGCATCTTGCGCTCTGTACCTCCCTAAAGTCCACATTACCAGAAGAACAAATTCTAATAACTCCTTTTTATTTGAGCATTAGAAACCACAGTTTAGCCTAAGCAGCCAGTAAAAGAAATCAACAAAACATTCAGTTTAGTAATGATTACCTTGAATCTTTTGTCATCTATAATATTTATCTTAAATGACAGACTTGTTGACTGACTTTCAAATTAATGATGAATTGGTAGCACTGAATGTATTTGCTAATTTTTATTGGAACTGAAATACCAGCTGTCATTTTAAAATACATACAAACCAGAGCATTCCTCTTTTTTTTTTTTTAACCATTTCTGGGAGCTTTTCTGAAACATACACAGAAAGAACAAATTTCATTGTAATTACTTCCACTCTGTGTATGATGTTGAATCTAAAAGGACATTGTTTCTGCAGGAAAACTGTATTTCATTAAAGAATAAAGGCTTCATATAAAATGCAGTTAACACTTTCCAAATATCAGTTCAATTGATTCCAATTTCCTACCTTTTCCAAGATATTGATATTACCCTGATACAAGGCTATTTTGGTTACCATTATAATTTACCATAGAAAAGTTTAGATGTATTTGCTGCCTCAGTGATCTGCATCTATGGTCTTGTTCCAGATGTCCCTTGCGCTCTTTCTAAAGGAGAAGTATAAAGATATCAGTGATTGGTGGACTTCTTTCTTGGACCCTTTTTGGTTGGCTTTTTTTTTTTTTATACACAGGCAAAGTGAACACAGATACAGGAATTTGGAAAAGTCTAAAAAAGTTGTGGGAAAACTAAGATTTGAAATAAAGACACTAGAGATGTATGTTCTGTGAAGAGGCATCCAGACTCTCAGACTGGCACCCACCAGAGTTTCAGCCTGGGGGAGAAGAGAGTGCCCAGGGAGTTCTCAGTCTGTCCTCATGACTCCTCATCTCTAGGGATGGTGGGTTGGAGGCTGTATTGGATCTAGCTGAGTTAGGGCCTGTCTGCATTTCATCACAGGCACAGATACAGCTAGTGCTTATTTCGCGCTTGTGTCAGACTTTTTTTATTTACTTATCAGCCATAAAATTACTTGGTTTCAGGAAAGGATCTCAGTGGTATTAAATAGAGGTGGTTTCAGCACACTTCCCACTGTGAGAAGCTAAGTCTTCAGAGACTCGTTTGGGAAAAGTGCTGGAAAACACATGTATTTCCTTATCAAACTGGTCAATAAGCTTGTCTTCCCAGCTGGGGAGGAGGAAAGAGCACAGGGGCTCCTCTCCAGAACAACGTATAAAAAGACTGCAGAAAGACTTTTTTCTTGAAGAACCCATAGGTAGCATTTATTGTAACTTTTCCAGTGTGTATTTTAGCCCTCTCATATTAAAATACTGAATCCAGAAGGTTCACCATGTGGGTTTTTTCACCTATTTTTTCTGCTTTTTCAAAGCTAAATAAATCTCATTACTTCTCATGTAAAGTGGTAACTCACTGAGTAACACACAATGCATCCACATCTTCTTGTAGGCAGCTTTGCAATATGGAACATATGTTATGAGCCAGTCAAGGCCCTTTCACCTTGTCCTGCTTCACAAGCTTAATGTAAATTATCTCAGATTTCAAACGGTCTGTAAAGAAACATCCTGGGGCTCTCACTTTGGAGTTTAAGTCCTTCTGCCAGTCTTTCATATTGATTTCAGTTTGTTGCATGTACATTTATTTGACATCCAAGAGCATTTGTGACCCTTGGGCATCTCCTTCAATGTGTTCCTAGCACATGTTCTCCTGGATGAAGCATACAGCACAGCAGTTGGACCCTTCTCCTTCCTTCCCCTCACCATACTGTCAGAGTCCCCAAGACAGGGGATGCTGAGAGCCTGTGGGGCACTCCAGTATCCTGGACCGTCTGGTGCTGAGCACGCTGTGAGATTTAACAAACAGCCAGTACAAACAGATAGACACATTTTGAAAAATAAAATCTACAGCTCCCACCACATGTCTCTGAAGAATGTATTAGTAAGTGTTCTTGTAGAATTACATCAACAAATTAATTCAGACTTGCCAAGGCTAGAGGATGAAATCTACAAAGCCATCACACCAAAGTCCATTTTACAGAGTATTTTGTTCTTTTTTTGAATTCTGCTCTCTGCACACCTACAAAACCCACCAACGCAGTATGGCTGAAAATGAGCTTGCCAAGGAAGATTTAATACCTCATATATGAGAAGGTACTTTGTAAAGGGGAAAAAAACATTCAATCCATACACTCAAACTCTTCCTAGCAGAAAGAAAAAAATAAAATCAAAGCAAGCAGAGGTACAGTAAGAAAACTCCTAGCCCCAAGACTGAAAAACCACGCTGAAGAAAATTTGCTGACTTCTGTTTTAACATGCAGCTGAGGTTGCAGTACAGCTCCCTAAAACTAGCAGATAACCAGAGCCCCGTGCTCACCCAAGCCTGCCCTATGATAAGCACTCATTACAACGCTGTTTCCTGTGGCAGTCCTCTCTCCTTGCTTGGACAGTGGCAAAAAGAGCAATTGACTCAAGAGATGCTTGCAGCTTGGGGTGCCTCACTTCATTTTGGGCAGCTATGATTTTCCCAGAGCATCGTATCTCTGAAATTAAAATAAATTTAAATACATAAAATATCATTTTCTCTCCCTGTGGGCCAAATGTTCCAGCCCAGCATCATGGCAAAGAGACAGGAGCACGTCTCCCAGCTTCCACGTGTACACCAGCTACAGTAATATTTTTGGAAGCTGGGTGCGGGAAAGTTATTTTTGCCACACTTACTTTAGTAGTTAATTTTAAGGTCTCATTTAAAAGTCACTTCACAGTAGCCCATTTCAGGAACTGTCATGACAGAAAGTCAGTCACATCACACATGCTGAAGTACATACACCCAGATATTCCTGCTTACTTTCCCTTAATACCTAGGATCTTCTGTGGAATTAACCAACCCACTCCTTTAAACATTTTTGGGTTAATATTTTTCAAATCAAACACTCCTAAACATATAACTTACCAAAGTTTTTCTTGTGTTGTTTCATTTTGTTTTAAAGCCCACAGACCTTTAAAGACTCAGAGACACCTTTAAAAAAATTGAAAGGGAGCTGGCTTTTCACCTCCTCCCCACCCCAGAGAAGCACTGAAAGGAAGAAAAAAGCAGTTGCAGCTGTTTCACTTTGGGATTAAGTCATATTCATCCTGCTTAAAACAGTCAGCAGACTTTGAATGACAACCAGCATGAAGCTTGCTTTCAGAGATTCCAGCTGACTGGCTCAAATGAGATTAGAAGGTGGGATGTCTTGGTACAGATATTTAGTGTAAGTTTGAAACTACCTCTTGAAATTGTCTCTGCTGAAAAGTTGAAATACACTCTGGAGATAATACCATGCTCCATCTATGCTTGGTTTTGTTCAGCCTGTGCTGAGTAAAAAAATATCAGTGAAAACCAGAATTAAGAAACCCCAAAACAAAACAACGAAATTGAGCAACCTATACAGTGTCCATTTGCTGGATCCCAGTCAAGTGCAAAGCCCACTGGAAGAAGAGGAAAAATGATCAGGTGAGGGTATAGAATCTAGTCCAAAAAAACACACACGCTTGAAAAGAGATGAGTATCTGTCTTCCTTAAAAATGTGTGTACCTGTGACAAGTCCAGAATACACAGGTCACTGGCAAACTCAAAGTAAAGAGTAAGATCAGGACATCATGGTACTGTGAGGAGTCTTTGCATGACTACGCCAGTAAGTTACTTAAAATGAAGATGTGGAAAATGGACACTTGTGTGTGTATATCAACAAAAAAATTGTCACGTTCTAGTCTCTGTTTTTCCCAGGACCATCTGCTAATGCAATTCTTATTTTGCCATGCTGGACTATAAACACAGACAACAAACTGCAGAGAATGTGCCCCACCCCCATCTAATTTTTGCAATTTTCTCCAAATGCTAATTGCTGTGGGACTCTGAACCTATTTCCTTTATCATATGTTTTCAGGATACTCAGAATTCTTTTCAGTCTTTGAAATCTACCTTTACAGGGGCTCCCTGGAGGTTACAGTCAAGCAGCTGCCTGTCAGAGTGTTCTCCCAAAATGCTCTCCTCCCTTAACCCTAACCTCTAAAGTTGCTTGTCTCAGTATAAATTTTCTTCTTCTAAAAAATTGAAAACAAACCCATGCCACAATTATGCTAAAAACAAGCATCAAAAAGAAGCCTGCAAAGTAGCATTTGGCTCTCACCTAACAATGGAGTAGGGGCTGAGACCATGCCTGTGAAATTACACCTGAGCTATGACTTCCTGTTGCATTTACTTCTCATTGCTGCTTTGCCTCAAAACTAAGATAAGGACTCTCTGAATGACCATGTTCAGCGTTGCAGCATTCTCCTTTTCCTGATCGGCATCAGCTGATACGATATCAGAAAACTTGCACCTTGCAGGCTTCAAGGCAGACTGACTCTAAAAACCAACTAGAGTTCATAGTTCATAAAATGAGGTATGTGACCTCAAGTCTCTTGTCTGTGCTAAGCCTCTTTTGGGGGCATTATTATTTTTTAAATCGTTCACTATACCTACTCAGAAATCTCCTTTATGGAAGAAACCACTCATGTAAGTTTTCTGTTTCTTTCCTTGGCACTGTCCTTTGCTCAGAGTATTTTATCCTCAGTGGCCTAAATCAAGTGTTCAACGTTCCTTGATCAAAACCACAACATTCAGTCAATATTTGAAACCTTTTTATTGACTGCAGCATTCAGGATTTTTATATCCTTCCATATATTTCATAAGTGCATGATTTTTGTGAAGCTCCAGTCGTCTAGATTTTTTTTACTCTCCATCCTGCCTGTTCTTACATGCAAAGCTAGTGCTTTCTGTGTTGTTACCCAGATAACCAGTGAACAAGATTCCAATCTTCATGCTGGTCCCAGTCAGTTCACCGACTAATTTTTTTTCTCTGTCTCTTGCACAAAGTTTATAAATCCCCTAGTGGCAAAACTGGTGGCCTATTCCATTGTCCTTTGCCCATTGCAGTTGGCCCCTGAATGCACTATAGAATTCATCATACCTACCTTTAATCCACATACCAACAGTTTACTCGTATTTAAGGACAGAGACTGCTGCAGGCTGTGATTCTACTTAAAGAACTAACATCTTCGAAGAGGTCTGTGTTAAGCAAGGCTATTATTTGAAGTAAACAAGTGCCTCAAAGGAAGGCACATTGAAGTAGAAACAAAGCCTGCACTTCTTCCCTGTTTTTTTTTTTTTTTTAAAGAAATTTTTAGAAGCCTTTGCCACAGACAAAACCACACAGCTATTTTCTCACAGTTGTAATTACAGCTCAGTGTCACACTAGCTGAACCAGCTTTTCTTGCTGGTGGAGGAACATTAGAGGAACCTATACCATGCCTAGTGCTTTTATGTGCCATTTTTATCCTTATCCCTGAAAGAGTCTGACCTACGAGAACTACTGCTCAAACACTACTGTATGTCTTACTGCAAGGTAACCTGGAAACCTTGATCCTTCCAGAAGATGAAACTAAGCAGCAACCTATTTATACAATTCAAACTGCACCAACTGAAGCTTCAATGGTACGACTTTGTGCAACAGAAAAGGTTGCAGCAGTGTCAGAGCTTATGATTTCCACCTGATTTAAAATGAAGGCATACACCCCTTCAGCAGGTGGTTTCAACCATTTTCAGTAAACAGAGGCAATTTTGCATGGTTAATCTGTAAGATCAACAAGTTTCATAACAACTTCACCCTGAAACTGGGGCAACAGGCTACAGCACCAGGTTCTGTGCTGAAGAGAGTTCAGACTGTGGGTTCAGATGGACTTTTTATTGTACCTGCTCACAGATACAGTGGGTCAGAAAGACTAACAAAATATTCAATAGTGAGGTTTAATGCTCTTGACAACAAAGAACTGAGAGTTCACCTGCTGAGACTTAAGCAAAACAAATTACTTTCAAAACTTTTCTGAAACTTATCACAGTTTGACTTTATGGCTGGTACAAAAACCACCTCACTCTGGTTATCTGGAGAGAGAAACTGGTTTCACGTTTTCTACCAGAGCACAAAAAGTAACTTTCTTCAACATTTCAGGACTTGGCAAAATACTGTGTTGTTTCAGATACTAGTATTCTAGAAGATTAGATACATAAAAGAAAGACAAAAGTTTTGCGCTGTGAAATGGAAAGAGCTCACACTGTTTTACACCTGGCAGGAAAATGCACAGATATTATCACAATCTGGAGGTACTGTGTTTTGCCAGATGCCATTTTTGTGCTGATTACCAGAAAACTCCAGGGTACTCCATAGCTTGAAGAAAGATCACGTTTTGCTTCCATGTCCAGAGAAGACAGAGATCATTGCTGATTTTTTTTAACATAGACTTATATTTTTTTCTGTTTTACTTAGTGGAAATTTGAAAAAAACTTCTGAGCATATGGAGATTTCAAACATAGCTTGATGTAATTTGTGAACGCGGGACTATTTTCTGATCCAGATGGAAGCTAGAAGGCATTACAAAAAACTATTGAAATCAAGCTGTTGTATCTCAGCAAGGCACAAAAACATCTGTTCTTTGTTGGCCAAGACACAGTTAATAAACATTATTATTAGGTAAGCATCCTATTGTGCCTGTCATCATATATGTCAATCTCTGCATAAATTAGGAGTCTAAACCCAACAGCAGGGAAAGAATTAATTCCTGAGAAGAGTACACCAAAATAACATTTATGCCTGTCAACCACCACAATCTAACAACATCCTTTTATTCAGGCTTAACGAAGAAAACATCCACCAAGCTTAAAATAATTTAGAAAGAATTCTATATTGTCAGTATATTAAAATGTTGCTAAAAAAGAGCCTCTAATTAAAAAAATAACAAAGGTTTTTCTGCATAAAGTTGAAGGGAAATTTATGGGACTAAATCTCTGCATATTCTGAAAGCCTTATCCCCAGTATACACAACCTAATCCTAGCAGATTACTAAACCCCAGAAACTAAAGACATAAATGAATATTCACAGGTACCCTTGACTATCCTGGATTTGCAGAGGTTACAAGATCTTTGACTATTTAACAAAAGAAGAGTACTAGCAATAAACCACCACAAAGGCTCCTTTGTGAGATTATGATCACTTAACTCAATTCAGACCTTAGGTGACACAGGAAAGTACAGCAGAAAACGAGTTACTTTTCTGTACAGAGCAGAGCACTCTAAAAGCAGCTTTTATATTTATTTCAAGATCTCAGGGTTTCTTCTGACACAGAAGCAGAGTGAAGTTTAAAAGAGGCCCTTTATACAGTCATTTGTCAGTCCAGGTGGCCTGGCCACGCAGTGATTCTGCAACATTTTTTCTTAGGCTGCCCCTTCCTTTAACATTTCAATTCACACTTGAGGCTCAATGACAGAGCACTTGCCTACAATTGCATCCCTAGTCTGCATTTTTTAGACCTTTGATTTTGAAATTGTTAACCCATTTGAAAGTACACTCCTGTAGTAGCTTTGGCTTTCATTTTTCTGGAAGGAATACGATGTTTCTTAATGTAGTATGTAGGACATAGCAGAAACTAAGTAAATATATTATCTGAACAACTTCCCAAATGAAATAAATCCCAGTAACAGCTTGCATATACTGAGGATACTAAGCTTCAAGCTTCTAACTCATATGCCTGTGACTGTCTTCCAGGAAGGCAAAGCCTCTTTTAAAGCTGTTATTTCCCTATGGCAGTATTTACCCAGGAAGCACGAAATGTAAATTTTAGGATGTCATTGACCAGCTGGGGTCTGATTTCTCAGGACCCAGACAAAAGTTCAAAACCTCAGTCTCTTCACACCTCCTTCTGCTGAGCTGGGTCACTATGAACATGGAAGGCAGATTCGGAGGGCCGAAAAAAACCCAAACAAACCCAACCAAAAACGGCAAAGGCCCTATACATGATGCTGAGGTTTGGTAGCTCTTCAATCTCCCTGACACTGCTTTATACACTTCCAGGGATTTAGGGTGCTCAAGGCATTTTATGGTTCTTCAGTGCTGGATCCTAAGATCTAGCTATTCTGATAAAATTCAAAGTTTGAACAAATCCCTAACTTACCTCTTTGATTACCATTCTACAGAAAATGAACCAAAGCCATCAAAGCAACTCACAGAACTCCTTCCACTAGCAACTACACAGACTAGGACACTGGTGTGATCATTTCTCAATTTTAGAGCAAATACCTTCTTGCATACAGCAATCATGTTTTTGGGAACTTACACGTTTTCTTGGTTCCTTTCATTATGTGGTATTAAACCAGTTTCAGCTTCATTCATTTAAAATTTGAATAATCTCACACACCTCCATGGATGAAGACTTTTGTGCTTCTTTGTATTCTGACTTGACACCCATTTGCTCTCTGCTTACTGCGAGTCCAGTCTTCATGCTGCTGGGGAAAGCAGAAACAATGTACCATGCAGGCTTTAGCCACCTGCCTGACTCTGTGCTAATATTTCAAGAGTAAAAACAAGCAGAACAATTTTGAGGAGTCTTGAAACCTATGGACTGCTCCAGGGCAGGAGCTGCTGGCACACTGCTGTATTGGCGCTGGTGGCTTCTCACTGCCTCAGGGAGTGAAATATTTCCCTCTTCAAGTGCCCAAGGTGAGGAATAGTTCTTTTCTTCCACAGCACACTCTTTTTATGAGAAATACTTGTATCTCCCTCTGGGTCAGGTTTTTACAGTTCCCTCACTTCTCTTTCTTCTGTCTTGCAGAGGTGTAAGAAAAGGATTCTGGAATAGCACCTATCTGATGGAACAGAGCTGGTGCCCTCAGAAAACAAAGCTGACATTTGCTGTGACTGGGTGAGATAAGAGAAGAGCTGCACAATGAAACCATATGTCTCTTCTGATTTTACACGAAAAAGCAGATTCTAATATTGTCTTTTGCCTAAGAGACCCTCAAGAGGTACTATTATTGAAGAATGGTATTTCTGATCTGCTTCTCACACATTACAATCCCCCTACATACTTTCCCCTGACCTTGCTAGGAAGAACTTCTCACAAATTTTTCAATCATGAGCCATTGAAAAAGCTCTTTAGGTCACCACAGTCAGCTACAGTTACTGAAATTATATGACTCTGAGTACATGAACAACATAGGCAGAGTTCCCCTTTGCAGAATAACCACTGGCAATTTTAACACCTTTGAGCCAAGGGGGATCCCCCTAGGGAAGACTCCTTTGCAGGCTTAGTATACTGCAATGCCAGGATTCATACTGGCATTTGCACCAGTCATACTTAATGTTCAGGGGAAGCTGGACACAAAGATCTTAACAAGGATTATGAAAATCTAATGTGGATGGACCCACTGCCCCAAACACAGCAGCTCTCCATGAAAATAAGTATTCAGTCAGCCTAACAGTAATGCAACATTTTTGGTCAGGAAACAAAAAAACAAAATATAAATATCATTCTGGGCAGTACAGAATGTGGTTTTTGCATTCTGCAACCCTAAGAGCTACTCAACTGTCAAAAATTTATCTGGACTTCTAGACTAATAATCTCAACGCCCTCTTTGGACAAGAGAGCAAGATTTTTCCAGAGTCCATTTTTCCAGAGTCTGGCATTTAGTGCCAGAGAGATGTCTAACAGGCAGGATGCATCAATCTCTGGAGATGTCATGTTGTTTCCACAAAATGTGGTGACCAGACAGCTGGCTTTGGGTGACAGACCCAGTACTTGGACTGTTAAAATTAGGTCAATGCCATTACCACACAGGGAAAGCTGGGAATGGTGCAATTCTGTTGTATGCATAATCCACTTATAATCCTTATAATCCACTTTTCAATGTGGCAGAAAAAAAAAAAAATAGGGCAATTTGAGTATTAAGAAGCCAGACCCAGTGAATGTTTTCAAACCTCATTTATTTACCTTGCTGTTCATAGGTAGGAATTAACCGTGGGTGACAAAAAAAAAGTTTTTTTAGATCTGGAAGAGGTGGAGCAATGCAATACAGATGGAAGCACTGAAAATAATCTGAGAAGTAATATTTCTCTAAACATTTCTCTGCCATTTATAGCGTTGGATGGGTAATTCCATGTGTCTCAAATAAAGGAAGAAACTTAGGACATACAGATGACATGGCATCTTTTCAAATACTCCTTGAAACACTGGGGTGAGAAATAATACAATTTCCTTTTGAGATTTTCCTTATCCAAATATAATGGTCTTCCAAACAAGAATGACTCCTTGACAAAGACAGTAAGTGAGAGGGTATCAAAGTAGGAAAAAAATATAAAATAATCTTTAAATAAAAATTTAATTCACTCTTACTTTACAGAATATTTAAAAGCACCGTAGCATTTTACTGTCAGTTCTAAAAACGACCAACAAGAGACTGGAATGATTTTAGCTGTTAATATATAAGAAACTTTGTGAAGGAATGGATATAAGCTAAGTGAAAGCAAAGTAATAGTTTGTATACCACAACTATAATCACAATCTGGCATTGGTTTATTCAAATTTTGCTTTCTTGGAAGCAAAGCTTACATGTTTGTAAACATCAATTTAAACATTGCTTAATTTTACAATTTGCTAAACAAATACTTTTTTACCCAGAAGGGCATATGCAGACCCATCTATTTGTCTCACAGTTTTCCTTTGTCCTGTGCTTCAATATTTTTTCAACAATTGTTTCCTGTACAATTTTAATGGAGCTTAAAAATTTCTTCCAATATTGTGCAAGTCATAGGCAAGGTCATTTTTATGTGTGCACTTCTTTACATAGTTTTTTGATCAGTACTTAACTAATGCAACTGTGAAAAACTATACATTTTCAGGAAAATGTTCGGATTTTGGTCCTGTACTTAAAGACCTTCTATAATCAAGTTGTTTACATGAATTTGAATCACAAGCATGTACACAACAAAACCACTATACCTATGTTTCTTGGTCTATGCATAAAAAGTATGTCTTCTACTTACACTAAAACATACAAAAAATAAACTACAAAAATTGTTTACACTTGATTTCAGCAAAAAAAGCTTTCTTCAAGAAAAATGATTCTTCTTTTTTTTCAGCCATCAAAAAAGGAATGCAAGTAAACAATAAATACATGTGCTTTCTCCATATAGACATATTTACACTTGAGTCTTTGGCTTATGTTTAAATTTCTTTATAAAGATCTTTATGTGATCCAGCCATCATTGCACATTAAAACAAAATAAGCCAGGGGTTTTTTTAACTATATATAATATATATATGCAACACTTGAAACGTATAAAGAATGAACCTTACTATCAATTTGCACTGTTATTGTACTTTAACAATGTATCAAAAGGAAAAAAAAATACCATATAGGAAATATTGATACATGCAACAGATGGTCGCTCTACTGTTTTGAGAGACGGCTGCATATACATACACTAAAAAGTCCTAATTTGCGCAAATCTCTTCTGACTCTGGTTTTCATTAAATAGTATTTATGTGGCACTAAATGTTGATACTGTATACAAGCATAGAAACAGATTAAGTTCTTTTATTAAGATACACAACTTTATAAGAAAAATACTTTGCATTTAAAATTTAAAATCCCTCCCACCCCCCTCTTCCCCTAAAATCTTTCTTCACAGGATCAAGAACTGTTGTCAAAACAGCTTATTGAGATTCATGTATTTGGTGAACTTCACCACATCCCTTCCGACTAAGAGGATTCCAGGTACTCCAGCGCAACATCATAGCAGAAGCGATATTGCTCCTTTAAGGGGAAACAGAAACAAAAACTGAAGTTAAATTAAGAGTCTAAAATCTTAGCAGCAATATCTACAACCAAGAACATTCTTTGCTAACTAGTAAGCCAGACATGCTTGGATTTTCTATTTTTTCCCCCTATTACACAAGTAAAGTACATTACCAGCTCCACTTCAAAAACTAACCCTAACCAATAATGTGGAAAAAAGTTCTGACCATGGAATGATTTTTTTTTTCAGCTTTTGAACTGGTTTATCAAACATGAGAAGCTCTCCTCTCAGTCAGACCATTCTTGCAGTGAAAGCACCTCAGCTCTGATATACTGCTTATATTTGAGTTAGTTGATACTGAGCAGTAACTAGTGCCTGCTGCCTGGACAGCCAGCAAATGGATTGGGAATACTGAGCTGTGACACAAAGCTGATCAGGGTCCATAACCCATTTGTACAGTCTTGTCAATGTAACATCCAAGAGATCAGATGTGCATTTAACAGAAGTTAAAACTCAAAACCTCATTGTGGTTAGTATTTCTCCTCAACAAGGCTGCTGTTGAAAGCTGATACTGGGGAAGAGGGAGGAGGGAGGAGAGGGGGGAAGAAAAAAGAAGAAAAAACAAGGAAATTAATTTGATCTCTATTGCCCTTGTGACTTAAGAAAACAAATCTGCTTTTGTGATTTATTTTTGTTTGCAAAGGAAGACAGTGTGATCCATTAGCAGGAAGTTGCGGGGATATCTTAAAGGCTTTGTTGCACTGCTCATTGTTGTTATCTGATCATGTTGCTGAATGTAGAGCACATGACAGTGTTATATATTGGTTTTCCTGGTTTGTTTTCTAACTAACGACTCAACAGCTGCTGCTGCTCAAGAGTTCTGAATATAAACGCACACAACAGAAAAACATAGCTACAAAAACTTAGTAACTTCAGTTTAAAGTTACAATGGAATTCAGGACTGTTTTGAAATGAAATATAATTTTGCAGAGCATTTATCAGAAACACACACAATCTACCCTGGCTTCCCTTTACAGTGACACAAATAATTTTCCATGTGATCTGACCTGTTTTCTTCACAGCAGTGAACTGAAATTCAGGCAGCAATTTAATACGTTGTGTCTCAGACGTCTATGGCACTGGGGAATGCAAAGTATTTGTAGCAAAACCAGCAATACCTAGCCCAATGTCACTGCTGCTACAGGATGTTCCATTTGTTAACATGTTAACTATCTTCTTAATTTATGTGATGGCAAGGAATGGGAGGGATGCACAATACTTAAGAAGATCATGCCACGGAAGCTGCTCGATACTAAGTTAACACTGACACTTGGAAAAAAGGGCAAAATGGGGAGAGGCAGCTATAGACATTTTGCTCAATATGCAAGTTCACAAGGTCAGAAGCAATTTCCAGTATGCATAAACTGCAAAATGTTTTTAATTTCAACTGGCATCCCTGACTTTTATGCTGCAGGCAGCCATCTGGTTGAAAAGTGACACTGGCTGCTGGCAGTGTGACAGTCAAATGGCAGGAACTCCCAAACACTATCTTTCAACTTGCTTTCACATTCAGCTAAAAAAAAAAGGAAAAATATCCATGTGGGAGAACTTTTTTAAGGACTTTCCACAATGTTGAGTTTTTGTGACTGAAGCGAACATTCATATGGATATGCACTCATACTGTATGCATAAAGATTGAAGGTTATTTCAAGTTCTGACAATGTACGTACAGACAATTAGTCTTGCAGTTTCACTAATTCAGGCTCATATTGTTTGTATTAGTTTACTGTTTATATTGTTTATTTTTTAATTGTTGGACTAAATGATCTGAAGGGTCTTTTCCAGCCTAAGTGATTCTATGATTCTATATATTCATTTGCAATATATTACATCCAAGTCTTTGGTTTTAAAGTTCTGAAGTATCATTTTGACTACTACAGATCTGAATAACAAAGATTATCATTATTCAATACTACTTCCAAAGCAGTAGTTGTTACTAAGGAGAAAAATGTTCACATATCTAGCTAAGAATCTGCACTTCACAGCCTATTACCTACTAAGGAGAAATGCCTTAGTCTGTAAAATTTCAAGATGGCTTGTGTGAGCACAGCCAGCTGCAACTTCCTCTCAAACAGACCAGGTTATTTTGAGAGATTAAAGTGCATTCTGTTAACTCAGAATGTTTTCTGTGAAAATCATGATACCACTACAAGAAAAGTAGTGTAAAATGCTTAGCCTGTCATCTCAGGCTGACTTGTGTGTACACCCAATATCTGCCCCTTTCTTCTTGTGGCCCATCGTAGGTTTGCACTGTTTTGTGTGCACAGAACCAAGAATGCAGCTCACACAACGACAGCCTCTGGCTCCCTGGTTGTTTGCAGTAACCCTCGTGGGCTGCTCCTTACCGGAGTTTCTACCATGTTGGGCTTACTGTTCCGCAAAGTCTTCACAGCATGGAAAACGTCCACCACGTTCTGCCTTTTTACCATCTCAACCACAATGCCGATGGCACAGAACATCCCACTCCGGCCACCGCCGTTTCTGCACGTGAGGAAAAGAGATGGTTACATGTCACTATAGCCTAGGAGAGCATCCAAAATGCATTTCTGTCCTTTCACTCTGTAAGTACAAGTGATTCATGAGTCCCAGAGGGAGATCAGAATTTAGCAATCTCATTGAAGCTCCAGTGGGTATGGTCTAAGACATTTGCTTTTTCTGACCTTCCTCTCAAGTACCACTTATGAATTCTGTCCTTACAGCCCACCAGGCTGCCCAGCTGTACTGTAAGTCTAAATTACATACGCATTAGAAAAAAACCACAATCCAAGTTCAATGGCAAGTAAATTTTCCACTTAGTTCTGGAAAGACACTCACTTAAACTATTCTATGACATGAGGACTATCTAGCCAGAGTAATGCTAAGGCATCATTGATTCAGTATCTTGTTCATCTTTGGGTACACTTATGAAGAAATTAAGGTAGGTATTTCTTCTTACTAAGTTTGAGGCAGGATAGGCAGAAAGGGGCCACAAGTTCATTCTGAACATTTAAACAGAAGCCTCTTTTTTTAAAGTAAGGAAAAATGCGTAATTGATTTTCTAAGTTTAGAACTTTGTATTTAAATAAGGTAGGAAAGAAATTGATTATCCTTTGCTTATGGAGAAAAAGGTGCTGTCTTTTCAAAACTCCCAAACCACCTCCCATTTAAGTATCAGGTCCAGATAAGCAGCCAGCAGTCATTTACCAACAATAGTTTGAGGATCATGCACTGTACTAGAACTTTTCTCTGATTTCATATATCCATAGTTTTCAATTTAAACCCCTCAAAGTATTGTACGCATTCCTTCTGGAAAAAAATGCAGCACATTATGCAAGAGAGATACAAAAAAATAACTATTTGGCACTCAGCAAAAAAGACTTCCTTATTGAAACCAGGCAGAAGTTGTTGATCCATACAGATTTTGTAGCTGAAAGACACGCTATTATGTATAGAAGAAAATAATACTCAGTGTCACTGTACTATCATGTTCCCACGGCACCTTGACCTGACACAGTCAAATCCAAAAGCTGACAAAAAGCCAACTTACAGTAGCGGTGGCACTTATTTTTTTAAAATAAAATTAACAAAGGCATGTGCAAAAGAAGGTATCCATAAGAATACTGCTTAAACTTAAAACAAGAAGTAATTTAAAAGCATTTATATGAACAGCAAAAATTGACTTTCTCCATTACTCACAGGCAATGGATGATGGTCCGGCCCTCCCCTTCTTCACATTCCTCTTGCCATTTCTCAACCTGGAGAATTAACTTCAGGAAGGATCTCTTGGAAGCTGGTACATCTCTGTGAGAAGCCCATCCCAAATACTGGAATTGCTGCACCATTAGATAGCCCTCTTGTGGCTGAGGGAAACCAAAGAGCTTTAGGTCAAAACAGCACCTTCACGTCTTGGTTTAGAAAACAAAAACTAACATGAAACTTAAGTGTTTATATTATGGACAGGTTCCAACATGTATATACATTGCATGATGGGGTCTCTGTTAATTTGTACCACTTGAGGTAAAAAAAAAAAAGGAAAAAAAAGGGAACTACATTGAAGACACTATCATGGTTTATCAGTCACTAATGTAACCTATCCTGACTAATAAATGGACAAATTACCTAGATTCTACCTGCCAAGTTTGCTTAGGCCCACAGAAATGAAGAGATATGCCTCTGGCTCCTAAGCATGAACTGATTCCATTATAAATAAACAACAAGTAATACTGGTGCACAAATATGACTATTGTCCTTGAAGTCTTCCCTTCTTGCCAGACTATAATCATGACAGCTTTGCTGCCAGTCTCTGAGCCTTCCATATGCTAGATGTGACACAGGGAGAGCTTTGAATACAATTAGACTGTCACAAGAAAGGCCTCAATAACAGGAAGAATAAATAGTCTATTCACTTTTTTGCTGCTGAAGATGACAAAAAAAGAGAAGGAACGTGAATTTTAGAAAAGGAAGAACAGAGCAGATAGATATTTAAAAAAAGACACACAGGCAAAAAAGGCATGGGAGAGAGAAAGAAGTAGAGAAGTAGAAAATCAAAACATCATAAAAAAAGAAGAAATGGAAAAAAAAATGAAAATAAGAAACAAACTAAAAAAAAAGAAGAGGAAGTCTCAAAATACAACACAAAACTGCCATGGTGTAATATTTGCCAGTGTGCCCACACCTTGGTTTCCTGTATTTTCCAAACAAGGCATGAAGAGCTGAAAATGCTTTTCAAAGTTCTGAATGTAAGTAAAATAAAAATTTTAGTAAAACACTGGCCATGTGAAAACTGACCTGTGCTCTCTGAAGATTGAAAATGTCACCAAAAGAAAACAAAAGTCAAATAAAATAAAAGAAAAATCTTTGTGTACACAGTAATCAGTTTTCCCCATGGCTATCCCTCACCGTTAATGAAAGTTAAACACATACTCCAAGAAGCAGTTGGTGGCAAAGTCAGCATTAAAGAAAAATACAAAGCAGTCATGATAAATAAAATAGGGATTGCTGATTAATTGTACAAAGAACAGTGGTGCAAGCATCTGTATCTCTTACTGGTAGACAACATACAGAAGTGATTCGCAGAGGTGAGATAAAGGAGGAAATGCTGTGAGGCAAACAGGGTTTTCAGAAGATGGTGTGATAGTGTGAAACACTATGGGAAGACAAGATGAAAGAGCTGACAAGAATGCAAGACTGGCACTGCTACTGAAGTTGAGAAAAAGATGGTAAATGTAGGTTGAGGCACAGTGAAGAACCCTTCAGAGGCAGAGGAACTTTCAGAGTTTTTTCACACCCTGCTTTGCAGGGCGCCACAATCCTCCTTTTATGTTGTGGTTTTCACATCTTAGGCTGAGAAGGTCTTAGTTGTATAATCAGCCTCAGCTTTCCTGCTCCTGATATACCATGGAAAACATCAAACTATGAACTAAACACCTGTCAATACATGTTCATTACAGGGATATTTCTTTCACTGTACACCAAACAAACAGACTCATATATCGACTCATCAAGGAGAATAAGAGAAAAAATAGTCATTCACCCTAAAGCTCTCTTTGCTTAGTGTGTAGCTATAGAAAAGTACTAGAAATTAGTAGTAGATATTGATGCTTGACTGACTCTTTTCTGGGTGAAGTCTTAAGAACATTAGTATTTTACTATTATTCAAAATTGAAAAGTAGAAGAACCTAGAGAGCATTAAAAATGACATGTTTCTCTGTCACATATTGTTATGATAATACTTACTCTCGTTAGGTTGCATATCCTGAAAATTCGGTTTATGACGTCGCAGTCCATTGAACATGACATGCATTCCACTTGGATGGGACCGTACCGCAGTATCCCTTCCTCGGGCCAGTATTGCGGACAGCCCTGTGCCAGAGCAAAACAGGCATAATTAAATGTTGTAAGTTACAACTTGAGCATTGCCTTATTCCACTGCAGACATCTCACCTAACCTTTAGTGAACAGCTAGAGTTGATTAGTTGCTGTAAAGCAGAGAATAACTGTAAAATCACTGCACTGCTCTACATTTTCATCATGTAGTGAATGCAGAGTGATTAAAGCACGTGATGGTACATGGAAAATTTGAGCTTCAAACTAACCTGTGCTAAGTCGACTTCATTTAACATGACAAGAGAAGTACAGCCATAGTCATACACTAGTCTCCAGAAATCTTTCACAGTGTTTGGTAAAGGATGTTGTGTGACAATAAAAGCTGCTGGCTGCCTGTAGCTCTGTAAGGGCAAACAATTTTATTAGTACCTGTAAGGGAAATACTTAACTTCTACTGAAACATTGCAACAGAAAAAAACATAAAAATAGAACAAAGCTGTGACATCAATTATACCAGATTTCATTGAAGATGTTACAGTTAAAAATATATTATTATCTCCAGTAAGAACAAAGAGGTTACTATGCTCAGGTCTGCCTTCTGCTTGGTTACAGACCAAGCCCTGTTTTTTCAGTTCCCATATGCACTGAGTACTGAAGGTGCTCTTCAGGGCTCTGCTAAACCGAGTCTCAGGCAACTCTGCTCCAGGCACTAAGTCCAGGAGACCAAGCAGGAAACATTTGCCCTGTGTTACAGAGAGGGGTGCAGAGGTCTCAGAAAGTCACGCTATCCACAACTGGCTATCCATGAACTCTGTGGCTGAACCAGGGACTAAGCTCAATGCCAAACTCTGCTTCACAGTACACACCCACAGGGTCACCCACAGAACCACTTTCAGGATTACTGGGGCCCATTTCCAGCAGAAAACATAAGTTAAACAGCAAAGTACAACTTCCTGTCATGACCACAGGTTCCATTTTCTGTGTGCTGTGTTATACACAACTGCAAATAGGGATTTCCAGACTTGCACAGATTAACTGAGGTGCAACTGACAGCCCAGAGGCTGACTTCCTGCAGCACTTGTATTACAAGCATCAAGTAGAAGAGGAGAGATAAGAAGGTTTTTGCAGGCAATTTGCAGCCATGCATGGAAAAGTTCTACAGTGAAGGAATACAGATACGAGGTAGCAAGGAAGCACCAAGAGGCTGATCTGAGAAATGGAGTAAGGTGGTGAATATTCTTGGAGGTGGATAGGATTGTAAGTCACCAGTTTGAAGAAGAAGTGCTGGGACTACTGTATGCAACACAGAGAGCCACATGTTTAGCACATATGCTGGTACCAAAGGCAGTTTGGCTGTTTTTTTACTGAATTAAGTAAATTAAGAGAAAGACCTGGTACCATAGACAAACCACTTCCAATATGGGAGCTTGTTCGTTTGAAAATTTATATAAGGGATCTTCATGTACAATATATCAACAAACCCTCCAATAACTTGCTATTATTGTAGTGCAACTTGTCTTTAGCATCAGTACTTGTTTGGCAAGAGAATAAGGAGGATGCCGATTTTTTTAATCTAGATTTTTGCTATCCTTTTCTAATGCAGAAATCATATTGGGATAATAGCAGCTTGTGTCCTACTTCCTAGATCTCTCCAAGGAGAACACAGGAACAACCAATTTTAATTCTTCCCCTATATTTTTAAGAAATAAAACATGTCCTAGCTGATGTTTTCCTTTCCCTCTTCCCTGTAATTTCTAGTCTTTCTCAAGATAAGAGAAAGATAAGGGGAAAGTTTTCATTTCTATTTTATTATTGAAAGTCCCCTTTCCTTGCCCAGGAGTAATTCCCCTCCATGAATAAATCAATCTTAAAAAAAAAAATAACCAGAAGTGAAAAGGCAAAACCCCACCCTTGCGTTATCCAAAATTTTAACTCTGTACTTATGACCTTGTTATATGCTTTTATTGTAATATATAACTTTTTTCCTTCTGCTTTTTTGCTTTTATTACTATCATTTCTGCCCTTCCTTTCTTGCCTCTGATTTCCCATCTACTAATATAATCCTTGGTTCTTGTCCCTGCCTGCCACATGCTGTTCCACACTCAGAGTCCTGTTGCCACCCACAGCCTGTGTTGCCTTTCTTTCACCCCAGACCACACTCCTCTCTGCAGCTGTGTTAGTTGGTCCATCAGTTTTATCCAGGTGCTTAATGTAATTGTAACTGCAATTCTAAACAATTTTGATTGATACCAAAATTCCACTCACTGCTCTAATTCATCCATTCGGCCTCAGTGATGCCCTAATACATTGATCTTACATACGCTACTCCTCTTTTTTTGGCACAGTAGCTAATTGTGAGATTAGGGACTGCATTTTCCTATCAGTTCAAATGTTTCCTGCACTAGCTCAGGGATGACTACATCACTCAGTGCTGATGATTTCTGTTGCTATTTGTCATTTTATTCCAGTACCTCTCCTTGACATGGCAGTTTCTGACAACACTTTATTTTTGAGGAAGGGGAGATGCTCTTGGAAATCAGGCCACTTATTTAAGTATTTTCTGTAAAGGTGGCTTTAGGGGCCTATATTTGGAAAGGCTAATGGGAGGCATAAGCAGGTATCTGGCAGCATGTGCGATGAACTCATTTATCAGTCAGACGCATACATATAAGCAGGTTCAACTCCATTTTTACCATTAATTCACCTTTTCCCCTGACAGCTACTTCTGTCACCCAAACTTCAACTTTGAAGAGCTGTAACTCAAAACATGAACAACAGAACCCTCCACCCTATATCCACACACGCCAAAGAAACAATTTTTTTCTTCCTCTGTCACTCCTGCCTCAACATAGAAAGCCTTTTTTATGAAATAGTGATAGTAACCTCCTGCACAGATAGGTAACATTTACTTCCTGACAAACAGCAGATTTTTGAGATCCTGCTGAGATTTGAGATTTGGAGGTATGGAGACACAAGCTTTATATAATGCTGTTAAAAAGGTGAGATTTCCAGCGGGTCCCACAAGGATGCAAAAGACTAAAGATAAAAAACCTTCTGAACAAACAACACAAGTTGGGGGGCTTCTTAGCCATTCCCTCTCACCCTTCTTCATTAGGACTGTTTTACTGGGCACTGCAGTAACAAAGAATTACCCTTTCTTAATCCAGCAAGTGCTCTCTCTCTCATATTACAGAGCTTTTCATGGCATACTATGCTGACAAAGAAGATAGTCTCTTACGTCCATAAGAGCAGCATTGATGTAGTTGCTGCTCTCCCCATCAATAGTAATTAAGAAAGGCAGACATCTGTCAGGTGGCAGCATATCCATGAAGCGGTTCTTGTCGTGGTTCCTTGGCAAGCAGGCTATGCTGCAGTCCTCTGCTTGCAGGCGAGGGGTCACAGAATTCAGGGTCTAAGGGAAAGAGGATGCTTGCTTTAGCATGCTGAACTAACATACAATGGACTCAAGATTCCCCGAGTTTTAATGTAAAATATTGCAATATGAGAAAATGTGAGACATTAGCAGGAAGACATTAGCAAATATGAGCTCCTATCTGTTTGTTGGAAGTGCTGGGGCTTTTCAAAGGGGGTTAAGCTGCAGGTATAAAAAGTACTCCATGTATCACTGATCACATTCCAAATGATGCCATCCCTTCAGAGAGGAAAAAAAACAAACAGCATCCTTTGGAGTCCTGTGCAAATGCAAGCCAAAACTCTCTGTTAGTTCCTACTCACTCTTTTTTATTCCAGACAGATATTTCTGCTATTTTATTAAAAGGAGGATATTCCGTATTTAAAACAACTTTGCAAAGTACATAAACATGGGTGCTTTATTTTGTGGAATAAAAATAAGGGACCAAATGCTATTAGAGAGATATGACAAGCCTTTTCTTTAAAATAAATAAAATGTATTAAGAGGCAAAAAAATTGTTGCCACATGAAGAGTTAGCAGGAACTGTGAATACCTGAAACTCATCTTTGAGATGCGAAGAGTTTGTCTGAGAGTCTATTCTAATCATATCAAAATAAGCAGCTTTGAATTCGCAGACAGGAATGGCAGTTTCTCCACACAGGCAAGCTTCTAGAATGGCATCATGAATAAAGATGTACTGCTCCTATCAAATCAGGAAAAGAAACAAAAATTATAGCCATTTAAAAAAAACAGATCTTTCCTTCTTTTAGGATAAATATCTACTGCACACTGTAAAACTCATTCAAGGTAGTGTCCATCAATACATTAAACAATGCTTTAACACAAATGCAATCTTGTTCTTATTGGGGTACAGTTAACAAGGATGTTTTCTTCGGGACCAATTTAAACTGAGTAAAACTTAAGAAAACAGGGTTAGCAACTTATTAATTAGGAGGTTTTCAGTTTTCTTGCAGAGTTTATGGGTTTCTGTGCATATGCCAATGACTTGTTTGCTTTACTAATTTTGTTTTTAATAGCTTTCAGTCTTCTGATACTAACAGACAGTGTAAATTGCTTCAAGCACTACTAGTGTGATTCACCAGTATTTGGCACACTCCACTCTCCTTATGCATGTGCAAGCTAGTATGCTAATTGCCTCACAGCCAGCTCTAGGCCACTAATAGATTCAAGTGTATTCCAACAGAAGCACCATTTCTTCCCATTTTTTTTCTCCAACTTGCCTTGAGATAGCTTGAGTCCTAGATAAACTACATTACTACTTCAATTTTTACACAATGCCCATTATATTTACTTACCCTGAGAGTAATAGGTGTAAACCATGACTAGAACTGCACCAGCATCACCTAGTTATCTAGTGTATACCAACAAGGTTCCAACAACACAAATTTTAACATGTGCCTGTAGAAACAGCACATGTTCAGGGACCACAGTCATCTTCTGGCTCTACAGCCTGTGCTGCTTCACCCACACAGCTATAGAGCTATTGGCATCACTGCTGACTATATGACAAGAACTTGCTGCAATTACAGCTTTATTTTTCTATGTAAGTATGAATGTCAGAGAAGGTGAGAGGTAAGAAGCAAAAAGGAGAGAAAGAGAAAGGAATAATACTAGAGATGTTAAATTCACATGCAGATTAAATGGGGATGGTTGAAGCAGTCACAATAAAGCACTCCACCCCATGCACTTCCCCAAAGTTAACGGCTGTGTAGCAGGAATAGTTGACCATGAACATTTATTTGTTCAACTGCCATAGGTTGCAGCATGGAATAAAAACTGCACGAAATTATGCTGATATGCCTGAATGCTGCAGACATTTCCATACGGTCACAGGTGAAGTAACTTCCTGCGTAGATGTAGGAGGATAGGTGAGAGAAGTGGCAAACCACTTCAGGTAACCTGTCAGTATGAACCTGTCAATATGACCTATGTTTCTGTGGAAGCTCAATGGAACTCTGGGGGCAGAATGGGAGCTGCTAGAGCTTCATTACTAGGGCAATGGTGAAACCACTGTGAATACTGTGAAGCCACTGAAGGCATGTTAAAAGATCAAAAGAGTAAAAATGGTAAAAGCTTAGCAGCAAGGTTAAAGCAAACAAAATCAGAATTGAAAAGGGAGAGAGAAATGGACATAAAGTTCAACAGTCAATTTATGGACAAAGTGATTGGAGATAGTCTAAAACCAGTGGCAACCTGCTGAAATTCCACCTGTGGGTTCCTGGAATTGGTACCAGAGCTGGGGAGAGATGTCCCAGACAGCTCTAATGTAGGGTCTTCCCTAAAAAATCCTCCTTGCTTTCCTTTTGTTACCAAGTTAGGCAGGCATTTGTTTGTGTGAAGATTAAAAGAGTTGGAAGGTTTGTTGCACCACCCTGGTTCTGGGAACTGTTAGCACTGAGAAATGCTCCCTGATGGAGATAAACCCTGCTTGCTCTTTTCAGAGTCACGGTGAAATTCTGACGTAGCATGTTTCAAAAGGCATCAGGTGCTTTGAAGGCAAACTGCCATACCTCAGTCTGTACCATGTTGATGCGGCGGGACCGTAAAGCTTTGACACAGTTGTAGATATCCACAACACCTTCTCTTTCTGCCATATCTAACATGATATCGATCACAATGTAACAACCTGTCCGTCCAGCACCAGCACTAAAAAGAATCAGTAAATACTGTTAGGAATATCCCCAGAAAAACATCTACAAACTTTATAACCATTACTGAGAACATTTTTATAATGTCATTCAGTTCTTTCATCACAAACACTACCTAATTTTTATCTTCTTTCCTCATCATAATGTTCTTTAAATCGCTTGATGTGTTCTTTTTCTACCAGATTTGATCCACTAAGTAACAGTAAAAAACAGTTTCCTCCTTTTATCACCCAATCAGTATTTATAATAATAAAAAAAAAAAGTTATTTTAACTGATATCTGGAGCATGATTAAGCTTATGCACTTCAGAATATGACAGATCTTGTTTTTCTTTAATAAGACTAAGGATGATTTTTCATTGTTATACTACAATAAGAAACACAAGTATATGTTTTACTGGCCAAGCTCCAAGCTAGTTCAGACAGCACATTTAAGATTATCCAGAAGATTCACTCATGATTTATTTTGGTTTTATATAAAGCCATGGACAGTTTTTGCACAGTGAATTATTGAAATCTGTAAAGGCTGAGTAACTTTATCTACAAAATGTAATTAAACATTTGATGAGAATGTTTAAAAAAATCACACATTTGCTGAAAGCAAATTCTGTTTGTGTCCCAATAACACAACCTTACAAAACCTGCACAGGAAAAACAGCATTCTGTATTCGTTGCCATTAATCTCATTCCATCTTCCTTCATCTACTTGCTTACTTTGATTTAAATTAATAATCTGTTCAGACATTATAAGCAACACCAAACTATCAAAGCAGATGTATCTATAGCCATTTTTGAATGCTGTCACAAAATTGTTGTAGGCTAACTAAAAGGACAGCCTAAAGGATCATATAATTTAGCTGGTGCAAGAAAAAGAAATTCTCTGGCTATTGCTTTTAGGTAAAGTGTACTACAAACTGGTTATTTCCAAATATTGCTGTAGATATCCAAGTCCTACTGCAGTGTGAATTAGACAATTCGAAAAGGGAACAGCAAAACCAAAACACTTCAGAGTGATGGTGCTTCACAAGAGACTACTGTAAATAATCACGTACACATTTGTGGAAGAAAAAAAATCAGTCTACCCCTTCTGTACACACCTGCAATGGACAACAATAGGCCCCGCACTAGGAGGGTTAGATAATTTGACTCTCCGTATAAAGGAAAGCAGGCCTGTGGCATTGTAAGGAACTCCATGATCTGGCCAGCCAGTGAAATGAAACTGTTTAACTTCACGGATTTCATTGTAGCCCCTCTGTAAAAGGCAAAAAAACCCAAAGGTTATGAAATTCAAAGTATTTCATAGACTAGATATTATCTGACTCAAATAATGATCACACATACTGATAGAATCTACGTGCAGTTTTCATCGTTTCACCAACTATTTAAAGCAAAGACCCACAGGAAGCTTACAGAGGTCACTGTTTTTTTTCTCATTTTGAAGTTTGTAATTTTTATGTTTGACATTAAGTATGCTCGTTTTGCTGCATTACTTTTTTTTTTTTTGTTATAGACTTAGATGCATTTTATATTGATTTGCAGAATTTTTGCTAAGACAATGGCCTGATACATTTAAAGGCAAGTAAAATGATTTACTGTAAGACCACAACTGTGTCACATATATTGCATTTCAGAGTTTGTCCTTTGATTGAGATTGATTCAGTGGCAGTCAGGATAGAGTGAATCGAGATGAAGAGCAGGCATGACTCATAGCCTGGTACTTGAGCTTAGCTCAGAAATGTAGCTATGAAGAAGTGACTGTCAGAGGGGGAGGGCAGCAGTTGACACTTCTGGGGAAATTCAAAGTCCCACAGTGAGATACATGTTTGGATAGTGCTGATGCAATAATTCCCATGGCGAGGTAAGGCTGCCTACACTGTAGACCTGCTAATGAGCCACAGGGGTTTGCTTTTCTACAGGAACACATCAGCATAGCCTCGGTCATCCTCCTTGCTACTTGGGAACAGTATTTTGCTGAGCCCTTTCAAAATGCACTCACCCTTCCCAGAGTGAAGGTCCTGACGACATACTCTGCAAGGGGTTCCATCTCTACACAGGTCACTTTGAAGTCGCCATAAACTTCTGTGTCATCAGGCCAGTACTTGTAACACTTGACCTAAATGCAAAATGGGTATGCATTTTACACCAACAAAAAAGAAAAGCTTGAGGATACATGATATTGCATGTACTGCATTACACCACACTTATTTCCAAAATGACCATTTGGCTTGTCATGGCTAATGGCTGTTACATTAAGCACTAGCTACAGGAGTTTCCACTGCTCTAAACAGCTGTACTTAGATGCCAAATCCACTTCCAAAAGAGCATTTGTATTTTTTTTTCAGTGCTCAGCTATGGAATACATTTTCACTTTATTGTTAAAATGGAATACATTTTGTATCCATAATCAAACTGTTGCAAGTAATCCCAGATGCTTTATAGAACTCCCTGAGGGATGTGTTACTGCTAAACTGTAAATAATTTGTGATTTCCAGTCACTGATACAGGAGCTCATTTCCTCACTAGTCCACTTAACTCTCCTCATTTGAGTGACAATATACAAATCTACTTTGCTGAAATATGAAGGTTGTATTCAGACAATTTTTCACTGCTCATGAAAGCAACACAGCAAAAGTCTTCAGAAGCTGTTTTTACACAATGCCATAACACCATCAATGTCTGGACTCCTCCCCCTTCACCTCTCAAGAATTAGGACTGTCCTTTAGAAGAACCCTTCTACATTCTGCCAATAGTGTGCCTTGCCAGCAGGTTTCCTTTTGTTGTTTGTTTTTTTTGTTGGGTTTTTGTTGTTGTTGTTGTTTTTTTCTTTTTTCTTGGTTGTTTTTATTTATTTTTTTAAAGATTGCAGCATTAAAATAAAAACAAAATCAAAAACTTACTCTCCCAACTTCTACTAAATTTGTGACCATCACAACACAAGCTGATTGCTCCTGCCATATCATTCTCCAAAAGTCATACACAGTCTCATGAACTGGACCTGTAAGAAAAAAATCCAGGTACTACTCTGAAAAAAAATAGCAGTCAAAGCAAATGCTAAGAATATAATCCAGTGCTTTTCAGAGCTGATGCACATGAGCACGCTTGCTAAGAGATGAAAGGTTAGTGAAACCACATCACCATAACATTGTGCCGGCTTTCAGGTTATATTGTCATTTCTAACCAATACTGAATCTTCTCACTTTAATTGAATTACCACTTGAAAGAAATTAATAGTAGGTGTTTGTAGTGTAATGCCAGAAATTGCTTGAAAACTACAAGGACACAGCAATATGTGACTATATCTATTGTTACACTTCCATTTTTGTTTTACATTTGTTAAATACATTGTGTTGAGAGTGAGTTTGTTCAGATGCTCACTGAGGAGATGCCCATGCCAGAGTGAAGTATCAGGCAGGAGGGCTGCTGGTACAGCTACTGTGCACTTACTATCTGGAAGCTGGCAAAGCACAGAAGCACTACTCAGGTAGGTGTTGAGCCATAAACTCCACACTGCAGTGTATTTAAACTAACTTAACTACTTTTCTGTGAGGCAAATGAAGAGCACTTACTTAAGCTTTGCCTCCTGCTCTGCTGCAGAGACATGTTGAGTGACAGAGGCTTTTACTCTGTTACAATAATCTCACAAACAGCTTCCTGATCACCCAGCAGTACTATAAATATTACTGTATATAACACACATAGAATCACGGGATTATTTAGGTTGGAAAAGGCCTTTAAGATCCTTGAGTTCAACTGCAAACCTGAGACACCACTAGCCGTAAGTGACACATTTGAAGACTAAAACATATTCCTTCCTCCATATATTAGGTTGAAGGCTGCACACAAAAGCAGCAATACATTTTTGTCTCCTTTACACACCATTATGTGCAATGATTTACACAGTAAACCAAAAATAAAATGCAAATATAGACTTAACTACCATAGAGAGACCTATTCAGGCAGCACTTACACAAAAATTAAAAAAAATGTGGACAGAACTTTGAACATCCTGCTTTAAAACAAGTCTTTATTTTGTCTTTCCTGTGCTCAGCTACAATCAACAAGGGCACAAATAACAGGATATTTCCAGACAGCTATCTGATTATACTCACAGATCAAATAATGGCACACCTAAATCTAATTATTTTTACTTTAATTCATAGCCTCTGATATTTCAGCGTAATCTTAGACTAATCTATTTCTCTTTCCTCGTTGTGAGAAGTTTTATCAGAAATACAAAATTAACAATTTCCATAGAATTCTATTTTTTTCCTCTAACCCCTCTTTTTATTAGTAGGGTGTTATATGATAAAGATTTCCCTCACTTCTTTCTACAAAGAGGCTTTGTCCTCTGGACTTACTTTACCAGATTTTCTGAGATGGAGTTAATTTATCATTACTATCTTCACTGCATCCTGGACTAAATCCTAGACAATAAAATAATACATTGTAATATGAAAAGAAAAATGCTTCAAGGCAGGTTGAAACTGTTCTCTTCTCTGTCCACGTCTCTTTTCTCTATTCATCTTCATAACTGGAAATCATGATAGTAGTTTCTGACTTTTTCAGCTGAATTTATTACTGAAAGGTTTGCTCAATAGCTAATTAACATGATAAATTAGTGCAATTTTTGAATTTATTCACATTCCATCAGAACAAGCTATGTTAATTTACCATAATACAAGATAACAACTCACAATACTGTGTATGTTTTATTTTCATCTACTTCCACTTTACCAAAACCCTGCAGGACACTACAGAGAACACTTGTTCGATTTGATTAAAGCTGGGAGATCCTTACCTTGGGTTGCAATGTAGTGACTTGGTCTCTGATACCCCTAAAATAGCAATATAAGTTGGTTTGAGTACCATGTTACTAACAGAGAGTGGAAAATAAAAGCCTTATCTCTAGACAACATTTTCAGAACAAACCAATATTTAAGAGCAGCATGAAGCTCAAAACCTAAAAAAACAGTTAATATTGAAAAGGTTCGAATGACAACAGATAAAATGAAAATAAGAACATCTGACTTCAACAGACATTGTAATATACTGAGGAGTATTCTAGATGGGTCCCTTGCATCTAAAAATTAGTTCTCTATTGGCATTATTTCCTCAGCTGGATACATTGGGGCATTTATTTAAATGTAGTAAAAATTATTTGCCACCATATTATCTCAATAGTTGATCTGTGTTCCCACCTTAGCCAATATGAAAAAATACACAGCTTTTTTCTTCTTCTAAACAGAGAATCATTGTAAGGCACAAAGAGGTATACACCCCAGCTCTAATGGGAACAGAGCTGGACACTGGTGTGTGCACTGTATCAAGGTCCTACTGCAGTGTACTCTTCTGCTTGACTGCACAAAAGGTGCAGCATTTATAGTGGGCATAATACATGCAAGTATATACACATACTTATATATATATATACACATAGGTAAATAGATAACCCTACACAACTAAGCTTTTCCAGGCAGCTGGGTCTATGCCAATGCTAGCAGTACTATACAGCACTAATTGTCCACATAAAAACTACAAGACAAAGAGGTACTGCTCTCGAGGAAATAATTCAGAGTATATTTTGACCGTGCCAGCTACATTTAGCTACAAAGAGGAAGGAAACTTTAGTTTTGCTGGGGAGAAGACAATACAGAATTTCACAATGTGCAGATGTTAGTAACTCCAACTATTCTCTAGGCTACAGTTTTATTAGGCCACTTGCTTGAAGCATTGCATTACAGGAGAACAGAAACCTTTGGATTCCTGGTAATCACAGGATACTACTGAAGTAAAGGACTTCAACAACCCCAAGGTGTTTATATTCTTTTCCACAGACTGCTTCATTATCCTGTTTAGAGTGAGAGCATCTTCCTCTAGATCTTGTGAAAAACTTCTGAATATCTTACTCTTGGCATTACAAGAGACCGAGACTGCACCAAATGACTAAAAAATGTATCCCGGAGTTCTTAATGTCAAGCCCCAGCTTCAAATTATGAAAGTGGAACTTGGACTACACTGGTTTACACTCAGTAATGCTTTCCAGACGAAGATAAAAGTGTCAGTTAAAAATTGCCAAGTGCCAGTTTTAACTTGTAGCTTTCTTGTCTGGTTCTCATGGGATTAATTTCAATTCTAAATCAGAAAAACAACATCCTCAAGGAACTGGATTTATTACATATCTGGGAGAGTTTTCTTGTTTAAGGCCCAGGCAAAATATCATGGGCCTATCACTTCACAGAGATTGTCATGTTAAAATATCCAAATAAAAAGACATAAATATATCTAGAGCTAAATTTTCATATCCTGGAAAGTCACAGGGGTCTTAATTTATCAACTAACAGTGGTCAGGAAAAACTGCTAACGTGCAATTATAAAGAGAAGTAATCAAACCCACTACCTTTCAACATACTTTGGAATACTTTGAATACAACATCTTGTTTATTCTTAAGGTGTTGATTAGAGAAAAAAATTATATTTTGTTAATCAAAACATCTGGCAAAATTCTTATTTTTTTTTTTTTAAATTTATAAGTTAGTTTGTACTCTGATTAAAGTATGGAATTTCACACTTTGGAAGTTTTGTGCAGAAGGGAGGACATTTCTTCTACATTAAAATATTTATATATATATGTGTTTGTGTATATACTTTATAGTACCTAAATCAGAACCTTAAGACAAATGCCAGCTAAATTTTGTTTGTTTAAACCGTTGTTAAAAACAAACAAGCAAACAAAAAACCTAAAAAACCAACCCACAAATGCAATCATCCCTCCCTTTTTGCCAAACATATATTACAACTACTTCACAAGTACATTTTCAGACAACTACAATCTAGTTTCTCACATATAAATGGGAAGGGAAAAAGAAAAGCTAGTGGCCAAAGTTATCACTAAAAAATGGGAACAGCAAAGTCTCTTTAACAGATAGGCTCACCTGAGTTATTTAACATCCATTAATATTCAGAGTTATGCTAAAATGCTAAATTATCTTTTCAAAACAGGTACAAAAATATTCACACAAAAAAGAAATTTTTAAAGGAACAGATGAGATAAATTAGATGAGGCATGCATAATTATCAACTGATAAAAATAGAAGAGGAAAGTAATTAATAACAATATCTATATTAAATATTTACAATAGGATGCTGTTATTCACATATAGTGGTACTTACATCCCTGTACAGCCAAATCTACAGCCCAAACCAAAGTCAGATGTGAAAGAAAGCACAACAATGTCAGTGAGTACTAGGACGTAGAACAAGGAAAGTGTACATTTGTTCTTAATAAAAGAAAGCTTTCAATAAATTTGTAGGCATAGCATGCAATAATTTCACATAGAAAAGCTGGCAAATTGAGAGGGAGAAAGCTGTGCATTCCACTCACATCTATGTAGTTGGCATTAATGTAATCTGAAGATGGATCATCTTCAACAGGTTGCAATATCACCCTGGAGTGGTCATCTGTAAAAACCAAGTGGTTACGGAGCCTTTTTGACGTGTGATTTTTAAGTAAGATACTAACGGTAAGTCATCTAGAAAACCAAAATCAGCTGGCATAAGCACCTCACAATTTACAATCCTTAAATATGAAATGTTTATACAGAATTACAAAGAACCATTTTGTCTGAGGTCTCAAATTACTTCAAAAAACAGTCACTAAATTTCATTAAGTGTAGCTGAAAGGCATTGGCATTGTTACACAGGGTTAAAAAGACACAACAAAATTGGGTTACTTGCTCAAAGCCCCTTTCAACATCAGCTCCACTGCTGGCAATCTAGAAAACCAAAAATGCTGATTACTGTTTCCTCATTTCCAACCCAAGTTCATGTTGAGACATTAATAAAGTCAAAACATAGGGGTTAACAATCCACTTGGGATTCGATGAAAAGGCAACTCTACCCATTCAGGGACTTCTCCAGCACCTCGATTCCTGTATGTTCAATTGCATTGGTAAAACAATACAAATTGTGAATAAAGAGAATCAACATCCAAATTAGTGCTAGCTTGTTGCTGATATATGCTTACCATAGCTTGCACAACGGAGATGTAAATGCAAAATTCAGCCTGAGTTATAAAAGGAAGAAAGTTGAACTGTGAAGGACAAAAAAAAGCTGAAAAAGGCACTCTCTTGCTTCTCTGCTGAGGGTATTAAGCAGCTATGCCACCTGAGACTTGTAAAGGAAGAGAGAACGCGGCACGGGTAACACACGAGTAGAGCTATCGCTCAAACCAAGGACACCAATACTCACATGCTATAATGTTTCCATAGCGGTTCTTTGTTCTGTTTTGATCCTTCTTAGCGACATCCCAAGAAGCTGACTGCCCCTCAAAGAAACTCTATAAATATAAAATTTCCGAAAGAAAACATTCTGACCATTAATTTATCTCCAAAAATAACAGTTTAAAAGAACTGCCCTACCATAAAGTAAGCTCAGCTTGGCTTGCCTGCCCTGGTCACCCAGGCAGTACCATGGTACAGAAATATATCTAGAGAAGAAGGGAGGCTCTCTCCCTCTGATTGCTATGGATAAATGGGCAAGTCACTGAGGAACTCCAGAGGAATTTCAAATCCTGGAATTGCTGGAGGGCTAAACTTGTTTATATGTCCTTGCTATGGAGGAACAACAGCAAACTGAGAAAGTACAGAGAAACTGATCACTCTTCTAACAAGACACCATAATATACAGCCTGTGTACTATAGCATTACATCTTTTTCCCCATCTTACTTAGCAAAATGGCTTGTCTTTCTACCGAGCCATCAGGAAGTCTCCTCAGCCATTGTTCATGTTGCTCTTCCTCATATCCCTCCCTCTAACCACTAGCAAAACTATTCTACATTTTTGAACTCTTAAAAGTTTGATCTCTCAGTAGTGATAGAAGCAGCTTTTATTCCTCCTTGGCTTTTTCTTCATTGCTCGTAGATATTTTACAGCTGTTGCAGGTCTATGCTATTCCTTCCTTCCAGATGTTCTCGTATCCTGATCTGGGTAAGTTATCTCCAGAAAATACACAGTAGCCATGGAAACAGAACTTTAATGCACAGTCAGAAGCCCAAGGCAGGGAGTAGGTGTCGTGTATAGTAACAGAAGAAGCAGCAAGCAGGAAAACACCTGAGGTGGCTTCAGGGACCACCCCCCCCCCCTCCCCAGTGGCTGACACTTGGGCTTAGCCCTGAAGTTAGACAGCATAATGAAGTATATTTAAGTAAAAGAGAGGAAAAGAGAATAATATTCTTTTAAAAACCACATATTTATTTATTCCATTCTTATGTTACAGTAGAGACAGCTGCAGAAAGGAAAGAAGGTTGAAAACTGTGTCAGAAGAGATTACTTACTCAGAGAAAACTAATTTTAAACCTAGCTGGATTGTGAGCAACCTTGGCAATACCATTCCCATCTTTACTGTTTGTCCTGCCTGATATTCCAATCCCAAAGAATCACAACAGATTCAGAGATCAGAAGTGAAATTAATCTATACTCATCTTCTACCTCCAGTGCTGGAAATTTTTTGCTTCCATTTTAACATTAAAGTTATAAGTAGACAAGCTCAGGCAGATCTAATTAGAACTTCAAAACGTTACTACCCTCGGCATGTCTTTACTGCTTCTAGCCTGGAGTTAAGTCCCAGTATTGCCCTACCAAGATGCTATAATAAATCATGAGAGCGCTTTCAGTTGGTATTTCTTGCAAAACCAGCTAGGTTAAAATCATTACTTTAACCTAATCCAGGAGATTTGCACTGAAGATAGCCCACATAACTAATTACAGCATTTCTACTAAAGAGCAGCAACAAAAGAGTGACAACTTCTTACAATATGTCAGAGAGATTCAGCAGGACATGTTGTCTTATATTCTAAGGAACACACGGGGGTTTTCTACCAGGCAGTGGTAAAGGCTCAAACCATTGAATTCCATTCAGTATTTCACTTTTGGGTACATATATAGTAATCTTATGCCTGTTAATCTGTTTTTCACTTAAACCCATGACATTTAGTTCAATCCTTTTGCAATACAATGCAAATAAAAAGCTGCCTATTTCAAAGGGAATTTTCCTAGCAAAACCCCCAACATTGAAGATCTCACCTCATACTCCTCTTTAAATCCATAGCTGTCAGAGGTCTTCATTAGATTAATATGCTGCAGGAGATCAGCCACCCTGATGGCAGGGTGCAGCTGCCCAGTCTGGTACGGGGATTCTGTGCCTTCGCAGAGATAACGAGGGACATCCAGAAGTCGGCTGGACTCTGCTGTTGCAGTGTGATTTTCATCTGTATTCACAAGAAATCAATGCATTAGGTACCTGCAGATCAATAGCACCTGCAGCTATACATATCAATATATATTTTCAACCTCTTCCTTCAAAAACATATCTAATTTCTGAGAACACAAAGCACTTACTCTCCAGCACATAAATACTGTGAAGTACATAAAGGAATTTAACAGCAAACACATATGAAATTTTGCAATCCTTCATCCCGCAATAAAGATGTCTGAAGGGCATTTTATTTGAAGCTACAAAACTTTATGACATTAATGTACTTGGAAACTCCAGACTCTATCACCCAAAGTAACTTTTTAGTGGTTAATATGTATCAATAGCAATACTACACCTTAAACAATAAATTAGAATAATACATCAGCACATAATTTGTCTAAAGTCAACAAACAGTAAATTGAGATCCCAGTTAAAACGAGATGCAATTATGCCACCACTTCAGAACACCACCTCCACTCAGGAAGATGAATCAGCACTTCAGAGTGGTCATTTTAACTCAAGTCTTTTAGTAGAGAAATGAAACTGTTGAGCATGCTGATTCCAGCCACAATATTTGCTCTATATAAACAAAGAAGTTTCTTCTAACACTCTATGCTACACCAATCCTCATATCAAAACCAACCGTCAAAGATGCATGAAGTGATCAAATTTTGTCAATCCCTTCTGTGATATATTATTTAAATAAGCAATCATCAGACCAAATGAATTTGAGGAAGAAAAATTCAAATTTAAACTTTTTTTGGAAAAACACCTGCTGAAATGAGAAGTGGGTAGCTAACCTCTTCTAAACTTATTTGAAATCAGTTTACCGTTTTCCTTGCAAAGTTCCAGATTAGAAGACAAAACACTCTTGTTAAAAAATGAACACCTCAAGGGTTGGATTTTCTACAATTGTGCCAAAATGCAAACCCTGTTAATGCCTTCTAAAATGAAATCTTCTAAAAAACCTGATCTTTGAACTGTCACACAAGTTGCTAATTTCAGCACATATATGCCTCACTAACCTACCTAATAATGTGAGTGACATGCAGCAGTCACTTTTTATTGTAGTATTACCCATATTAAATCACACACATTTCAAACCACCTCAGGATTTGCAGTTGTCCCCATTCCTTGCAGTATACTTACCAGTAATAGGCACTTTAACCCATTGAAGCAGCAAAAAACAATGAGTGAACAGAACATAAGAAATTTATTTCAGGACTATATTAGAAAAAGACTAAAAGAAAGTGACATTAAAAGTTGTTTAAAGCTTCACAATAGGTAACAATGAAAGCCATTTTAAAAATATAAGGGCCACATTATTATGCCATCAGTGTAATGATAGGGACTTGAGAAAAGCAAAATTGTCAGACTAACTTAGTGCTAATGTACACGGAATGGAGAGTAGCATTAATAAACTATACATGAAGAAAAAGAAACCTAGTATAGCTACAAAGTAATAAGAGTTTCATATAAAAGAATGTGTTCTAGGACTCAGAGCCAATAAAATTTTGCTTATCTCTAAATAAAGCAAAAGAAAACTGCTTTGTGATGCTTGGCCAAGCAAGGGCTATATGAAGATGGAGTAGGCCAAATGAGGAAGTTCCAAAGTAACAAGCCTACAGGTACCTGGTCTCTGCTATATGTTGTGCTCAAAAGCTTGTATACTTCTCTCCCACTATTTCAGCCCACTCAATAAAAAATATTATCTCTTCCAGCTGTCACTGCTGTGCTTATACCAGGAGAATATCATGCCCAGATTAGCATTACTATGAGACGGACATGCAGACAGGAACTATTAAATTGCTCTTCAGTTAATTCTTTGCCCTTGCTGTTCATAGCCGTCTGCATCTGTGTCTTCTGCAGAAGAAAGTACCCTGACAACATGGCACCGAGTGGTAAGGCACCACAAGCATTTCACAAGCACAGGATCAGATTCCAAAGTTATCTTAATTGTTTGGGAGACAATGTGAAAATCAGCAAGGTGAATTGAATGGTAAATGCAACATACTGTGTTTCGGAAAGGGAAGTCAAATATAAAACTATAGAATGGAGAAATGGACTGGCTAATGATAACTGTGATTTTAACAGGTAACTCAATTGCAAGTCAGCAACACAAGGACAATTAAAAGGAGAAAATACAGTTCAGGTAGCAGAAAAAATATAAGTAGGGCATGGGGGTACCTATTCCACTCAGCTGAGCATTGAGACTTCTTCTAAGAACTGTACCTGATATGGGGCACTGCAATTTAAAATTCAACCTAGGAGCGGGAAAGTGTACAGAGGAAAATAATGACAACAAATTTAGAAAACAGCAGCTACAAGACAATGAGTGAAAGAACTGGGTTTAACTCAACTAAAGGAGAGACAACTGAGGACATGTAAGCCTTTCAATGGGTAAAAGATTGTTTTGAAAAGACAGAAGCACGAGTCCTATGAGTCTCCGAAAAGGAAATGGCTTGATCCACAGTAATGAATATTTAGTCTAAATTAACCTAGTTAGGAAATACTAGGGGTAAGCATTAATAAAATTTAGTAGTAGCACTCAGTTACTGGCAATTAATACTCATAAAATCAAGTATTATGTGTCCCAAATAATTGAGTATTATATGGTCCCAAATATTACTAACATGAAATCTGAATTTTATTTTTACTTAGTAGGAACAAGTCACTGCAACTGCCACTGCAAGAGCAAAATTCTGTTCACTCCAAATTTTTAAAACACAATGAGGCAATCAATTGCCAGAAAGAGTCTATATTTTATGTATAAAGTCCCATCTCCAAACACAGGAGGAATTAAATTGCCCCCAGGTCCCTTTAAGTGCTACTTCTAGGAATCTAATTTTCAAATTGTTCACATTCATACCCACTTCCTGACACTTGTCTTTTAGCCTAAAATAACCTCAGCAACTGACTGAAACTCACTGCACATTGTGTTTATCCAACCAACAACTAGGGTACAAATTATATTCTTCATATTTAAAATAAAAAATTAAAATAAATAAAATCAGCAACTCTAAAAGCTGCATTCAGTGATGCAGCACAGATAAAAGCAACCTGGCCATTCCAACATATGTTCTACTTTTTAAAGTTAGTACAAAGTTGAAAAATTTACTATTTACTATCTGTATGTCAGTTGAAATATGTAACTAATATAGGTATACAGAAGTTTTCGTTCAGAACATATAAAGAAAGTTGTTGTTTCTTCTTGTATATTCTGGAAGTTTCCCCCCCCCCTTTTATTTTTTTTTTTTTTTTCATTCTTGTTGCTTAGAAAAATGAGCTTTGGGTGGTAAATAATACTAATAATGAACCTAAATTTTATTTTTAAGGATCTCTTAATAGAGCTCTAGTTTCACATGTCAGTTTGTCAGAATTCAGTTTCAAAGCTCTGGGAAGAAAAATTTTAGTACCTTTCTTTACCCATTTCTTCATTTACTCTTCAGTTAGCAGTGACTAAGAATAACTCATTAAAGAGAACATAAAATAATTTTTATTCTAAAATTGTTCTCAGTTTAGTTCTGAACTGGTGAAGTGTAGAGTTATTTTCCAACAAAAGAGTTTTACATAAAACAAGCTATTTCAACGTTCAACCATGCAAGGAGACAAAACTCATGCAAGAATGGATAATGAAGGACTAGGGTCCTCACCTAACACAGCTGTCGGCACAAGTGGATCATTGGGCACTGTAGAAAAACAAAGCCCATGAAGAAATACATTACCCTCAATTTGTGTATTTTTAAGAATAAAAACAATATACTTCAGAGTATAACCAACTGATAACTAAACCCCATTAATTTTATTACAAGAGAAAAACAGAATGAATACACAGTTCCAGAAAGCATCCTGAATAAAAGAGAAATGAAAGGTAGTGATTTTGGACTTCAGAAATGTAATGATAAGGGCAAAAAGATTCTTACTGAAATGAAATAAAGAAGACATTGCATGCAATTTAGTTTTTGAAATGGCTCCTCCTTCACTATTGTTCTTTCACTTCACAATAAGGGTTCACTTTCACAGAACTCACTTCTTTCCTTTTAAACCAAATCTCTCCTATAATGCTTGAATAGCTCATCTCAAAATAAAATGGTATTTCTATAAAATCTTCCAGGTAATTAAAAAAAAATTACATACATTTATACAGTTAATAGTTTTTTTATTGTGCAAAACCAAAGATATTGCTCTTAACGAGTATAAGAAAACCACAAATACTCAGATCCAGATGTCTGAATAAAATTAATAGAATTAATTCTTTCATTATCACAACTAGGACCATGCACTAGACAAATGTACCGTTTCAGACAGAAATGGTGGAATCCAGGATTTGGTTTTGTTCCAATCTGGAGCACAAAATTAGAATATCAATGTCTCTGTGATAAAATTAAGCTCCAGTTCTCATGTAATCTGCCTTAATGTTTGTTGCATGGCAGGAAATCCTGAAAACTTGGAAGACTTGTCTCAGCACAGACAATGGTCAGAAGAATTGAATCCTCCATCACACAAAAAAATCACACACCTGTGATGCTGGAAACCAGTAATGCCTAACGTCTTTGTCAACCAACCAAGACAGCTGTGATGGCTGGAGCTCATGGGCTTTTGGCATCACATCACTCCATCTGGAAGCGTGCCTAGCAGCCCCAGCTCACTAATAGTCATGTAAGTTCCTGATGAATTCTTTGCCTGGGATTGACCATCAAAGTCTGTATGAAACTGTCTCTGCCATTCCTGCCTCCAAGAATTTCAATGCCAATAAGACATCAAACTTTGGAGACTTTTCAAAGTGTTACAGCCAAAATTGCATAGAAAAACTACTAGGCTGATACTAAACTCCCATTTATAATTAGTTATAAGACACTTAAAATTGTAGCACTTTGCAGTCTGATAAGCTTCAAAAAAACAATTCCAAAATCCATTTCCCTTGCAACAGCCAGGGAAGAACTTAAGAGTCTTAAGGGATGTATTTTGCTCAAGAATGGTAAGCCATAAGGGAGGCAAGAGAAGAGAGATGCAGTGTCATTCCCAAAAGACTGCAATTCAGAAGCAGATCAGGCTGTTCAGATTTTTTTAAAACGAAGCCACAAGTCCATGGAGCTGTGAGGAAGTCATATTTCCGCCAGTTCCATGGCAGAAGTCTGTTCCTTTGGAAACTTATACACTACTTTTGAGATATTCAGAGTCTGCCATTGGAGTACCTTGCTTTTTTTTACAAGGCATAGTGCAGGTGCTGGGAGGCAAGAGTGCTGGACAGACACATAACAATCAGAAACCCAAACTGCCAAACTTTTTCAAAACCAGACAGTTGGCATGTCTACAAAAAATGAATACAAATATAGAACAAATATGTAGATATATTAACAAGTTTGTTCCTAAACTTCACAAGCAGCAATGAAAATTGTCAATGTTTCCTTCTGCTATAATGTCCTTACTGCCAAAAAAAATTAAAAAAATTAATTTTGACTTCATATTCACTCTAGACAAGGTGTTACGCAGTAATGTTTAACACATTGGCATTAAATAGCCTCATGAGGAAAAACTCATTTTCATATTTTAACCAAGATATTCTAGAAGTATAATATTTTCCCTGAAATAAAAATCATTGCATAGTGAATGTACATGCAAATATTTAATTAAATAATTGGCCACATAACAACAACATATGAACATTGCTACTCAACCTTTGGCTTTACCAGTTTTCCTGGAAAACTTGTAGCTTAAAACAATCTTCCTGAAAACGTAGAATTGCTTTCTCTGTTTCTATATTCACCTCTGCTCCAGAAAATGTATCAATGTCTACTTACATCTGGGGCTGAAGTTATGCGAGTCCATAAATGTGATTGAAAGGGGATCCTCTGCATGCAGAGTGCTCTGGTCAGCGTAACTCCTATCCATCGCATTCACCATGTGGGTCATCTCCTGGCGGGTGGTTCCCATGGCATCCTTGCGCTTCTTTGCAAGTTTGCTGCCCAGCCAAGAAAAAAACCGCAAGCCACCTTAAAACTTGATGAACATTGATGTCTACAGTAATCATTATCTATAATCATGAGGGACTGAAAAGTTTGGCTGATTTCCCTGTGTACAATTTTTTCAGCATATAATTGATAAAACTATGCACCCTGCTATGAAACAGTCATGATCGTGTGTTTTCTGTACACACGCAAATGCTGTAATGGAAGTGCTTACTTCTGTACCCTGGTAGTATTTTTTTTTTCCTGTGGAGTAATTACAGTAATATAAACAAATTAGAGAATATAATTACATTTTAACTGAAATGACAAATAAGAAGCATCTGTGCATGCAGTGTTATCAACCATCTCCATTTAAATATCTGTTTTGATTTTATAAATGGATAATTCATTCCCCTTGCTTGCCTTGTTAGGAAAAAAAATCATTTAACCTTCCAAATTACTTTGTTAGTAAAAAACCTCTGAAGTAACAAAAGAAATATAATTATTCAATATAGATTCATACTACCTTTCATGTTAAAGGTTGTTCTGCCCATTCAGTATACAAGATACAACATGATAGCACACTCTGTTGCTGATACTGAACTTTGCTTCTTTGAAAAACAAAACCACCTTGATCATTCGACTTTTTCATGCAGTTTGGGAACATCACAATTTTTACATTAACAGTCTTACACTCTGAATATATTGCAGTTAAAGAGTAACTTAATCTGTGCAACTAAACCCCTCAAATTAACAGCCAATGCCCTTAAAGTGCACACTTCAGAAATATCTCTCTATTCTTCCCTTTTGATGAAGAACTGGAAGTGAGCTTCACTGTCTCCACAAGCCAAGTGGAAGTAACTAATATATTTTAATTATAACTTAAAGCCTACTACACTTAAAGCATGTATCTCAACTAGCAGGAAGTATGCAGAGCAGCATGAAGTGCACCTTGGTTCTGCACAACCTGTAGCATACATTAGACTGTTCTGAAAGTTCCCTGTTTTCATCTGAATATTGTGATTGCAATATAATAGATAATCAACCTTCTTATTTGGATAAATCTGACACCACACTGGAGAGACACAATCATCACTTAAGATACTGAGTCCTTGAAAATGGACTTTCAAAGACAGCTTAGCTTAATAAGCTTTTTCTCCACAGAATATAATCAAATACTCTGTTAATTGTTTAGACATTTCTCTTGACTAAAAGGATTGCCCAGTCTTCCTCTATTCTCCGCCAACTTTTAATATTCCATGCATGTTCTAATAGCACACAAGAATGCTATTAAATATTTATTACATATTAGAAGATTAGGTATTAGGAAGAAATTCTTTACTATAAGGGTGGTGAGACAGTGGCACAAGTTTCCCAGAGAGGTTATCAACTTCACCTCCCTGGACGTTTTCAAGGCCAGGCTGGATGGGGCTCCTTGCCCATGGCAGGGGAGTTGGAACTTGATCTTTAAGGCCACTTCTAACCCAAACCATTCTGTGACTCTGTGAAGAATATTAGTGTGAATTATCCATCCATTTACTTGTTAAATCCTGGGAATATCCACCAGAAAGGACCTACACTGCTCTCTAGGGCAAGAAGCAATTCATGCTTGTACGTATTTAAGAAAATGTTACTTAAGTTAAACAGTCTTGGTTCATGATGAGGGAACACAATGTAGAATATGGATGGACAAAGCCCTCCTGCAAACAATAAAGATCCTTCCACCAATCAGGCTCATCTCCTTGCTTTATCACACTTCTTTTTCCCCTTTACAGATGGACTAGTTGGAAAATTATTATTCATTAATGCTCTTGATACAAAAAATCCCAAAGGTGGTCTCTAAACCTATCATTTTTTCATCAAACTCTTGCGGTGTACATGAGGGTTCTGTACCAGTTGTTCAATGAAAAGTAAAAAATGTGTTGGATGTCCCCTCAAAAATGCTTTATTTTATGGATTTACTCCACACCTTCTTAATAACTTAAGAGAAGCTGGTTTAAATGATACTCTGGTTGAACAAATGAAGACCGTAAGAACTTCCAAGTCTGAAAATGCTTGAGCTTAATAACTGGTTCACAACACTATCAAAGCTTTCTTAAAACTACCTTTTCTAGTTCAAACTTTTTTTTTTTTTAAGTTTCAAAGCCTTACAAATAGTCTCTATACACTGAAGATCAACTTTTTATAATGTCACCTCAGAAACAGAACAAAAACACTATTACATCTCATCTCTCAATGATATTAAGCTTTTCTTTGAAGCATCACTTTGCAACAAAACCTGCAACAAAACCTGCTAGCTATGATAAATAAATCAACAGCTATTAAGGCTTTCACATTATTAGCTTATTACAGTAACTACTTTCTAATTCTTATGCTCTGCTTCAATGCCTAAAAAGGCGTATTGTGTCGTAGCACTGAAATCCAAAACTGCTGGGAAATGGGAGGAGAGATTTATTGTTCAACAGCTCCTGGCGCCCTTGCAGTTTGACAACTACTTTTGCCTTGCCTTTACTTTTTTTCCTCTTCCCTCACTCAGCTAAAGGCACATGCAATCTATGCTTCATGATACTTAAGTGAATCATTAGGTTAAAGAACTTCAGGCTGACAGAAAGTGTAAATGATTCTCATTATCCGCTAAAGGATAAATCTGCACAGGTGGGTGTTACAGTGGTTGGAGGGGAAAAGTGCTCCTTCATAGGATGAAACTGTGTGGTTCATTATCTTGAGTTGAAGCAATTGTTATTTAACAAAGAAATTATAATTTGTCACAATAAACCAGAGAATGACAGCTAGCTAAACCAGTTTATACATTTTTTTAATTATTATTATTTCTAAGTTTGTTTAAAGAAGTCAACTAATCTGCTTAGAATTGTGGAAGAGCACCATTATTGAACACCACTGGTTCATCAAAGCACTTGAATGCATTCTTAGAACCCCTCTAAAGTCAACAACTTTAAGCATTTATTTAAAATGAAGAATGTATGTAACTGCTTTGTTCAAATACAGACAAAACTGTTGCAGTCCTCATAAAAACTCATATGGTCAACACACATAAAAAAAGTCAATTCTGTCTCAATGAAGTAGAACTTTTTACAAACGAATGTCAAAAGTAAGATCCACACTTTAAAATGTGTATGCAAAACACCTCAAAAGTGATAGATGCAGACCATGCCCTATTTATACAGGTTTGGCATCTGCCTACAACCTGCATAGGAAAAGTGGTGCACAAGATTACTCCTGAACTGATACGCCAAGAAAGTAGAATTTGTGATTTACAAGCACAGTTCTCTAGCTAGGAAATGGGAAAAGAGGTTTCTTCCTTAGAGTGATGTGTTGCTGTGAATCATAATGCAAATTAAATTATGACTACAATAAGCTGAAATGATAGTTGTGGGAAAAACTGTAGCAAAAAGCTATAGTCTCAATATACAGTTAGAAATACAATATCCCTTTAAAAAAAACCAAAACAGAGCAAGAAGTACAGGAACAATGATACAAGCAAATTTTCAAGCCTGAGAACAAGGAAAGGTAATGATCAAAAAAACTTTAAAAAAATTGTAGAGACTGTTTTTATTTTTTAAAAAGGGATACTGCATCTTTAAAACATGTAAAATAGTAAGTCACCCGTATTCTACTTACAGATAGTAGGAGTAAGAATAGTAGCTCCTCCTGGCAAGCAAATCACAGACAGTGGAAAAAGAGAAGCAATGGTGAATGAAAAGCGTGACTCTGTCACATTCAATAAAGCAGAGAAATGTGCGTTTGAAAAAAAAAAAGTTGAAAAATTCATGTTTCTTTGGTTAGCATTTCAACTAGCTCATGCACAAACTAGCTTTACTTTGCCATGCAGTTAAAAAAACAAAGCAAAAAACCGAAAAAAACTGAAAAGAACCACTAGCATATAAAAATTATTTGTTTTTTTAGAAAGATCACTTGAGAAAATTACATGCTGAGATTTCACTTATTGCCAAAAATTTGAAAATTAAATGGATTGTGTAATTTCAACATGCAGTTCAGCATAATATAATGATTACCGCCTAGATGTCATGACAAATGAACAGCTGTGTACAAATCTTGTGCAGCAGATATGCTTTTTACTTTTCAGTCACAAAAAATAAAGGTTCCATTAATAAATACATTTAATCGGGAAACAATTTCATGTCATTCATTTTAACATCTTTTTTCAGTACACAGATGTATACATATATGTTTGTATGCATATTATGTGTAGGTATATGAGTACACACATTTTAAAGAATGCACATTTACAACAGACATGTGTATACTGACATATATACCACACATTTCCTGAATGCAAACATATGCTTTCTATTTTAAAATCTTAAAATTGGAAATGCTGATGTAGTCATGCTAAGCATTAAAAACATGGAAGGTAAACAAATGGAAGGAAATGAAGGACATTTGGAAATGGTCCAACAATGACTTTGAAAATAAAAATGGCATTGCTTGTTAAAGATGCAGTATCCCTTTTCTTAGCTGGTTTGATTACTCCAGTAAAATTCTGTAAAAGCTGTTAAGAGCTTCATTCAGGAAAACTTCAAACCAATTTATACAAAATGATCAGGCAAAGCCTAAAACATCTCAAGCTCATGAACAAACTACTTAGTACTCCATTTTCCAATAAAATGTAATGCTGCATTTAATCAGTTTGAGGTAGCAGTGGCTGTGCATACGACTTAATAAACCAATGAAAATGCAGAAACCATTGTTTTATTGACTTTTCCATCTAATAAGCTGTGGTCAATTCAGGTACCAAAAGGGATACTACATAATGGATCAGTGAATAGGTACACTACAGAGGATGATTCAGACGGATCGGTTTTCAGTCCCACCACAGCTAAGTGAAGTGTGTTTTTGTTTGTGTGAATGTGTCAGAGTTTTTACAGCTGTTCCTGACTTCATGATATGAATTGCCCTGATTCACTAGATGGACTGAATTAAATCAGGAACAAAAAGTTTTTCTATGCTTTTTGTAAGAGACCTTGACTAAAGCTGGTATTAAAAAAAAAAAGTGCCCATTTTCCCTAAGGGAAGGAGGGGAGAAGAATGGCATACCTATAACATACACAATAGACAACCAATTAAACTATCATGGTGAAAAATTGCCAATCATTAAAGATTCATTAAGCAGGTTAATTTCTCACCTATTTTGAATACAAAATAGTATAGGACTTTAGAAATATTATGTGCTTTAGAATGATGATCATTCCTAAGAGGATACTGCCTTTACAGGTTCAGAGGAGGAAAGGGGGGAAAAGGGGAAAACTTTAAAATATCACTTCAAGGAGATAATTATTTTCATCAAACAATTCAATAGTGAAAGTATGAGCCTAAAAGGACTCAGAATGAAAGAGGTAAAAAGGATAGGAAAAATGAACACAGAATTTTTTTTGTTTGTTTGTTACCTGCAAAACTAGTCAATCCCATCTGGAAGTGACTGACGCTATATAGTGTTAGACAGTCTCTCTTACACACACACATGTGCACACACACAGAGTTTTCTATTAAACATAAGGGGACCACTGTAACACGCACTAAGATGATACTCCCCAGCATGTACCTTCCTATAAAACTATAAAATAGAAATTACCTTCTAAAAGCTGAAAAACAACTTCTCTTTTGATTTTCAAAAGTTGTGTAAATAAAGCAAACTAGCTGACTGTATGTGTTTATTGCATATGATGAGTTGGACCTTTTGCATATGTGTTAACTCTCAACCACAGAGGTAAACAACAGAGAAAAGTAAAAGCACTTTGGGGAAAAATCACATATGTAGCTAACTAACACAGAACACTATAAGCATACCTAATGTTTCTAATGCAGACGTTTCTTCTCCAAGTTATATATCTCCAGGGATAATTGTAAAAAGGCAATAAATTAAAAAAATCTAATGCAAACGAGTAATTATAATATATAGAATGATCTTAGGTACAATTTTAATTTTTTTTCTTAATCTTTAAAAATAATACCAAGCTGCATTTCAGAATATATGCAACATTTACAAAAAATACTTTTCATTACTACTTCTGCAAAAGGCAAGGGCACGCAACGCACACACCATGGGAAGGCAAAGGGCTTGTTCTATCCCAAAGAAATCAGCTTGTGCCGCATGAAGGAGACCCACCAGGGAGGGAATGCACAGAGAGAGAGGAACTAGTTTCTATACAATAACTACGGGTTTATAGGGACATATTATGGATTTTTATGCTAGGTTAAAAGAGTTGCAACTACTTGGAAGGCTAGACTTTGAAACACTGACCAAGCAATAGGATAGCACAAGTTACTACAGGTAGGATTGGGATGCAGGGTTAGCATTGTACAACGCCAGAAGATGGCGATATTGCTTACTGTCTAAGAAAGCACTGAAAAACATTAAAATTCACTCAAATTAATACACTTTTAAACAATTTCATGCACTAGGGACTCACTAGATAATTTTACAGCGATGTGGTATGACTTTTAAGAAAAAAACTCCAGGTTTACAAGAGCATAAAAGAGGTATAAAATTACATTATTTTGCAAGTTGGGTAACATACAGATACAAATAACTCATTAGAGCTGCATATAGAAAATCGTATTCATTAAGTGATTAAAACATGAAAAGCGCAGTAAATTTTTTTTTTCTTTGCTTTAAAAAATAAAAAAGGTTCCATGAATTTCAATTCCACCCATTTTAATATACTCTATGTTCCTCCAACTCCAACTTAAAACTACTTGGAAATAAATAAGCATGAGAAAACGTATAGCTCTTGGATCCCAAATATAAAAAAAATCCTCTCTTTAAATACGTCCTAAGAATCACAGCAAAACCAAAAGGAAACACAAAGAACTGATCCGAAAACTGATGTGACCTACTGGTCCTAAAACCTTTTTTTTTAAAAGACCTGTAAAAACCACCAATTTAGTTATTGATTGATATGGAGGAAAAAAAAAGACTGATCAGCACAGACCATTTTCTTACCTTTTTTTGACGATCAATATGACAACAAGGAGAAGTAGGATGAATACCAGAATTCCAGCACTTATGCCTGCTATTTTCACCACCCGATCTGTTTGTTTAGCTGGATCTGGAATCACCTCAGGTTCTTCTGTTGCTGCTGCTAAATGAATGAAAAAAAGAAATTACTTAAATGTATAAGCACTAGAGACAAAGAAATAATTGGTGCTGATAACTTTCAAATATGTGTGTGTCTTAACACAGTAGCCAAAATATAGATACATGCATCATGTGTTTAGACTTATATATATATGTATGTAGACACACTATAAATCTCAATGTACATGCCATACATTTGCAACATCAAGTATACAGTGTTTATTAAATACTCTTTTCCAAGCCACAGTCTGTACTCTAAATTCTAGTACTTCTCCCCTTCACCCAGTTTCAGTCCACCTTTGTATATTAATTCACCTTACAGCATCTGGTCTGAAATCTGCATTCTACTGGGAATCTTAATTCTCTAAATAAGGTTATCCACAAAGCCAAGCAAAAAGTCAGCAGCAGTTTAATTTCTGTTTATAGGCTCCGGAAAACCCCCCCCAACTGTTCTACGGAGAGATGAAACCACTCTGTAACACAGCTGAGTGGGCTGAGGTTACAGTAGAGAGAGAAACAGAATATACATAAAAGTGCACAGCCATTCAGTCTGCACCTCTTTGCATCACAAACTAGCATACAAAAGAACAGGAACATGGGCTTTTCTACCCTGATAAAAATATAAATCAGTTTCAGCCAGGGGTAAAATTCCATGAGATGTTTACTTGTGGAATAGGAAATGGCTCTCTTGTTCTCTAGTTCTTACTTTCTAAGGCTGTGGCCTTTCCTCTCCTCACAGGCATGAAATGGTGTGTGTGCTTGGTCTCCCTCTGACCCTTCTCTCACTCTCCACCTAGCACGCAGCAGATGCCACTTAACCTCTCCCCTCACAGCAGCTGCATGTGGAATAGGTACAAACTGTTGGCATCATCATGCCTATGTCATTACACATAAAACGTCCTTTACTCTGAAAATAGGATGCTTCTCAACAGATCACCAAAAGAAGCAGAACAAAAAACGAGGTGAAATACCAGAGAAAGACTACTGCTCCACTGAAAATCTGCTCCATAGGCCTTTCAGGAAGCCAGCGTAGTCAGTACCAGGGATAATTGGTATCTAATACTTTCTGATATTGACCATGTTACTCCAACTGTTTCTATTCAGGTTCCATGTGCAGAAGCCCGTATTATCTTTTAAGAGAAGGATCACGCTGTCATTTAAAATCATTACTTGTTTAACGAAAAACATTACTTGTTTTTGTAACCTTCATCTCAGCAATATCTGAACCACTTACAACTTACCCTCTGAACAACCTTCTGAGTAAGGAACGTGCTCTCTTCCAGACATCCATGCAAGAGTTAGACAGACAGTGAGAGATTTGGCAGTGCTTTAATCATAAAACTTAATCATCATCATCATAAGACTTCATCATTATAATCATCTCTCTCACCTACAGCTTGAACTCTAACTGCTGAGAAATACTAAATGCTTCCTCCTCTGTGTAAATATATGCCTGCATGCACACTTGCATACATAACCTGTGTGGACTTAATTATATATATTTTGCTTGTATTATGTGTGTTGTTGAGGTTTCTAGTGGCAAGAGTCAGGATCAGCTAAGTGGTGTGTGCATATGTATCTGTGTACACATAGCACATACAAGCTAGAATTAATGTCAGATACACATATGATGCTGTCTAACAGAGGAAATGAGGGGCATGACTTTTGAGGTAGAGCTGTAAGATGAAGGTATTCAACATTCTCAGTGCTTAAAATGAACCAACTCCTAGTCCAATATTAGCTGGGCCGGATGTGACAAATGCCAGTGAACACTTGATAAGCAGTAGAGTCAAAAGGCCAATCAGTAAAGTTGAAAAATCAATCAAAGCTACATATGAATGGCTCTGTATGCCAATGGGGAAAAAATTACGCTTTCAGTATGGGCTACTGAGAAACAGCAAGAATGTGGGATGAGTAAAGAGGGAGCATGCAGGAGTTGGGATGGTCACTGTGCAATGCAAATGCAGCTGGGCGGTTCTGACCTAGCAATGGTAGGATCTACTCAAGCTGCAAAATAACTAAGGCTGGAGCAAGAGATTTAGCTGTGTGGATGGATATTTAAGGTCAGGTCTTTGAGAGATTTCAAATTACAAATCACAGGGATTAGATTTGATCTGATGATACACTTCAAAACTTGAAGGCTCAAAAATATATCTAATAGCACAGGTTTTGAGCCTTGATCAGGATGGTGATATTTTCATAGGCATATTAGTGATGAGAGAGTAGAGGGGAAAAGAATGACAGACCCGTTTCACACCTCTCAGGAGAAAGACAAGACCCTTATAACTTGGTAGAGTAAGCTTCAATATAGGTGCTTCTCAGAATAATATTTAAAATTATTGCATGGTCACACGCAATGTTATTTCATTCAGAAAAGTTACATTAGAGAAAGAATAATACATATCTCAGAAAAACTGAAGGAAAGGTTACTGAGGGACTTTACTTATTTGGTTTACTTAGGCACAGGTGTTTTATTATACAGTGTGTAAGAAATGATTGGGTTTGGATCATCAGTAACTTCAAACTGAAGCTCTCTGTCAAGTTTGTAGAACAAGAGTGGAAAGCCAGGAGGACAGCAACTACTTGTCCATTTGTTCTCATTTTGTTACATTAAAGGGTTTGAAGTAAGAGACAGTAACTCATTCCATGAACTTTAAGGCTGCTTATGAGATAAAATTTGTGCCCACTAGAAATATACCACAGAGTCCTAAATTAGTTGAGAAAAATTATATTGAATAATCATAGACTAAGCAAGTGTACAACCAGTGGACGAGCCCCCTATACCCAAAATGCTAAAATCTATTGACAAAATGATATCTTCTCTCTCCAATATCAACAGAAAAACTGCTCTGAACTTAAATGAAGCCAGGATTATTATATGTGTGTTTCTAGCAACTAGATAATATATGCATTATATATTCTAGATAATATAAAATATTCTAGATAATATATGCATTCTCTAGACTAATGTTACATTTGGGAACCATATGAAAGTAATCATAGATATAAATCAGTAATCTATACCTTATCTCTATGTGCATTGCATGCAATGAAGTATATTATATTGAGGAAGCTACTGAATGTAACATAGAATAATTTAATAGAATTTAGGAATTTGAAGGTATTTCATATTACTTGTGTTTTAATAGCTCAAAGTGTATTGTAATAAGCATGTGTAAACTTAGACATACAGAGACAAAGGACAAAAGCATTGTGTCTATATGTTAAACCTACACGTATGAATGAGTGCCTCCTGGCTGCTAACTGCACAAGCACTACAGCAGCAAGAGAACTTCTGCATAATCTGAGAATTTGCTTTCTCTACCCTCTACAAGATTACCAGGATTTAGTTCTCTGAAGTGGTTTTTCTGTAGGCTGAACTGATGGCTTTGTCAGACAATGTAATTCCACTAACCAAAGCTTCACCAAGGAACAAATCTTGCCTAACCAACCTAGTGGCTTTCTGTGATGGTGTGACTACATCAGTGAAAAAGGGAAGAGCTAAAGATGCCATATATCTGTAAGCCTTTGACATGGTCCATGACAACACCCTAACACACTGGAGAGATACAGTAGTTAAAAAAGGAATTATTTTGATAATTGAAATTAACTAGTGTATATTTCTAAACAAGGCAAAAATGGTCTAAAATAATATAAGTTATAAAACCACCTACTTTATTCATTCATAATGTTCATTTTCAGTAATGCTCTCTTATATATTGACCAGCAGACTGTATTAAAAAGTAATTTATTGATCTGAAAAAGAATCTTGTGTGGTAACAGAATGATGAATATATGAAAATGCACTCTCTCTAGGCTATTAATTATTTTGGCCAACATTACTCTAAAAGACCTTAAACTAAGGGGTAATTTTTACAACATCTTTGTCTTCCACATTACTATGTTGTTCACAATTTGATACTGTAAGCCTAAAAAGACATAACCCAGTTTTCAACCAGTGCAAACTCATCTTCCATAAAATTTACAAGAGTTTCTGATCTGAAACAGTGTTAACTAGATTTTTCCCCCATACAAGAATAGCTGCCTACTCTGAAGATTTATGAGATAGACTAGAAGGAGAACACTGGATTTTAGCAAGTTATCTACTTGCCTTTCTTCTGAACTAATGAACAGTAACAACAATCACATTCCACAGTCCCATTCACAAAGTTAATAAAATAACTCTATCCAGTGATTCTGACTCTGCACAAAGTCAGTAACAGTCACCAGGTAAGAAGTCATTCTCCTTATTTTCATAGATACTAAAGGACAATATTCAATCAGTTGACTTCCATGATCAATAGCATGAAGTTCAACTGTGAACAGGACTAAATTAGACTAGCACTGCTAACTCTCTCAGGGGAGGTAAATTTCTAATCAGTTGATGAGGTAGAGTTTGTCTCATAATTTCCTGATGTACTTCATTTATCTAAATCTTTTTTACCATATTTTTTAATCAAACACACCAAAAAATTGAGCATATGCATAATATTTACATTTTGTTCTTGAAGTATACTGTTGCATAAGGAATCCAGTCACGGCACATATTGCTTTTCTGTCTTCTCCCTCCTTCTGTGGTTCAAAATTTACACACAGCCTTGCAAAATTTTCAGAGAATTTATGACACTCAGCACAAAATTTATTCACCTATACCTTCCTAAGGAGATAGTGTAGGAATCAAGATAATGATATTCTACTCATTCATCCAAACACAATTATTCAAGTAGAAAATTCTGGTAAGATTACACAGGGCTGCTTGCGTAGTACCACTTAGAGAACAGCCAGCCTTCTAAAAGACAGTTTTTAAATCAGAGGTTTTGAATAAGATTTTACCATACCATTTGACTCTCTTAACATTCACAGCATTTTATGCTGGGTTTCTTTTGTGTGAGCAAGGGAAGAAACTCAGTTTTATGCATGATTAAAGCTGCTATTTTATTACACTGCATTTTCCTTGAATGTTAATTTCTGTTTATGGCAGATCTGTGAATTCTCACAAACTGGTGTTATTGCTGCATAGCTTGATATTCAAAACAGCTCTGCTCAAGATAATCAGTTCTGCACTTTTGTTATGTGGCATTCAAAAACTTTTAATTAAAACCAGGAGTGACATGTGAACGAGTTCAACAAGGTAACATCAGGATAACATCATCAAATGAAACTGAAGGCAGCTCTGGAGATATGTCAGTCTACCACTGAGAAAAGGGCTGGTTGAAAAACTAAGTGAGACTCTCTGATAAATATTTTCTTTTAGATTGGTCTTCCCTGTGTTTTAATCATCTGCCCAGAACGATCATTCCACACCCATCAGTTTTGTTTTGTTACTTCTTTGCTACAATGATAATAATTTTGCCATTAAGGAAATGTTTAGAAGTCTGAAATTTAATTCATGAATTGAAGTTCAGTGAGAGAAGATTAATAACCACTTTTAACTTAACTATATTTAAAAGACAAGTCTCCAATGATTCTATTTGTTAAAAATATTTTGATGTACTTTTGCAGGGATTGGGAGATGAGACATGCAATTTTTTCTATCAAACTATGCACACTATTCATGAGGTCTTACAGATATCTTCATGTGAGTCAGTTTGGCACATCACCTCTCTTTCTTTAAGATTTTTCTTTCTCAGGTTGAAAGCTGATGACATATTTACTGGGAAATGAATATCTACAATTCTGCCTTCCCTACAGCTTCTAAAGAATTTCTCTCTGGGAGATGAAGGCAAGCCAGAAATTCACTGGGGTTTGGATCCATCTAAGCTGTTGCTTCCAGGATTCTAAATTACAGATTTTTAGGGTAGCATTATTAAAAAGAAAAATTGTACTTGTGAATAGAAAGTGTGATTCCCTGAGCTGTGCTCTGAAGTGTCAGGTTCATCCCTGTCACCATGGTAACCAAGTCCACGACTGTCCCAAGTAAAAGAGTTTAACAGGCTCTGTTGGTGAAAAGGGGGATGTCAGGTACCCACCAGCCTCTTTGAACCTGTCCTGAAAGAGGAGGGTAGTGAGGTGGTGCTTAGACAAAATCTGCTGCCTCGCTTTGTGTTGCAACATACATCCCAACAACTTATCTTTATGTGTGCCCCTCACTGGGAGAAAAGAGAGGTGTCACAGATGCTACCAGCTGATCCCAACATAAGGAGCCCTCAAGGCCCCAGAGCTTTGTGATACTGTAAGTTAAACCTTTGTGTGGACAAAATTATATACAACTGTTCTCTACATAAAAGGTCATTGCTGCAGAAATGGATAACATAGACACTGTTTCATGGCCCCTACACTTCCTTCTGATATCTTACATGCAAAAATGGAATGAATACAGCTTCAGGCTAACCTCTAGTCAGTCAGATTTGGGATGGTATAAGGAGCTGTAGAAGTTAAGCACAGGAAGACCCACAAGTGGCTCTCTGCATACAAACATGGTAACAAGCAAACAGGTGACCACCTGCTTACACATCCTGCTATCAGATAATGCAGAAAAATAGCCTGACCTTATGCTACTGGGTGCTTGGGTGCTTTTTAAATAACAAACATGCAGTTTATAAATATTAATACACATTTTAATTAATTAAACAAATTAGCACAGCATATCTTGACATACAATAATGATAATGCTACCTGGAATTCCAGTATAATATATACATTTATATGTAAAAGACCAGTTCATGACTAGTATTGTTAAGCTTTCATAAAGTGTAGATATATGTTGCTTTGATAAGTCATAAAGAATTAAAAACCCCTCAACCCCATTTCTACTACTCTCCAGGACTTTCAGGTCAGTCCATTGACTGGTATTACTTTGGCAGGAAACTATAAGAAAAACAGAATCAAGTCAACCACATGTCGGCTGCTATTATGGTCTGAAACGAAAATTAATGAGGACTTACTCTTGCAATGTTCCACTGAGAAGCAATTTAAATTCACAACGGCTACATTGAAAAAAGTAATGTCCATGAATTTATAATCAATTAGCAAAGAGCTGACCTTAATAGATTCAGAAGTATCAAGTGGAGAAAGTGCTGAATCCGTTTGCCTCACTAGCTGAGAAACCTGGGACATGAGCAGATGAAGGCAGCCAGAGCAGGAACAATGCTGAGAAGACAATGTTCCAGCAACACTCTGCCCTGCTTCCACAGGTCACATTGAAAGAGAACACTAGTGCCGTCAACACGTTTCTACTACATCTGCCACTAAGATGTCCTTCTGAAGTGTGTACTTTGCAGGCACTTTACTATCTTTTAAAGTATGGCAAGGATAGGATTTGGTCATAGATAATTAAGATGTTCAGTGAATGTTATAATCTACAGGTTGTAAAACTTTTGATTTGCAAGCTGATACCCTCATGCAAGAAAACAGCTGCTTACGCAGAGATAACCAAGTCAGCTTTAAGGGACCTGGCTCAGTGATGTAACTGTGTCTCCAGCACACAAAAAGCTATGGGCAAATACAGATGGCAACTGTGACAAGGTGTTTTACACAGTCACTACTACACTGTCAGCTTCTAGTTCGGTTGTCTGAAACGGGACAGAACACAAGATAAAAATGTGGGCTAAGGCTTCTGAAATAGCACCTCTCAGAGCAAAGAGCAAACGCCAAGGTCAGAGGAACACTGCCCATCCCTGTCTTTCAGCAGCACTGCCCTAGAGAGGGGAGACTCCTCGTCACAGCTCATGACAAAGCCCAGGGGGCTGAGCTGCACCCACCTCTGGAACCATCAACTCCAAAATATTCAGAACATATTATGTTGGTGAATTTTACACATGGATAAATTAGTCTATTCATTAGTCAGTTTGACACCTGAAAATTCATGACACAACTTTTTTTCTCCCCTCCTGTTCTGACCTTCAAAACAAATGAGAACCAAATATTTGAAAGGAATCAGGATATCCTATTTCAGGGGTCTGGTACTGTGTTTTTTCAATCTTTGAAATTCCCTATCAGGTCCTAATTTCAAAATTGTCACCAACAGTGCAAAGGCTGGAGATCGACCCTGAAAAAAATCCTAATATGTGTAAGAACTTAGGTTTTAGGAAGCTATAGTATCTTCTAAAATACAAATTGTGGACAATATTAAGTGCTTGTTTTAAAATACCTGGTCTCATCCTGTAAGAGTTGCATGTTTGAAATGTTGGAAAAAATCAGAGAAACACTTATTATGATCTTTCTTTTATTTTGAAATCTGGCTAATTTTCTGTGTCAAGGAAAAAAAAAATCAAAATAATACTTGGTTTAGCCACGTGATGTGCTTCTTTCAGTAGCCAATATAGAAGCAGAGATCTAAAGATTTGACCCAATTTTTTTTATTGCATGTATACTAACAGACCTTGAAAATGGTACATAAAAAACCAGTTGTAGAAATATATAACATACATGCTTGTAAAGTATCAGATCAAAACAATGACATTTAAACCACTAATTCTCCCTGATTTTCTAGAAAAGGGGAATTGGTTAAGAATGGTCCCCTAAGACTCTGATCCACCTAATCAACAAGTCACTTAGAACAACTTGTTGGATGGACTGTTGTTGGATCTGTTGTAGTATTTTTTCCTGAGGACATATAAAAGCAGCCAACCTTTTGTTAATGACATCATTTGTTAAGTGGGGGTTTTTTTGTTTGGTTGGGGTTTTTTAAGCAAAAAAAGAAGTAAGTTAGCATTTGGCCACATTACAAATCAATCAACTTTCAAGTTTTAGTCTGAACAAGCTGTCTGATTTCAAAAATATGTTTTTAAAAATAAAGTCTCGATGTTAGTTATAAAATTTCAACTATGCAAAATACTGCATAAAAAAATTATCCGGTTTTGACAATGACTTCTACATGGCTTATTAGGTCATAATTAAATCTGAAAAGCAAATTACTATAAAAGCAATGTTTGGTAACAAATATACAAAATGTCTCATCTTTATGTGCCTTCCCACCTGGCAGTATTTAAGAAATTTAGCAGAGAAAGTACATTATAATGGTCATTATCATTTATATAGGCACATGATATGGTTTATAGGCAAAAATATTACTCTCAAATGTCTGAAGTTAATATTTGCTATATGTATTGAAAATAACATTCTGTGAATAACTGCTGCTAATTCAAGCAACTATACAACTGCAAGTGAGAATTTACTGGTAGTGTAGGCATTGCAGAGTTGTTGCAGACCTGTGTAATTACACTTAAGGAAGCAAGGACAGCTTAAATCTCCTCCACCAGAAAACTGCAAACTCTCATCCCAAATGATATACTAGCTCAAAATTCAGAAATTACCAATATGAAAAATTGTATCAAATGCAGTGGTAATAACATTGTAGATGGAATCAAAAGACAGAGGCAATGAGGCAGAACAGTAACAGTGTTTTCTTTATCCTTTCCAAAAAAACAAACCCATACAAATTAAAGTTTATATAGTGCTAAATCTAGTCTTAAATAGCAGCCATTAGTTATTATTTGCCATTCAGAATGGCAAAAATTGAGAAAAAAGACAGAGCAACCTTCAAGAAAACAAGTGGTTTATTCGTCCTTTGGAGTTAGGTCCCAGTTTTTCCAAACATGCATAGATTCAAGTTTAAACACAGCACATATACATAGTTTATATCTAGTCTTCAATAGCACTCATCTGCTATTAGTACCCCAGATGATTACTCTCATGACTGCCAGCCTTCAGTATTTTGTCTTCTGCAAAATTTGGTACTTTTTCAGATAGAGTGAAAGACTAAATATATATACCCTGAAAGATGCAAAAATGCTTTCTCAGGAATTCTCTTTTTCCATCTAGATAAAGTTTTTGCAACTTCTTCAATTATACAATATCTTAATGACATGTTGCAGTGTCTACATGAGTCCACTGATCTGAAAGGGAAATAACACAGGATGCACTGGAGTGCAACACCCATGACAGAGAACTTCTTTTTCCCTTTAAAATTTCCCGCTTTGAAGAGCACCCACTACCAGAAGGTTACACAGTACAAAACTCTTGAGGTTCTCCTGAACTTTTTTGCACTAACAGGTGTCATAAGCAGCTGGATGTCTGGGACCATGAGGGAAAGGTAAATATCCTCTTCCAAACCAATGGGGCGCATCACCCAGCTGCACACTACAGCAGGCTGCAAGTACTATCTCAGCCATTACCCTAATTATGCAGTTGCTCCCAAATCTGCTTATCTAAATACATCTGAAAGGTCTTATGTCAGCACTTTAAGCTAGGCCACATGATTTTGCACAGAAATATCAAAGCAGTGGTGCTTATCCATGCTAGTCTACCAGGTGCAATGTGAGGGCAATGGCCTTTAGCTGGTTAAGAGCTTTGCCATCTTCTGTTACACCAGCCATTTCCAAAACAAATATGTTAACTAAGCCTTAAACCCTGTGTAAGAAGTCACAAGCCTGTCTATAGGGTTGTTTACCACATTTGACAACTAGAAACCCAACCATAATAGCACTGTAAAAACATGCAGCTAACGCAATGACTGAAAATGTATGAAAAATACATCCATGTTCACAGCTCTGGGTTGATTGCCATTGACTACTGAGTTCAGATCAGGACCTGTAATGACATTAAAAGCCTTTCATATTGTGTCATTGCCTCTCTGCATATTTCTACACTATTAATATGTCAAAGAAATTTTAAGGCATTAAGAAGAGAAGGCAGGCTTGCAGACTACAGGACAAAACATGCCTGCAAGAAAGACTCTTAAAGTGTATTGCCACTTTCGGAACCTTTGAATCTACTTTTTCACATTTTTTTAATACTGAAGTTTTCTTACTTTCAAACCTTACACACTAATTACTCTCTCTCTTCTGAAAGAAATATGAGACTTTTTATTATTTCCACTACTCAAGGACTATTCACACAAGACTCTGATGGGGAACAGGATGTAATGAAGAGCCTCCATGATTAATGTTAGATAAACTTTTTATATCTGTTATTATACTGCTTCATAAAAAGTAAAGATGAACCAGTTTTTAATTTCACAAAGCACAAACTTTGATAGAAGACAGGCAGGCTGTAGGAGCAGTAATAATGGGCTGTAGAGTATGCAGAACTAAAAGGTATCAGTTTAAAAATGGCTTTATTGCCCCCTCAGTTGCATCTTACAGGTAGTAGGGCAGTTAGTTGTTTCTATCCAGAGGATGAAATTAGCTGTTCTGTATTGGACATGCCTTGGGCTGCTGCTTTCTCAGCTAGCTTCTACAGAAAAATACAACCGCAGTAAAGTAAAAAAGAATATATCCAACAAAGCTTAAAATTCACATAAAAGTAAAAATAAATGAAGCCAACTATAACATGCAAATATTGTATTATGATTTATGTAATGGATTGCTGGCAAAGAAGATTACTGTACTGGTATTTATGCTTTAAATCTGGTTTTAGGGTTTTCAGTCAGTTGTGATCTGATTAAAATGTGACTGATTTGGAGGAGAAAATCACCTTAAACTGAGGGAGTGCCAAGAACTCTTGCAGATGAGGTGGCCAAAATATCTATGCTGACACCCTCAGCTATATCTAACAATGACCAAAAACAAATTTGCATTTTAAAATGAGAACAAAAATTGAATTAAACAAGGATTGACATGAAAACAATGTGCTCTGGTGTTCAGAGACAGGTTAAGACACACTTGTATGTATTTCATATACATTGTCCCTTTGGCAAGATGTGAATTGCAATTTGAAACACACAGGCCACTCCACACTGTGAGTTCCCATGCATAAGCAGGTATTCCTGACCATTCTGAGAAAAAATGATCTTTCATCTTTTTAAAGAAGTGAAAAATGCCTTTACACAGTGATTAAGTGGATACAACTAACAAATGGCTCACTTCGGCTTTTTATTCCTTAAAACACAAGCAATGTTACCTATCAGCCTTCTTAGAGACAGCCAAATTTTCAAAATTTTTAGCCAAAATTTTCAAACCTGTATAGATGAATTTACCCTGATATATTCAGACTCCACGAACACAGGAGATGACTTTCATATGGCTTGAACAACTCTCATAAATCAGATGTACTGTTATATTTTAACTAACTTTTGGAAAGAAACATATACATGGGAGCCATATTAGCAAATCAATGGAATGACAATTATCTCCAGATAAGACTTTCCCTTGGTCGATTCTGGGGTAACAATAAGACTAGTAAGTACTACATGAAAACATAGTGTAATCCAATATAAACATGTCTGCTTACTTACAGAATACTGCAAAAGTAAAAATAAATAGAAAACTCTTTGCATACTCCATGCATTTAAGAAATAGAAAGTGGAGAATAGTAATGTATTTCTGAAGCAAATATTAACACCTTGGCACCACAAAACCCCTTTTTTGATCACTAGGACACTTCAGCTAGACAAAATGCTGAAAAGGAAAAGTAGGAAATAAAAATGAAATTTGATATAAAGTCACATATAACATTTTTTTTTTTCAGTGTGCAATAAATAAAATATCAGAAAAATCTCTAGTATTAACGATCTACTGTCTTTGTTATCTCACTGATTGTTTACGGGTAAATACAACTACCATTACCCCACTGAGAACAGAGAAGAGACCTAGTAATCTTTCAGTTTTGTAGACTCAAGTATTTTACTTGATGTAACTGCTAAAAATAAATGTTCAATTCTGTTCTCTCAATCTTACACCAATCTTGATATATTTTCACTCAGCCACACGTGATAGACTTCACGGAAAATAATTCCCTCTTCTTTCACCTACAAAGACAAGTGCAACACCCTGTGGTTGGAATGGTAACACCACACCATCCCTGCCTGGGGACAGAAAGCAGCATTGCAGAAAACAAGGAAGGAAAGAATTGATCTTGTTGCCATCTTCAGCTGTATTGTGGGTGGATGGATGTAGAAGACATAGCCAGACTTTGCTCAGAGAGATGCACAGCAAAAGGACTAGGGACAACAGATATGACTTGCAATAAGGGAAATTCCAAAGCAGTTAGCATGGGGGAGGGGAACAACAAAAAGAGGGTGGTCAAACACTGGGATAGCTGCCCAGAGAGGAATCTCCATTCTTGGAGACAATGAAAACTCAGCTTGACAAAGCCCTGGGCAACGTAACTCAACTTCCAGTACAGATCTAATGAAGTTGCACCTGCCCCGAGCAAGGGTCTGACTGGACAACCTATAGAGGTCCTTTCCAACCTGATTTATAGCAAAATTCCCACTTCATTCATGAAGACACCAACTGGGACTCTCTTCACCTCCTTGCTCTAAGTAGTCATTATTGCCTTGTCTTCATAATTAAATAAAAGCATGAAACAATATTCTCTGGAATGCAAAGAATGCAGTTTTAACTTTATATTTCACCCAGTTTCAGTATTTCACTTAGATTCATATTTGAGGATTTTTTCTAAGGCTGTTGCAATTTCAAAATCAGCCCTCTAGGATTCAATCAGAGCTGGCGTCTAGGCACTTTTTAAAGTTGACTGTAGCTTTAAGCATCTGGACCTGAGTATCTACGAAAAAAGTTCATGCTTTGCTTTGCCTAAAGATTGTCAGTGGCCACTGATTTCCTATAAAGATGAAGACTTCACTTCAGGTCCTGCCTCTCAACCCAGCAGAGAAGATACATTACATGAGTCCGTCCTTCCTTACCAGAAAACATCTTGATCAGCTCAAGTTTCAATAACTGAGAAAGGGAATAGAAAGCACTCTTTAAAGATGCTATTGGCATGGCTACATCCTGGATAAAGAACTTACTGCCTGTAGCATGTAATTGTTTTCCTCTCTGGAATCTTTTCTCCTCATTTGCATGTGGACCACTGCCCAGGGCCCCCCTGGGGCTGGAGAAAGGCAGTGGCAATCTAAGAGTGTGGAAAGAGAAGAAGGGTGATTCAGGGTTTAGTGGCAGAAAGACAGCTTGTGGTGAAAGGATTTTTCTCAGGTCTGACAGGAGAATGAAAATAGAGAGATGGCAAGCGAAATGAGAAATGAAAAAGTAAGAAAGAAGATATGCAGAACAGCCACAACACAATGGAAAAATAAGTGGACTATTAGGGAAACAGAAAAAGAAAAAAAAAATCAGCAAAAAGGGAAACAGCAAAAGAAAGGAAGTGTAACACAAAAAAAAAAAAGGGAGAAGAAGAAAGGGACAAAGGATAATGGCTGATATGGAAAATGTATAACATTCTTTAGTGATAGAAATAAAAGATTTTTGATTAAATCAGTGATTTTTGGTCGTAAATGTTGATTTAAACTGGACTGGAATTGTGTTCCCTAGCTACATGAATCTAAGCAATATATGCCAATTAAAAGATGCATAAACCCAAACATGGATGTCTGTGAGTGAAAGAGGTGAACTATTTCTTTCATTTTTTCCTGAGGCACAATCCAGACCTACTACAAACATTACTTTGCACATTCTAGGAAGAACATCTCCTGCGCTGGTTAGCAATGGGAATTACACATGTCACCACATGCTACCACCACAGAAACTACCATGTAACTCTGCATAAATTGTCTGCCTTTTAGTGAGATAGGGAGAACAAGATCTTAAACAGCATTATGAATCGTGACGGAAATGCACTGTCAAATCTGCACAGAGTGATTTACAGATCAACCTCCTTGTGATATATATTACCTTGGGTCACTGCTAATAAGTCTTTAGTTGGGTTTTTTTGTTCCCTTTTTTTTTTTTTTTTTACTGTGCAGCAACCAATCAATCAACCAGCATCACTGAAATGAGGGGAGTGGTGTTACCATCTACTTAACAGAAAAATATCAATGGAGACCCTGTTATTTCACCTTGCTTTACCTTTGCTCCCTCAATCAAACAACTCTTGTCTCAAACTATTGCACTGCTTTACCTTTGATGTTTCTTTTAAGGTTTTTAAACCTGTGTACTATTTTCCAAACCATAAAGAAATTAATTATCAAAGTAATCTTTACTGACCACATGAATCAAAATAAGATTAAGCCTAAAGATAAACAAACCAAGGTCCAAATTTCAGAGTCTACTTTTTTATAAATGTTGGTTACTATTATTGTGAACTAGTGTGAATAGGTTTTTAAACTAAGAAATGTTTCAGTTTGCTTCAAATATTTGAAATATTCTCTATATCCAGTTACTCTCTTGAGACCTGGTAAATTGAACTCCTTGTGCATCTGAAAGCAGACCTTCAGTTGAAATCAGTGGGGTTCTGCCAGGATGGACAAACAAGGAGTGGTTTAATCACTCTTAATAGAAACTACTAAAAGAAAAGCCTTATTTCGAGTCTATATATTTTGTTTTATCAAATGTCGTGAATAAAGATGACAATCTAAGGACTATCAGTTTACATAAGAGTAATACCTACTGCAAAATTTTTCAGTAATTAATTAAATACATTGGCTCTAAGTTTCCAGCAGAACCATACACACAAAAAAAAATCTTATTTTCAGTCATTTACAGCAAAATGTATTTATGCCCACTTTAAAAAAAAAAAGAAAAAGCTTTATTAAACATTCATAGACATTACAGGTATTTATTAAATCAGTTTCATCACCAGAAGATATTTTTTATATAATATCAATTTTCTATTTATTGAATGTTTATAAAGCCTCTTTCAAGAAACATTAAATATTTTACTGAGTAACAATACAATAAGTAAATTTCAGTCTTACTCGGTTTATTGACTTAACAACATTCACTCAGTGAACGTGAATTCAAAACGTGTTTCGTTACATTGAGCCATCTTACACTGATCTTGACTGCTGGTGAAGATAAAAAGTACCTTTAATATTTAAAAAATGTTATTTACAAATCCTCACTGAAAATCCAGAGACAGCAACAGCCAAATTGAAACTTTTTCTTTTTTTTTTTATTTTAAAAAAGGCAAGTATTCCTCATCCCACAGCCCTACAAGAATAAGCTTTCTATACTGATTTGTACTCCCTCATTAAATCCAAATACCCTTCTCTCATAGCATTGCCACCATGCCTGTGTTACCGCAGGTAGGAGCACCTGCTTGATGTTTTACAAAGACTTTTCTCACATGCTTGGCCATCGAATAGTCTAGTAACTTCAGCTTGTATTTATTCCTTGTCTTTAACATTGGCTGAGGGAAGACTACAGCTGAGATTAGGCTGAGACCTGGGTTACCCCTCCCTTTTCAGATAGTGCTCCTTGTGCACAAGGGTCTGTTTCAGCCACAGTGAAATGAACGTAAATAGTTTGAAAATCATTTCTAAGGTTAAAAGAAGTCTTTCACTAAAAATTTCAAAAGCGATGTGGGCAAAACAGTAAGAGAGTAGTAAACAGAGACTTTCCAGGGAGACTGAACTCGAGGCAGTTGGGGGACATGCAAGTGTAAATTAATAGCTCTGGAAATTATAATTTTTCTCCTTTTACTTCAAAGGCTCTGTTCTTAAACTCCAGATAGTTTCAGGTCCCTGACAGAGAAAAATAAGCAGCTCATTCCCCTGTGCCCACTGGTATTTTTTTTCCAAATTTAGAGTTAATGAAGAATTTCATTGATATGAAACTTCAGAATACCAAATTCAAATTATCACTGTAAACATACATAGGGAAGAAATTTCACTCAAACTTTCTTCATTCTTCTTGGGAATATAGTATGCTGAAAGAAAAAAAATAATAAAATCTAAGCACTATTAAGGGATGCTGTCTGGCTGAGATGGAGGAAAATTTCCTCACTAGAGTCAATAAGGTGCTGTGTTTTTGATTTGTGACCAAAAAAGTGTTAATAACACAGGGATGTTTCAGCCATTGCTGAGCAATGCTGGCATACCATCAAGGCTTTCTCATTACTCATGCTGCCCCACCAGCCAGTAGGGTGGGGATGGGCAGGATGTTGGGTGGGGGCACGATCAGGACAGTTGGCCCCAACTGACTAAAGGGGTGTTTCATATGATATGATGTCATGCTTAGAAATAAAACCCAGGAGTTCTATTTTTTCAAAGTAACCATAGCCTGGAGACTCTCTGGGCATAGGACTGTCTGCAAGAGGTGGCGAGTGACTGCCTTTGTATCACCTTTTAAAAAATAAATTAATCCCTCTTTCACTTATTAAACCATTCTTATCTCAGCCCATAGGTTTTCTTGCTTTTCTACTTCTGATTCTCTTCCCCTTTCTGCTGGTGAGAAGAGCAGCTGGGTGGGTGCTTAGTTGCCTGTCACCACCCTCCAAAAAGTATACAGAAAGGGGAAAAAGAACAATGAAAATTGTTGAAAAAACCCCCAAACCAAACCAAAACAACCCACAGAGGAAACCCAAAAGCTACTTTACTATTGACCATTTATATTCAGATTGGTCATCTGAAAACAAATAGGTTGTTTCTTCTTATCCAATTAACAAGACATATTTATAATGCTCTATTTAGTTCATTACTACACTGTAATTAGCATGTCATCTCTCCTTCTAGCTGAACCTTTCAGCCTTTTCAAAGGTATTACCTTGAGACAGAGCACTCTTATTTAACCACTGCAAAAGTTGAAACAGAAAATAAACAAGCCTGGGGGTAACAAGGATTTTGCGCTTGAGCTGTAAGTGTTTTCGGATAAAGGTAATGCTTGGCATAAGTCTTACTTTCCACAATGTCTTTTTTCCCCCTTTCTTACTCTATTGCTTTTACACCAAGGTAAGATAAGGTCATACCAGTTTAGCAACCTTAAAAAAAGGCAACCTACACTAACTGGCACTTTCCCACACATTTCTTTTTGCTATACCTATCCTCCCATCCCCTCAATTTTTTTACACAGTATTTAAGGCAGCTTAAGACTAAATGACTTGAATGTCAGACTTGAAAGGTAAAGCTCTCCAGTTTACCACTTACCCTTTTTTTTCTCTATAACAAGAGAGGACGAATGAAAAGGGAATAAACGACACAGTAGTCCTTTCATACCCCCTTCTTCTTTCAAGAGCATTCTTTTCCATTTCCCTCACTTTCAATTCAACCCATTCACAAAGGATTAGCATAACACATCTTTTTATGCTTGTAAGGGTTACAGCTGTAATCGTTTCACCTCATCACTTTACTCAGAAATCCTGTCTCCAGAGGAGTAATTCGATTACTCATGACAATCCAACTTTTGCCTAACGAAATAAAAATTCATTATAATGCTGTGCTGGTGCATCAGTTTACTATGAGTGGATGGGATAAAATACAGCAACATGAATAGCTGGTGTGAAAGGAAGAAACCAATTGTTGACTAACAAAAGGCTATCAACAAAAGGTAGGATGACTAGCAGAAATTCTTAGTCCCTGGGGAAGGGTAGCCTCCAAACTAGTAATGACTTGTAGCTTTTAAAAGTCTTGGGTTTCAAATAGGCATGGAAAATTTATAAATTGATGAGAGTACCTGATTGCTTCAATCTGACTAGCCTTTATAATGGGCAAGCATGTGTAAAAAACCTGAAACAGAGCTTTTCCACATGCTGAAGAATCACCATCGTCTTCTGTTGTGGAAAATACACTCATGTTAGTCCTTATAATGGCTTCTCTTGTCCTTTGCTTCTGAAATTCAGAAATGTACATGAAGCAATCTTGACTGCATGGTGCTTCAAAGCAAAACTAGTACCATCCTTAGCAACCGAGAGTGGATAAGGACAAAAGAAAAAAAATAATAATGAGGACAACTGGCATCTCCAAATGACTTCCAGTTGTCCATATGCCCACAAGCATAAATCTAAGAAAAGCTCATGCTGATTGTAGCACAGAAGGACAGCACTTGGGGCAGAAGCACAGATGCCAGGATCATGCCTTCTATTTAGAAGTAGAGCATTTTATTTTATTTTATATTATTTCTGTAGAGTGATTTAAGATGCTCAGATATAATAAGCTCTTAAAGGCAACATTTGTTTTGCCAAAGGTTTAGGAGCATTAGGATCCAGCTGACAAATCTTTAGCTGTTAGACTGGCTTAGGTTGGTTTTCAGCTCTCAGAGCCCATAACTATCTTCTTGATTTTTATTTTTACAGATTCCTAAGGATTTCAGCCCTACATATGGGCAGCATTAAGGACATTAAGGATTTATAAATTCATATCATCATTCACAAAGTCTGAAATATATTTGGAGTTAAATGGAATACATATATTACTCATGGTCAAATTAAATATTGATGCATTCACATCTGCATTAAAAAGAAAAAAACATTCTTTTTACAGTAGCCACATGAAGAAAACATTCCAGACTTACTCATAAAGAAAGCAATTCACTGCATTTACTTTAGTGTGATTTCTTTTTAATCTGGAATTTCTTTTTACTTAAAGTTGCTGCTCTTTTACATTCCTCTAGACAGTTAACCTTTATTGTGAAGTGTGTGTACTTTACAATGACTGGAAATCAATAATAATTCTGATACCAAGCCGTTTTTGTCTTGAAAAAATGTAAAATATCCCCAGGACAGCATCTTTCTTCAATACTACCCATGGGAATTTACTAATAATTACATTGTTAGATGAGAGTGGAGAAACTGAGTATGTGAAATAAAAACCAAACTTTAAAATGAAAGAAAGTCATCAAAGCATAAAAAACCAGTTGGTTATTGTTATTGTACAAGTTACTGTTCAACACACACACGCACAACTGCAGTAACTATGCTCACTCTATACAGGTGAAGTATCTGTATTCTGTCCCTTTATTCTATACTTAAAAAGCAGAGGAGAGCAATCCCCCAACCAAGACCTCATACTCTAATCATAATGAGATGTTCAGTTTCAAGAGAGAAATCTGCAGCTACACAGAGATGGGGCAAGAACCAGCATCCCGCCTTGAATCGGTAAGATACCTCAAGAAATGCAGCAAATTGTTAAGGTACATGAACACACATTCTCTTTTCCTCCTGCCACTTTCTGATTTGCCATGGTTTATTTGCTGAAAATGAAGTTACAATATTAATTTTTATATGAGTGTGCTGTTAAAGACATGAATTACCCTGTTTGCAGAAAAGCAGCTCTGATACACTGTGCAGAGAGGACAGGCACGGCTAGGCAACACTATATATTCCAATGGAAACAAGACCTTTCTCTTTAGCAGACAACTCCCACTAGAAAAGCTGAAATACCTTATACTAGACTGTACAGTAATAATAATAAAATAGAAGGGAAAGTGGGAAGGCCTCAGCAGAAACATGAGAGCATGCATTCATACTACACATGCCCTAACCCAAACCAGAAACCAGTCCTCAAAATTGCTTAACCAAGTTAAAAATACATTGTGGGACTGTAAGTATTAAAAGCTAGCCATCATGCTTACAGATAGAGGATATGATAATGTTCATTATGATGATATCTTTTTTCAGTGTGCTGTAAAACACCTAGTTAGACATTCAATCAGGAGTCAAAGACTACATAGTTCTCAAAATTAATGTGACACAAACACCAGCAGAATAGGAAAATGACTGAGTATCTGTTCTCATAAAAAATACATTTAAAACACAGTAGCCAGTTTCAAAGCTGACAAAAGAAATGTATATCATATCTGCACTTAACTTTCAGTTTAGGGATGTTTTATTTATGCTTCTGTCTTAAGCATTTATACCACAGTATAAATTGGTTCTAACTACCTTAACCATGTTCAAGTAGGGAGTAGCTACACCTTGAGGAAGGCAAAGAAAAAGATAAATGACTTGCAGTCAGCTTATTCTGCATGATTATAATTCTCCATTAGCCTAATAAATGTTAAGAAAATTTGCTGCAAATACTGAATTTCTTATTATGTCATCACCAGCAATGGCAATAACAAAACTTGGCTTGATGAAATCCTTGTGTATTGAGTAGGGCTCAAGGAGCCTCCATCCATAGGTGAATGGAGTAGCTGATGTGTTTTGCTTTGCTGAGAAGTTGAGCAAGCAGTTCAAATGTGAAAGCAGTCGTATTTTAAGAAATTTTACCATTAGATAAAAAGCAACTGTCACTTGATCTTATAGTTTTGAAAAATTAGTCAAGCGTCTTGTTTGGCATATGGACACATTCACATTTTCCCAAATTTCAGAATGAGTTGTTATAGCAATCAGGGCTCTCTTGTTCTGGCAGCACACCCCACCTCAGCAGTGACAGGAGCTACGCCCTGTGGTCAGGTCCCTGACAGGTTTCCTGGTTGGGCACAATGTGCTACTTATCTGACCAAAGAGCTTATCGCCTTCACAGGCTGGCTGGTCGCAGATGAGGCTCTACACACTTGCTGTAGGCTGAGGCAGCAGCAGTACCTGCATAGCTGTTCCTCTTCTACCCCAAGCCATAGGCATTAGTTCTTGCAAAAGTCGGTCTGGTTCAGGTCGAGCTGCTGGGTCAGCAGTCAACCATTAAAGGTAGAAGTCTCACATCCTCAGACTATACTTGAAACACAACACAGTTATACTGTCTATGAAGAACAAGGGCTCTGCTGAGCTTTTCTAATCACAAACACAGGATGACTCCAGAGGCCTGCTGAGCAGAACAACTGAACATGCTTTCCTGCAGCTGAACTTCTGCAAGTCAACCCACTGTCCTCCAAACAGGACAGCACTCTGTGCTTACGATCTATCATATTACGCTATGACCTATACAAGCACTCTGCCAGCAAACCAAATTGTTCTACCTAAGTAACTGTTTGCATTCATCCAAAATAGTTCCTTGATTGGGTTATTCAAAAATAAAGTATGAAAGATTTGTACTTCCCCCAAAAATTGGGTAAAATACTTGCAGATGGTTGTGTTCCATGGGTATAAATTTTCACTGTTTAAATGTCATCACTACTAGAGGGATATCCAGGAAATTGTGATTTCTCTTGCTTAATTCTCTGCATGCACAAATTATTTCACCATTTGAGTCTGAGAAAACTGTTTGAGTTCTGTGTGAATTCAATCTGTATTAGAAAAGGTATTTGATTTGGCTAAGTTATATGATGCCTCAGAGTTTATGCTGAACAAGCAATACATTTTTAATACAAAGGCAACCAAATTAGCAGCTTTCATATTTCTACAAGCACATCATGAGATTCAGTTTTTCATGAGCAGCAGCTGAGTGAGCTGCGGTTCCTGGAGAAAAGAAGTCTCACTGAGGACCTTATCACTCTCTACAACTACCTGAAAGGAGGTTGTAGCAAGGTGGGGGTTGGTCTCTTCTCACAGGTAAAAAGCAATAGGATGACAGGAAATGGTCCCAAGTTGTTCCAGGGGACTGGGAATTAGGACAAATCATTCACTGGTCAGTCATTGACATTGGTCAGGCTGCCCAGGAAGAACTGCCATCCCTGGAAGCGCTCAAAAAACCTGCACATGTGGCACCTGGGGACACTGTTCAGAGCTGGTCTTGGTAGTACTGGGTTATGACTTTAGAGGTCTTTTCCAACCATAACAATTCTATGATCTCTCAGCCCCTAAACTTCCAAATACTTATCATGTAAGGAGGGTTTCTAAATTATGTTCAAAAGCAAAATAAGAACTTGGTAGATTTACAGCAGTAGTGACTGCTGCAAATAGCCAACAGCCTTTTCCATATCAGCATGTGGCATGATATAGGCTGAAATATGCAAGTAGTTGGTAACAGCAATGGCACACCACAGTTCAAGGCACTGATCAAAAATCCTATCTAGCCCTGATGGTTGATAGGTGTTCATGGGGACTTGAGACATATATTGCTCAATAGACAGAGTAATCTGAAAAATCAACCTTCTTCTCTGATTATCTATAGCAGAATTTTCTGTAAATGTCCGAGCAGAAAAGGAAATAGATTATTACATACAGCAATTTTCATCTTTGATCACATGTGAGAGACAGAATACAGGGGCTCCTTCTAAATGTTTCACTGAGCAGATGAAGCACCCAGTACCCAGGTTTCACAGTGCAGTACCTGGAAAGCCTTAAAATCAGGGCAAGGAATGGTTACCCTTTTCATTAGAGGTGTAGAAAAGGAAGTGATATGAAAGATGAACACATGTTCGTAAACCCCTGTATAAACATGGCTCAGTGATTTCAAGAAGAATGGGAACTAACTAAATTTCCAAATTTTGAAATATTATCAGTTAACAAGCCCTTCAGGATTAAATCTTTATGAACTACCAGAAATGAGAAACACTAAAGAACTGTGAGAAAATCTGTTTACATTTGCAGAAAAATAATGACAGCATGTTGAGTTACCAGTCCTTATAAAATTTGTTACAAAATTCTAGGGTATGCAGCACCATCATTTCAAAACAGGAATGACAGACTCAATTCAGCAAAATCTGTGAAATTAGAGACAGATCAAGGATTCAGATTTGCTTGACTAAATATTTTCTATTGTAATGGGTCAACAAAACAAGCAAATTCACACAATCTGATTCATGTTAATGTACATAAAAATTAAGGTTCATATTAAAAAACACCTGTACTTGTGCAAATCAACTGTCTTCCATATGTTGAGGCAATTTGAATGCCAATTACAATAGTAGAATTCTATCCCCTCTCTCATATGGAAAAAGAGTCATTCTTTCACTGTTGTTAAAAACATGGATATAATAGAAAAACCTCCTTCAACAGTTCTAGCAAATAGTCAACAGTTTGATTTTTCTGTCATTACCTAATGATCCCAAGAATAAGAAGTACAATCAGAATATGTAACTTCATACCATAGAAAGTTTGAGTTAAAAGGGACTTCTAAAAGTCATCTAGTGCGATACCCCTGTGTAGTGAGCAGGGACATGTTTAACTAGATCAACTCGCTCAGAGCCCCACCCAACTTGACTTTGAATGTTTCCAGGAATGGGGCATCCACCAACTCTCTCAGCAACCTGTGCCGGTGTTAACAAAAAATGTGATTTACATCTTCCATAAGTAACTCTTTGAAATGACAGAGTCACCGAATGGGTCAGGCTGGAAGGGATCACAGTGGGTGCACTGGTCTAACCTCCCTGTTCCAGCAGGGTCATCCCAGAGCACACAGCACAGAATTGTGCCCAGATGGTTCTTGAGTAACTCCAGTGAGGGAGACTGCACAACCTCTCTGGGCAAACTCATATTCGGGTGGAACTTCCTGTGCATCAGTTTCTGCCCACTGCCTCTTGTCCTATTTCTTGGCACCACGGAAAAGAGCCCAGCTTCTTCCTCTTGATATCCTCCCTTCAGATACTTATAGACATTGATGAGGTCCCCTCTCAGTCATCTCTTCTCGAAGCTGAATAGGCCCAACTCTTTCAGCCTTTCCTCATTAAAGAGATACTTGAGTCCCTTAATCATCTTTGTCACCCTCTGCTGGACCCTCTCCAGGAACTCCATGCATCTAGTCCACACCTTCTGAGTTTGCCTATGAGGATGTTGTGAGAGACCATGTTGAAAACCTTGTTGAAGTCAAGGTAGACAATATCCACTGCTCTCCCGTCATCCATCTAGGCAGTTGCATCATCACAGAAGGCAATCTGGTTGGGTCAAGCATGATTTTAGTGAATCCATGCTGACTACTCTTGATCCTGATCATATTGTCATCCATGTGAATAGAAATGGCCTCCAGAATGAGGCACTCCATCACTTTACAGGGACTGAGGTGAGGCTGACTGCACGGTAGTTCCCTGGATCTTCCTTCTCACCTTTTTTGAAGACAGGTGATATTTGCTTTTTTCCAATCCTTAGGCACCTCTCCTAATCTTTACAACCTTTCAGAGATGAATGTGAGCACCCTAGCCTTTCTTGTCTGTGACACCCTTGGCCAGATTTAATTCCTTGGCCTTCCCTGTCTCATTTCTACTTACTCTGACAACCCCTTTATATTCATTCCAAATGACCTGACCCTTTCTCCATCTCCTGTGTATTTTCTGCTTATGCTTGAGTAATGACAGGAGTTCTCTATTCATCCATGCAGGTCTCTTGCCCCCTTTGCCCAATTTCTTGCTCATTGGGATGCATTGTTCTTAAGCCTGGAGAATTGGCAAAGTCAGAAATACAGTAGCAGGAGGGATGGAAAGAGTGTGATGTGATGCCTGTTTTCCATCAGTGCATAAGGACTTGGTTGTATTGTCCAAGAAAGATGCACATTTTCATGATGCTGTGAAATGTACGAATATAATTTGTTTCACTACCGTATTCACATTTACCATACGGTTTTGTTCTGATTTTATTTGCATCTTATGATGGCATAAGTACCATTCTTTGCCAGAGCAGGAAAACTTCAGATGTAATTTCCCACACTGTGAAACTGATGACACATAGCTGAGGATTTGCCTTAAACTTGCTCGTTAACCATCTCATTATGCCTTCTCTAAGTTTTATTGTGTGTTTCAACTGCTCACAGAAACCAGTTTGGGGCAATTTGTTGTCCAGCATGAGAAGTAGGTCTGGCATAACTGGATGTCCTATAACATTCCTTCAGTGCTGGCAATGTGACAGCAATGTAGGAGTGCAGCATTCAGGGCGATATCCTGCAGTTTATGGCAGCAAGGGCATGAAAGCGGTGCACTGGAAATGGTTTGGGTGCTAGATGTGGAGACAATAAAACATCCAAATTTTGTAGGCATACACAGAGTGACAACAACTAATGCACAATAGATGTTTCCTTCTACTTCAAGCCAGATGTCTTTTGCCAGATACACTGCTTTAACATCCTAAATACTATATTGACTTTTGCTATTCCCTGCATGACTCTGCTATTAATTCTGATGTTTTGAAAAAAGAATGCTGGTGAAGTAGCATTCCTGTTCAGTAGTTTAACATTAGCACATATTACTGCCTCAGGATATTTTCCACCACAGCAAGGTTAGAACAGGATCTCTTTTTCCTCTATACTAATGGCCTGGCCAAACCACTTGGCAGAGGGCTGAAACAGTCAACAATATGTAGTCTGCCTACATGTGTTTGAATAACCAATACTCAGACATCAGCAAAGAGCAAGTTACACAAGTCAGCAGGTATGGGACCTCTGATTTAATGTTCAGGTTAAATATTCTGGCATCTATATGGTATCGAATGTGGTTACCTTTCCTGTTGACTCAGCAAAGCAAGAAGTCAGAAGTGTCAAAGCATGCAATATATTTCATGACCTCTTTGACAGTGAAGGGTTCTGGAAATCCATCCTGATCAAGAACTTTCATCACTGTGCAGCATGGAGAATATTCACAGTCCTTTCCAAACTACTGAATTCACACAAAAGCCTCCAGCCTAAGTTGAAAACATTGAAAACCACACACAGGCTCTTAATTCTGTTCCCTATGCTTTGAATTTACCTGACCACTAAAATCGGTTTAACAGTGCCTGTAACTGCCTCCTGCTGTGACAGACAGATGTGTGACAACCTCGTGACTTCTAAAAAAATCATCCTTCCTACAAGGTCCATCTGCAAGCCCTTTCTGTTGGGATCTTCCAAAAATAGTGTGGTTAGTACGTGACTTCCCATCAGACCAGAAAAGCAGCATGTGCTCCTGAACTTCAGAGCCATCATCCCTTTATGCAGCTGACAAAGCATCAGCCTCTGCATTCAAGTAACTTGGCAGCAGTGCCAATCAACCATAGTGACTTGCACTGCAACACATCTGACAGCATCTAGGAAGTGCTACTACCCTTGGCAATGCTGCTCCTTGTTTCTAGATGACTAGCTGTAGAACTTCACTTAGCACTTTGTCAGAGATGACATGCAAATAGTTTAATAAATCCTTGAAATGTTCAAGACAATGAGGTGGTACTTATTTTCATTTAGTTAAGAATTTGATTAGATACAGAGAAACACAGTGATGCTGATTTTAGGACCATAAACTGTTTTCATAAAAATCAATAAGCATATTTCCGATTTAGATGTTGCTGAATTTCTGCGTTCTTTGGGCAACATTCTTTTCTGATGTAAAGTACTCCTTGTACTTACTATCTGGGTGGACAGTGAGCAGCCTTACTGCTCAAATATATTTTGTCTTCTATTCAAAATATCTCACTGTTAGGCAGCTGCTAATACAAGGATGGATAATTGCAAGGATTACCTCCTCTGTGGTAAGGTGCTGCACACTGATGCAGCATTTTATGTTTGTGTGGGTTTTTTTTTTTGTTGTTGGTAGACTGAAGCAGCTTTGTTTTGACCTTGAGGTTCAATTTCTTCTAGAAGTTTTAAACATGACCTTGGGACCTTTTGGCTGCACCTGATGGTGGTGAAGATTACCTCCTCCTTTCACCACTATTCCAGCATGTACTGTCATTTCTATTCTGCTTTCAGAACTGCTTGTGTAATTGCTCTAATCTAGAAAACATTTCAAGTTATTTTGACTGTGTTAAGTTAATTTTGGCAAGTCTGAGTGAGGTCAGTCATTTGTAACAGGGATAGCAATGAACTGCTGACAGGCATTTTTTTTCCATCAGCTTTGTGACCACCAGCCATACATGCTCCTTAAGAATTTGAGTTTCTCTCTGTGTTGGCTTATGTGTGATCTATCAACATCAACTCCTCATTATTAGTGATCATATCATCATTCTGCCACTTAAATGGTTTTTACCGCATCAGTGCTAACTTGTAGCAGAAAAAGGAAGTTATTATTAGTCCAACACTCAATGCATTCATGACATCTTCTGCAATAACAGCGAATCACAAGTAAGGAACAGCAATGATCAGCTAGGGCTCAGAGCACATCATCACTACTGGAGTGACATTCAAGTTTTCGTTACCACTTCTGAAACAATCTGGGACTTTCCTACAAACTTTCAAATCAAACAAAAGTGTGTATATTAAAATCTCCCTAACTAATGAACCATTTAATGGAATTGCCTTTAAATATGACTGATTTTGACCTTATCAGTTTGAACTGTAGTTTCTCTGCTGGCACTAACAAGGCTGGTAAGATATCTGTATGCAGGGATATTTCTAGCATCAGCAATTCATTGCTTTTTTGGTATAGTATTCGACTTTTGTGTAAATTATGTGTATGGCGAAACCTACTCCAGGCTATCAGTGTTGACATGCTTGCTAATGTGGAGAAAGTGTCCTTCTGGCTAAAGAATACTGAATGGATATAAACACAATTTATAATTTCTAGATAGTCCTTTCTCCTTTGTTTGAAAAGGTGAAACAATGCTGTCTCTTCATGGGGTTGCTCTAAAGCTTCAGTGCAGCAATGACTAGCCAAATTCTTGTCACTCTTAGGCTGAACATGCATGTGAGATGCCTGTGAAGACTGTTGGAGGCAGCAATCTCTGCCTAATCTACCTCACACACTCTTCAACCCCAGGCATTGCAAGGGGCCATTTTATCCAATGGTACAGTTAATCACAGTATAAAATGAAAGTGTACATTGGCTGCTTGTGGGAAAAAGGGTTAATGAGACCAGTCCTATCAAGTGATGATAGAGTTTACCCTCTCTAAATACTTGGAATTTTACAACACAAAGAGGGTAAAGACATAAGAAAAGACAAATGAGAAATGATGAAAGAACAGTAAAATAAAAGGGGGTTAAATACACACCACACTCAGGAGTATCAGCAAATGATAATTTTAAATGCATATCTATCATAAGCAGAATGAAGGATTTTCAATTGCAGTTAAAAGTCTAAGGGGTTTTATAAAACCACTAGGTTTCTACCTTTATGTCTCCATATTCTCTAACAATAGATGCAAAACACTCAATGCTCACAGATTGGTTCATGAAATAATATTCATAATAGCTGAAGCAACTTAATAAACTAGGCATCTACTAAAAGAGCATATGTGCTAAGATACTGTTCCTTCACTTTGAGCAGGTAGTGCATCGATATTCCTTCTCTTATATTTAAATATAAACTAGAATCCTCTATTTGAATTCTTACTTATAAAATTCTTCTTCTTTAGGAAATCTTTAAGGTTCCTAACATTTTGATCTGCATCTAGCATCTACACAAAGTAATATGTGAAGTATTTAGGTTAAAAGATACACTGAAACATTTCAAAATCAAGGAAAGCTAATATGTATTGTATCTTTGGACTCAAAATTTCTTCATTCTAAAGGTTGATTTTAAAAAAACTGAACAAACACTGAAATGTATCACTAGTGTTTCCTCTTATAAACATACCAATTTTTAAAAAGTTGACTTTCAAAACTATACTAAATTTAATAAAAGAATGCTTGAATGTAATAAACTTATTCATTAAGTAATGTATGTAAAAATAAAGTTGTCTAGTAAAGAAATTAAGATTTATTAATTGCATTTACTAGAATTAGTAATCTATGAAATTTTTCTGACCAAAATCAGTCAACTACTGTTTCAAAACACAGTAATAAACCCATATCTGAAGACTTATGAAATGAGCCAGAAATGGCAAAATACTTCTAATTATAATTATAATTATTTCAAAAATAAATGTTCTAGCTCGGACAATGTCAAAACCATAAAAACATTAGGCAATTTCTGCTCAGATACCCCTTATTTCTTAGAGATGTGAAGTAAGAAGGAGAAAAGCGTACTTCTCTTTGATGCCTTATCCTAATGAGTGGGAAACACATTATCTGAAAATTGCTGCCCCATGCATATCAGTCAAGTAATTTCACCTAATAAATGTTGTTGTTATACTGGATTCCTTTTTACTCAAATAAAATTTTTGCAATTGAATTCCATGATTTTCTTACTCTTTGTGCATATATGAAAATACCCACATTACAGGTTTTTGTGTCTGAAAATCTGGAGGTGTCCCACTTAACTGCTTTTTTAATAACTATCACCAAATATTCCATCAAAGCATCATGCAATTTTTTATTTACAACTAAAGGTATCGCTTATCAGAACTAGCAGATGTGGTTGCTCGGAGAGCTACTGCAATTTCACACACAAAAGAGAAAAATATGCCATGCTAATATTCTGTTTCCATCTCTGGAAAGCTCAGCAACTCAGTTAAATTCTCCTATTTATGTGATAAAAGACATTATACAAAAGACCACTGAAGTTTAAACATATTAATAGCTTTTTCCTATGAATGACTGAAAAAAAAAAAAAAAAGATAGTACTTAGGAAACACCTGCATTCTTCTCTAAATTTATACTGCCACTTGGGTCTCCAGTGCCTACTGTGATGGTACAGCTAAAAGTCATTGTAGAAGCATTGATCCAAACATAAAAACAACAGCGACAGAAGCTTCATTTCAGATACATTTAGCATTTGTCATCTTCCCTTAATTTGTGCATTAATCGGTAGCAGACATTTTTGAGCGTCCTGCAACAGGAGGTGATTTGACTTTCACAAATTTCCCTAAGAAGAGAAACATCATCAGGCATAATTTTAAGAAAACAATTACAGTCTAGACAGATTTATGACTTCTAAAGACCTAATCCAAAGCACATTAATGTCAGTGGAAGGACTCCCATTGACATCAAAGGCCTCTGGATCAATCCCCAGCTGCCATGGGAATGAATTCAGAGCAATAATGATGGTGGACTAAATGCACACTTGCAGTAGAAATGTTACCACCCAGACCTTTTTATTCCTCAAATCAGATTAAAAAGTAATTTTCTGCTATTTCACAATTACTTCCAGATGCGCATCATCTCAAATGGCATTTTCATCCATCTGTATGAACCAAACGTGCATAGAGATAGAGAGGTTCTATGCTGCCTGAACTAATAACACAAATGAAAACCACAAGGGAAAATAATGTTGGAGTTGATGAAGTTCTTGTTTTAAATGTGGAATGAGAAACTTTGGACTTTTATTCCCTCTAACTACTCTGTGATACAGCTGCCAGGCCCACCACTTCTTTATTTACTGCCACAGTAGATTTCTTCTAATTAAATTTTCAAAATTTTTCTCTAGTCTACTGAACGAAACAAAAGAATACACATAAATCAGTGTTAGCCTCAAACTTGGCAGCCTGAAAACTGTTGCAAATGTCAACTTCATATACTCTGCTTAATAATAGCTCTGCTGTCCCTTCTGTCCTCTTAAATGTCTATTTACATGCTAAATAATTTGAAGCATCACTCTTCTCTGACTATGTTAATCTAGTTTTATTCCCTTAGCAGTTGATAGCATTTTTAGACTGTAAAATGGCATGCCAATGCCCGAGTGTGAGTGGAAACCCATTCAAAATTTTACACAGTCAAACTCAACTCCAGGACGTGACTGATCAGTCACCAAACCTGTGTTACTCTGAAGTGCATGCACCTTTTATTTACTTCAGTCTATCAATACTTTTGTTAGGCAAACTTGGTTATCACATATTCATTGTGATGTATGCATATTATGAACTAGTCAGTGCTCTCAAGTTGCTCCAGGAGCAGTTTAGATTAGACATTAGGAAAAATTTCTTCATGAAAAGAGTTGTAAAGCACTGGAACAGACTGCCCATGGAACTGGCAGAGTCATCATTCCTAGAAGCATTCAAAAACATATGTATATGGCACCTGTGAACATGGTTTAGTGGTGAACATGGTGGTGGTGTTAAGCTGACCACCGGACTTGCGGATTTAGAGGTCTTTTCCCACCTTAACAATTCTGTGATTCCATACTAAATTAGTATTAGGAAATTCAAGAACTTTCTTCAGGAAATATGTAACACTTTTTTTAATCAAATAACATGTATGTCCTAGCATAATTCCTAATGAATATCTGACCTATTATCTCAGTCTCTGTACTCTTCTGTGCTCTTCAGAAAACAAGATTTTTTTTTCTCCTTCTTTAGTTACTATGTGTGGGAACCACATTATGGATGACTGGGTAATCCTACTACTGGGTAATCTACCTTTTATTTTTAAATCTAGGCAGTAGATTTAAAAATAACAAGGTAGAGAACATTTAAATACTGTTAAAAAAAAAAAGTAAAAATTACACTGATCATCAGTTATTAAGAGCTTCTGAATGAGAAAAAGATTCAGATTGACAGAATAAGGCAGTATTGGCTAAAAGTGTCCAAGGAATTAAAATGGTTCACACTTAAAACGTTTTCTGTGCTATACCTGTAACAGAAATGGTGCTTTAGGTATGTTCTACTCACCACCTGTGATACAAGCAGTTATTTTTAATCTGGTTTTCTCAAGAAACAAAGCTTATATGAGCAGACTGTGTACATGTATGTATACTTTTCATACTCTCTCACCAGATCTAATAACTTGGGACTGTCCTGGCCAATTCACTCCAATCTACAGAAGGGCAAAAGTCACAGTCATTAAACTCTTACAAGCACTGTGGAAGTAGGTGTTCAGAAAAAGGGCGAATCCTATTCTTAGCCTAAATCAGGGCCATCAAAGAATCATTCTTGCATTCATCTTTCAGCTGTGGGTACACAGGAACTGTTCAGGGGACTACTTTTTAAACTGGTGCTGTTGCAATATTTCCTATAATGAAAATGTAACTCAATGTATTTTAATACACCAGATACTAATAAGCCTCTCAGTTTACTCTAAAAATGCTCTTTCAAGACACATCAAAAGCAGCAACATACTTTAGTCATGATTCGGCACAGTCTTTAAGATGATTTGACACTTCAGTGCATTTTGTTTTCAGAAGTGCATGAGAACACTGCACCTGGAATATACAGACTAAAAAAATGTATGAGCACTTCAATTTGAATTTGCTGACTTTCATTAGTTTGACACCAATTAACAAATTATCCCATCAATTCCCAAAGGCAGAAAGCAACCCATGGGAATGATATGTGCAAAATCCCTTATACATTAAAATAAATGTAAATGATGTTAATAGAGAACCATCCAAGAAAACAAAAAATTAGTCAGAGAAACAACATATCTAATATAGGTAAACTATCAAGATTATAATTGCTGGGATATGAACTTCTCCAACACTAAACCACAGCACTGCTATCATATTTTTTTCCATCTTTACTTCTTATTGCTATGAATATGCACAGTAGGTAAAACCAGATCCTTGAACAAGACAGAAATAAGAAACTAGGGAAATTTTGTCCTGTCTTAATGTGCATCTTTAGTGTTGTTCCTCCCTGTTCCCTTCCACCTCAGCATTTTATCATTTTTATTGCCTTGTCATCATGGTCAAGACAAAGTTCAGTTTGGCAAAGTGTAGGCTGCTTTGAGTCACAGGATAAAACACAGAACTACACACTCCTTTTATAATGGACTACATAGTTTAGACAGTTTTTTGGATTTTAAAAGGGTATGTTAGCTTTACTGAAGTGCATCAAGTAAGGTGAGACAATCCTGTTTTACCCTATGAAAATATTAAGAATGTAACTAGACATCTCCTAGGTCAGTGATTCAAAATCTTACACACAACAAAAAAAACCAAAACAAAACCCAAACCAAACAAACCAGGATAACCAGATGAACATATGTATAAACCAATATATTAAGTATACTTTTCTTCAAATACAACAAATCATGGTATTATTATGATGATGATGGAAACATTGGGAAAAAAATTAATATGAGTTTATAAAAAGTGTTTTAGAATACCAATATACCATAGAATACCATTTAAGTATGAATGCACTTGACTTTGAAGTGACGATGCCCTATTAAATGCATTCCATCAGAGAAAGAGGAAGTATTTGTTCCTAATGTTGCCTCCCCCTGCAATTCACATCTACCTAGGAAAGTAAGTCAGAGAAAACCTTTTGGTTTTTAGTTCCACTTTCAAGGAGTTTCGCACTGATATATCGGGCCATGCAGTTACTTCAGAAAAACTTGTCTTCAATCAGAGTGGAAAAGGCAAGATGTATGGCACAACAGTAAGAAGCTTGTTACTCATTTCCCCTTTCCTTCAGACTACAGCCATTGGGGTGAATGTGACTATTGCGGCACAGGAAGGTGTACAAGCAACCACCAAGAGGTCTATTACTACAATGAATGTTGCTTTAAGATCTGTGGACTGTGTATGGTTATGTAAAAAACAATTTCCTCATACTACAAGTCACTTCCCACCTTATTTTGTTATTACTGTCTAGAAAATTTATGATGATGAGAGAGATCATTGCTTTTCCCTTCCTCAATCCTGCAATATTTTAGGTTATTTCTGAGCCTTTCAAGACTCTCCCTAGACTCAAATCCCTGCAATACATACTTGTGGTACATAAATATTTGTTTATGCAAATATATTTTAATTCAAACATTTAATCTTGCCAGGTAAACATAAGAAAAATAATGCTGATGTGCTTTTCACAGAAGACTTAGCACATGGTTTTATTTTCCTGTTTTTATTAGCTTACCTCACTTCATGAAAATACTAACACATCTTGAGAAGTACATTTTATTTTCTAGTTTCTCAAGAAAACATTTGATTGCTACCACCTCATTAGGGCCATCAGCTTCTAATTGGAGCAAGATTTAAATTGAAAGAAGTTACTGAAAAATGGGGCTGATGTGCCTCTGCAGTACTTCAAATGCCCACTTGCTCATATCTAAAGTTGGTTTTATGCTGACTATCAATATGCAATTAGAAAGAGAACGTAAGTGCTAGCCCTCTGCAGAGTAGTCTTTGGGCATTTGTAAGCTCCTGTCTTGTTTATGCTGTCAGAGTCTATCAAACAACTCTCATGTTGACACAATCAAGCCACCAAAATGAATGGCTATAAATACAGTCAAAGTGAGAGATAACAATAAGCAGAACAACTAAGTCCTTATTTGAAGATGAAACAGTGTTTTTGAGTGAACAGTATGTGATTAACCCACTGTATACGGGGTCAACATGATTTATTCTCACAGCTATGCAGCCAGCCTTAGTCTTTTTGCTATCAAAAAGACAAGCCTTCCTCAAATCAACCCTCCCCTATGTCTAGCTAACACTTGGAGCTCTTACTTAGGAAAATTAACTGTCATGTCCTTCATTTAAATTATTTCCACCCCTGCTTGGAAGTAATTGCTGGCATAACAGACAGTTTAACCATGTGCACTTTCCAGACTCCAGTCCATCTATCTGCTGCCTGCAATGCTTCAGAGCTCTAAAAGCAGATCTTGAAAACCACAGGTGGGGGAGGGAAGAAAAGAGGAGTCCTTATTTTCTCTAAATTCTGAGTATTGTTAGAATAGTACTCTCTTGGCCCAATACCAAAGAATAAAAAGCAGTAGACCATTACATTTTAAGACAATCAAAAGGTTCAAAATAGAGGGATAGTACTGGCTTTGCTTCAAATATTTGATAGAAATACCACATATCATTAAAAAAGCTACTGTGCATGCAGGGACAAACCTCTTACCTTTTGTAGCTATTCGAACACACTGAGTTTTGGTTTCCTGTTGAGGAGAGAAATGTGAAGAAAACAGTGAGATGAGGTTGCTTTTTCTTGCTCTCTCCACTCCATAAATCCATCCTAGATCTACTGATCAGCTGGGACAACCCACTGAGGTGACTCGGGGCTTAGCAGACAAGGCTGGGGGATTTTGCCTTTACAAAAGCTGGATGAAACCTAATCACTAGGCTGTCCTGTCCAGGAAAAATGAAGGGGAGAAAAGGTGCAGGATAACCCAAACACAGCAAAATTTCAGATTATTCAAATCAAATGGAAATCATGCCATAAGAATATAAAGAGAGAGTGCAGCAGAAGAAAAGGGGAGTACTGGTGCTTGTATTTATGTCATAGCATAGAAATCCTGAGCCAGTGTTGACCTCCAACAGCACCGTGTAACAAAGAAGATACGTTTGCTCAGCACAGTCTCCAAACTTACATTTTGCTACATCCTCACATTCCTAAACAGTCACCTCAAGCACACCAGCAACATACTCCCTCATGCTTCTGAGTGTGGAAAGAGCACAGAAACCACCCAGGCATCCCTTCACAGATGACACAGTTAATCTAAAACCTATACAATCTGTCCAGGAGATACAGTGATCCAACAGTGTTGGGCTCCAGAAGTTGAACATGCAAAGACAATTTGTATGTAACTTTACTTCTCCCTTCCTTCTCTTCAGAAGTTTGGTCAGCAGTTAAACCAAAGGAACAGAGAAATTACTTGGTTATGCCCAGTTTGGACAACTTGAAGAGACGAGGGTCAGTCATGAATGGGTTTTCTGACCTTTTTTGTACAATGTGCAGTCATTTTAGAGGCAAACATACTGAAAAAGCATAATGTTGTGGGAGAGGATGCAGCTGCTGTTGTGTTAGATCACTCTAAGCAGTATTAGCATGTAATTTGAAAACATAATAATGAGAGTTTCACTTTATAAAATATCCTCTCTCTAGTCCTGCACCCCTCAGCACTCCACATTCTCTGGGATCTCTCTCCTCTTGAAGATTCCAGAGCAACAGGTAAAATATGTTGATGTTGGTTTGCAAACACAGCTTGTAAACAGTGAGCAAAGCTCCAAGTTGAGGCACTGTTAAGTGTTTCGTAAGGACCATTTTTCATTCTAAATTAAAGTCCCGCAAAGTTTACCAATATAATCTTATTCTCCTCAGTTACTGGATTTACTTGTCCACTTTTGTTCAGTATGCCTGCAAGGACCAGAGAGAAATCCTCCTCCCAGCCCTATAGTGTATTTCAGAGCATACTTTACTTCACTCCACTCTGCCTATTTTGGTGATCCTCCTAGTTTATAGGAAAGCATCTGTTTAAATATTCTGTAGCTCAGAGGTTATCTTACAACCACTAGCTCTCTGTCCTGGCAGAATGTGATGCAGTTCCCCTCAAAACCTCCCCCTAAATCCCTCTAAAAACAGAAATTTGATCCAAAGTTTTAAATCATAACAGAGAAATCCATTTTAGGATTAAACTCTTTCACAAACTTAAATCAAGTTTAAGTAAAGAATACTCTGTTCTTCTCTCATCTTCTACTTTACTGTCAAAATGTAAAAGTCAAAATAGAGATCTATTTTTTATTTAGTATTTTTATTTTACTTTTTCCTCACCCTTATTTATTCTGTAATGAAATAAATTTCCTTACAATGTAGTCTGCTGGAAGTCCACAAAATGATTTTTAGCAGGTGAGGGAAACACCTAGAGGTGAGTGTCTAGCAGTCACCTTTTATTTTACTTTATTTACTTCATACACGTCTATAGATAAGAACTAAAAGAGGGAATAGTCTCTTGAATCAGAAGAAAGCATCCAATTCTCGAACAGCTTTGTCCCTACTCTGACTTTGTGCACATCCAATTTTTCACAACCATAAGTAAAAGGTGATATTTTCTTCAAAAGACCCCAAGACAAGGCTGCTTCTTAGCAAGGATTTGTTTAGTCACCACAAAAACCTAAATGTAAGGAAGGGTAAACACTGCTCCTCCTCCTTTCCAATGGTTCTGGTGCATATCAGTGACTATCTAGTTGTCCATTCTAGTTCCTTTCTGACATGCCTGGACACTTCAGTTTTCTAAACTATAAATCAAAATTTTAAATTTTCAAATATTGTAAATATTCTGTGTCTACCACATTTCCCCTCCTCACTAATCATTTTCCCCTCCCTCATTTTTCATTTACAAGAGAAAAAACCCAAGAGCAATAGCACAGGGCTTGCAGAGCCACAGTTGTTCTTCCCACCTGGAACCTCTCTTCCTGGCACTTTTCCTCCTTCCATATGCATACACAGCCAGCAGCAGTACTCAGTAACAGAGTTAAAAAGAAACACCAAGGAGGTAAAGAAGGTGAGTGACAGCCACACTTCTACTACTGCAGAGCAGTGATGCAAGCCTGACACACACTTTCTCAGAAAGACTCTCACAAACACACGGTGGGGCCTGGAGTTACTTTTGCTCAAGCAAAATTTGACGTTCAGTGCAAGGGTCTCAAAAAGTTTGGAATGTTTTGCTAGCTAACTGTACAGCCTATACTCTGTTTATCCTGCAACAATCTAATCTTCTGAAGTGTGTAAGTAGTAAGAATTGGGGAAAGGATTGTGGATGTTATTTAATGAGGAGACAGTCACAGCACTGAAATTACTTTGCTCAGACAATTACTATGAGATGTGTTAAACTCTCATCTAGTAGCAATTACTATAACAAGATGGTGATGTGAAATGTGAATGGAGCACCGCCATGCTGTCACAGCATGGAGGGGATTACAGCCATGTCACTGCTGACACCTCCTTTGTCTAACTCCAACAGCCCTAATTGTCACCATGGGCATGTCCTTGACTCCTTCCAGGAGTAAGGTGTTTTTGGCACTTGCCTTCTCAACACTGCTCATGGCCTGGAAGTAGATGTTGTAGCCTTTTCGAGGAGCCAGTGGCGGGTTCCAGAAACCTTGGTAAGTCCTGTTGTCACCCACAGTAAAGGGGGCTGGCTCTGGCAGGTTTCCTGGGGGCAGTTGAGCAGCAAAGTAATATGGTGACCCTCCGCTAAGAGCAGTCTGATAGGTGACAGGGATTTGGTAGCACTCCATGGCACCCGTTTCTCGCTTTGTTCGGTGCGGATGCAGCTCCTCAACAACAATCTGGTAGGCACTGGTGAGACAGAGGAAAACCAGGATAACATTAAGGTCATCTGCTAGAGTCAAATCTCTAGTATTATAAAAATATTAACCCAATTGATCTGTGTAAACTTAAAAAGAAAGCAAAGAAAAGAAAAAATGAAAAGACAGGAGGTACATGGATGCAGAGAAGAAACAAAGGCTTGAAATAGAGCAAAGGCATCCATTTCAGCCATTAGAAAGAAGCAGCATCCATTTTTTTTTTCATGAAAACAACAATACAATTCTATACATGACCTCCTATTTATTTCTTTTAGATTTTTTCTTTTGAAGAAACACCGGAATAACTGTGTTAAACTCTTGGTTGATCAGAAATATCTCAAGTTAGCATTCTCCCTTGAAACAGTATTACAGAAAGCACAGCTTCAAGACCCAACATAATGACTGCCTCCAGGCTGTGCTTGAGGCACCAATTTGCAGTTGTCATATCATTAGAGACAGAATGTGCTGACAGGCTTCTCCACCTCTTGACCTTGCTGTGGCTTCTATCTTGGCTCAGAGCTATGCAGATCTAAAGTACAAGTGACATGCTGTAATACAAGCACAGATGGACAGAAATCTGTCCATTCCACCAAAATAGACCGCCTCATTCCTTTACACTTGTCCATGATAAAACGTTACAAATTGCTGAAGCGGAGAGCATTCGGCCTATCAAAACACCATCCCAAGCTCCCAATACCTCTCTTTTAAGGGAATGTGGCTTGGTCACTTTTCAGAATCATCTGTTCAAAACAGAACAGGTAATTATAACTCTTTCTCCTTTAGGGGAACTATCTAACTGTAGGATGTTATCAACTCATTATCAGCTTTCTCTGCCCTTCAGAAGTACAGAACCTATGTATTGAAAGCAGGAGGCAATTCTTCATTTTATAAGAAAAAAAGAGACTTGGGGATTTTAAGAACGATATATACACACATATATACATGTGTATACACACAGTTTCCCATTTGCATGCAGATACATTTGAGGACTTTAAAAAAACAGTAAAAAAGTATGCCTGGGCACGTAGACAAGACTGAAGCTTTTCAGTGAAACTGGTAAAATTGTCTATCTTGGGTTTGTTTTAAAGCTTGATAAACAGAAAAAGTAAAATTGAACCAAGTTCTCGAAGTGTCATTGCATTGCTGCAAGGACTCTGAAAGGCAAAGGCAAAGACAATCCTCCTTCTTTCAGAACTTATGGTGCAGCATTAAATTATTTTGTCAATTTTCTCTGCTACTACTGCCCAGAAAACCCAATAACTACAGTGGCAGAGATAAAGTATGATACTGGGAAATGGAAGAAAGGAGAAAAGAAAAAGAGTAGGAAATTAGTTTCACATCTTTTTTGAGCTGAAGGAAAAAGTTAGCATCCCATTTTCATTGCACATAAAACATTAAAGAGGAATGCCTCTTTCTTCCCTTTCAAAGTGTCCAAGAGGAAAATATAAAGTCTTTGAAACTCCAGGAGAAGGAAAAATGCAAAAAAAACCCACGAAAAAACCCCCAAAAGATAGGTCTGGGAATATCTATTTCTCACAAACTGTCTGTGAACTGAGCTTGGTTATACATCACCCTCTGTGGTAAACTCTATGTATTAACCATTTCCAGTTAATGGGGACTGCACCAACAAATCAGTTGCAAAGTACTCCTGCACACCCAGAATATTTCTTAACGGTTCAATATCAACGTATCAGCAAAAAACCCTAAAAGCATCGATATTTTACAAACTTGACAGGATGTGAAATATTTTTAAAGTTTTTATTTATAATGTCTCAAGGTAAGAAATTACTCCTGGTGTTTGCTCCATCCCTGGCCTGGCCCTGGCCCCATGAGGGTTAAAACCACCATTCTGGAACTGGGCAGACAACCAACTGGAGAGCACTGGGACACAGACATCATGTCTCTGCTCCTCCATTCTGCAGTCTTCTCTCATCATCTGCCAATGGACTGGGACCAACACAAATTCTGCTCTCAGAAGTGTCAGGAGAGCAGAAAACTTGTCTGTGACACGCTGCCAGCTTCAGAGAAGAAAGGTTGCAGGGAGACAGGAAGGACAGTGCGACGCCTGCATGTGGCAGAGACAACCATTCCCTGAAAATAGCCTGGTTTGTCACAGAGCTCCGAAGCTGAGATGCACCTCAACCCTCTTTCCCCTCTCAGTTTTATAGAATAAGGGGTAAATGAGGTGTCTCCCTCTTAAGGCACATCTCCTTTTTAAGGGTCAAGTCTCTTTGGAGATCAAAAGAAGCAAAAAATCAAAGATGAAGGGCATGAGAGTTAAATATTAAAAAAGTATATTTTAATAGCATTCTTTAAAAGCACCCAGTAGTTTTTGAATATGATACAAAAGAGAAGGCATAATTTTAAGCACAAGACCACAATAAAATGTGAAGGTTCTGAAAAATTTCCAAATAAATTTATATAAAATACACTTCCAAAAATAATACTTTTTGAACCCCTACATCTGAAATGCAACAAAATGTGAAAAATAAGAATTAGATATACAAATTGTAATCACCTGCTTTTACAAAATTATTTTAGTTAAAGAAATGAGAGAAATTCTTTGAAGTTTTCAACAAGGCTTTATTTTTATTTTTTTTCTAATTTGTTTTCACAAAGTATTTTTTAAATAAAAGATTTGCCTATCATCTTTGGAAAGAGGATCTGGCTTTTCATGCAACATTATACGCTAACAAGGCATGGAAGAATACAGTCATTTACCTCTGGGCCCTTTGTGATACCATCTGCTTAAGCCCATTTACGAAACACTAGAGTGGCTCCAAAGCAACACTGTTACTCTCTGTAACACATAATAATATTTGGAAAGGACATCCTGCTGTAACATGTGAAGAAAGAACTCAAAGTTAAATTTGCAACTTGAAAAGTGGAGTGTTCAGTGGCTGCAAAGGTGGTCTGGTATCAGGCTATTAGTGAAAAAGTAAAGGCTCTGTACTCTACTTATCTTTGTGTCTTTACATATTACTAATCCTAGCTTCAATTATTTATTGTGTACTATTGAGAATTCAATCACTGAGGGAGCTTTCTTGTGACTGGAGCAGAGGGAATACAGTAACATTTTTCCCAGTCTTTCCATACAGCAAAGGAATAAAAAAAGAGAAATAGAGAGTGAGGAGAGGAAAACTTAGGTGACAGTATTCCTTCTCCTTGATGACTTAAATAAATTCTGAGTAATAAAAATTTCAGAACCTGCTACATAAGTCATCAGGACCATAAAGGCCAAACAGTTGTCTGAGACAGCCAGGTAAGTAGAGAAAATGTCAAAGATACAAAGAGCTCCTCAGCTGAGGTTTTCCATGAAGAAAGTATTTTTCACACCAAAAAAACTTTTTATTTTTTTGTTAACTTAAGAAAACATGTACAGTACCTCCTTATTGACCAAGATGATTACAAATGGCTGAAGGAGGTCCCTGACAACTGATTTTCCTTTTCATCTCTCCCTAAAAGTTCAGGCTCCCAAAAAGGTATGGTGGTGGTGAACATGGTGTTCATCCTTTAGCCCTATTCTGACTAGACTTTAAATACCAGCTAGACATTTCCTTTTAAGTGTCTAGTGAAGACACAGCTTCCTCTCCTTTGACAAGTGCCAGACTCACTGACAGCCCAAGCTTCAACCCCAGCTCTTGGAATTCTAATTGACAACAAAATTTTAACTGCTCCCTAATATGGTCCGCTTTATTAGTCTTGCTGCAAAATGAAAACAATGTTATTTTGCATAAGGTATAAGAACAACACTTTATCAATCAAATTAAATAAATTTTGTAATTTAAAAGTTGTTTACTCTGATTCTGATATACCGTGTTTGCAATCCTCATCTGAAGTAGGATTTGAAAACAAAACATTTTTTTCCTGGTACTCAGTTAGCAACCTTCAGAAAAAATAGAGCGACAAATCACATCGTCAAATGAATCAGTGAAGCACCATTGATTCTACCGACTGAAATCTCATCAACGAGATTGATGGTGAAACAATATGTGCTTCAAAGTGAGCCTGAGCCATTGAGCCCTGTCTCCCTTTGCATTTCTAGTCTGTAATTTGGTTTAAAATTTAAGGAAGCCATAAAGAATGATAGGGATTACACAATAACACTTGACAGGGAAGATATGATTAGAGTCATGTTTAAACTGTGATGACTACAGCAGCTAGTGTCTTAAAGAAATGATCGACAGCCAGACATAGATTATACTTAAGTTAAGGAACATCTATTTCCTGGGGGGCCACGTTGATGGAGAGGCTGTGATGGAAATCTGATCATAGCATAACTCTGCTTGTAAAAGCAAAACAGTATCAGACTAAGCTTTTTTTCTTTTTCCTATTTTTTGTCTTTTCTTATTTTTTATTTTTTAAACATGAATCTACTGCTATTAAATAAAGTGACCATTTGCAGCTCCAGAGATTACAGGACTGGGTACAAACAAACCTTTTCAAAAAGCCAACCGTATTCTTCAGTGTCAGTCTAAAGAACAGCATCTGAGTCCCTTCTACTCAATCACAGCTGCAGGCACGGTGATGCATTTTTTCCCCACCTACCTAGTAACACTCATTATGGCGGCATGCCAGATTGTAGAGGCAACACAACTGCAGTGTGGATGGAGTAAAGCTTCACTAAAACACATCATAAAGTTTAGCAAATTGCTTTGAATCAATTCAGAATTTCAGTGTGCTACATTTATCTCTCTATTAGGAAGCTGCTGAAAAATATCTGATTGCAATATGCATAACTTCAGAAAAGGGAACAGGACCATGCCTTCTGCATTTCCCTGGAGAACACTTTACATTCCAAGTAAGGAAAAAAACCACCTGGTTTGTTTTAAGAACAAAGCCCAGCTCTCTAGTTATGGTATACTTCCTTGACCTCTTGGTGCTAGAAATATGATGTAATATCTTAGATTTTAGAAATTAAACAAAGCAGAGAGGGAAAATGGCAGACAGGAAGAAAGATGTAAGCTTCATTGAGAACACAGTCAAACAACTGTTACTAATACTCTATGAAATTATCCCTATCAAACTATCTATTAACATTTAATACATAGATCCTTTCTGCCACCTTCATAGGCCAAAGCGATAAGCTCATGCCATATAACTGAGGATGCTGTAAGGAAAATTGGGAGAATAAATGTGAGGTGGTGTGCTGCAGATTTATTCTGCAGCAAATTACTTGTCTGCCAGTATGGTGCAAAGAAACCAGAACTCCTTGAGTTAGGAAGAGTAACTCTCTAGCCACATCCCATCATGCTACCAGTTCACAAAAGAAACCACCTCAGGAAAGAAACCCAAGATTCAAGATTGACCCTCCCAGGGAGAGTGCTGGGACTGAAGGTGGGAGCCCACTGCTGCTGGCACACACTGCCCCAGAGCAGCTGTTGTAAAGAAGATGTGCACCACCATCATCAGCAGATCCCTGTGGAGTCCAGCAGGCATGCTCTGGGCAAGCATATGCATTACCTCTCTTGGGTGACCAGACACAAGACTTATAGGATGTGACATGGATTACATGAGAGATAGATATCACATTACCCCAAAATGGACAGCTTTGATTAGGGCCAGCAGTAAGGCACCTGAAAGTCTTTAAAAGCAATATACAAATGTGTATATTGAGCTTAAGTGCCTGCATAACTTGGGAGCATTTTCAGATCACAAGTTTGGTTTCTACTGTATTAATTAAAAAACCCTAAAAATATCGATTTTATGAATCCAAGTATTGTACTAAAAGTAGTCCTGTTCCCCAAATATCCTAGGTTTGCCCTAAGGCAATCTTTCAGAAACTAATGATACATAGCATTACAATTTTAAATATAACACATCAAAATCTTCTACTAAGGGGACAAACCTGGATTATCCTCCATGACAATATAAATAAATCGATAAACTGATCATAAGGATGACTATATGATAAGCACATAAAGATGCTTATAGCTACATGACTCATCCTCACAACATCCACATAAAAGATACATTCTTCTTAGTGGAAAGAGACTTAAGAAACAGTTAATTTTCCTCTGCTTTTAGGGCTGGGGCACATGACTTGAAATCAGCTGAGCCACAGTAACTGACTTAATGTGACACAGAATGAAATGCATTAGCCTGCATTTCTCTAAAATGTCACAAGGGTAATAGCATGAAAACCTTCTGATGCTCAGCAGCTAATTAACCCCCAATTAGTCAACCCTGGCCCTGAATATTGCTGATGCAGCCACATCAGTAAAACACAAATGGATTCAAATAATATCACAAAATTTTTACACTAACAAGTAGAAGCAAAGAGCAGGATGTGGACTAATCTTTGCAAACAGAATTAAATTATCTCTCAACAGAGAGCAGAAAGGGAAAGACCCCTCAAAGTTAACAAAAATGAAATATTTTAATATGATTATGGGACACACCAAATAAAATTTAATAGCTTGCTACATGATTCCTAGTAAAAAGCACTCTCAGAAGAAAAAGGTCAAATAGTTTGTATTCATCACTATTATTCTCCCATTTCCCCTGAGCTTCCAATTTTCCAATCATACATATATGCTATAGACTAGCTGATTTGAAGCACTGGAGAGGAAGTGTTATTTTCAAATCTATTTTCTGACAAACACCTTTCAACCTCATATTTCAGAGACACTGTGAGAAAGGAAAATGAAATTATAATGGCTAGAAGGTGGTCCTGGGGAACCTAAATCAAACAGGACAGATAGCTGAATGATTCAGGTCATGACTACCTTTAAAAAACCCTGCCAAACCAAGAGGTTTTTTAATTACGCATGTGTTGGCAAGCTCAGAATAGGAAAGAAAAACAATAGTAATGTTAAAAGAACATCAGTCAGAAATATACAGCTCTATGTAATGCAAGACAGCATATATTCAACTAAACCCCAAACTTTTCTTGATTTTTTTTTTTTTTTTTTTTAAATTTTCTTTTACCTGATAGGTGCCCCTTTGGCCTGTGCTGGTCTCAAGAGTACAGTTATTGTAGTAGCAGTTTCATTGAGAGAGGCATCGACTCCTTCATAGTCCGGTAAAGTGGGAGCTGATTAATGTTGAGTGGGAATGAAAAGAACAAGAAACAAATCAGTGAAAACATTTTGAATTTCCATGAGACTGTGGCTGTGCCATACAGTACAAAGCCACAATCTTTATCAGCCATGTGGGTATTTTTAAATGATTTTTCGAATCAGGCATGATTGGATTACTACAGCACAAATGGGACTTCATCAACAATTGCTAACCCGAGTCGTAAGCGCTTCCCCCAAAACATGGCACCTATGAACTTACAGAGGTTTATTCAAGAAGGACAGAGGAGGTGACTGCCAAGAAACCCTAAAACTACAAAAACCCATTTTGGCCTCACACTTTCTACCCTACAAATAAGTACGGTCACCGTGTTTTTTCCTTTTTTAGCTCCTTGAGAACCTTTCACATTTCCTCTTGAATGTCATGGGAGACAATATCAATACCAATCAGAGTGCAGAAAATTGGGCTTGCATAGACATGTATCAGTGGACTAGAACCAGATGGAGGAATCTCTCCCCATACCCATTCCTAACCATGTACGGCCAGGCTGCTCATTAATCAGATTCTGAACCACTCCAAAAAACCAAAATCAAAGTCCAAACTAGAGGCAGTTCAGGAGTGGACTGTCAGGCCCCATGGCAGCAATATTTGCTGTAGGTTGGATGGCTGGTGTTGGTGATTACTTCAACCATCCAACTTTAATCTGCTGCCTGTTACAGTCCTCCCTGATAAATACTGTTGCTGACTTCAGCCCTGGTGCAAGGAAAGAAACAGGATTCTTTGGGAATCAGAAAACAATAGATTTCTATTAGTTACTGATTTTTCACAAGTTTGAAAACTATCTATATGGGGGGTTTTGATATGTGGCTGTATCATTATAAAATCATAAATGATGCCTGTATATTTCAAAATGAACTTTCACAGAAAAATGTTTCCTAGCAAGATGTCAATCATTTAAGTCATAATAATTTTACAATAATATATCAATAGATAGAAGAGCACTGAAAGATTAAAATCCTTGCTTCATTAGTCCCAGATCCTAAATGAACACAAAAACTGCTCTTATTTCAGGAAATACTTTTTTTATAGAATTAATGCTCAATTAATGTTAATTCTAAAATTACTGTTTACACCATGTTCACTAGAATCATGGCAACCACTTGTAAGCTTGGCTAAAAGGAATAATTTCACTCCTCATTAAACTAACGCTAACATTTTCTGAAACATGCATTGCTTCATATAAAGTATCAGTTATGCAGAGCGAAACTAGAAAACAGTTCAGCATAAAGCCAGATGAAAAAAAAAAACAGGCTGAAATTCAGTTACAAGGGGTGTCACAGCCTGCCTTTAAGCTTTCCTAGTATTAACCATGTCTTGCAAACTAACAGATCCATAGTCTGACCAGAAAGTGTGCTATGCTGGATTATGGACAAAATCTCCTGAATTTGTGTGTGGAAAAAGAAGGTATATCTGAAGAAGGTTGAACACATTTTAGTCCTAAATAATCTAAACACGTTGAGACACTTATTTCTTAAAATACTGAAATATGTGGGGGACAGACATGCTAGCTAGATACAGAACTTTTTGCTTTCTACAAAGAGGTTAGAAGACAAACATGCAAATACTGCACCACCATTGTACCTGAAAATTTATGAACTAGAATTTGTTGTAAAGAAACACAAGGACCTTAAAACAACCTGAGTAAAATATCAGACTTCAAGGTTGTTTTGAAGGGACTAATGCCTATGTGCTGGGGTGGAAATCAACAAGCTGTTCCAGTTATCTATGACAACTACAGCATTTCACTTGATACATAATTCAAGGAGCTCTGCCTTGATTTTTGTCACATCTTGATTTTTGTGTGTGTTTTCAGGATCTGGGTGAGGAGACTACATGAGTAGTTTCCCATAAAAATCATAGGTGCATTCTGATACATTATTAACTTCCCTTTTCAGGACATCTAAATTTCATTACAGCAGATAATAAGGAAAATAGCCTGCTTTGTGCTGTTTAAATTTCTAAATTACTGACTTCTTTGATCTCTGCCAAGCTCTAAAGTCACCATGTCACAAAATCAAGTCTCTCTAAATATAGCATTGCCTTACCTTCTGCTACCAATTGTTCAAGACACTATCTTATTTTTTGAGAATAACACTGATATTTAAGAAAATAAAAATCCTAAAGCATTCCATTTGACATCACTGTCTTCTAGAGCTTGCAGTGCATTATTAAGACAGTAAGTGAATACAGTCCCAAGGAAGCATATCTGTACAAATCTGGCAAAACAAATTTCCACTTTGTCCCAACTGCCCTGATGCTTGTTATAGCTGTGTGCTGCTAAGTGGTGTCACCTTCAGAAAGTCAGTTAATTTTCTGCATCTGACTTTACTAATCTGCAAAACAAATACAGTTCTTAGTGACCTATGGAGTGCTGAAAGGCCTCATTAGTTAAGGTTTATACAGCAGTTCAAAATCTTTAGATGGAAATACTAGATTACACAAAAAAACCCCAGTTAACAACCACAGCTGTGCAATTTCCACCTCATGGAAGGATTTAGCCCTGAATTTACACTACTGTGTTGCATGTACACTCTAAAATATTTTTAGTAAAATAATTTAACAATACAGTAGGATTTTCTAGGGGGGTTTTCCCTAGCATTTCACAATTTTCCAGGTCTATATATTCAAAACATATTTTCTCTCTTCCCCTTTCCTGTTTTTCTTTATGTTGTTGTTTGTTTTTACCTGAGATGTTGGTTGTTACATTGATTGTAGTTGCTGGTCCAAACCCTTTGACAGTGCTTGCACGTATAAAGAACTGGTAAGTAGTACCAGGGTGCAAATGCGAGAAGACGTGGTGCGTGCTGTTCCACAGCTTCGACACGGTTTGCGGAGGTCCTGCAACTGGAACTGCAGGATCAAACGACTGTATGCTGCTATAGCTGACCTGTGAAAACAATTATTTTTGTAACAACTGTTAAAGGTTTTGGCACATGGGGATTAGTTAGCTTTGCTGGAATGGAAACAAAAGACACACGCTCATCCAGCTACCCACCTATCTTGGGGATATCACAGAACCATGGAAACATTTAGGTTGGAAAAGATCTTTAAGATTAACCATTAACCCTACACTGACAAATCCACCACTAGCAGCTCATGTGATGCTGTGTTTTGGATTTGTAATTAAAATACAAAAACCTGCACTTTTGCTCTTTTTGCTTCTACTCCCATTCCCATGCGGGGAAGTGAGCAAACACCTGAGTGGGGTTGAGCTGCCCACCTGGGTTAACCCACGCTATTTAAAGAACTTTCTTAGCATTAACTAAATAAATGAAATTTTAAAGGGTTTTTTTTGTTTACTTGATTTGTTTTCCTATAATTCACTAGTAAACAAAATTATCCCTTCTGTTCCTTTAAAAAAGGAGTGCTGGAGAGCGTGGTGTCTACTGTTCAAATCAGCTTGTGTTACTTGCTAACCTCCTGTGGAGGTCCCCAGAAGGCTCATATATTAAACACACTTTAAACAGAATATACACAGAGGTTTCCTTGAAGGTTGATATCTAAAGATCTAACAAAGCTAAAAAAACATTGTTCCAAATGTAATAACCATCTTACATTTCACGCAAACTTCCAAGAAAGAAGATTTAACACATCATAGCTGTCACGGCTTTGGAAAAGTGTATATTAATGATATTAGACTTTTAAGGCACTTATACTCAGATGCCAAAGCCACTTGACAGAGCTGGACAGCCTACAGCATATGCACCATAATTACGAATTTTGAATATCTAATACCTGCACAAAATCATGTATTCTGTAAAGGAAAGGAGCATATCATGGAATAGCTGCCTACAGAGCATAAACCCCCATCATCAGCCAGCTTTCTTGATGCACCTCCCTAGACCCATCCTGTGCTTGTTAGGTGTTTAATGATTACCTCATACTGAGTAATGATGCCGTTTGGATCAACAGGTTCCTTCCAGTTGAGGAAGATCTTATCTTCAAAAGGAGTTCCTTTCACTGATTTGGCAGGTATAGGGCCTGGCACTACAAACAAAATAAAACTTTTAAAAATAGGAATTCAAGAGATAGAAAAACTAAAGAGATGACAGAACATCCTATTAAAACCAAAAGTGAGTGCAGGTCTATTTTTATTAATATTCATTTGCATGCAAAAGGCAGTGGTAGAGAGTATGAAAAAGCACTTCAAAGTGTATTTTGTCATTTGCACTGCAGAGAGAGCATGAAGTTGAAACATTAACGTTATTCCCACATACAGTTTTCAGACCTTCATGCAAAGTCAAATTGTCTCATAGTATAGCCAGGGGAAACAGTTCAAGCTAGATTACAACTTCAGGAAACATCAGTGAACTCTGTAATAAGCGTATCTTAGGACAAGGACTACATGGTTTTGAATTTCTTTTAAAAAGAAAAATCAAAGGCAAGGAAGAGCTTCTGTTATACAGCTTCTTCCAAAGGAGACAAATCCTTACAAAACAGTTCTCAGTCCCTCCTTATGATTTGTTGTTTTAAAATAAATCCTTATTTAAAGAGAGGGCTGGACACAGTGCAAATGCACCAGCTCAGCTGCCACTTCTTTCAGCCACTGACCTCTTCATTCTGCAAAAGGATCAAGACTGCTTACTTCAAATCTTTCCAGCAAGAGATGTTTTCAAAGCTTTAAACTGAACCGCACTAAGATGACCCTACTTTCTTATTTTAAACAGAACCAATATCTGTGGTGTAATAACAAGTCTGATATGTTGCCTCAGGCCTCTTTGCCCAGGTGATTCACAGCACCTGGTAATCCCATCAACACCAGGCAGAAGCACTTTGTTATCTCCCATTACAGCTTACAAGATATTTTTGCCTACACGATTCCTTTTTAACACAGCAGCTCACCTAGATTTGAACACATACATGCTGAAAAAGGGGATGAGAGTAAGAGAATGCCTGAAGAAACTCCAACCCCAAAGAAACACCATTCCCCCTCAAAGAGAAAAAGTTGCCCAAATTTGCAGTCTTTCAATCTAAAATGTTACTTCTATTTAATATATTTACATATTTTTCTCTCTCCTTCTTGGGTATTCATTATCAAAGCAGACTGAAGTTTTGCAAAGAGTAAAAATAAAATAGAACCTACTAGATCAAAGAAAGCGTCAGTCACTGTGCTAGCAGCAGGAAGGGGTGAGTGGTCTGTCCCAAGAGTGGGATTTATTTCAGTCTACATGCAAGCCATAAATGATGTTTTGACCCTTGGTACAAACAACACAATTTGGCACATTAATAATAAATTCATGGGGGTCAAAAAAGCCCAGAAGTAAACAGATGAGAGCTTCACAGAATCTGTTCATCTGCCTGTCAAATGAAGACTTAGAAGAAGTTAAATAAAATCACAGGCTGGTGCTTTGCTTCACTGTCTCAATTCAGACTAAGCAGTGGATGAAGGCTGACATGCCGTGACAGCTCCTCTGTGCTCTTTGTGTCATTGAGAGACTTGCAGTAGGTAACACTTCATTTTTCATGGGAATGCTCTACTGTTTTTCCTTACATCTCAAAAGAGGCATTGAATATGCCCTGATGCATGCAACATTTTCTCTGGAAGATGCATGCACATGTCTGTGTGTGCACATCTATATCTGTGTTTGCGAAAGAACACAGCTACACACCAGAGCCTACACAGAATACAAAATTTGACACTAAAGCATATGCAAGGAAAAGAGATTGCTCTAAAACATGCAAAATACTTTAAAAAATAGTTTCATATTCAGTCAAAACTGGGTGCAGGGTTTTACATTTGAGCGTTGCATAAAGCCTCCTACACCTTCTGTTTAAACACGGCAGCGGGAGAAGCCTCTAGGCACATCACATCCCATGACTGTTTTCTTCTCCTCCAATGTAAAATTTGATGCTTGAGGCAGCAGTATCAATGTTAAAGTGACTGGAACTACATGATCCCAGTTAGTTTCATGCTTGTCTTCACACTGGCACGGGAAGGGTACAAGAATAGAAGCCAGCACAGCAATGAGCAGCTTGCTGGGAATCCCAGTTAAAATAAGGTCAGAAAGTAAAAGAGAGTATGGACCTAGAAAAAGAGAACAGTAATTTCCACAAACCTCACCCTTCCCCATAAATTCATAAAAATGAAGCTTGGGATCAGCTTAAATTATTTGAGAGCTCAACTGGAATTAAAGAAACAAATAAAAGTTCAAGTGCTTAGAAAAAGGAATATTGTTTGAAGGATACATTTTGATAGTCTGAAGTTCTTTTTTCATTTTTCAATTCAACCACAGTAAAAAAGTCTTTAATTTGCACCACTTTACCAAAGAGGTAAAGAGAAACAAGGAAAGACAAAAGCAGGTCCAAGAGAACTTGCTTAAAGAACACAGTATCTTCAGGTCAGTCAAAATAATGCCTTAACATCCTGTGAGACACTGGATTACTGTATTATTGTGTCAGAACCAACTCAATAGTGTGTGGTTGGGGAGAAGGGATAGGTCAAATCTCAAAGAGGTGAGGTAATGCTGTATGCGTTGTAATGCATGTCCCACATGGCAGCCCCTGGGAGACTCCTAGGCTGACCACAGAGTAGCTCTCAGTCAAAGGCAGCCCAGGAGCACAGACCGCAGCACACCTCCTGGAGCCCCTGACCCAGTCTTGGGTTGGCTCACACAGTAGGAGCACCACTCTTCACCCAACCCCAGAGTGGCCAGTGGGTTGGAAGTCCCACCTGGGAGGGGTGGCCACAGGGGGCCAAAGCACATAAAAATAGCAGCGCATGGTCCCCATTTGCTTGAGTCCTCATGGAAGCTGGACCTGCATAGGACTCTCCAGTGGTAGCTATGATCTTACCTTTATCTCTTTTCTCTCTCTTTGTTTACTCCTTCTTGTCTTAATCTCTTTTCTTAATATTTTGGGTAACTTTGGACCAAATGGGTAGGATTTTGCTAAGCTCTATGGGTTAGCGTGTGCTAAGTCACAGCTTTGTGGAATGCTCTATCTGGGTTGTATGTTACCCTTCTAAACTTTTGCCAAGTTCCCCTATTTTCTCCCTTATTTTCTAAAGTTACCAGTAAAAGTATGCCCTGAGAAAACGTGTGCTGCATCATCTCTACGCTACCTCAAGGCATGAAAGAACTGAGAGTTCTTCAAAATATTCGGTTGGCCAATTTTTGGAGCCTTGTATATTTTTAAAAGTAAAACTCCTGGTACAAGTTGTCACTCCAGTCCTGGGGTCTTATACATTCTTATTTGTGTTTTTATGTCTTTGTTTTCAGGCCAATATTAGTTACAAACAGAAATTTTAAACACAATAAGTAAAAGATTCCCCAAACAAACAAAAAAATAACAACAAATGAACAAGGAAACCTGTTGCTAACACTACCTGAAGACTCAAACTGCATTTCTCCTTGTAGGCAGTGATTGCTGTCTATTCCCTGCGACTTACAGCAAGACTGAGGATTTCAGAAATACCTTAAACTTTACCTTTCCAAAACAGTGTTAAGAGCTTTCCCTTTATATGGTCTTTAGCAAGGGCTCAGGTGAAAAACAGCCAGGTTAATGTCATCCTTGTGTTGATAATAGCTTTCAGAAACCTCCTCAGAAAGAGCCCAAAAGGCTTTCTTCAGGCTTGTGTGAACATCTCCAGAAATCCCATTGCTCACCAGAGGACCTCTTTGTTGCCTTCTCAGATCCTATTCTCCTTCCCACAGGAGCTCTCACTCCTCCCATTGGACTTACAGACAGTTTACACTCAAAACACTCGAGACTACTACAAGTTTATATTAAGGTGAAGTATGTTACTTAACATTTTCTATCATTGGCTAAATATCTGAGTAATTCAAAAAGTATAAGTAGCTGCTAGAGGAGTTGGATTCAGACCCCTTGGCCTCTGCACCCACTCTTTAAAAAGATTCTGGTCCCATTGATTTTCTTTCCATCTGCTAACCCTGTGAAGTGTGAACTCACCATCTCCTACTGACAACAGTAAACCCACTTTCATTCCCATCATTGTTCTAACCTAAACTTCCAGCAAGTCAGGCTTTACTCTTCTCTGAAGAAGTGAAATCATTTAGATGGGTTTAACTATATGGGTTTCAGAAGAGATTTGGAACTTAAGCAAAAATAAAAATTCCTATAAAAAAATATACAAAGACAAAATGCACATATATATATAAAAGGAAAATAAATTCAAACGGAATCTCAGCATGGTTTTATAGTGCAAACAACACAAGCTCTTCTTTCATGATTTACATGCATCTCCAGAGCCTTTTAATGAAGCTATATGTTCATATAGTAAATAGCTAATAATCTTTTCTTCTATATGCATGTGGGATGGTGGACTTTTATAAATACTATGAATAATAAAATTGCAAACCATCAATCTGACATCAGAGCAATTAATTTTAGAGCAATATATTTGCATTAAATTATGTCACAGTCACAAATAAATTCTTATTCACAAATAGTGTCACTTAATCGTTGTTCTACACTGACTTAACAGGAAATTTATATTACAATACATTATTTCTGGAAGAGCAATGTATTAACTGACACCAACCACTATAAAAATGAATTTATATTGCTTCAGTTTGCCTGCTACAAAATAATGAAAGTGTGTGTAAACAGAGTATTTTTATTATTATTACACTCCATGGAAGCCCTGCGGAGTATTACAATGCTCTGTGGTAAAAGTTATGTGAAGATATATCTGTGGTTATATTGGGAAAAATTCCTTTGTTGTATTCAAAAAGGACAGCATATCAGCAGCAAACTTACAGCTTCCTCTGAAGTTAGATGCTCATTTTTATAAGTCAATCTCTCCTACTGTTTAAATGTTACAAGAAACTAAAACCATCCACTTTTCCATTGGCTTTTTCTGAGGGATTTGCCATTTTTACTTTACCTTTAATTACAACTTGAGACTAAGGTTTAAACAGAAGCAAATTTTATATATTAAAAAGGAAAAATAAAGCCAGAATTGCTATTACTAGTCTTTATCATACGAGCATTTACACCAACGGTGGTCAAAAAAATTAGTTCTTCAGAAATTGCTCAAGTTGGACTATTTGCAGCAAAGAACAAAATGGTACAGGACTGCTATTGAGAAAAAAGCCTGGTTTTATATTGACAGTGTCCTTCGGTGCACGTGTTCCACTTGGCATTCATTTTCCAGACCCAGTGTCCCTGGAGCTGTAGGTTCTGTGGCTCTCTGGACTCTAACCCTATTGGAATTTGGTGCACAGGTTGAGGTCCTCAACCCCATTGGTGGCTGAGTTTACAAGGGTGTGGAGGCAGCAGTGTTGATGCCTTGCCAAGATCCCTTTGGCATTACTTTTCCAGACCCTGTGCCCCTGGAACTGTAGGCTTTGTGGCTCTCTGAACCCTAACCAGAACTGTAATGGAAGATTGGTGCTGAGGCGCTTCCAGGGATGGTGATTCCATCACTTTCCTGGCCATCTTGTTCCAATATCCAAACTCACGAATTCTGGATTTGCTGAATTTGGAGGCTCAGGCACCTAATGCAGTATTTTATTTAAAGCCTTTTTACACTAAGTGTGGACTTCAGTAACCCTCATTTCTGGGAACTAGAAATGTTGCTTTATTTCAGGGTGAAATAACCTCATATACCTTACAACTTTCTGAAAGTATGCAATTCAGTATCTGGAGAGTGCTTTCAGCTACCACATGGCTAAGGAATAGAGAAACTTGTGGGGACAGGTGCAAGCCCTCATTCCACTGCAAAAACTGCTGAAAAAACCACTAATTCAAGCCTATTTGCAAATGTTATAATGACCAAACACACAATTTCAACAAAGAACTTCATACACAGTATCACTTTTTTGGCTATAAAAGCTTCTAATATAGGTATCTAAAGGAAATTAAAGTAGGAAGTTGGTTGAGCCAGAGTAAACAATTCTGCATTTCAGGGCCAGTTTTTCCTCAGCTATTAATATAAAACCTAGCTAGTATTTCTAGTCTCTGCAAATATTGTTTGTTCATCATAAGCTTAAAATAAATCCGTGGTAGTGATATAAGCATTTTTTTTTACTTTCTCACAGATCAACTTTTCTGATGTCTTTCTATCATGTGTTTAAGATTGATTTCTGTTGAAAGCCTCTGCAAGTTTCCCTCCATCCTATAGAGCAGAGTCAACGAGGGCCAGCTCTGAGGAAAACTTCCTGCTTTTGAACCATTAAGTTACACCCCTGCATGAAAACATATTTAAGGAGTTGTCGCACTGTTAGAATTAGGGCAGCCATGGGTTAACAACTTCACAACGCAGACATCAAGGTCAGTGCAGGAGGAGAAGAGGAGAAAGAGGGGGAGGGACCCCACGGATCAGGGAGAG
>JAWWEE010000105.1:62230383-62248479 GCA_035221455.1 Xenops minutus | reverse complement strand
ACTTGTTTCTATTTATTATTTTTAGTTTTTAGTTTGTTAGTAATAAATTTAAGCATTATTCTAAGTTCTGCTTTGCCTGTAGTATTGATCAAAGCTCCTCTTTCAGTTATCCCTAGCCATAAATTCCAAGCTGGTTTTTTTTTTCCCTTCCCTCTGGAAGGCGAAAAAAGGTGGGGGGAAAGGCCTTGAAGGAGTTTTGCTGGACATCAGGCGTTTCTCCAGGGTCAAACCTCCACACTTTCACAAAAAAAGCTCACGTGTCCTTCTGCAACTTTTTTTCTCTCACTGATATGCCAATAGTAAAACTTAGCTACCATCTGAAAAAAGAACAGGGATAATTTTCACAAGATGAAGGACAAATAAATTATCCAAGGCTCCTTCTATCAAGATCAGTAGGTTGATTATACCTGGTTTAAGTTTACTGTTGCAAAAGACACAAAAATTCCTCCCTTACTTGACTATCATGACACTAAATTTTGTCACTGTTTATGCCACATAGGTCACTAGTCTCTCTTTTAGAGGAAGGACTGAGGTCAGTATGTTTAGCAGTGACATTTATGGACAATTTCAGGTTGAAGCTTTCATCTCTTAGTCAGGGCGTTCTCTTTGTTAACTGCAACCATTTTCCAGTTTTCCCCCCATCAGGATTAGCATACCTGGTTCACTTGACATCTATGAATGTGTCACTCAGCTATGTCAGTTGCACATTTTTTAAGACAGTCTGTCATTTCAAACAATCTTTGCAGCCCTTCTTTGCTGCAATGGACATAGTTCATGTCCCCATGTTAACTTTTTCTCCCAGGTGGGCTATTTTTGCAACTCTTAAAGTGTTACTAGTAGAGCTTTATGTCTATGTTTTTTCAAAGCTCCTTGGACCATTACTTGTTTACTTTGATCAAGGCATATTTCTACCTCTTTTTCCTCCCCACCATTTTCCTCAGCTGCCAGAACAATTGGAAAAGCAGGAACAAAAAATGCTTCTCATAGCAAATGAGGATGGGTTTTTTGTTTGTTTGATTTGGGTTTTTTGTAAAGACAACTTACAAAAATTACTAGTATCAATCACAGAAAAATACTAAATGTCAACTATTTTCAAAAAATCCTCCCTCTTGAAGTTGGTGAAAGATATTTCCTCTTCACATGTTGCCAGGGTTTAACCTCAGTTAGCAATAAGTACCACCCAGCTGCTTGCTCAGTTCTCCCTCAGCAGCTGGATGGAGCAGAAAAAAGAAAATAATAATAATAGAAATTATAAAAGAATTAGACTATATAAAACAAAAGATGTGCATTGCAATTGCTCACCTCTCACAGACAGATGCTCAGACAGTTTCTGAGCAGTGGCTCCTAGCCAGCTTTCTCCCCAGCTTGTATTCTGAGCATGACATTCTGTGGTATGGAATATTCCTTTGACCATTTTGGGTCAGCTGTCCTGGCTGCATCCTCTCCCAGCTTCTTGTGCCCCTCCAGTCTTCTCACTGGCAGGGCATGAGAAGCTGAAAAGTCCTTGACTTAATACAAACACTACTTAGGAGCAGCTAAAATATCAGTGTGTTATCAACATTATTCTCATCCTAAATCCAAACCATGGCACTATACCAGCTACTAGGAAGAAAATTAACTTTATCCCAGCTGAAACCAGGACACACATTTAGACAGTATACAATGTATTTCACTGTTACTGGGTGGTTTTCCCCCTCTAATTACAATATTTCCCCCTTCCTCATTGTTCCCCAGAGTGGCAAGGCTATTGGAGTTTTCCCAGGAGTATGAGTAAGGGTTGCACACTTGGTGTCCTAACTGGGCATCATAGTTCTAGATATTTCTGCATGGAGCTGAATGAGCCACAGTCTCTGAAAGATCAGGGGACCTCATTTGTGTCCAATGAGTAGGTCCTTTGGCCCAGACCAAAGCTTTGGCATACTTTAAGGCCCAAAATGGATAGTTATCCAATTCCAAGTGATCCTTTTCAATTATCTGCTTGCCTACTGTTAGACTACACACTTCCTTACTGGTTATAAAGTCACCATCAAACACTTTGAACTTCACAATTTGCTTTCTCCATAGCTGCTCTCTCAGAGCTAATGTCACTACTCCTGTTAATCCACTGCCTTTTGCATCTGTTCACAATTAAAAATTAAGGAAGCATTTATCTGATTTAATCTCATTCATCCACTGCTTTGACAAAGGGTCCCTCTGAACTGGCAGTGCTCTGGTCAGCAGGCAGCTTCAAGAACATGTGCACGCTGCTGATTCATGCTCAGTGATAAATCCACTGCTGGTTTTTGTACTTTGTTTTTAAATGCCAAAAATCATCTTTGCCCAGCATGTATGCAGTCCAGGTTGTGTTAATCTTCCTCTACTTCCTTCACCAGATTCTTAAAACATTGTCCATCTTCTCTACAAACAAGAAGCAGTGAGTGCCTGTTTTAGCATAGATAATGTCATGTTTCCGGTGTGGTCTCTCTCCAGAGTGAAAGTCATTTTACTCTTAAAGCACTCATAAATTTCCTTGTTTTCATCCTCTTTTTGCATAACTTGTTTAACAGTGTCTCGCTCAGGGCTTTATTTTTACATGTAATACAGCTTTCTGAAATTACTGTAACATACTTTAAAGAGTAATTCCATATTCCCATGTTAAAATAGAAATCCTTAAACTACCAAATATTCAGATCTAGCTCTGGTCAAAAGAAAGACTATTTTCAGACTGTCAGATATTCCTGGGTTTTGCTTTCTTGCAGATATTGAATTAAAAGCTATTAAAACTGTCCTCATTTGTCAGTCATGGCTCCAAAGGTCTAAAGCATGGCTTCTGAATCTTACCCCTTTCTTCCACAAACTGTTTATTGAGTTAATCTGCCCTTAGTACCATATGCAACTGAGTCACTATTCAGCACTCTGGCAGGTCTGATCATCTATGAAAGACTCCCAACCCAACTGCACAGCCTTAACAAACGTGAACCATTGTGAAAGCCAATGAGAGATTCACCCTGTCGCACACCAGAGCCTCACAGGAAGTCCACATTCCTCTGCTTTTAGGGAATCCCAGAAGTTCAGAAATGTGTAAAGCTCTTGGCAGAAGATGACACAATAGATGTAGAGAGATGAAGGGAAACATTAAAACAAAATAACAAAAGAGAAGAAAGGGATGGCTTGGAAGCATGGGGAAGTATGATAAAGCAACAGAAGATGAGGGCAAAATGGTAGAGAGAGACAAGAAAACATGGTGTAGGCACCTCTACCTCCAAAAGGCTACAAAGTTTTTGCTTGTTTAGCAGTACCTGGTGAAAAAGAATGGCATTGGAAAAAATGCCACACTACAGAAAAGCTAACAAAAATTTAATTATCAGTTGTTGTCATCTGGCGTTTTCAAAGTCTCTATTTATGAAAAGCATACAATGTTAAGAACACAGTTCCAGACAATCATGTAAGCAGGGGCTATTTCTAGTTGATGTTATCTGCAAAAATGAACGACAACACTCTATTTCCTCTGTTTTCCTTCTCCTAAACGAATCAGTGATAATGCCTCCATGATACAATTATTATGCTTATTCTACAGAACCTGCAAAAATCATGAAGACAATGAAGCTACATCTGACCACCTCTGAAATGTGAGGCACAGAATCATGTATATAACTGTACCTCTCAACTGTACTAAACTAGCATCATACACATAAGCAGTCAGCTACAGGATTTAGTTTACTATTGCTAAGAGAGCTCAATGAAAGAACACAGGTGTGAATCCCACAGTACTGCACATTGTCTGCATGCCCTGTACTTTGAAACACACAGCAAAATGGACATAGATGTTCATCAGTAACACAAGATTAAAATCTACATTCTAATCCTAACAGTTCCACAAGAAGCTATTTTCAGGTCACAAGCACTATTACCACAGTGCATCTAAATATAGGTACCTTTTAAAATGTATTAGTCACACCCTGAAAACAACAGCTGCTTGAAATAGTTTACCTTGATAACTTCTGTTCACCAGGTGAGGTTCTACACTACAGTGCTTGTGACACCAAAAATGATTCAAAACAAGTTCACTGACAGCACAGGGGTCTTTTAGCTTGAGACCAAAACCTGTCTTGTGTGCATCATCTTCCAAGAACAATACACAACAAAACCAGAAGACAAAATAAACACATGTGCTTGACTCTGTTCCCAACAAGCACCGCTACAGTGACCATCCGCCATCTCTGCACCTTTAACTAGATAAAGACTATCAGAAATCATAACCGTTCTTGAAAACTCAGTTAAAAAAGGAAAAGAAATCCATTTTCCATGGACTTAACAATATTACTATGACTTTTTATTAAACCTCAGGGAAAATAGCAACCATACATATCTAAGATGTAAACACAGACACAGAAATAATTAATCATGGATTATAATTAATTTAAAAAAAATTAAATTCCATGAAAAATTCTAATTCTGTACTTGTCAATAAATCTTCATATAATGCATCTATGTGTCTGTAGTTTTCTACACTTCCTCATATTCTGTTTAATAAATTGTTCTCTCTTCTTTATTGCAACAGTAAAGATATTCCTCTTCTATTTCTTATAAAATTGAAAATATGTGGAATTGCTACCAGATTCTAACATTGACTGCTATCCATATGTAAAGCTATATTTCCCATTCATTTATTTTACAGGCAAGCAAACACACTACCTTTTACAATTCTACCTTTTGATGTATCTACAGGCTTACATTAGTCCAAGTATTCTATTTTTTTTACCTATAGAAGCATCTATTTTCATTTTGCTGCTGTCAATACTTTCATGAAATCTAAGTATAAGATAAGGAAACTAACATTGGTCTTTGCTACCACATTTTAAATATTATCAGGGAAAAATATCAATTTTTATTTCAGTATCTTTGATACCAAGATTCATAGCCTAACCACTAAATGTATCACCATTAGCATATATTCTTTATTTAGCATTAGCATCTATTCTTTATTTCTTCCCAACTAATGTAAGTTCAACTGTCCTGTCAATGAAACTTCTTCAAAAGCATTTCAAAGAGGAATCATAGAATATCTGGAGTTGGAAGGGACCCATAAGGATGCCCAAGCTGTCAAAATACTACTTTAAATTGATGGGTGTTTTTCAAATAGTTAACAGAAAGATCTAGTTTGACTTGTGCTGCATGGACAATTTTATCTATATATACAAGGTGACACCTATAATATTTTTATAACTACCCCTTTTGGGGCTAATTAATACGTTAACAGAAGAGAACTTCCATCCCTTGGAACACGTATCGTAACACATAAAGTCATTTTTTTCCTTCCACCTGTCTAGACTGGACTTGGATATAATTTCCGTAAGAGCATTTACACATACCATCTTCATCTGTCTGGATAATGGTCTCCTCGCTCTCCTTCCTCCCTTCTGGGTTGGTTAAGATCATTTTGAGGCTGACATTCGTGTATGGAGGCAAGTGATCCACGACATGCTGGGGTGCTTTGGGGTCCATGTCCAAGCAGTCTGCTTTGCTCTCGTTGTGTCCACAGAAATAGTGGTAGCATATAGTGACATTGAAAGTATGGCAACGAGTGATGTTGTAACCCAGAGATTCCCAATCCACTGCGATGTGTCTGGCCTGGATCTCAGCAATCTTCAATGTTTTTGGTGTTCTCATAGGTTCTAGAAAACAGTATAATGAAGAAAAATACTGTTAACATTCTTCCTCCTTGCATTGAACTGTAGCTTATAGATGATACCTACAGGAATGTGAAAGTAAATGAAGCACCCAACAAATAGACAAGTATCATCCTTTGCCCTGATACCCTGAAGGGAAAAAAGCTGTCAGTCTTATATTCTTTTACTTCTTTCTTCTCTGTCCTTTCTTTGCAAGCTTTAATCAGTGATTGAGATTTAGCAACAGTGAGAAAAAGAATTGTTAATTATCAGTGGAGCAATTCAAAGCCATTGAGAATAGAGGCGGCAGATGCAAGAAGAGTGACCGAAAGGCCACCCAGCTGTCACTGCTGGCTTCTTTTCTTGATTTCTCCCTTACCCATTTTTTTTTTTTTACCTGCGTAAATTAGATAATACATCATAATAGTAAAGAGTGAACATTCACTACATTATGATTTATCATGCCAGCAATCAATGCTGTATACTAATTATACTAATTACTTTACTAAGCTAGCAGTTACAAAAATGATGCAGATATTAATTAGTGTTTATTATTTTAGTAATGAAGGTAATTCATTCAAGCAAACCCCCTCAGAAATAGTACAAAAAATGCTTTTGGATATTCACATTGTATCCTGATTCTTTCAAATCCCCAAAACTGTGCTTGGACATTACTGTGAGTGGGTAATCTCTGACCTGCTCCCCAAGCTCAGCTGCTTCCACACTTGCATTTCCACTGGCAGAGTATGTGATGCTCCCCAAGCTATCATCAATCTTTCATTGTCTCTCTAGTGCATTCATTCCTCATGCAAGACTAACTTTTATTGTTGAACTTAATTAAAATGATTATACAGTGAAAATCATGACCATGACTGTATATACTAGAGTTTCACTGAAAATATACCCTCCTAATACATGCTTCCTCAACAGAAAAAAATAAAGCCTGTTGTAGATACACAGCTTTAGCCTTGTGTCCTTGCTGGTTTAAGGTCAAAACAGTCGAAATTATTCAAGGAAGTGAAATACAGCATTTCTCTTTCTGAGCATAACAGTTCTTTGTAACTTGCATTATGAGTTCCAACTAGGCAAAAACCAGCCAAAAGCACAGATGGTATACTGAAATAAGGAAACGTGAATCAGTGTAATCTATTCAGCATGCAGTTTGCCAGAAAAACTGCAAACATTTAGTTTCAAACATCAAAACAACCAAATTCTAAATATAACATAAAGGTATTCCTAGTAAAATGATGAGTGTTAAGGATTAAAAATTACTCCTTTTTGTTTCCATGATCTATCTTTCTCCTGGATTTTGAACAAGCATGTTACCTTTGTCCTTAAGTACTGATTTATCATATATATGGTGAAAAATACAAACGAAAAAATAAGACTTCCCAGGCACTAACTTTCTGAACATATTATGTACTGTAGGGGTAAAAAGCTCTTTTCTGGAAGGTATTGCTAAAAGAAGGCAGGTATTTTTCACTAAGGAAGCTTGTCTGCCTGGAACGGGGCATGTTTCCCAGACACAGGTTTGGATGTTTCTCCGAATGAATTCCAGAGAAGCTGACTCCCCCGGGTACAGGAGAGATAATGCTCCCAGATGTGCTGCAGGATCTTAGCAGAAAATGGGGAAGCTGAGGCAAGGGGAAGTGATGATAAAGCCTGAAGAATGAACTAAAGCCTGGCCTTTGCGCTGAGGCTGGTGCTGCTGTACAGCACCCTTAGGATTTGTAAGTTTTCAGCATCCTCACCTCTGAAATAAACCTTTTGAATCCTTTCCACTGCTTTGTTGTGCTTTTGGGGGAATACCTACCTGTATTTTGCTTTACAGCACTCTAACAATAGAGATTTGAAACTGAATGACGGCATTGAAAAGGTCTTTGAGATATAAGAAACTTAAAGATACGGGGAAAAAAAGGGGTTTTATAGAGCAAACAATGGCTGGTGCTTTAGCAAGAACAGAGAGGCATGAGACAGTCATGGGAAAAAAAATGAAGCAACCTAGTAGATCTACTGAAGGAGTTTATGAGTCCTCAAAGATTCAGTATTCACTTGGCTACTTGGCAAGCACTTCTGAAAAAACTGAACACACCCAAGCCTCACAGAGGAAGAGAAGTGTTAAGACAAACAAACAAACAGAGAAATGTATATACGTGCACACACACACTATATATAATCAGTCTTTTTCTCATATGAATGACAATGAAAAACCTAGTTATACATACTGAGGCCTAAAAGAGTAAACATATCCTTCACCAAGGAAATGTCTTATAGGCTAATTTTGCCTTCTAAAATGAAATGATTATTGTCATTTTAATAATTTCTTCTTTATTTTGCCAGTCCAGATTGCGCCTCTAACCACTCCCACCAGAGATGGAATTCAAACCTGAATACAAAATTTATTGGAATTAACACAACAGAATACATGTTGTCTGACCACAAAAGCTAAAACTATTAATGTTTGAAGCCAACTAACCATTAATAGAAAATGTACTCCATTTGCATTTTGTGTCTCTCATGAACTGACTTAAACTGCATTTACATTATCGTGTACAGCACTTTCAAAAGAGAAGAAAAATAAACGCTATGTTAATCGTAAAGAAAAATTATTTTACAATTCTATGCAAATTTTACAAATGTGTCACAGTATCAAAGGAGACGCTGAAAAGCATCCTTTATTCACCTGTCAAAAAGAAAAGAATGAAAGACAAAGTGTGATCTCGCTTTTTCACAACTATTCCCTTCTTTGGCAGAAATTAAACAACTTCTGCAACATCGAGATGGTAATTAAAGTCTGCAGAGTCTCTCAACAGCTTTGGTAAACTCTGCCAACTGTCCCACTGCTCCTAAAATGATGCTTTAAAAACACAATTTTACTCTTGCTTCTGGGCAATGTTCATCTTGGGAATCTCTAGAGGTAAAGACCAATTGTTTTAAATTACCACACCACAAAGCCTCCATCTGTAACACCTCAGTAGAAAGCAATCTTCAAATAATTACTTTTCTCAGATAAAACACTACTGAATTTTTGAGTAGGCTTCCCAAAAATCAGCCATCTCATTAAGAATGGGGGCAAAAAGAAGTATTCATCTACTTTTTTTCCCATTACCCCATCACACTTTAGGGTTTGCATTTTACTGAAACATTTCCTTAATCCTACTGGGATATAATTTCAATTTATGCATTCTATTCTGATCTCTGGATATTCTTTCAATACTGCTAATCCTAGTAATTTAATTCACATCTTGTCTTCCCAGTTGTTTTGCTATCTTTCCTCTTTCAGTCACATCTAGAACTTTTATCCAAAATACATGAACTTTTAAGCCCATGACTTGTCACTTCTTAGCTCAACTACCTATATCATATTGGCACCCTATGCCAAAGAGGAAAAAAGATGCTCTCAAAATACCTGTTCATTTCTTAACCTGGAGTTTCAATAATAATGGCAGAAGGCATTAATAATTTTCAAACAATCATCTACCAATTATTCCTTTGAGTGCTAATTCTTTTCTGTGAGAAAGAATAGGCACAAAAAAGGTTAATAGTTTGTTCAAAGCTAGAAAGCAATTTACTGACAGAGCCACAAGAAAACTGAATGGTAACCAACCTCCACGTCACCAGTGCTCTGGTCATCAGACAGCAGCAGCCAGCAACAATAATTCAGAGACCTCATTTAAAATTAATGCTTTCACCAAAATTATAATACCAATCCTCAACTCTAGTCCTTTCTTTAAGTTTTTTTTTTACATTTTTCTTAGAAAAAGTTTGAAAAAGAATAACAGTGTTCAGACGCTAAGTAAATATCTGAGCATAAGGACATGAAAGAAATATTTCTTGTTTGAGAGCTTCAGAATTGAATGAAACATCATCTTTTTTCCTGCATTAAATCTTGTATTTAAATTTAAAATTTTGGAGAGAAGATATTTGTAATTTACTGTTTTCAAGCCTTTTTCTCTAACAGTATCTAAGACTGGAGGAAGTTCTTTGTGGTGATAGCAAAAAGCAGGCGTTACTCCTGTTGTTGCAGGAAATTCAATATCCTGTGACTGTATCAAGCTCTTAAACATGAACATTTTGACTGGCAAAGTTAGGTCTTCAAACAGAAATACACCAAGAAGGCATATGGAAGATTTGGTGGTGGCTGTGAAAGTGTTGACCTTTAGATGTTGCTGAGCCCTTCTAATGATGACAGCCTCCCTCCTGCTGGACCCTGCCTGCCCATGGGCTTCTGCTATGACCTCCACCCCATTTCCACCTGTCCTTAGAGCCAGCTTCTCTCTCTGCTCTTTGCTTTTAACACTTGGCAATACCCAGGCCTGTTATCTCTCTCCTCCTCATGCCTGCTTTATCTCTTGGCAAACAAATACTACCAAGTGCTCAATGACTCAGATCCATCATCCCATCTGACTGTTTTTACTCTCATTGTACCAATTAAGAACAGGCATTGAGAGAATACCAAAAGAACAGGAAAAAAACCAGGATGATAAGATATTTCTACATTTGTATAGATTAGTAAATCCTCAATCCAGAAACCATATAAATTAGATATATATGGCACTCAATCACAACAAGTTATGGATCAGGAAGATTTAACTCAACCTTTATGGGAAAAAAATAAAGAACAGCTTAGTAATTCTCCAAAGGTTAATAATCCAGGGATAGATGGCAAAAGAGACAGAACCTGCTGACCCCATACCACCTCTCAACTGCAGAATGATTTAATACGATGCTCCAGATAAAATGAAATTCAATTTCTTTAATGCTTGATAAGCAACACATGATACAACAGGTCAATATTGAACTCCTTTGTAGAGATTCTCTTCACTTAGAAAGAGATGGGAGTGAAAACAAAAGCCTTCACAGCTGCAGAAGCAGCAAACTGAGAGCATGCATTTCCTCTGAACCGATTTTTAGTACATATTAGCCTGCTGTCAATCTGAGACAAACAGAAGTCCCAAAAGTTGTGAAAAAAATCCTATACAATGAGGCTAGTAAAGTATGACAAGTCCTGTGCTTTTGCTGCCTTTCTCCAGAAATCCTAAATATTGACTGCAAGACAGTTTCATTTAGATTTACCTGGCAAGGAAAGAGGAATTAGATCTTCAGACCAGCAGACAGAATGCACATTTGTTCACACGAAATGGAAAAGAATCAGACACATTTTAAAGCACAAATGTTTCAGATCAAGATGGTGCTTCTTGAAAACCAGCATACCCTATCTATATACTGTCTTTGCATAAAATTCTTTGACTGGGGTTGGCTTTTGGATCCTTTCTCCCCTTTGAAATCTTTCTAGTGTAGCATTACACTGAGGAGCTAACTTCAAGTTACTCCTTTAACTACACTGACTGAAATTCGCATTGGTTTAAGAGAGACCCAGGTTGCCTTCACTGGTGACCCTGGAGGTGAAAACTAACTGGACTTGGATGGTGTGATAACGAGCAAATTTGTGTGTCTAAGGGAACTGCAGAAAGGCTTATATTAAATAAAAACTCTGACATACAAAAGCAAATGTATGAGCATTATTAAAGAAGTACAGTGAATGTAGTTTAAGATAGTAATGCCATAATTTAAAGGACAATGTTTCTCACAGAGGCTCCTTTAATTGTCTTGCCCTTACATTTTGAAACAAAAACTACATAGGCAAAAAAAGGCCTTGTATTTCTGCTAATATTCTCAATCTAAACAGCCACTGGAATTCCCCTGACTTTTATTCTATAAGAACATGAGCCTCCTTGTCCTGTGGCCTCTCCTGACCTTTCCAGGGTAACTCCTTGGCATGTGGGAAATAAAAGAGGATTATTCAGATGTCACCGTGACTCCTGCTGCTTCCTCAGTTCATTCAAGGTCCTACAAAAACAAAATGTTCCCAAAACATTAAAAAAAAAGTTACAGTCCTGTTACAGTAAAGAACTCTTCTAAAAGACCCCTGATAAGAACCTGGAAGAAAGGTATGAGTGAATAGTGATGAAGGAAGTACAGCCCAAATCAGAACAGCTGTCAGATGTGCGGTAAGAAAACAATAAACAAAGGTTTCTGGCTGGCTTATTTCAGCTTCATTACTCTCAGTTATTACTTTTGTTATTAATGAATGATGAATCAAGCAGAACAGTTTTTTATACAGATACTGAGTTCCTCACATAATAAACTTGGTTAGGACTGCTGAATGTAAAAGTATATGACTCATTAGAAAGGATCAAACTACAGTTACACAGAATTACAGATCAAACTACAGAGTTACACATTTTAATAGACAACCAGTCTGAGCAAGAACTATGTACATCAGCTGTGATCACTTCTGCACTTCTGTGGGTGATCTGCTGTTGTCAAAGGAGCATACTATAATTAAATTATGCTATGAACAAAGCTAGGAAAAACCCCTAGATAAGGTGAGCTGTTCTAAAATTTCCATGATGAAGCCCCTATGTTTCAAGGATTATTAATCCACAAATTCAAAAGAATTTAGTTCAGATCAACTCCCAATAACTTCATTGTTTAACAACATGATGATAAATACAGGAAGATCCTTCAGACATCTCAAAAGTGCCATGCATTTCAGTCTCTCAGATCTTCAGATTTTCATGCACCAATCTGTCTTTATGGCAGAATAATTCTTGCAAGTTTCTAGTCTGTAACTCTGGCAGATTTTTGACCATTTCCAAGTAGAGTTAAAGGACAGCTTTGAAGAAAAGGCTTAAATCAATTATCAGCCTCAATTCTTTAATAACTACTTAATGATAGTCCATGAACTACTTATTTTCAGTCAAGGACTCTTTTCTACTTACACATGCATATTCCAAGCCAAAATCATGCAACACTGTATTACCAACTGGATCAATATAGCCTTCTCATATGTTATTAGAATAAGTTACTTTTCCAGATATTCCAGTATTGGAGTACCAGCACTCCCTCATTCTCAGAACCTAGAAAAATCAGGACACCTGTCATGTATGTAAATACAGGAAAGTCTAACTGAGGTACTTCATGGTGGGGGAGCGAGGGGGATATGATTTTTTCAAATCTTGTTCGAGGTCAGCAGTTTAGAGGCCTTATTTTGGGCAGTAACATTTGGAAACTCAAGCCTACAATCTTTTTAAAATTAGAGGTATTAAGAAATAGTGAACATCAAAGAAAGAGAAGTTAAATGAAGTTGACAGAAGTAGTACAATTTGAAGTCTTTTCAGCAGTCCGACAGGAAAGGAAAAAATAACAGATACATACTCCCACAATAAAAATCAAAGGGATTACTGGGCATCTCTCTTCTCAAATATGTAACACATACAGAATACAAAACAAATATGGATACAAACACAGAAAGAATCCACTTTGTGTGCACTAGCATATCCATCTATTTATAATGTGAAATATGAACCCAGAAAAAATGAAACTATTGTGTTTATACTGTACTAGCACAACAGAATTATTTTGGTGCAAAGGTTATAATGCAATTGCATGAAAATCTATGAGCTTTTTCTCTTTTCACTTCATCTAGTGACTGACTTGCTAAACCAGCTTACAAATTTCTAATTGACCATATACCTCAGTGAGTTGATGAAAACATCCGAATTATTACATAGGTAATCAGCTCTACTACAGTAGTTCCAGTACCAGTGAGGGCATATTCAGTATATTTTAGGATGTACCTTTCTGGATGCAAAATACAGCTGTCCTTACATCAGAGAAACAGTAAAGAGATAAATATAACTGCAATACTGACAATTATCTGCCCATTTCCTCTTGATAGTACATTTATTCTACTGTTTCCACGCATGACTAACAGTTTATGCATCCTTAGACTGTAATCAATAGCTGCAAAGTCTTGTATTAGCTTGAGAGATTAGACATCCCTTGATAATAAATTCCATTGATTTCTCCAGTTCAGCTTAGCTGCAGAAACCCAATTCCATTTAAAAAAAAAAAAAAAAAGTCTGAGTTTAAATTAAAAAGAGGATATATGGTCTAGGAAGGGAGAAGAAAAGCTGGCATGACATCTTTAAGCTCATTCTTCCAAATAAACAAAACCTATTTGGTAGCATAAAACATGAATCAGCATATCAACAAACATTAGACTTCAAGAGTAAATACAGGGGAAAGTCTGACTACAAAATTCCTAGGAAATTTGTCTAGGACTACAATTGTAAAGTTTAAATGTGTAAAGTCATTTACAAAACTAATAATGAGGGGGGGGGAAATGAACTTTTGACTTTAAATGTTAGTGTCATGGGTATATTAAATCAGAATGGAAGACATAATCTAAAACAATAACATATCATAAAGAGTATATTGCAAAATAATACATAAGGTGTATTTACACACACACATATACACTTTTTAAGCATCTTAACGGTGAACCTAAGTATTCAACTCCATGAAAAAGCATTTATAAACATTTATTTAAATGTAAACCAGCCATTTACTTAGGTGATATATTTTTCATTTCTCTCCAATGCACATTCATAAATATGTTTTTATGGTTTTGTTTACAAACAATATATCTGGGAGCTTAGTATGTTATGAGTATTAAGCAAAATGACTAAGTTGGAGTAGTGAGAATAAGCTAAACAAGAATTTTCTATGGATATTGCTAAAGTTTCTGTTCCTTTCTCCTGTACATAAAAATGTCAGTCCTCCAAGTTAGGAAACATAAATATCTTCATATGAAATAAATAAAAAAATGTGGAATAAAGTCTATAATAAATAAACAGTAAGCAGAGCCACCTCTGATGACTAAGAATTGAAAACTGCAGGCAGTAATTATAACATACACTTAAAACTTGTACATATATATGTGTGTCTGCATGTACACTCATAGAGACTTGCACACATATGTCCATTTTCCCACATGCAGATAAAACACCTATCAAAATTCATCTTCTTTGTCTCTCCACACCTACAGAAATGGTCTCAATCTGTTTTCTCCTGTTCCCATTTTGCCCCATTTGGTTCTTGCAACCCCTGTGGCCTTGGCTGAAACCACCCACCCACTCCCCACAACCCACAAAGCCTTGAATTTCTATCTGGATCACAGTCCGTGAATCTGCCCTACCAATGTTGTGCGTATGGCAAAACCAAGTAATAACTGTATGTTGAATCTTAGTCTGGCCTCTTTCACAAAACCAATATAGACGGCACAATGTATATATTCTATAGTGATAGATCCCTTTATGTAATGCATATGATAAACCTTGGCTGAAACACAAATCCAATAAATGGCCTTAAACCAGAAATGACACTCTATCATACAATGCATCTGCTTTATATATCGTGATCTGTTAGTGAAACATTCCAGGTATTTATTTATTTTTAAATGTCAAATAACCAAACCTGTAGTTTCTACTGTATATAAAAGTTTTCCTTAAGCAGCTGCAAATTTATTTAACAAATTGTCTTCATTTACTTCAATTGGTTCATATAAAGTTAAGAACACAAGTTGATACTATAAGCAAGCTTGTTTTCTTCAGGAAAAAATAACACAAGTGAGCAAAGAAGAAACCATATTCAAAATTATGTAGAAAATTGCTGCATATTCTAAAAATGCTGGTAAGGAGTCAAGAGACAAATTCTTTTTTTCAAGGTAGATACCTCATTACCATAAAATTTTACCATTTTTGAGTTTTGATGAAAATTTGTTACTTAGGTTACAGAGTCACCTGCAAAATAGGAGTAAATAATCTTTTCAATCTATTAATCAATCACCACTGCCAAGTGACTACCACAATCCAATACTTGTACCACTCTGAATAATCTTCTTAATACCTTAATCTGGTACTTCTTTACAGATATTTTACATAACAAACGACTTTCTGTGCATTTTAAGCATTCCAATTTCAATTCAACTGTTCCTTGATGCACCTATGAGGAAAAAAAACCACCATTCTTGAGTAAACAGGCAAATCACTGTTTATATTTTTTTAATGGAACAGTCATGATATTTTCATTAGAAAATTCAGTCCAAAGTCGATAATTTCCAGAGAGGACTCTTTTTTTCCTGAAAAGTTCTTTAAAACTTTGTGCGCTTTCAAAAAGGGAAAAAAATCCACATGTAAGGAATATTTGCTTTTCATATTGCCTTGCTCTGTCTGGGCAAAATTGATATGGTATCAACTCTCATTCCTACCACCATCTGGCTATGAAGGTTTGAAAGGCCATTTTGGGAAATGGGACCTAATCCTGCAAACCTTTTGTTCCTAAGCTGCCTTTGTTCAACAGGAGCAGGGCTCTGCAGAAGTGAGCTCACAAGCACCTCTTAGCCACTGTGAAACAGGGTCCCTGTGACAAAGAACACAAGGACAACAAAAAGGCCTTGTTTACAGAGGCACTAGCAAGCTGGGGAACTGCTCTCTAAAAAAAGGCCTTGAAATTCAAATAATACTTTTCACTTAGCTGAATAAAATACTCTCAAGAAATTGCCTTGCTGCTTAACTTTTAGCTAGCTGGTATTCCACCAAGCTATTGTTTCCCTTCTAATCAGAAACTTGGAAAACATAAAATAATTCACCCCATAGTAAGAGAGTAAAATAGTTCAGAAACTATGTTCTCTTTGCAAACTTCCTCTGACCAACATTTCTTGTTTATTCCATGATCCCAAGACACAAAAATGCTCCTGAAAAATGATCTTAAGAGTATTTTCACAGAATCACAGACTATGCTGCATTAGAAGAGACCCACAAGGATCACTGAGTCCAACTCTTAGCCCTGCACAGGGCAGCCCCAAGAGTCACACTGTGCACCTGAGAGTATCATCCAAACACTCTTGAACTCTGGCAGACTTGGTGTTGTGACCACTTCCCTAGGGAGCCTGTTCCAGTGCCCAACCACCCTCAGGGTGAAGAACCTCTTTCTAATATCCAACCTAAACTTCCCCTGACACAACTTCAGGCCATTCCATTGGGTCCTGTCACTGGGCACCACAGAGAAGAGGTGCCTGTCCTTCTTCTTCCCCTCACAAGGAAATTGTAGACTGCAATGAGGTCTCCCCTCAGTTTTCTCTTCTCCAGGCTGAACAGACCAAGTGACCTCAGCCACTCCTCATACAGCTTCCCCTCAAGGCCCTTCACCATCTTCACTGCCCTCCTTTGGACACACTCCAGCAGCTTAAAACCTTTCTTATATTGCAGTGCCCAAAACTGCACACAATATTCAAGGTGAGGCGATGGCAGTTCAGAGCAGAGTGGGACAATCCCCTCCCTTGACCGGCTGACGATGTTTTGCCTGGTGCCCCCCAGGACACAGTTGGCCCTCCTGGCTGCCAGGGCACTGCTGACTCATATTCAACTTGCCATCAACCAGGATCCCCAGGTCCCTTTCTGCATGACAAATTCACTGAAATTTGAAGATAAGACCATCTGATATCTTTTGCTCTCAAAGCTGAATATGGACTAAAACATTTATTTATCTACACCAAAAAAAAACAAATAAACCTAACAAACTTTTAAAATGTCTTGGAGGTAGCTCTTGGTGGTCAGGAGAGCAACTTCTTTGCAGAAGTGAAAGCTAACACAGAGACCCAAAAGGAATACTTAAACATTGCAGTGTTCAAAATGGCAAAACTTAAAAGGCACCTAACAACAGGCATGCAACTCGAGAAAAGCAAATGGTTTAACCTATGATTTATTTTTTGTAATATAGGGTCACTTAGACAGGACGTCCTTCACAGTATGTGAGTAAAAAAGGACAAACTGTGAAGTAAAAGAAGAAAAAGGCATGATATGATTAAAAGTTTGATACGAAGCACATTAAAAAAAAATAATCTCAGTAATTTTTTTGGGTTTTGATCTGGTAATTTTATGACCAAATGCTTTGAGAATCTGTTATAGTTTCAAAACTCAGTTGGAATTCCTTCCAAAGCTTGGAGGCAACGCTTTAGTGCTGATAAAAAGGTTTAACAAAGGACACTCTGAATATGCATGTAGTGATGTTAACAGCTCTAGTCAGAGCCTTTGTTCTGATCTCTCCCCAGGCTGGGAGGGGGAGGGAAGATGGGCTCTGAGTGGGGGGAAGGGTTCAGGGTTCCTGTGCTTTCTGCGCAGGGTCAGCAGTTCACTGGCTTGGCGGAGGAGAGGAGATGGACACACACATATCAGGTCTGGCATCACCTCGGAACCAAGATTGTGTTCTCCGCTCTCTGGTTTTCACCAGTCACCCATGGACACCCCAAACTGTTTTGAGGAAGAGAAACACGTCTGCTCTCAACACTGCAGAGGTTGGATTTCTGCTGCTTTTGTCACCTATTCCACGGGACCTGACCCAGCGCCTGATACTGCCATTCCCGTGAGAGAGAGCCCAGCCGGCCGGGCATGACATCGCCACCTGCTGTCTGTAAATATAACTGCAACCCCTGAGAGAGAGCGGCCAGCAGTTGAGGTGCAACAGAGCCACCTGCTGTCTGTGGATATAATTGCATCTTTTCCCCTTTTTGGGCACAGCCAAAAGACATTTAACTGTTTGC
>JAWWEE010000105.1:62152428-62230283 GCA_035221455.1 Xenops minutus | reverse complement strand
CTGGCTGCCAGGGCACTGCTGACTCATATTCAACTTGCTGTTGACCAGGACCCCCAGGTCCCTTTCTGTGGCACTGTTTTTCAGCATCTCATTCCCCTGTCTGTATGTACACCCAGCATTTGCCCCATCCCAGGTGCAGAATGCAGCACTTTCCCTTGTTGAACTTCCTATGGTTGGTGATTGCCCAGTGCTCTAATTCGTCAAGGTCTCTCTGCAGGGCCTCCCTGCCTTCCAGGAAGTCACAAGCTCCTTCTAGTTGTGTTGTCTGCAAACTTGCTTAGTATCCCTCCCAGTCCTGCATCCAAGTCATTTATGAAGATGTTGAAGAGCACAGGGCCCAAGATGGAGCTCTATGGAATCCCACTAGTGACAAGTCGCCAGTCTGATGCTACCCCATTCACTATTACCCTCTGTGCTCAATCCATGAGCCAATTGCTCACCCACCACAGCATGTATTTATCCAGCTGTGGACTGAACATTTTGTTCAGGAGGTTTCAGTTGGCAGTAAAGCTGGAAGAATGATAACAGAAAAATGTGGCAAACCCAGCAAAAGAGAAACAATTTTAGATTGGATAATAACTTCTCCTCCTCCACCTAAATTAGGTGTTTTTATAAAAAGTGATTAATTAATGAGCAAATGATCTTTCTTTATAAAGAACAGATGGTGCTGTTAAATGCAAACCAAACAAACCTACTTTTCACTCACATGCAAATCTAAAGGATTAGCTCATCCCTTGCACGAGTCATCACCCTTTACTATGCGTCTCCTTTTTCTTGATACCCATTTAGAGATCTAGCTAGTTCAAACTGTCACTCATATTCAATAATTTTACCACATTCTGACTTCAAAAAGATATTGTACTAGAACAGTTGTCTTGGCTTCACTGTTACGGTGAAGCAACTGCCAACGTGCTACCCCGAGCAGCTCTGCTGCAACAGTCACCCAAGAGAGTGTCAATCACGCCTGCTGAGTAAGTGGAGCATTAAATTATTTTTTTATGCCTGTGTTGTACATGCTGAATCACTGTCATCATACAATCACAACAGAATACAAAAAAGGAAAGGCAGCTAATTAGTCAAGTCAAGGCTGCACAGGCGAACGCAGTATTAATTTGAAAGTGCAGGCTAATTGTTGGACACCAGCATTATGTCACTTAAACCAGATTTATTGCTGAGTCCAGTAAATGCTTAAGAATGAAAAGAACAACAATCCCTTCCTCTCATCTTATTACTGAAAGACTTGAAAATTCCTCTGAGTGTATGTTAGGTGGGTTTTTTTGGCACCCCATCCTTACTGCTAACCTTTTAGAGGACAGCATAATGAGTACACATTCAATCTACTACCATCCCCTCTCGTCACCACAATGAACCCACCAGCTCACAACATTTACCAACAGCCACAATGATTTGCAGGGTTAAGCATCTATTCTAAGATGTCTAAAAATAAAAAATTCTGCAGAAGTGGTTTGAGGACTTTTATGACTGGCAATGAAGTTTGGGTTTTTTAACTTATATTTCAAATATACATGATTCTTGACAGTTTTTGCATTGCCTTTTTAGCTAATTCTTCTCATAACCATATCTATTCATACCAGCTAGAGATGCCAGCCTTATTCTCCCACTGGCCATGTTCTCCATAACCATTTTCTCCCTTTCTTCTTGATTTGAACCTTGAAGTTATGGCAGCTCTTGCCTTCCAAAATTCACTTGTTATTTTAATATGTAGAAAAAAAATATAATACTACTCTTAATTTGAGCTGTAAGAAGGGCATGTGCTAATAGTCAGAAAAAATAACCACCAAGAAAACCCAAGCACATTTGTCTTTCTCAGCAACCCTTCTCTTGTTGCTTTTGACTTGGATATTGGGAAGACAGATTAAGTCACAGTACCATAGAACAACTCAACTTGGAGGGGACCTCTGAAGGTCATTTTACCCGACCTCCTGCTCAAAGTAATTGTATTGGATTTCTCAGGAACTTGTCCAGTCTATTTCTGGATATCTCCAAGGAGGGAAATTCTAAATTCTCCCAGAACAGCAGGCATGGAAGATATATAGGAGATATAAATATGACTTCAAGGCTTAAGCTGACTTGCAATTATTTGGTGTTTGGAACATGACAGAAAAGCAGAGTGTTCCACAATTCCCCAGAAAAAGTCAGATTTTTCTTTTCTTTTATCTTTCTTCACAGCATCTGGCATTGACCTCTGTTAGATGACAAAGCTGCAGGCACTTCAATTTCACCATGCTTGACTTACAACTTTGCAGTTTGCAGAATATCAGAATCATTGCTTCCTATTAAAAATATTATTTTTAACTGCAGTATTTAAGGTAAATGTGCAAAAAAAAGGAAAAAAAGTTCAACAGATCTCCCCTTTGCAAACCACCTGTCACTGGATAGGCCATGGTTTAGGGACTTGGCAGCATTAGGTTTATGGTTGGTCTCCATGATCTTAAAAGACTTTTCCAACCTAAATGATTCTATGCTGGACAACAGAAGTGATCCATTTATTGTACTCTAATATGCATATTTTTCACCATTATTTAGATATATTTGGCAAGGGGCAGACATTTAAGCAACATGGGCTGGGGTTGTCCTGTTTAATAACTCTTAGGTTACTACACATATCTACCAGAAATTTGTTTATGGGTGGGTTTTTTTTGTTTAGATGGTTTGGGTCAGATTTTACTTCTACTGAACATTAAAATAGAGCCTAAGAACAGAAGTCAATCATCATAACTGTGTAGTGATGCATCTAAGAACACTGTCTTTATTTAATGAAATTAAAAGAAAGAAAAGTCCAACAGTTATATGACTGTACATGGCATAGAAGCCAATATTTTGACATCCAGACAAAGTCAGGCATTTTGGAGTCTTGTAAGAAACTGGTTAACATCCTTTTGTGATATGTGCTGCCATTGCAGCCACTAGTATGATTAATTAAATTTATGCCTTCAGTCTCTATTCTAACTGCTGTAGTACCATGGCAGTGCAGCATTTTTCCAATATTATAACAAAATGAATAATCTATATTAATTGGTTTTGAGCAAAGATTTTATATAGAGATGAAAGAATATATAATTCTTGCAGCTAAGCATTTAAATCAAGTCATTTACTGAAAGGTAAACTAGTCTATTTAATAATGAGGTCTATCTACCATGATATATTTATGCCAGGGCTGCAGGACTGATTTACCTAAGTGACACAGAGTCTGCAGGAAAGGGGAACATACACTCTAAAAAAAGAGAGCACAGGTTGTATTTCAAGCATAACTCCTGAATGTTTTCAGAGAAAAAGTCACCACAGCTATAGAAACTTCTAAACAAAGAATGCAATCCATGCTCTACTTGCAGCTAGGCTCCTGAGGAATGTGTACCTCAAGCAACATATCCAGTAGGCATTCAACCCAAAGGACAACAGCCTGCTTGTCTTCTTTTGGACACAAAGACTACTGCCTAATTAAAACAGGGTGTATGAAATGAAGTTTCCTACAGTTGCTAGGGAGTTTGGCAAGTTTTTTTGTAAGCTGCTCTCCATTTACATTCAGATGGTTTCTTTCTGTGGACACAAAAATCCTGAAGGAAATTTATTTGAAATGTCTGGTTGGTTTCTTTGTTGTTGCTGGCTCTGAATCCCCATTCCTGCCTAGCTAACTTGAGCAGGCCACAACTGAGTAGCAGGTTAGGAAAACTGCTATCTGTCTTAGAATGAATCCAAAATACTCTGAGTTGGTTTTAATTCTTTTTAACATGATTAATAGATCTTACCTAAATTCAAATTTACCTAGATATAAAATAACAGAAGAGGAAGCTATACACAGCTTTGTTGGAAATTATTTTAAATTAAATAGCCCACAAACAAAACAGCTTTTTCTTTAATAGAACTGGTTGGAAACAGAGCTTTATGCAACCTACTGTTTACGTGGTGGTTTAAAAGCCTGATTATAACAATCAGCATTTGTCATTTGTAAAAGACATTTAATAAAGCAAAAAAATACCAGATTATATTGACAGGAAAGTGATACTGACTCCTTGAAAAACTAAGTGAAGCTGTAAAATTTGTGTTAATTCTCATTTCCGTTTCAGCATGAAAATCCAGCAACTTTCATTTCCTTAACATTTCTTGAAAAAAGACAAGAGGATGAGAAATCACTTTAATGATACTGTTATGAAGTAAAAAACAAATGATGGAGCTGTAGCTATGATTACAATTATGACTGTGCTTTGGTATTGCACAGCTGATAATATCCTGGCCTTATGTGGCTTGTGCTACTGCTTGAGTTCAATTTCCTTCAGATAATATATTTGGGTCCATAATATGCCTCTTTGGTGAAACCAATAACTGAATCCAGTGATAATTCCTCAGGGTGTTATAATTTATGGCAATTGTCTGTTCCCGCGACTTTTCTCAGTAATTTGTTCCAATGATTAATAGTCCCACCGTTAAAGATAAATAATTGTGCCTTACTTCTAATTTAAATGAGTCTGACCTCAGCATGCAGCCATTTGAGGTTCTTATACTTTTCCTCCTCTAGAGAAAAGAGGTGCTTTGTACCTGGTAGTATCATTCCCCTACATACATTCTGTATATTCACCTCCTTCACTCTGATAAATTGAAATCTCTAAGTCACTTTTTCTAAGAGTACATCTTAAGCCATGTCTTCTTTGCGGCACTTTTCTCCATTTCTCCCAAATCTGCAACTCTGTGTTGAAAGTGTAGACACTAGATGTGTGTGCAGTTATCAGTACTGCTCATACTAACAAAATCATGTTTTTTCCTTCTAGCTATGACCTTCTTGTGCTGTCATAGCACTATACAAAGAACTATTGATGACTGATCTACATTCCTCAAAATTCTTTCTGCGCTTCTGTACTCCATCTGAATGCATGCATTTATTTACATTTGTGTGTAGACAGTAAGCCATATTATCTATCCTATCTCTAAGCCATCAGAGGAGGAAAAAAAATAGAAATCAAAATTCACATTTAAACCTCAAAGCAAGTACAAAATTTTAACAACTATAACATTATAAACTTATATAGTGAACTATCTTGCCTGTGCAGATTCTCACTTCACAGCTCAAAATTTTGATTGCATTTTGTAATCAAAATATGCAAAAAAAATTAAACATAAATACAAAAGGTTAAAGGGCAGCAAACTTCATCTGCAAGCATATTCACTAATTCACTTTGCTTGTCACCCAAAATGAAGACTGTGTATACACACATTTTTCTGAATTAAAATATGACAATTATGTCATATTACCAACTGCAAAGAAAAGGACAACAAAACCAGAAAAGAATGCCAATGCATTGGGAAAGAGGGTTATGCCTTCTCCCTATGAAAACACTGCAAAAAAAAATAGTCATGCTTGACTGCAAAAAACAATGATACCATTTTTTCTTAAAGACCAGTATCTTGCTGAAAGTCACTGAAGATTCCCCAAGGAGAACTTGAATTAGAGTCAGAGGCCAAACACAAAGACATGTCTCTGAAACCTAATCCTCTTGTCCATTTAAAACGCTCCTGCAGCTCCTGGTCAGAAAAAAACACCACTGGGGTTGCACTGTCAGTTTTACTTGTTTTTCTTTGGTGTTTTCAACACCAAATAACTCAAATATCTGAACCAGTATCAACACAACTAAAATAAAATCAGATAACTTTCTCCTTTTGTCACTCAATGTCATATTTTTTTCTCATTCCAAAATACTATCTTCTGGCATTATCAGCTTAACTGTTTAAAAGACAAAAAGGCATTAGAAATTTGTGTGTTATTTCTGTGTGTTTATACAGAAGCTGGTTGCTCTTTCACTGTCCTTCCAAGATGCTCCTGTACAGACATGGATTTAGGTACAATAATGAGCCTCGTGTCTTTTCAGACTTAAACTGAGCCTGACAGCATAGCACAGTAACCCTTAAGAACCAGTCAAAGATGTTCATAAATTAGCTCTAAAGAAAAATTTAAGCAGTAGTAAGAGCAAAGCAAGCACTTATATGTCACTTGAATAAAACTAAAAAAGTCTTCATTCAGGAAACCATTTAAACAGAATCTTTGTCTGTCACAGAACAAGAACTCCTCAGTCTCTCTTGACATGTCTGACAGCTCGCCATGGTTTCCAGCAGACTCCATGCACTCAAACACTCCTCCTCCCCCTGTCCCACATGGCTCCCTTAGACCCTTAAACTTCCAAATCCTCTACTTTAAAGGCTCAGGTATATTGGATTCTCCTGCCACAGCTGCAAAAAAACCATTTTCCTACTTTTTATTTAATCCAGCAATGTCATCAACAACTCCAAATACAGATACAGCAACTCCAGGTACTTCATTCCCGCACCACAGCAAAAATGTAAAGTATTTTGCATTTTATTGTTTGCAAACGAGATACAAAACCGAAGCACTCACTGTGAACATAAAAATTTCACAAGATGTGTTTATAGTTTTCATAACAATCAGAAAAGCATTTTAAAAATCAGGATTAACCTGATTAACCTTCTCTCCACCAGAGCCAGGACCTCTTCTACCTGCTCTTTTTGCGGGCTTTGCGGAGCATCTCTGAAGAGCTCAGGTTTCGTATGGGCAAAAACAGGTGGGACACAACACTGCAAATTACGACTGGGATGCCATCCTCCCATTCTCCTCTGCCCACCCCTCTTCAACAGCAACATGAGTCCCACTAACAGAGAGATTCAGACAATCTTGAGCCTATGCTGTGTGAAGGAGTGGATTGCCTCCTCATCCATTTTTCTCCAGTCTTGCAATTGAATACTATAAATCAATAAACAAGCTGTTAAATTGATTTCTTTTTCCTGGCCAAGACATTAGATGCTGAATTAACTAAGCCTTAAATAAAACAGAATTCCAGGAGAGGAAATTTCACAGTCTGAATTGAATTAACACGGTCAAAAAGCTCCCTGAATTTTCACCCTCTTCCACTTTACAGTAGGAGCTGGAGTCCAGGAAAATCAAGACAAAACCTGTATTAGCAGCACACTATAAACTTCACAAGCACCTCAGGGAAAATCCTACAAATTATGGTTATGGATATTAATAACACAATAAACTAATATTTTAAATGTTTCCTTGTACTTTATTCCCCCCCACCTTAGAACTTAATTAGTTGATGTACTGATAAAAAACTAACCTTTAAGCAACTTTTAAAATTCTTGTGTAGATAATCAGTATATTGAATAATTATTATCACATTTATTAATTATCACAGATTTAGGTGAGGTATGTATTTCCATCTGTATCTTTCAGCTATTTAACCGATGTGTCTCCTGTCACAATTACCAAATATCCTCAAAAGCCTCCTCCAGTGACTTTTGTATGTCACTGGCAATATCAACTCCCAGTTTTGTGTACAAATATTACACAGTTTGCTTCCTTCTCAGCTGTACCATGCACAGGGTAACTCAGCAAACAAGGAAAATAGCAGACTTACTTTCCCCCTCCTCAAACACACAGAAGAAAATAGTACGTTGCAAAATAGTGTAAAAAGAATTAAAGATTTTTTAAAAAATGCAAGCAAGGTTAAAAGTTTTCTAATGGTAACAATGCACAGCATAGACTTAGCAATCCATACTGAGTCATTGTTACAGAAAATTAATTACTTCCTTGTAATAGTGCCAGAATTAATAAATCAGTGTTAAAACCCTGATACAGTATTTCTAAACTGGTTATGTTTTGCTAGCTATCCTCTGAATACCAGCTAAATAAGCCCAAACAAGTAAAAGGCTGAATGCTATCTTCTATTGCAAGGAATCTCTACCTAAGCTGTTTTATTTTTAAATAATTGAAAACTACAATCCATATGTAAAAAATACTGCAGTTCAAGATACACAGTACATAAAATTAGCTTCCTAACTCTGAAAATGGGTTCAGCACACTGACTCAATTTTAAAACTAGGGGAAACAACTGCACTTAGTACTGAAATACACAGCACTCCAAGTTTAAACCAAGATTTAAGTAGTTAGGTCTTCTATGTACCCACTGCATAATGGACCAGCTGCCCTCTCAGTTTATTATCACTTGTGATGATAAATGAATAAATTAAAAAAGCAATCCAAATATTTATTTTCATAATGTCCTAACAGAAAACAGAAAAAAAAAGGAGGAAAAAGCTGTATAGATATAGGTTTTTTTCTGAACTTTGAAAGGCACCTACTGTATTTTAAATTAATTTCTTCAATTTTTCATTTTATTTCACATTCCCCTGTACTTTCAGGCTTTGTAGTACATAACACACAATTCTCTCCCTTCCCTCAAACATATGGGATCATGACCGCACCACTGTGTTATTTTCACATACATGACACTTCTGTAAGAAAACAGAAAACTCTGAAGAATCCTGCTTGCCTCTAATACACAACTTGTAAGGCAAGCAGCATTTGCCAAAACTGTTCTCAGAAGATTGAATTCTCTGTTCTCAGGGCAGACATTCCATTTTGAAGTATGTCACATTATCAAACCATATCAGTCTATAACATCTTTTTTTCTGAAAAGGATACATTTCCATGCTCTTCAGTCAAAAAAAAAAAAAAGTGGGGAAAAAATTTTGAACATTATAAAAGAAAAAAAATATTATATAATCAAGTCACATTTTCAGAGACTTCAAAACTGTCAAAAATACATAATCAGAGATGGAAGAGATGAAACATCTGATGTGGCAATAGAAGGACTCAAAATGATTGGGCAAGAGCAAAAAACCCACAAAGTGGAAAAAAATAAACTCCTTGCATTCCTTTTGCATAGCATTGTTTAACATTTGATATTTACTTCCCAGCTAGTCCATGTGAACTATTATTAAATAAAAGCCTTCACATTTGATATGCCATGAAACTGCTACAATTACTCTCTGATAATCTTGACAGCTACTTTTGACCTTTTGCCATTTGCTGTGATTTTGCATAACAAGAATAATGCATATGACATTTTTACTACAGGAAAACTTATGAAATAGACAAACATTCTAATGATGAGGAATATTTCTTTGTGGTCCAGGTCTAAAGATTTGAGCACCCATCAAGACAGACAAGAATATGGTCATGCAACCCATGCCGTGCCTAGTGCAGGCAGCAGAGCCCACTGCTGGAGCACTGCACACCACCTAGGCTCTCCCAGCTCTTAGAAGCATCATAGTAGGCTTTTATACAGCACAAAGGTATGTCACCTGTGCTTCAGCACTCAGCTGGTAGTACTTACAAGTATCAAGGTTTCCTGTTTAAGATTATATTTGAGATAAGTTCCCACACTCATTTCCTTCCCTCCTTCAACACCATTTCTGCTCCCTCTCCCCTAACATGCATCTTCTGGAATCCTTAAGAGGACAATGGTTGTGTTCCTTGACAAAATAGATGAAAACCATGACCAGCATCAATTCAGGAACCATGACTGTGTATAAATATGACTTTAATAAGTAGCAACCTTTGATGCCAAACAGAAATAAACTAGGCTACAAAGCAGATTGCCTTAATCAAGATAATACAATGCTGAAATGGTAATATTGAAATGGGTCTAAGGTTTTGATAGTTCTGGATACCAATTATCAAGAAAGGTAAAAACTTAAGATCAGCCTGTCCTCTTGATTGTATACCTTATCCCCTCCATCTATGGAAATGGTAAAATTTTATTAGTGCCCTGTTTATCTGCCAATGAAATGTATTTAATTTTCTATCGATTCTTTCACATCTTTTTGGTTAAATCAAGGGTTAAATGTAAGACATAAAGCATAGAAACTTCAAAAATTACAATTTATTGCATCTATGTTTTGTATATGCAAGTTATCATCTCTGGCAAACATTACTCTGTAAAACTTGCAGTGAATAATCCCTTTTCGGCTGTATTAAAAAAAAGCAGTTACAAAATGAGCATAAACTTACCACCTACTTACACATTTTTGCTCTTCTGGCCACAGGGCATCACAATCTGTACTAGAATCTCATGCAAATGAGATTTACTGCAATTTACGCTTCTACATATGGGAAAGAAAGTAATTTGGGGAGGGGGGGGCGGGGTGGGAACTAAACCAAGATGTTTCTCCTAACAGATGTCTCTTCCTCCCTGAATGCCTGTTTGGACTTTGCATCTCTCAAAGATCAAAGTGAATTTTAAACTCATTGTATCATTTAGTGTCTTTTTTCAGAAATCAGATTATGTAACACCTGCTCATCTCTTTCCCTCCACCTTCTTAGGTTTGGTATTGGACTGAGGAGCTGAACATCACCTGCAGAAGGAGAGCTATTAACCCCCTTGTAAGTTCATAACCACAAGTCACTTTGCAGAGTACCCTCAGTGTTTAGAGATACCTCATTTCATGATAAAGGACAGTTAACACCTGTAAAGTAATTATATCTACCAAATGTTGTTGGACTGAAATTTGAATATGTAATTGTTCCTGCCATCTGTTAATTATAATAGTCGAACCACTTATTTAATCATATACATTTACTTGACACCTACAAACTTTTTAATAACTTTCACAAATGCTATCCTAGTGCTCAGGCAGAACTAAGGCACCATTTATGTGTCCCACAATGAAATGACACCACTATACACAAGGCCAAATTTTCCAGCAGCTCAAAAAGATGAAAAGGCAGTTAGTGCCAGGCATCTCCCCAGCCTCTATCAGTGCTGGCTAACAGCCTCAGGGACCAATGCAGGGCTACCAGAGGAGGCAGGAACATTGCAAGAAGAATGGCTGAAGACCCAGGGGAGAAGGGAGAAAGATGGTGGGTCACAATGTGGAGGGAGTGACAGCACAACCTGATTTACTAAGAAAGCTGCCCAAGTACTCCGCAGGTTAATGAATGCTTCTTCTGAACATCTAAAGATAAGGAACCCATACTACTCACATCACAGCTTTGGCATTGAGCTCACTGTGTTCCATCTAGTCCTTCCGAAAGCACCTACATCCAACTGAGGTTGCTTTAAACCACCACAGAACTGCAGGCAAAATTGAATTTTGCTGTTTTCCAAGGATAAGAGGACATGCATGCATTGCCCTTGCTGTAGTGTTGGAGGGGGTGTTTGAAGGCAGTTTCTCATGAGAACCTCTCCCACACCTCATAGCTAGTCCCCTTAGTGCTCCTGGAGCTTACTGCCTTGACACATGGGAACCCAGCCCAAATTAGCACCATCCTGCCTCCCTCTTTTCCCCAGTGGTACTAAGAGCATAAGCAAGGTAGGAGAAAAGAAAAGCAGATCACGACTCATTTCCCTCATTCTAGGAGGCAGAAAGGACAAGAGGTTTTCCTCATTAACACACACCAACTCTCAGTCTTGGATAGTAGCTGAAGCAGCAGTGGGGCAGTAAATCCACAACCACACCATGTTTTGCAGACATTTTACCCAGCTTTCCACTCTTCCTGCACCTGCAGCCACCTGGTGGCTAGTAATCACTGTGCAGCTACAGTTAGTCTATGAAAAGTGAAATATGGAATAAAACAACTTACTGGAATGTGTAACATAATTCTCTGGGAAATTGCTTTAATAACAGAGATGGGATAAAATGGTGCTGTACATGCATTTTGGAGATCAGCAGCCTAAACTACTCTGAAACTTTTGATGCAAATTTCAGTGTCTCTAAGATTACCCTTCTGAGTTTCTGTTGCAAACACAGAGTCATTAAAAGCAAACCAAAGCACTGCTGTTAACCCAGCATTGTAAGAAAATAAGTCCATCGGTTAAAAAAAAAAAATAATCAAAAGTTAAGGCAGGTTCTTACCATTTGCACATTTGAATGGTTATTTTAACAGCCAATATTTTCATGCATCTGGACATGTCCACATTTCTTTCTATCATGGAGAAAAAAAACCCCGGAACTTTAATTAAGGAAAATTTAACTTTTTAAGAATAAAACCCCTTTGTATCAGTATATCTTTGAAAGTAAGGTAAGAAGCATGCATAAAAATTCATTCAAGAGGATGGCTGTCATCTTACAGAAATCAATTTATAACCTGGTACAATAAAGCAAGTCCCATCTTATCTCTCCATCTTCACAGCTGGTTATATTCCACACTGCTCAAAACTGCTGACCTTTCCTAAAGCTGCCTAAAAATTTCCTCTGCTGCGTGAACATTAATCCAGAACTCACAGTTGAACTCTGCTGGTGATCAAGTTCAAATAGCTGCGACAATATTTCCAGCCCAGTGTGGTGGTGGTGGGATAGCAGCTGCACAGGCACAGGAAATATAACCTGGTTGGCTGCAAAATCCTGGGAAACACTGGGACAGGTACAACTCAAGGTCATCTCTACCCTACAGGAGAACAACTCTGTCTAACATGGAAATAATGGTATTTTTCATGTGATAAATGCAAATACAGCTCTCAGAAAATTGGCAGCAGCCTTATGCCGGACACAAGTCGAGATGTTCTTATAATGTAAAAGTAGTTTTTTTCTAGCAATTCAATTCAAAATACAAAGAAATGAATTCAGAGAAATTTACTTTCTAATTTACAGCTACTTCACATATCTGCTGGTTGATGAATTACATCTATTGAATCCTCTAAAGAGAGTGAGTTACTGTCCCTAATACCCAGAAATGAGCTACAAAACCGAGAACCTTGTTTAGATCAGGACTATAAGTGCATTTTTAGCTCGGAAAGGGAAAAGGCATGCGGTGCCTCCTTCATTTCTAGTGAACACCCTATATTTGTCAAACTGCCCTGACTTCTCTGGGAAGCAGCTGCAATATACCATTATGCTTTCCAGGCAGAAATGCAACACATGAGGCTGGAGCCAAGGGTCGGTTGAAAGACACATCCATCCCTGCTCCAGGACTGAAAAAGGCAGGATGGGGGATGTTGTCTTTGAAAAAAGTTAACAAAAAGCTACCAGTGGTCCCATCAGGGTGTTAGGGGGCTTGGGGGCTATCTGGGGGGTGAGAGCAGTGGGGAACTCCTGGGGAAGGCTGGGCAGAGCCTCACAGCTTGGGTTCCTAGGTACACAGACGTTATCTTTCTGCACACACCATAAAGACCTCAGATACCTTCAAAAACTTCTTCAGATATGCAAATAATGTCTCTATAGAAAATTAGGAGAAAATTAAGAACTTTTTATTTAAATTAATTATGCTTAACTCAAAGGTTGTAATTAATGAAGATGTCAGCAAGTAACTTAAAACATATTCAAGGAATGTGTAAAACGAAGCCCTAGACCACAGTTATCTCTCCCATTTCTCAAAGGTTTTCTATGTAACGACAGCTTGCTAAAACATCAAACTTTCTCTACAGAAATAAGAAATATATTACAGTCACACACTGTGACTTTTTCCAGCAAGGATTAGACAAATTAAGTATCAGGTATCATCAGGTATCATAAATACATCACAAAGCACTATGGGCTCAAGTTTTAACATTCTAGTTATGGCTGTATTGATCTTACCATTTATTTTGATACTAGTTTTCCCTTTTTCTCAATCAAGTGTCACTTTAAAAGCATGTGAATGGTATTTGGTGAGGACAAGCACTGTTGGGCACTCTGCCAAGGACTGTGAATGCTTTGCGGCAGCTGAGAAAGAGAAAAAGGCACCGGTCTGAACACTGATTCAGAAGGAAAACAAAGAAAACTAGTCTAAAAATTGGAGATTCAGGGAAGACACTGGCAAAAATCAGTGCAGAGCTAAAGAATCTAAATACACTTACAATACACACCAGCAGCTCAAGTGAAAGCATACAAGTTTTCATTACCGATCACTGTAAGAATTTTTCATATTGTTAAAGACAATAAAACTGTAAATTAATTCAGGCAAAATTATTGAGCTTAGAATTGAACTACATTCTCTGCTTAGACATCTTCTTAATTAATAGCTGAATTTGATGCTAAACTGCTTATTGCCTATTATTTACTTCCATATGCCAAAGAAGGTAACTATGGATTATTTTCACATTTGCCAGTCATACAGGCACATAACTTACCACATCAATAGCGCACTAAACACGTAGAACAAAATTACTAATTTTCTTCAAGAACATCTTTTACCCTAGCAGAGGCCTCCCTTGCCCTTCACATAGGCTAAGCTGTGCCTCTCACTCGTCCTGGGAAGCTACACACACAGTCCAGGGACTGTTCAGCAGACAGAGCCATTCACTCTCAGCATGGGCCCATATGCCCTAAAGTTTGCTTGCTTTTTTTTCAGATGTACCATTGGGTCTTATAAATTTTATAATTTTCCCCCATACAGCTACCTTCCTATATCATTGGCTGTCACAAATACAACAGTACTATTATTTCTAAATATTTTGCAGAGTAAATTTATCACCGAATCCAGCTGTAGCTGAAAAAAATGAGCAGTTCTGTAAGGTTGTTCCCCAGGATCCCAGTGCAGAGACCCAGATGAAATTCTATCAATAGCCATTTGTGAAAGACCTATTTTAATTAGACCTACCTAGAATCCCTCCAAAACTTACTGAGAATCCAGGGTTTTGAGAGTGGAGTCCAATTTCTTTCATCAAAAAGGGTTTTTTTCTCTTCTTGAAGTCTTTCGCCTTGTTTGACAGTGAATCTCAACTTTCTGCAAATCCAGTAAGGGTCTTGCTGCCAAGAGACCCCTTTATTAAATAACTGCTTCTTTACGAGACACCCCAGAGCACCATCATCCTCTTCACTGAATGAGCTAAAGATTACTGCTAATGAGACAATTGCACATTATCTCACCACGCACCCTGAAGAGGAAGAAATAAGAGATTGCACTGGCAATCAAAATCTGGCATTTCCTAACTAACAAAGGCTTGACTTTGACACCTGTGTGTAACTTTTAGTTCACAGAACATTCTGTGCTATTATGCAGATATTCAGCAGAATCATCAATAGCTTTTAAGCTTTCAAGTCCCCAGTGGAGACACCTGCAGCTTTGAGGCAATGGGGCAACAGGGAGGAATTGACAACCTAGTGACATGGAACATCATTTTTCAGGGATGACTTTGTTGTCAGTTCCGCAGCTTTATCCTGCATTTAAAAAATAGTGAGATGCAGTGATCCTGGACTGCATTTCAGGCTCTCTTCTCAGCTTTCTATAAATCTGATGCTTTCTTATCTATCCTCTGGGCTGTCCATGACCCACATGTAATTTTCCTCTTACTTAACTCCTCTTGCCAGTATTACTGCTCACATCCAGACTCTTATTTTTGTCTCCAGGCTTCTCATCACAGTGATTGCATTCCAGTCTGTCCCACTCACAGCATCACACAATGGCTAAGGTCAGAAGACACCTCTGGAGATTGTCTAGATCAACCTCTCTGGCTTAAGTGGGGTCACCAACTGCAGCAGGCTGTTCAGAGCACTGTCCAGACAGGTACTGAATATTTTCATGGAGGGCAACTCCAGAGTCCCCCTGGGCAACCTAGTGCAGTGTTCAACTACTTTCACAGTAAAGTTTCTTCTTATGTATTTCCCTTATTTTAGTTGTGCTCACTACTTCTTGTTTTCAATGGATACTTGTACAAATGGATAACTTCCCTCTAAACCTTCCCTTCTCCAGACTAAACATGACAGCTCTCTCAAACTCTTCTTTTATGGCAGAGACGCCAGTCTTTTTGGCCCTAGTTATTCCACAAACTTCCTCTTCCTAGTCCCATCTTTGCTGTCTGCCCCAGCTCTATAATCTTTTTTCTCTTAGCTCCCACTCCTCTTAACTCTTGCCCAGCTATTTCCAGTCCCTATCCTTGTTTCCTCTGCATTGCTACTTTCCAGGTCCTATTGAACCTATGCTCTGCTCTGTTGAACTGACCTTCAGTCTCTGTTCTCCCCCTCACAGAGACTTTCTGCCAAGATTTTTTCCCATTTTGCAGGTCTCTTTCATTTTTTTCACTCCCTTCCTGTGATGCCAGTAAATTACCAGACTATGAAGAGCACAAGGACACACACATGTGTCCTACTGTGTTCCAGGAAACTACTTTTAGCAATCCAGAATGTCAGCAATAAAAATGTGCTCAACCTCTAACAGTACTGGTCAGTGATGTCAAAATGCTACAACCTTTCTTAGATTTTAAAGCTATGCTATTATCTGTCCAGTGAGAACAGTATATTTTATGATACATTTCAGAATCTATAGGGGGTTAAACTAAGTTCTTAGCAAGTCTGCCAAGATGTGGTATTTCAAAGGCTTACGACTCCAACAGGATTCTCACAGGAATAGAAAAAGCCACTCTCAACACAAATTCAAGCATCAAGACCTTGTTTGAAAGCTTAGGGACATCATATTGTTTCTGTATTTTTTATGCAAACAAACATATAGCACTTAGTCCTGGCATTCAGAAATCTCTAAAATCTTTAAGCTGATTTTTTTTCCCCATGCAAAAGACAACTAAAACTCTAAAAACCTGGCAAGGGAGAACAAGGCAAGCAATAAACATTTCTGTAACTAATGGCTTGTGGCATTCAGCTTGGTAAACACAGCCAATCCCACAGAACAGCTCCTGCACACTTTTAATATTGTTAAGGAAACATTTTCCATTTATAAAATTGAGTTTTATCAAGCTCTGACAAGACTTATAGGCCTCCTGGGCACAAATAGTACCAAACCCAATCCTAAATTAAATTTAATTATCTTTAATAAAACCCAGAACTACTAGGAAATATCTATACATTTTTACTCTCTCTTAAACCTCTTTTGCCCATGTCTATGTCGCCTTTGGTATTTATGCTTTCAGAATGTAAGAAAAGTTAGTCAAATATATTAATCGTGTTCACACTCTGAAAAAAGGGGGGAAAACACCAGCCAAGGCAAACAAGGAAGCATTTCTTCATATCTTTTTATGTGTAAGAGTTTATGGAGTGTCATCAGATAACTCCACATCCAGACAACTGTCATTCCAGTATTCAATAAACAGGTCCACACCAACTGCACTGTAAAAAGCTGTAACAGTTCAATATTTCTCCTTCAGCATAGTGCAGTTTTTAACTTAACTTTACACAATAGGTTTATTGTGCATATTTAGGATAGAAACCTTTTTTTCTATCTGTTTAACATTGCCACTAAGGATTCATTTCGAACTAACTCACATCCCAACCCAGAACATTTCTCTTTCTGAGTATAATCTGACCAGTAAAAAGATACTTTCCAATACCACTGTTTATAAAAGTGCAGAACAGATTATCCCACAAGTTACTTTCTTAATTTAGTGTCAGAATAAACTGCAAGAAGCAAGGGAATGGAAGAAATTCAGAAGTGTGAGAATATACACCTAAGAAATAAAAAGGTGTTTATGAATATTTGCCCTCTTCTATAATCCTCCAAATTCATAAGTCTGTGTTATTCACAGAACTGCAAGTTGAGGCAGTATTTAAGAATAGATCTTGAATTAACTTTTTTTTTTTTTAGCTTCCTTCAAACTTGCGTAAATCCATTTATACATTTCACTAAAATGGGTATCAGTAGAATCTTACTCACTCAAGCTACATTTTGGGGGACTCAGTCCAAAAAATAACGAAACAGCAGGGGAAATGCATCATAAAATAAACTGTTCTCACTGGACAGATATAGCATAGTTTTAAATTCTAAGAAAGGTTGTAGCATATTTTGAAAGAGCCAGAAAATCTTGCAAAAATGGAAACTTTCATGTCAGTCATTCTGCATTAAATCTTTGCTCAGAGGTAAGGACAGATTGCTACTTCGCATGGATAAATTAGGAAATACAATGATGAGTAAGACCTCCTCCTCTTCAGAGAAAATCCATGATACTTTAAAGTAGAAACCTACAATAGATATACTGTGCAAAAGATGAAGTAATTGCAGCAGCCTTTGTATAATTAAAAGCAGTTCTAATTCTGGCATTCTGTCAAGCATTGGAATACAAGCAAGTGTTTGTAATCATGGCAGCTTTCCAAATCCAAGATGTGCCTGACAGGAGTAACTCCTTGTCTTGGTAACTGCACATGATCCACTAATGGTGGTGCTTTGAAAGGAAACCTGACCTAATGGAAATCAATAGGAAACTTTGGCAGATCAGGTATGCATTGTGCTCTGTCCCTACCCAGGATGGTGAGTCATTTAGATGCACAAAATGAAGTAATTAGGCAACACTGTTGAAATTCACTGGTTATCTCTAGAAAGCTTCTTTCAACGGTGACCTTTGTAATAGATAACAGTATTTCTATCTCAGGGTAGCTATAGTAGAAGAGCTTCCGGTTACTGGGGAATGAAAAGAAAAAAAAAATGTGTGTGGGGGATTTGATAGGAAGTACAATGTCATCCCTTAGGTGTCAGTGCATAGTACAGTTTTGTGGTAGGAAACCCTATATAGTGTATACATAAGCAATATGCATGCAAGGAACTGAGTTTTGTAAAAAGGAGACAATTTCCTTCCTTCTCTCATAAACATAGTATAGTTAACCATCTAACCACAAAGAATCTATCTCTACCACTTCTTCATTATGTCAAATTAGTGGTAACTAATGCCGTGATGATTCATAGTAGGATTCAGAATTGTCTTAGTGGCGTTATTAGCTGCTCTTTTTCATTCTGATCCTCTCCTCAAAGTAGACAATCACCCTGTGTATTTCACACACAAAACATTTAAGTAAATTACTCACTTATGCATATGCATCCCTTCTTTAAAGATAAAAATAGGCCTTTTCTTCATTCACGAATGGTAAAGCACTTCTGTTGTTATATTTTACCATAGTGATTTCTGACAGTGCAAAAAACCCCAACCAACAGAAATCTGTGCACAGTTAAAGGACAATTTGACAGAAGTTTAAAATCAGACAGAAGTTTAAAATCAGACAGTATGTATATATATATATATCAGACCACAGCTTTCAAGGGCATATTTCCCCATAGAACTTGAAAAACTAAGGAAAAATAAAGCATGACTGCATGATTTGGGATACGAGTAAGGAAGGACAGAGAGGAATGCTGGTTAATATTTAATTTCACTAACTGCTTAAACTCTATACGTGTGGTTTTCCTGGAAGTTAATGTTTGTCACCAGATTGCTCTTTGACTAATGAAAAAGAAAAAAGTCTACAACCAGATGCAGAGTCAACACAAGAGTGCACAGTGAAGTAACTGAAAAACTCTTTGCTGATATTTACAGTGCAAGTATAAGGAGATTACAGTCAATAGATATGTACAAATAATAGCAATTATTCTGACCACAGTGAAGTATTTCATTACCTCAACATTGTTGAGGAAAAGGGCAGAATTTTTTTTAAGGGTCTATTTAATTTTTCATTATGGAGTCCCATCAGTCAGCCAGCAAACTGCATTCTTGCTAAAATAACAGAGAGCTAGGAAACAGGGATATTAAGCAACAGTTCATAAGAAAGATGGTAAGATTTGACCCCCTCCCTTTCCTTGCTGTTAAACAGGTAAGCATAGCATGCAACATTTGAAGCGCCTGTGGAGTTTCCCCTGTTGACAGAAAACATCAACAAACTATACAGCTCTAGCACATTTAGAGAAAATGAAATGTTGTCTTCAAAGGTCTTGTAACAGAATGATACAAATACATCTCCTTTTAATGAAAAAGTGACCTACAGAGAGAGAGAAACTGTGTTTTCTTTATTAACTTTATTCTTACTTTCTACTCACCAGGCAGGAAGATCTCTTTCAATATAAAACTGACTCCTCATAAGGCCAACTACAAATCCCAGGTATCTGCTAGGCTTCTAAAACAAATATAATGCCAGAGAGATTTCCATATGTGTTCATATCAGCACCTACACCATAGTAGCCCATAATAATTACCAAGGTACAAAAAAATGAGTCCCTTTTATTCCAATACCCATCACCTCAGTATGATTGCTTTCCAAAGGAAAAACATGTTTCTTCAGGGGATAAACAGGAGTGCATTGGGAATAGCAGAACTCAGACTCGTCCTCTTAACATTCAAAGAATATGCACAGTGTTGTACAGCAGGTCACAGTGTAGACAACCTTTGATCAGGATTCTTGAATGCCACACCTGTTCAAATCATACACACCTGCCTGCAACTGCCATCTAGCACTGGCTAATCCATCTCGGGTTTACTAATTTTACTCTCTCAAAAGCTCTGTATTCCCAAAAAGGCTGCTTTTGATTTTACTTGAAGGCCACCAGTACTTTAGATTTCTTTTTAGTCTTGAAAAAAAACTCTGAGACATCTCACCTACAGCCTGTGTCACACCCAATTTATTTTATGAACAGCTGTGGAATTTGATCCTCAAATTCAACAGATCTGTTATTAGAAAGTGCAAGTCACAGGACTCAGAAAGCAAAAAACTAACACATCTTCTTCCTACTAATGTGCAGCATGGAAAGAAACTAGCCAAACAAGCCAGCAGCCAAACGGAAAGTAGGAGGGAAAAGAAAGTATCATTGAAGTCACATTACAACTGTGGAATGCTGAGAAAGTCACAATTCTGCCCACTTGATTTATTTAAACTTTGGAGAGTGTTTCCTTTTAAAAACATGTTTCAATGCAGAGTGCATAACTATACTACTTTACATAACTATAAGCAAATCCTATAACCTCTCTACTTTTCTTTCAGGCATGCTATGATTCTGTCTAATCAGGATAAAGAATTCACCCTAATGAAACTTAAATATATTAGTGACAGTCGAGCATGTTTTGCATTATATAGCTAGGAAAATTACATATCTCTCCCATATAGAGATTAACTTCAGTAACCCCATGAACAATAATTACAATCAACTAACACGAAAACACAACACGACAAAATGCACCCTGCAATTTATCTCCTCGACAAAATTACACTGTACAGAAGAGAAGGTATTCCATCACTTAACTCACAACTGATGCACCAATAGGCTAATGAAGTTCCTTCACTTACTGCAGATTCCTTCAAATCACTAGCCAGCTAAGATGAAACATGCCATACACATAGCCTCTTTTAGGCATTAACATGAATGTAATCCAACTGATTTCTATACTATAATTTTTTAATCTTTTTTTTTTCTGCAATGAAAAACTCAGAACAAGATAGCTGTTATTTGCACTTCAAATAGAATGGCATGGGTTTCAAATGGGAAGACAAATAAACCCAAACCCACCTTCAAACACATTAATGGGATTAGAGTTAAACCAACAAGAAATGCAAACAAACTTTTAAGAAGCAAAATTTAAAACTTCACTTTCATTAAGAGTAATTGTTTTCATCTTGACATGACCAGAAAAAAAAGAAGAACATCACTAGTTATCATATGCAAGGGTATCCATGATTGTAAACCAATTTAAACAACGGAAAGAAACATCTTTTGAGCATCTTGATGAAAAAGAAGGAAAACATGACATTAGGATGGAAACCCCAAAACTGTATCCATAATAGATAAAATCTGGGGTCAAAAAAGCAGTTTGTCTTATGTTAGAAAGAATTTACAGTAAACCTCAAAAATTGCCTTTCTTCTACCTTTTCTTCAAGTGCAGGTAGAATTAATTCCATTTATTCCAATAAAAACACAATTAATTACACTTCATGCAAAATACTCTAAATCAGTCAGATTTGTGTTTAATAGAGCTTTAATGTGTTAAAAATAAATACCAATAATACAAAAACAAAAATGTATTTCAAAATAATGGATATGCTGTTTGGGAAAACTAAAAATACAAAACCATGAATTTTGCAGTGTCAAAACATATGGGACAGAATATTTGAAGATAAGATAATTTCTGCTTAAATGAAAAAGCAATTATCTCTACCTCTGTATTTCATCAAGATACTACAATTTCCTATTAAAAAAACTGGAGGCTAACTATGCACACATCATTCTCATTGTATATATTCTCCCTGCTTCTCTCTGCACATCATTTTACAAAGTGCCTCGTAACTGTTGATAAAAGTGTATTTCATGACAAGGGAAACCAAAAGAAGGGACTAAAGAAAATTTTCTACTTCAGCTTCATCATCTTTTACATTACTTACAATTTCTGCAGGAAGAAAAACATCCTCTGGTCCTCAAGAGGAGCAACAGTTTGCAAAGATTTCTTTTGATATTCAAAGGGTGGTAAGACATGGCACAGGTTGCTCAGAGAAGCTGCAGATGCCCCAGCCTCGGAAGTCTTAAAGTTTGGGTTGGATGGGGCTCTGAGCAACCTGATGTATCAGAGAATCATATTACAGCATTGATCAGGTTGTCAGGGACATGGTCTCACATGACGTCCTTGTCTCTAAAACAGAGAGACACAGACTTGATGTGTGGACCACTTGGAGGATAAGGAATTGACTGAACAATCACACTCAAAGATCTGTGGTCAAGGGCTTGATGTCCAAGTAGGCACCAGTAACTAGTGGCATTCCTCAGGGGTTGGTATTGGGACTGGTGCTGTTTAAAATCTTTATCAGTGACACGGAACAGGGACTGAATGCTCCCTCAGAAAGTCTGCTGCTGACACCAAGCTGTGTGATGCAGTTGACAGCCGGAGAGAAAGGACTCATGGGCTTGAGAAGTGGGCCCATGTGAACCTCATGAAGTTCAACAAGGCCAAGTGCAGGGTCCTGCACCTGGATCAGGGCAATCCCAAGCACAAATACCGGCTGGGTGAAGAACAGTGATAGGAGAGAATGACCTTAAACCGAAAGAGAGTAGGTTTAAATTAGATGCTAGGAATCCTTTCCTGTGAGGATGATAAGGCACTGGAAGAGGTTAGCCAGACATGCTGTGCATGTCCCATCCGTGGAAGTGTTCAAGGCCAGGTTTGGATGGGGCCCTGAGCAACCTGGTCTAGTGGAAGGTGTCCCTGTGTGTGGCAGGAGGATTGGAACTAGGTGATCTTTAAGATCCCTTCCAACTAAAACCATGTTATGATTTGATATTTTAATGATGATTGCCTTGAGTGAATTAAGGTACACTGATAAGTAAAAAAATATTAATGCATTCATTAATTGAATTAGACTCTATTTTAAAATCTGATGTTGTCAATTACTTTAGGTGTGCATCGTAAAGAACATGCAGTAACTTAGGCTACCAGTAAGAAATTCCAATGATGTTCAGTAACTTCTTAAACATCTACCTGACTTGAAAGTCAACTATGAGTTAACATTTGTATTACAGGATAATGAAGTGAATCATTTACATGAACATTATTTGTACAGTTGGGCCTGGACTTTGATTCTGTATAAAATTAAAAGCTCTTGCTTTTAGTGATATCTTTATCCTAGTGAAAAAATCTCAGACTTTCTCAAAAGGGGAAAGAGGTGGAGGAGTGCAGAAATAATAAATAAATAATAATAATAGAAGTAGCTTCTGATCAGAATGAAATCATAAACTCTTCTGTGAAAATCAACAACACCCTGCAAGCTTGATATCCCCCAGTTATCACACCCCTAGGAGGGTGCAAGAGTAGCTCTGTGAGAAGCTGAAGAAGCAGCACAAATTCATTCATTTTGAGTTTTAAAATTCAAATTGAGCTGCCTGCAGAGAAACTGATAAGCTCTCTAGTAGAGTATAAAGTGTACACAGACCTTAAGATCTAGCACAGGTGGATTATGTGTAATGAAGTAAAAGGAATAAATACCATCTAGGGTGAACAAATCCATCACAACAGTTATCCATGCAAGCAAAACAAGCAAAAACTGCAGCCAGAGTTATGAATTTAAATATCTAAAAGAGTATATAAACATTATATTTACAAAAATGTGTCTTAGAGTTTTGAGTAAAGTGGACTTCCATGGTACACATTATATTTTTAGGAGAACATAAAGCAGAAGGTAAGGACTTTTCTTCTTCAACTTTTGGTTAAAAAAGAGTGACCAGAAGCAGGAAGGAAATTTTTTAAAAGAAGGTAAGTTAAGGAGCATAAACTGTCACAATTATCCATATTTTTATAGGGGAAAAAAAAAAAAAAACAAACAAGTCCAAACATGAGAAAAGGGTGATAATCCTGCCTTTTTCTACAAAGGATCTTTTAGCCAAGCAGCCATAACATTAAGGACTCATCTAACTTCTGCAAAGCATTTATCCTTAGACCTGTCACCAAGATAAATCAGTCACATGTATTTACTTGAAAACAGTAGATTTCTTCAGAAATACCGCTACATCCATACTTTATTACATGACTTAGTTGAAAAATTAAATATATATGTGTTTGGTTTGGGGAGGGGGTGAGTGTTTCGTTGTCCTTTTTAAAAAAAAAATAAAAAATACAGCTAATAGGCTAATCCATAGCAGACAACAAATAAGCAGCATCAATATTCATTCTACTCAATTACCTAGCAATATCCTGAACTTCTTTGCACTGCGAAAATATGAATGTCAAACCAGAGCTTAGCTCTGAAAAAGACCCAACATCCCACACAAATGTATCCTATCCTACTACATATATGTATATAAAGAGATATATATGATTTTTTAAAAAAATCTGACCAAAAGCTGCTTCAACCTTTGTGTCCATGTACTTATTTTCAGTAATAGATTACAGTTTGACAATAGAAAAATACGTAATGACCAAGATAAAAGCAGAAAAAATTCTGGGGGAATTCTGACTTATGAAGTAATGTTGAGAATACGTTACATGTTGTAGGCAGCAAAAGGAAAGCCAACATGAGAGTTTCTTGCATGACATTTTCAAAGATGAAAACAGTAGTTTTAGTTATGGATTTCTAGCTTTATATTAGATATACTTTCTAACATTATATTATATATATTAGTAAACACTGTTTTTTGTTGATTTGTTTTAGCATGACAAGCAGACTTAATGTTAACAAACCCAAGTTTTTCTATTACTAAAAAAAATATTTTTAGCAATATTTATTGTCTTTTCGTATGATCAACACTGGACTGAAATGTATTACTGGAAGCTGCTACCACATCGAAGTGTAATAGAATTAAGGAATGAACACCTTCTCTTTCATAAAATCAGTGGGAATTCAGAAAAAGTCCTCTGAAATTATGCCACACAGTGGTCCTGTTTTGTCTGTTGAACAGTGATTATACTGCAAGAATTTTAGAAGCTTGAAACAAAGCAGAGTAATTATAACTCTAAAGAGATGGTCCAGTCTAATTTGTCAGAAGAACTAGATTGGTGTTTTATGAAGGTGTATTTCCCTTTCCATCGCCTCTTCTCATCTCATCCTGCTCCTCTCCAATCCTTTAACCAGCACCAGCCTAACCTTACCACAAACACACCCCCAGCTGTCTCCTCTAACTCAGCATCACTGTACTTCCCAAGGCCCAAGAGACATAAAACAGGAGAGGAAAATGCAGCTGAGGCTTATCTCAAACAACAAAGTTGCTGTTGCTGCTGTTGAAGGTGCAAAGGAACTAGGAACGCTGCCAGGGCTAGAGGAGGCTGCCCTGATTGCCAGACTTCAGTTGAAGAAGCCACATCTCAGTGCTTGTTAGTCTGCACCTCTTCTCTTAGGGCAACTTCTTCAAGCCAACAAAAAGACTCCATCCCACTCTGGCCTGCTTGAATAAATGCCTATTTATTGCAACTCACATACACATTCAAGGTTGTCATGCACTATCTTTTATGTAACACCTCCATCTCTGAAGGGGCCACAACTCTGAAGCAGATAATAGGGTTACCCAAGTTCCTGGGTGCTTTCTTCTGTTGGCTTTGGTTCATTTTCCCTAAAGAAATGCAAGGCTTCTTATTCCTTATCCAAAACCTTTCCTGATCACAATGCCTCAAAAAATCCCCCCCAAAACTACCAAAAAAACCCACCAAACAACCATTAGGGTAAGGTGGCTAAGCCAGCAACATCCCATGTTTTCATTGAGCTTTACCTCTGTCAGTCTCTTGTTTTTTCTTTCAAATTATTTACAGCAAGGACTGATTTTTTTTTTCCCCTTCAGACTTGTACTGAGTCCAGCAGAGAGGAGTCTTAAGTTATTTCAGAGGAAAATGGATGATTTTCTGCAACACGGAGGAGATAATTTTTAAATTTCCTAACATTGGAAGCAATTGAGTTAAAAAGAAAGGAAAAACATATAACTGCCTGGAATAAACATTAGTGAATGTTGTTCACCATGATAAATCACAGCACATTAGCAAATATTCTAAAGCATTTTGATACCCAAGTAATTTTGAAAATAGGAATACATTTCAGGAAAAAATTATATGGTAAGTGAGCTGGAGTGCAAATTAGCATTGGCTGTAATTCTCTTCCATTTAATTTGTTATTTTGGGCTCACTATATATGGGCAAAGTCTCAGAAAACTAGTGTTGCTTTACTGCTGCATTTGCAAATGTGTACTGGGGCAGTGGCAAGTTGTAGCAGTGAAACTAGTTTCATATCTTGTTTGCAAAATCTACACACAATGCACAATTGCTTCAAACATGAACATTTTTCAATACAAATGAACAGTCTAAAAACCATCCACCAGAGGGGCAAACCAGAAACATTCTCCATTTTGTTATAATTAGCAAATCATTTACTTTAGCTCAGTACATTTGTTCCATCTAAGCTGAATTTTAGCTTTTGCATACAAATGAGCAAACCTGCCAGAAATTCACCAAAAGAGCAGATTTGGCTTTCAGATTCTCAGCTTTGAAGTAATTCTCTTTTAGCATATATTCACAATTTTCATTCTCCTCAATAATTACCCTTTCCACACTTCAAATTAGATATAATTTAGAGAAAGTATTGACGATATTTAAAAATACCTGTTCTAACATTAAAATCACTACATTAAGAACAGCCAATTTAAAAATCCAACAGCCAAATAAAAAATTTGAAAAAAAAAAATAAAAAGAGCAATAAATATCAAGATAGTTCTGGCATTGGAAAGCAAAATGTTGATGAGGATTAAAGAGAAGAGACTTGCAGAATTTGAAGTTGTGGATGGAAGTCTAAGATCGTTAAGTTTCTTTCAGGGTCTCAAGTTATCTAATTAGTTTTCATATAAAGTATTAATAATGGATCATTTTTACTTGAAAGCTCAGATGATAAGATGATATTCGTACCATATGTGATGTTCCTACTACACCCTAATTTCATGCTACGAGCATGGGTGTTTATGTAGGGTCAGAAATGAGGTAGCACTGAGCTCAGAGCAGGCAGAGGCTCTCTGACCTTGTTCAGGTATCTAGGTAGGTTTTTCTGCTTTTGCAGTGCTCTCTTAGCAATACTCCTACTAGTGTTTAAGGGGGCTAGCTTAAAACCTGCTCAGGTTTACACAAGTTTCAACAAGATTCGACTCTATGATTATGTATGTCTGCCAGGCAGATATAACCTCAATAGAAGTTGTAGATAAATCCCAAAAATTACGGCAATCACACTTAAGTAGGTATATTACTTAATAATACTTTAGTAAAACATTAATTTTAGCATGTTAAAGTTTCCTTTACTATGAGAGTTAAGAACTTCTCTCTACTTAACATTCAATACTTCTAAGAGAGCCTGAAGGTTTGGGAATGCTTAAATTACCCTGAAATATGCTAGTAGGGGGACATACTATGCCTTGGATCCAGCTTCATCCTTTTCCTTCTCTCCCAGTTAGTTCAGGGTTCTAATATACTTACTTTTATTTTCTTCCCCCACAAAATTTTGGTTTACTAACAGCTTTAGTCATGGTAAATACAACTCTGTAGCTCAATAGGCAAGTGCATTCATCCCCTTCGGCAAAGCAGATTACTTGCAGGTACCTGTATTCTGCAGGGGAGCACTGGGGTTGCGCTGACAACTTGACAGCATTTCTCCCCAGTTTCTGAGAACAGAGATGCATCGTGCCCTTTCCTTGCAGGACAACTCTGGACTCCTACCTCCACATCTTACATAGGGTCAGGATATCCAAAGTACTATTCCAAACCATAAGCTCTGCTTTGCACCAGTTGCCTGTGTATGTGCTGCTGAACAAGACAGCTCGTTCTCCCTAAAGTGACCTCAGTCTTCGTTTCTGCTTTCCCTTAAGAGTTCAGGTCAGAAGATACTGATAAAATAACTTAAAATGTAAGCCTGAGACATAGATGACAAAACTAGAGAAGTCACCAGCCCTGGTTGTGACGGTCAGGTTAGACAAAGGTACTTCAGAGACAAAGGAGATCAGAAATCTGTGCTGGCCGACAGCAACAGACCATCCAAGGCTTGGCCAAATTTGGGCTGTGTGGTGGTCTGATTTGCCATGCATAGCTAGCAGAGGTTATTTATGCACAGCCATACGGAAAACTGTAACTTATAATACATGAAGGAAAAAGAAATAGTGCTAAACATCATGAAACAATTTAGTGGCTTCCAGATCTTATAAACGTCACAAAATAGAAGGACAAGGCTTCTGCTCTGGAAAGGCTATATTTTGCTAGGGATAATGAGGGAAATAGGAGAGCCTACCCTGTCTCAGATCTTTTGCACTTGTAGTAATCATAATGAAAAACATCAACGCTTCTAAGCAAAGACTATGCCTGATTCCTCTCTGTGGACCTGTTTGCAACTATAAAGTCCAAAGCATGACCATAAACTGTATTCCAAAATAGCAAAATGCAGGAGGGAAGATGGGCTCAAATTACAGATCTATGATTAAGAGAGAGAAAACTCTCAGCAGTCAACCAACAAAATAGGTTAAATAGCCTAAATATTCATTAAAGTCTGTATTTCTTTTCCTTTTTTCATTCTTTTTCCTCTTTAAGCAGATAAATTAGGACACTCAATAAAAAACCATAATGTTAAAGTCCTTTATATAATGTATTTTTTGTGCCCAGTGATATCTGATTCATCTAAATGGCATATTCAGTAACAACTGTATATATTAAAAACATAGATTAGGTTTTATGTCAGAAAAATTGTAATTCTATCTTTTATGGATCATCCAACCCCCATAACACAAAATTTCATTCTGTTTTTGAAGTCTACTGCAGTAGAAACTACCTTAAGCCTGATCTACAGGACTGTTAAACTAAAACTTGTAAGCCAAGTCAGCATGACTCCAGTACAAGAAGCTTAGCCTTCCCTTGGGTCTCATTTCCTCCTCTCTTGCCACAACAGAAGTAGCTTGCTCATTCTTCCGACTCTCCCTTCACAGATTCATTAGCCTATTAACCAGCTGGATCTTAGAAGCAGGCTCCAAAACCATAAAAAAGCCAAGGGCACTCTGAAGCAGAGCACTGTGTTTCACCTTGTCTCTGGCAGTGGCCTGGCAGCACAGCTTTTCCAAATATGCAGTGGAAAGGACAAAGGGCACTTTGGAATGAATGCTGGGCAGGATGAACAGACCAGAAGGGAGTTTCCCTCACAGCCTCACTCTCTGTATAGTCCCCCACAATGTCTGACATTGATGCTTCGAATTTACTTGGGCTACTTCAACCAATTTAGGAATAACAGCTCAAAAAACATTTTAAAGCCATGTAATTTAGGGCAGAGGGGACAGAAGAAGTAAGCATGCTGTAATGTTCATTTCTGACAAGCTAGTCATAATATTGTATTTCTCATCTTTTATACTTTCAAAACTTTGAGGGTTTAAAGGCAATATTGAAATACCATGAAAATAAAATGAAATGAATATCATGAAAATATTAGCAAACACAAAGAAGACCACCCATCTCCTCCTTTTCCCATAAAAACCTCAGAACAAATGTTCTGTCCTCTGGTAGCAGCAGCACGGCAGGAAATGCAAGGGAAAATTCCTGTGGGCTACTCCTGATCCCCTGAGGCAGGCTATGCTGTCTCTCAAATCCGGCCCGCTGTCGTCAGGAAGTAACAACTGCTAGGGTGCTTTAAGAAAGTAACATTACAGAATATAGATCTCCTGGAAGATGCTACTGGTTAGTCACCATTTTAGGTAACTTCAGTCATGTGCAAAGTAGAACTGTGAACAACCTTGTTAATTTGGCATGTATGGATGGCCAGGGAAAAGAACAAAAGGCTGGTGCTGCAGCATGAAAAACAGATTAGGAACTAATAGATACTACTAGTGGCTACCTTTTCTTCTTTTGTCTTATTAAGCATGCCCAAGTTTTCTTCTTTATCCAGGTTGTCATTCAGACAATCCTGACAGGATCCTAAACAAAGCTTTACTCCTTCAGAATCAACTTCTTGGTCCATAAAAGACTCCCTTCAACATGACTAGAAACATCTTTAGTCTCTTTGATCTTAACCTTGCATGCGAACACAGTTCAGCTCAATTACTGTGATTCTGCTGGGACTACTCAAATGAATAGTTACAGATTTTATTATTTCCAGGGCTAGAATGTAATAATAATGCCACCTGAATTTTTAGAATGATCAGAGCCAATGCTAGAGAAATTCTGAAAAACAAGAAAAAGTATTTCAAAAGCAGGTCAGACACTTGGGGCTTTGGAGATGCTAAGGTGCTTTTTCAGCTATCCTACAGCTTTTGGATTAAATTCTGTACTTTTGTTTTATATGACAAAGACCACATCAAAGTTGCTTGCACTGTGAAAAATAGGATCAGTTAGTGAAGGCTAAAATATTCAATAACAAACAACACAAAAGAGATGTCATATCCCTGTAGTCTGTACCACATTCAAACAGGGGCTTTGCAAAGACTTTTTTGCAATATTCTTCAGAAGGTTGTCAAAAACATCACCCACTCAAGCTAACTGTTCACAATTAAGAATATGAAAGAAAATAGCCCGTGGAATATATCAGCTAGCCTAGTTTCTCTAACATTAGCAAGCATTCAAATCACACTCACGTCACGCTGCTAGTAGCCTTCAAAGTAGCCCAGGAGAGCCAAACAAATGACCAAGAAGTCTCTAAATCCTATTCAGAATCCTGTTTAAGGCATTACAACTATTGACGTGCAAGTAAGGGGGGTTTTTGGGTATGGGTTTCTTTTTGTTGTTTTTTGTTTTGTTTTGGTTTTTTTTTTTTGGTTGGTTGGTTGGTTGGTTTTTTGTTTTATTTGGGTATGTGGGTTTTTGGGCATTCTCTTTTTTGCTGTGTTTTTTTGTTTGTTTTTTTTTAACAGAAACTATTTATATATTCTGCCTTAACATCATGGTTTTTAAATGTCTCCTCAAAAGATTCAACAGAGGTGTTACACATTTTAGTAGCTCTAAAAGTGTGAGTACTTAGCCCGAGAGGGAGCCAGAAGCAAGGAATTACAAGGCAATCACCCTTAATAAAGTTAGAAATGGAAAGATAACAAAAGCCTGTTAGAAATGAACAGTCACAGAAAGATTTGTAATTTAATTTGTTCAGGGATTTTAAGGGTTTGAAATAGCTGACAACCTGACAGGGCAAGATCTATCACTAGGACCAGATTCGAAAAAAACAAACAACTTTTAAATTTTTAAAAGGGCAAACTGAAGGGAGTGAAAGCAGCCTACACATTATAACAAAATCCAAAGACTTAATAAGAAGGAAGAACACATTATAATTTTGAAAGACCATTTGTTTCCAAGATCGGATTGCTTGTATTGTAAATCACACAACAGGATATAATTAAGCAATAACACATGCCAGGCATTAGCTTCTGAGCAGTCAGAAAACACTACAGATTTCAGTAAAAAAACAAAACCAAACCAAACAAGCCCCACACTTTACTTGTTACTTATCACAGTTTGTACAGCTTTCCTATTGCTACATTTGGTGCGCACAATATATATATTCACTCTGCTGTACAGATGCATGAAACTGTGCCTGATCATATCTCATAAATCCTAATTACTTCTTATTTATAAATCAAGGCTAGTTCCGAAGAAAATCCAAAAGGCAGAATCTTCTCTATTGCGATCCCTATAATCCTTTTATTAAGTTAAGTGTTATGGGTGATAAAAGTTAACCTTAGCATTCACTAAACATGTACTGACACATTTTTATGGTTGAGAAGTCCTCTGTCCCAGCCTGTAACCATTTTATGATTCTCCTAACAGCAGATGGCCAGCCGACCATGATGCACACAGGAAAAAAAAAAAAAAGTAGTGTTTTCTTCATAGGTCCAACTTGAAGAATGAAAACAGTTAGATCTTTTCTTCTTAAAATGTGCTTGGTGCTATGCCTTAGAGTTGCATTTGTTACAAGTGAACAGCAATTGTTCATTATAGTTCAACCAATTTATATTCTCCTGTAACAGTTATTACTCTGTGTCACAATTTAGATTTAAGCTTCCATAGCTTTGGCATGTTCCTTAAGAAACTAACTTCTAAGCAAGTCAAGATCAAGCAGCAGCAATAGTGCAGTAACAACAGTTGAAAGTGTGCTTATAAGTAAGATAACAATCCTCTCAGAATAAGGACTTCTGAATAAAACAAGAAAAGAAAACAGTTTTGTATACTGTGAAATACAGTTTCACTGAGCATTTTGGCAAATAATTGCTCTTCAGGGATGTACTAACAGTTTATTACTCAACTGAAGTCTTCGTTCACCTGAAAAAGGCATCAGGAAATATCCACTCCAGGACTGTTGCTCCCAGAGCAGGTGATGGACTCCTTAAAATACACCAGCCATCATGACAAGAAGAACAAACCATAGTTGAAAAACTCATTCTTTATTTGCTCACTAGAAAAAACAACCTATTATTCTACAGCAGAAATACAGGACTTCATTTTGGCCTCAGCACAGAATATACAGCTAGGATAATGGAGAAAGGGCTTCAGCTCTCGTGGGTGGAAATTTGCACAAACATTGCAAGGTTCTGAAGGCAGCACTAGTTTTACCTCCTGCCTGGCTGTTCTGTTCCTACTGTTTCAGCATTCAGACCCTCACCATCCCACAACAGAATTTACCTACATTTGTTGACTGGATCCCAAGCTTAAAAAACGCTTCGTAACCACCATCTAATGGGACTAACAGCTTGCAAATGTAAAAGATTTTTCAAAAAAAATTCCATATGGACTTATTCATGGACTAGATGTACAAGAATTACTGCAGCACTCAATTATGCTACAGCCAACATATCTGATATTGCACAGTAGGGGCTGAAAAGTCCCTAAAAATAAAAAAATACTTTTATAATGCTGCCAGTCAAGAAGGTATTTAAATCTAGCCCCTAAATTCTGATCCTTAGAAATACTGCCTCCTGAAAAACAAAATGGCATCAAAATTTTGCAGACTTGTCACTAAATGCTTGGATCACTCTGTCAAGAGAATAATCACTGAAGATGCAACTGTAATGTATGGTAAAGGAAATAAATTTTCTTCTCCTGATTTCTTCAGCAGTTTGTAACAATAAAAAGTGGGTATCAATTGGTTTGAAGTTCAACCTTCTTTGACAGGGGCAGAATTGCAACACAATATAGTGAAGAACACTGAAAATAGACTGTGTTGATAATTTTAAATTGTTAATTCTTTAGCCATGCTATAACTGAACCCCATATATGTTACTAACACAAATCAGTTTCATAAAATTTCATCCATATGCCAAGAAATCAACTGAATATGCGGGTTTCCCTTCTCCCCTTCTCCCTCAGAGGAGGGACAAGCCCTAGAAGACCTCAAGCCAATTCCATGCTTGCTGGACAAGCATGTGCAGCCCTGAGCAACTTTGATCATGGCTTATGTTCAGGCAAGTTGCTCTCTTCCTCTGCCCTGCTGAAAGTCAGAGATTTCTGGAGCAACCACCCAGGGACGGGGCACCTACCAGACCAAAGAATCTCTCAATCTAACGAATCTGTTGGAAGCAGAAAAGCTAAAAACTTCAGAATTATCAGCTAAGGGAACAACACATGCATGTTTAGAAACTACAAAGCCACCTCAAAAAATGATGACTGGAAGCCAGAAACTCACCACAAGTTTTCCTTAGCTCAGCTAAAAACCAGCAGCCTTCCAAATAAGAGACATACTCAGTATACTGTGGTATTTATTAATAAACCTCTCAGTTCCACAAGGGAACCTCAGAATTGAAAATGTTAAGCTATACAAAAGACACCTCCCACCCAAAAAATGTAGGTTACAGTAACTGCTGCTGTGCAAACAATATGGGGTGCCTGCTAGCTATAAAGCAGTTTTACCAGTGGCACTCTGGTCTTAATTGATGTAAAGAATGGCTGTTTGCTGCTGCTACATAAAATACATTGTTCATGTGTATATAAAACATAATGTTAATGTTCATGGCAGGACTATGAAAAGAAAGTGGATTCTATGCCTTGCTGATGCCTGTTTTGCAGCAAGTGAATTTAATTTACTTGGGTTTTTTTGTTTGTCTGCTTGTTTGTTTTGTTATGCAAATAATGTAGTCCCTAACAGTGGAGTGCCATTTTTTCCCTCCAAATAAGTAAAAGTTTCCATACATGTATCCTTTGGTCATTAGCAATCAAACAGATGAGGACCTTTTTTTTTTTTTTTTTTTTTTAAAGAGGAAAGGCAGAGAACCCCAAATTCCCCTGTCCAGCCAGACACGGCTGCAAAGCCCAAAGTACTCATTGTAGATTGTGATTTCTGGATGAAAGACAACATCCACTTGCCAAGCTGTATTACATATCTGTATTTTAACGTTAGAAATTTGCTCTAAGCTCAATTTCTGCTACATTTAGCCTTTATGCGTCTTCACTGAATAAGGAAAGAGGCAGGAAATACATACTTGAGATTTCAAAACAAAAGCATCAGATTTCTATTCTGTATTGTTCATGACCTTGCATATTCCCAACGTATATCTTATTCCCCAGGGTGGACATGTAGGGTAGAGTCTTGAAACTCAATACATTCAGTTTTGGAAAGAACAAGCAACAGCATAGTAAAAATAGCCCTTTTCCAGGGTTTAATAATTACAGTTTACAGAAGTGTTATGTTCTAGTCCTCTTTACTGTTAGAACTGAACAAAACAAAAGAAAAAATTAATATAAACAAAAAAATTAAAGAGCACACAAAAAAATAAAGAAAGAAACAGAAGGAAAATAAAAATAAAGGGAAAAAATAACCTAAGGGAGCCTTGGTATTCTGTATAGCAACCCTGCCTTCCTACGCCAAAGATCAGTCACTGTCACAAAACCCTCTTTCCAATACTGGTTGTGCCTCCACCCATGTTTCATTTACATTCACTTTTCAGGACAGAAACTAGTTTTCCATTACCTTTCTTTATTTACACAGAGCATCTCTTGTGGACAGAGCAAATTAGGTTCTCTTCTCTTATGACCCTTTATTCACAGCAATTTTCTGTCTGGATAGCAAGTGGAATACACAGTGACAAAAAGAACAGGGAGGGAAAGAGACCTCACAAACAGCACAAGACAGTTTTTGGCTAGGAATGAAGCTGCTAGCCAAACAAAGCCATCTTAGGAACAGGTGTTGGCTCAGGAATAAGTGTTGTCAAAAAGACCACCACCTAGATGTCTTCTACACAATACTAATATCCCAGCCAAGGTAGCTGTTAAGGATTTATTTATCTCTTTAGAAGTTAGTTCCACCATGAATATCAACAAGATGCAGCTTGATCAAGATCACGCTCAAAAAGATCACCAAGAGCAGCTTTGCACAACATTATCCCAAAACTTCATGGCTGTGGACATGGCCCAAAGAAATGATTAGCAACTATTTGAGAGCCTGCTTGTGTTTCTTTCTCAGGAGTGTCACTACTTTGGCTTTCTTTTAGCACTCACCATCAGAGCTTTATTCTCCACACATTTTGGTCTGCTCAGAGTATCCTATTTTTTTTTTACACATTTCCTGTTTTATCTGGGATGAGTTGCAAGCCTCATAATAGTTTACCTGTGTAAACTGTCCATGGTCTTCGGTTTCTATTCAAAGCCCTTTTGCCTCCTGTGATATGCCTCTCCACCAGGGAAAAAAGAAAAAGGTAGACAGCCAAGTACAAATTCACCATGCTTTTTCCTTTCTTGCTGTGCACTTCATGTTTCTGAAACACATATTTCCTCCATAATTCCCCATTTTCTTTAGGACTGTTTTCTCCTGCAATTGTTTACTGCAGTTGAGCAAAATGCTGGAAACATCTTTTAGTTCTCCCCATTTCCATTACCTTTCACCTGGGCTGAACTTCTTCGATCCTAATTCTTCTATTCCTAATGTTGACATAGTTTATTCATGATTTCACACTCTATTCAAACAATTTGGGAGAAATAGGCATCATTCAATGCTGAAGTTTAACTGAAGCCCGGCCTAACATAAAACATTATATAACATGACTAGTTCTAGCCAGTTATTTTAAAAACCAAACACTAGAAATCATTGGTATTTCTGCTGACTCAAATGCTGAATAGCAGTCAAATGCACTAGCAAAGTAATTAATCATGTATTAAAAGTCACAAATGAATGCACAATGAAAAATACTTAGAATTAGTATTATATGTAGCACTAAAAATCACACAAGGTATCTAAATGCAGTAATGTTTTTAAGAATTAAAGGTAGTCACCATCACACAACACCTCCGGCAACGTCTTTTTTTCCTCCTTCTTCACCGATGATGTTTTTGGGGTTTTTTCCCCACTTTTTCTCCCTTCTTAATCAGTCAAAAAATGAAGAAAGCAAGAATTTCCAGAATAACCTTCATTTCCATAGCAATAGATTGAGAGATCAAACACGAGATTTTTAATTATTAGCTAAATGTATACGGCAGAAGAGACCAGAGAACTCAAAAACCCCCTAACCAAACAAAATCACTCAAAAATAATTAAAAAATAATCCACAAGTCCCCTTACTCAGATTCTGCATTGTGGAAAAACAGGATAAAAAAGAAAGACTATGATAAGCTAATCAACTTGTGATTTTCCTTTTCTGTGTGCATGAGCAGTAGGTCTTATGATAAAAGCCTTCTTTTGAAGGCTGACAATTGGTATGATATATTTTAGAAAGCCCCAGTTTGTACAGAAAAGCAAGCAAAAAATATTTTTCTCAGTTTTCACTCACACACACTTCTTCTCTATGTATGCCTACTAGATAATTATGTGTTTTATGATTATAGCAGGAAGTAATTTAAAACACTACTATACCTGAATTTTTATTTAAAATTATACAGTGTCCTCATTGCTTACTGGGGTATGTTCTAATTATTTAGCTTAGTACCAGCCATTAAAAAAGTGGATCTATTACTTATTGAATGACATGAGACAGATGGGTTGTTTGTTAAGTACTGTTCCTGTTTCTAACTTCTTCCTTTTTTGTCTGTTTTTGTGCTTACAGTCATATTGTTCTTAAGCACCAAAGTGTTCGGCTAAGCATGAAACACTACAGGCTGATGAGCCTGGTATTATAAGTCACCTTAATGCATGTCTTCCCAGATAATCAGCAGATTTTCCCTTTCTTAACTTCACGTAACAAATAGTTTTAAAAATAACATCCTAGAAAGAACATTTAAAAAAGATCTTTAAAACCTCTCAAGAAATGGTCAATAAGGTGGTATATACTGTTTAAAAATACAGTGGTTATTTTTCAATATGGTACACAGGCAAATTTTGAAGAAATCAATGACTAGGCAAATGAAGATTTGAGATTTATGACACAAATTTCCTTTCTGATGACTACCACTCTGAAAATGGGCTTTGACTGTTCTTGGTTCACATGACAACTTTTAGCATCTGTTAAAATACTTGTGTTTAAAAATATGGCTTCTTTCTAACAAGAAACAGTCTTTCACAACAATTTGAATTTCAAAGACTTCAGATAAAATAATTCAACCAAAAGGGCTATAAAGTTATAATCCTTGCCCAGATGACCTTAAGATCTCTGCAGAGAAATGATGCAGATGTTAATGTAATTGTCATTATCTCACTTGTCACACTATTCAAACTGGAGTAACAAAACTTCCTCAAAGGATATTAGATGAAGCTACCAATTAATTATCATCCAGAAAGTGATATTAGATCTACATGGAAGTACCAGCTTTATACTAACAGTTAAACAGTGGTTTGCTGGTCAAAAACCACCTATGAAGCATCTCCACTGAGCTAGCCTGCACACATTCTCTGCAACTGCAATAAGGTTTATAAACATCGAGCTATGAGGGAAATGAGTTAGTTGAGTAACATTCTAAATACATAGGCTGAATACTTTAGTCTGTATGCGTTCTTCTGCTGGGTACCTGACCTTTAGTGTTGAAAAACCCTTTAAGCTTTAGAATCCCCGTAATTTCCCCTTCCTGATGCCCCAGGGTCTTTCTTTTCCAACCACAAGACTCAAAATTCATATTTATGTAGGTACAAGCCCTGAAGCATATGCCAACAGCAGAAAAACACACAGTGTGATTCTGTGGGCAAGCTCAAGAGTTCAGGGCCAAATCACAACTTCTCAGCCACTACACAGAGGTGTTGGAGAGGGACCAACAAACTGGGAGAGCTGGCCTGCACTGACAAGGTTCCTTGGGGACAATAAACCTTGCAGGGCTCATGACAAAACTATCCAGGCACAAGCAAAGTACTGAATCTGAGGTGGAAGCCAACAGACTTGTATAGCATTCCATTAGTGTTTTTGTGAAACACACAAGGTGATCTCTTTTCTTTTTTTTTTTTTTTTTTTTTTTTTTTAAGGAAAAAGAAAAGGTAAAACCAAAGCTCTTCTACTTATAAATACCTGCTTTAATATACATAGGGCTTTCGATAGCAAGTGGCAGGTGAAATCTTCAATCAGAAACATGGAGAACTGAGTCCTGAATGAGAGGAGAAGGCTTCCCCTAGAGAAAAGTGCTCATTCTCCTCCTCTTGTTTTCAGGTCCCCTGAAAAATTACCATTGGCAGTGAACTGTTCCCTTGCTGTGAAATACAGGGGAAGGAAACAAGGTACTGAGATGTAAAATGAAACAATTCTCTGTATGACCCCATGGAATGCTCACATACAGAGCTTTGAGGAATTTTCAGTTCAAAATAATAATACTTTTTTTTAATCATTAAAAAAAAATAAAAAGGGAAGAAAAGGAAAAATGGTGGGAAGAAAAAATAGAAAAAGGAAAACTTAGTTTCAGTAAAACTGAAGTAAAACTTTTTCTCTGGATGTCTCAATCTAATTGTTGCCAGGCAGTTTTTATTCTTTTCAAAAAGGAGCTTATCTCAATTTGAAAACAAAACATTGTATCAAAATCAAAGTAGAGCGATTTCATTTTGAAACCAGAGAAATGAAATGTTTAGGCTTCCAATATTTCTCCTTAGCAGAAACTACTGGATGAATTGCATCAAAACAAGAAAATAGCTTTGATCAATACCACACTGTGTCTCTCAGTTAATACACTATTTGCAAAAACAATTTCATCAGGCATTACTACAAATACAATTGAAACTACAGAAATAAGTCAATCTGCCTACTGGGTAATTTGCAGTGGGATGCAAACTACGCCACTGCCTACATTCAAGGACAAGAGATGGAGTAGCCAAAGAGAAAATTACATTCCCACTGGTTCCCCCATGACAGTGGTGATGTGGCACTGCCACCCGTGTCTATTTCAACTGGTTGAAACAACCGCATGGAGAGTTTTTATGCAAAAAGCATTTGGTATGAAGAGAAGGGTACAGCTAGATCCATCACATATGGTTGAAAAGCCCTGTTAATGAAGACTGCCCAGACCAGCTGCGAGGATCAAGGCTAGAAGAAGATCATCAGCTAGAGAAGATCATCAGCTAGGAAGGGTTGAGAAGGTAAAAAGTCACAAATGAATACAAATCCCTGGAAGCATAACCCAACCTAAAACTGCGTCACCACATTGGTATCCCATGGCCAGTCTGCCATTCTTCCCCTTGGGTCAAGCATTAACCCCAAGTGACCAGGTGAATCCAGAGGAAGCCTGGAGAGGCAGCAGAACTAGTCTTCAGCTGCATCTCATACGATGAATTTCTGCAGCCAGTCAGCCACACGTTAGTGGAAACAAATGAAAACAAATGCCAGGATGGAACTATGTGACCATCAGCCATGAGGAGTAGTTCCCATTTCAGATGGAGGGCACCTTCACTCCAAAGAGACAAAGTGAGCTCTCGTTCCCCACAGATAAACTAGCCAAGCCTGTGCACCTGCCTTGGCAGGGCAAGCGAGTGTGGTGCTCGGGTGCCCAAGTCCTGGAACAAAGTGAAATTGTCTTGAATCAATTGGTTTCTGGCATAAAATTTCTGCAGAATAACAAATGGCAGTTGGCCTCATAATTAACAGTTTCAGGGGCCTTCTAGAATGTGAATCAGAGGGGAACAAAATTTGAATAAAGCATTAGTGAGAGTTCATGTTCTAGTAGCCCTATGTGGACTGTCAGTGTGTGTTCCAGTAGCTCGTTATGATTTATCTTCATCAGCCATGGGCTGAAATTACCAGACTCCAATTACTTTGCTTTCCGTGTTCAAGAGGGAAAAAAAAAATGAAAATTATGTCAGGCCTACCACAGGAGATGGTTTAAAATGCCTGAGGTAAAGAAAATAATCTACTGTTCTCTGACATTCACTGCCTGAAAGTCATTCAAATTAACAACCATTCAAACTTGTTTAGTGCAAAGCAATTGCTTCTATTTTCCTCTTGTCAGTAACATTAGCTTCAATTCAAATTAAACTCTTCGAAAATTTCAAAATGCAAAACTAAATTCAGCGAGGCTTGACAGGGACATGTAAGGATCTTGACAGAACATACTGTCACTGAATTTGTCTTCTTTAATCTGTTAATTTTGAAATTTCTATTTTCAAGGGAAAAAACTGATGATCTGCACTTCTTTTACTGTCTCAGCGAAGGCAAGAGATTTATGTCGATATTTACCAGACTCACAATTTAATACCACTCCTGACATAACAAGGACTAGAGGCAGAAAAATAGATGCGCTCAATTTAAACTAACAAATTAAGCTATTATTTACAAGAAAAACTTGAGGTTTAGTTACAGAGCAAAATACATTTAATAACTTAATAACCCATCACCATGAATGCTTAGACTTGTATAACAGCCCATTAACTTCTAAAGAATTTGAGCTTATAAGGTTAATGTCTATAGTGAGGAGGGGAAGTACGTTAGATGGTTAAACAACAGTAGCTGTCACCAACTGCTCAGATAGACACCAAGGATACTGTCTTTCATCAACATTCTTTCTTCATATGACACCCACTAGAAAAATGCTTTAATAGTTTCTCTTATAGTTAAATAAAATGAACAAAAACCTCCACAAGACACCTACACAGCCTCGCTTTTTTGGTTTCATGTTTTTTTAAGAATAGAACACTGTAAAATTGTATTACTAATGTGAATTCTGAACACACTCCTAAAGATAACTTTTTTTATTGGTTGGGAAGGGGGGGACTGCAAGATCAGAGCAGGAAAATTAATTTTTATTTTCTTTTCTATTCGTGAAATCAGGCAGGAAAAAAAAAAAACAAAACACATGCAAGCTCATGCTGGCTGCTATAAATTCAACCCCATTTCAAGCTAATTAGTATTGTTACAGTCCTTTATGGTACCACATAATTCAACCTAAGAAAAAGCCAAATAATTTCTTACATGCTAGAAAATTAAAGTAGTAAAGCTTAGTATTACATAGTTAACTGTTTCTAAGCACTATACATTCATTATTTTTCAACTACCAGTAAAAAAATTACAGACAATAATTAACTTCAAACAGTTTGGGGGCAGTAGCTGGTTTACAGACTAATCAGATGGGTTGATATGAGCCTGATGTCTACAGCTTACACAGCAGATCCCATTAGACACACCTGACATTTCTTTACCCAGCCAAATAATTTTGTGTTTTGCAATGTGTGTCAAGATGCCAGCTCCCTTGGGAAGATTGAGCAGTTACCTTTAAGGCAGGAGGCCTGGCATCACCATTACACATCAAAACCCCAACACAGTAGTTAATGGTTATGAAAGACTTTGACCTACTGCCTTATATTAACATTAATATCACTATCTTTACTGAGAGATTCAGCAGGAAACTGGAAACAGGTAGCTTAACTTAAAATTCTAGTTTTAGTGTCAGTTGGCCTGTGTTGCTCTCTCTAGGCAGTTTCATAACAGGTAAACTTAAAACACTCACATTTCATGATGTAGGCAGAATACACTTTTGCAGATATATGTCCAAGGAAAGGAGAGAGATATAATCAAAATCCTGGTCCTGCCCCGAAAGCATTAGCAATGCAGCAGTTAGCTAATTAATGCCTGTCTGCCAGCAATTCTATCCCACAAAAACCTCCACCAGTACAACGAGCAGATCTCATTTTCTACAGTGAAAAAGTCAAGCAGTGCCAATTAAATTGCCAGCAAGGGGGACTCACACTAATAGCACAGCTGACTTTGCCTGGCAGTAGGCAATGGGCATTGTGTCATCTTTTCTGCTCTCCCTGGTGAAGGGAAGGCTGGGGAAGACAAGGTGGTAACATCCAGTAGATACGTAATGGTAAGAAGACAAAGGACAAAAATGCCTCAAGCCATCTATATGTAAAGCAGTTTGCAGTCAATATACAGCAACAAAATTAGGTAGAATTATTGGAAGGAAGTTAAGTAATGCAAAACCTTGTTTGGTTTTGAGGAAAGAAGTCGCCTGTACTTGGAACAATATTCTGCAATATAACGCGTACAGGAATGCAATGGTATTTTTTGAAGTCTTAAGACAGATAATTCTAATTACGTCCGTACAACTGGTGTACCTCCGCACTTCTGGAAAAAAAGAAGGCATCACACTAGAGGCCTCTAGAATGATTTTATTTTCTTGTTCTTCTGAGTTAATCTGTCTCAAGCACTCATGAGAAAAATCCCACTTTATTTCTTGCATTACAAAACTCAAGGACCATTTTATGTGGCATAGATAATTCTGCTGTCATAAAGCTTTGCAAGCATTCTATCTCTTTGGGATTGGAAATGGAAAATTAAAACAAAATCTTATTGATTAAAAAGCCCACAATATTAGAGTATTTAAATTCTCAGACACCAGATATATCGGTTCAATTAATACCATGCAGTATTTTATTGCTGATTTTCTACTGATCTTAGGCATCAAATATTATTACTTCTTATATGGTAGTAATACCTTGCAAGTTGATATTCCAACTAATTTATTTTTATGGCTCTTGATAACACTATTTTTTTTTCATTTTTGACAAAAAAAGGATTATGAATCAAATATGTTATTTAATTTCTGCTATTTTCACTTTTCAGTAGATTGAGCAAACTTTGTCTTTCAAAAGTTAGACTTCTTACCTGGGAAAGGATTGCACTCATTTATTAGCTGTATCACATTTGTAGTAATTCAATCTGTTCTCCTTCAATCAATCTGCATTGTTAGTTTCTTGAGATAACTGAACTTTAATGTTATTCTGTAATCTCGCTTCAGCTCTTATTTGCTGTGGAAATTGCACTGTATCTATGGGAAATTTAGGAAAAATAAACTAGTTGTCTTTATGATTTTCTTTCAACTGCCTGAACTGAGCTATTTAGGAAGGCAACAATGGCCTTATGGAACTTATCAGCTTGACACAAAGCTTTTATAATTATAAGTAGCAGAGCCAATGTTTTTTTCAGAAGCATACTGAAGCAGACTTTTTCATTGTGTTTATATGGAACAACACAGAAGTAAAATTCATACCATTAGAGAGTATCTTCTTCCTAACAGGAAACATAGGATAATACTGCTCAAGAATAATCCTGGTAGTGCAGTCTCCATGTCTTCAGAATATATGCAATTTCCTGACCTCAGGTTTACATGCTGAAAGATGAACTGCTTAACATTTTTGAATCCTAGTAATAAACTGAAGTATCAGTGAAACATTCTACCTAAGGAATACAATATTCTTCAAATATGAAGTTATCTAGCTAGTCCAAATAAAATGGGAAAGTTTTGAAACTTTATTTGTAAATATCAATCAATCATATCCAATGCCACTCTTATGAACTCTAGTCATCCTAATTAGCAAGAGCTTTGGTTACACTAAGAATTCTGTGGCCACTGCAGAGCACAAAGTGTCTAACAGGCTTATGTCAGATTTTAAGCTGAGCATGTGGTTTTATTCTATCAATGCTTAAAGGATAAAACTTTTAATAATCATCCTGCCAAAAACTCAGAAACTTGTGACTTGGGAATCCCCTTCTCTTTAGCTTCAACAAGTACTGAACACATCCTTTAAAAATCAAGCACGATTTACAATACTCCAACTGAATAATAAAGTGAAACACTAAATCACTCCTCATTATTTTATTTTAGATATGGTCATTTCCTTGTTTCTTTTATAACAGAAGTTCATTAATGAGAAATGACAGAATTGACCTCCCATCTTCTTCCAATAATTTGGGTTTTTTCTGCCTTGTCAGGAGAGGGCAAAAAACATATAAAACAAAGAAAAACAAAACTGTAAAATTATATGTATTGCTAAGACAGTTTGGGACTCCTGTTACAGAGAGAAGTGACTACAAAAGGAATAAAAGCAGGCACTAATGCTGGCAGGACAGAACTACAGCTTTCCTTTGATTCACACTAGTCCACATCCATAGCTGTACCTAAATTTCCAGGTCCAGTATCAGATACTTAACTGGAAATTGAAATCCTGATACAGCAGAAAGGTGGAAAGTGAATACCCAAGGGTCAGAGACTTGATGAGAAAAACAAGTGAAGTGGTAAAGCACATCCAATTCATTGCCATCAGCACCAAGGAAAATGGTTGAAAGGAAGAAAAGCAGGAAAATAGCCTTGCATTCTCTGCCTTATTTTATATTTTCTACACAAAACCAAAAATGCAATCTCTCTCCAAAACCCACTGATCTGCCCATCACAAAACACCTTAACTTACATCTTCCAAAAAAAAGAGACAAAGAACTGGAATCTTGAGAAAAGAATTTCCCAAGACATACTTCCATAACTTGCTTCTAAAACTCAAAGCTAAATTAATTAAGAGAATAAAACTATTAATAAAAGAAAAAGGACAGTATATGAAAACAAGCATGTTGAGCATGAGGAAAAATTTGAGTGGTAACATAAATGCTTGAGAAGAATATACAGTGAAGATGGTTTTATCTTAGATCCCTTAACTTTGGACCAGGTAAAGGTGAGTAATATTTCAAATGTGCGATATTCACAATATCAAAATTAAATTGCAACAACAAGAAAACAAAATCTATAGAGAATTACTTCAATTAAAAATAAAATATGTATTTTTTTTTTTAGTGCAAATTATATTGGCATGCTTGGTAGCAAACATTTTTAAACCAAATGTGCTTTTCAACTTAAAAAGTAACTGCAAGAGTGTAAAAAAATTACAGCCGCATGGGCTGTCATAAGAAATACCTCGAAGTTAGCACTTTACTTAATTATACAAAAGTGTAAGATGAAATCGATTTCTCGTGCACTGTATTAGCGCCTTGCTTATTGCAAAATACTTTTGTATTGCCTTTGTCAACATAAATTAGACTAGTACAGTTTTTTCTGAGAACACTGTTAAATTAAATTATGTGCTTTGCAAGTATGATATTAAACTGATGAATTAAGCTTCTAAATTTCATTAAACCATTGTATTTCCTTTATATTCTATAATGGAACTTTAAAAATCAAAACAAGTCTTAAAAGATAGCTTCAATAATCTGCATCAAGAACAATTGAGCTGTCAATTTGAAATTAAAAAAAAGAGGAAATTTGCATCCATCTATAAAAATTTTAAAACTTGCAGTAACTCTTTATTCATTAAAAATCAAACAGCAGAGAGAATGCTACCAGCAATTAATTTTTCAGCATGGCTTGCATTATCATTTCAAGGTCAGGTTTCATTGGCCATGCCTCAGTGGGAGCTTGGTTTTGAGATCACTAAACACTGCTCACAAGGGAAACATCATTAAACATGTACTTGAAAAAGTGAAATTACTTGCAATAGCAACAACTGAAAAACTCTGCTATCCTGCCTCAACCCATTTACCCTCCAGGCAGAAGAAGGTGCCTTTCAGTAAGCATTCAAGAGCTACCAGATCTACCATTCATGGAATACTTGAGCATACCTTTAATTATAGCTTGACCTTCTGACCATAGATCCAAAGACTGGTCCAGTCCCAATGATGTCAGATGAAAATACAAAACCAATGACCAGTGGTTCTGAGAAAAATTAAAAGCAGAACACCTAAAAGGCAAATTATGTGCCAGCAGAACTGAAGGGAATAAAAAGTACAGTCACTCTTGGCCCAGCAAAGATCAGCAGCAATTTTGACAGACAGAATTGCTCCACCACAACCGTCCAACTTCTTTGATATTAGTGACTATATTAAAACTCATGCCACAAGTATAATTTCTATCTCCAGCAATTCTTCTGTATTTTTTCCAAAATCCTTTCTGACTTTATGAATATCTTCAGAAAAAAAATCCCAAAACATAATAGGTTCTTTCCCTCACCATCTTTAACTGGAAAAACAAATCTTTAATTCTACTTCTGAACGCTTATATTTTTTTTCTAGCTTCCAAAATGCATTTATTTATAATTTATATTGGTTTTTTAAAAAAACTTCTATTTATTTCTAATGTAATTCCTTCACACAACTGTTAAGATTACATAGTTCTCTCTCTCACCATAAGCTGTCCTTACAATGCACAGGTTTCTACATATTAGGGTGAATTCAAGTTGCTGCAGACATCCAGTTGGCTGCTATAATTTATGTACCCCTCTCACAAGATTGATTGAGACCAAGACATGACTATGATGCAGAGACAACAATTTGGAAAAATGTACTGAAAACAAGTGGCTGCATCTTTGCAAATGATACCTGACAGGAACATACAGTTTTGTCTATTTTTTCAAATTCAGAAAAAACAACAGGTATGGATTTTTTCCCCTTTATGTCTATTGTAATACACTGGAGGAGAAAAAATAGTTCTAACCATCTGATTTGTTATTAGAGATAATACAATAATTTACAGAAAACTGTTTCAGTCAGCTGAAACAAGTCTTTTTTTTTCTTTTTACAAAGCTATGAGAATATTTTTCTTGCAATTGATATACATTTCACCACATCTATGCATTTGGGTGCACATACACAGCTTTAAATTTCGTAACAAAGGTTTCCCTATTTCTTTCAAATACTTTTGCAGAAAATACTGCCAGCAGCACCTATGAATGGTGATGGACATCCATAAGCAATTGCTGGAAGCAATCAGGGACCACAAGATTTCAATTCAACACTGCAGTCCAAACAAAGCTGGATCTTTTACTGTCCTTAAACAGAACTAGGAATATCAGTCTGCTATTTTTCCCCCCCCTTTTTAAAGCAGCTAAGCAAGAAAGATTGATTTTGAAGCATGGATTTCACCATGACTCTTTCAGGAACTGTTGATGTTGGTTTTCCCATCTATGCCTTGAATAATTTTCTTACATTAGGTAGATAAATAAACATATTTCATTGCCCCATGCTGTTCCCTGACACCAGCCTCCAAGGATGAGCTGCCCCTTGCCTACACCTGCAACTCAATTACTGCAGTGCATGCCAGACTCTCAACGGCATAAGTACAGCAAGGATTTGCAAGGGACAGGTTGGTTCTCACATCCTGCAGTGCATTGATGTCTTCCCCGGCTTTACAGTACATTAGATCTTAACTGCTAAATCTCTGTCTCATGACCTTCATCTTCTCTGGTCCCTTAAGCCCATAGGAAGCGGTATGGGAAGGCAGGAACTGTCTCTGCATGTTAGTGGCCTCATGGAGGAAGAAACAGAGTCCACCACCTTCCACACAACATGAGCTGAACTGCATGGCCTAGAGGCAGCTGGGAAAGGGAGAGCATTAGTAGTAGTAGCATTACCTACTGTGACGGTTAAGTCTATCAACTAGTTTATTACTAAGAAGATCTAAGATAGCAAAGTGCATTTCAAGACTTCTATTGCTCTCCCCTAATTTTTACTTTAAATTAGGAAATGCTATCTTCTTGTATAAGGACTGATACTGATGTAGTAGAGGATGGGAAGGAGGGGCTTTGGTAAGCAAATGCTGGCTTCACCACTTCTGGGGTTTTCTCTGTCAATGTATAACTGTCAAGAGATCAGAAGGATCCTTCAGACAAAGCAAAAGGCCTGAGGGCCAGCAGCAACAGAGGATACAGTCTGTTAACTCTTGGCACATACACAGAAGCACCACCAATACAAATCCAGAGGTTACAGGCTACAAAGAAATCGACTTAGAGATGCTCCATGAACACAAAAACAGCAACACAAAATGTAGATATCAATAAGGGGGACACTGACTGTGCAAGTCCAAAGATAAGAAGTCACAGGGAAACAAATTTGGTCATGTCTGGCTTTATATCCAAGATCTAAATAGATAGGGAAAGACATGTAGATGATAAACAAAATTCTGTAGCCCTCTCAAGAGCTAGAAGGCTACTTCTTCTAATGCAATTTAGCTTATGAAAACAAAGGTGAAGCTTGCTACAGAGAAACCTGCTACACATGCTTTAACTTCACTAAAAAACGTCAGAGCAATGCTCTAAAACATGCAAACTCAAGCAATTTAAGTGTTTGCATCTTTTATGCATTTTAAAGAAAATAATTCTCTTTTAAATGTCAAAACACATTTTTTATTAATTTTCTTCTTCTGTAACTGCCAGCAGAAACTTTCAAGTGAAAGAATTTGAAGGATATTCTGGTCTATTGTTCTTGTTTATAGCAGTTAATATTCACAAAAGTTATATTACAATAAGAGCAGAATAAAGTATTTACAAGTTAAGAAATGCCACCTTTGAGATGTAAGTAACAACCTTCATTCAATTTCCTTATGCATATGCATTATAATATTATTTTCCTTAAGACAAGATGGAAAAATCTATACATAAAAATACAATGTCTACTAATGTAGGTGGTACAGGCTAAAAAAGGCAATAAATGCAACTATGTATATATATTTCCTGCACTCCTTGAATACAGCTTTTAAGTAAACCAACTAGATCAGAGAAGGCATATCAGAGAACACACCTTACTGACAACTGTAGGAAAAAGTAAGTGAAGCAGCACTGGTGTCTTGCTGCATGAGCCATTTTGTACATACATGTACATTTTGTACATCGAAGCACATGGTCCACTATTCATTCAACAGAGAATATCCTGAAAGCTTTGCCTGGCCTGTAAGCTACTTATGTTTGTCATAACATAAGTTTCACAGCCTACTATTTGATCCAGCACATGCTAGGGTAGTTTATCAATTTTCTGTTCTCATGCAGTCACACTACAGAAAAAGTATCCTCAATTCGCTCTGTAAATCTGAAAAAAATTCCAGTTATCCTAACTCTCTAACTCTAACAAATTAATCTTGTAATTGCAGCTAAAAAAACCCCTTACACAACTGCTTTAAAATTAGAAGAACAGAAACAGAGGCATACTAAATAGATACTGTGCTACTAAAAATGTTATTTTGGTTATACAGAAGTTACGGAGGTCTTAAAATTTTCTTGTATCTGACTCAGATCAAGTATGTTAAATTTTCAAATCTTTCAAATATGGAATTAGTAGGTTTTTTCACTATACTGCAGGTTAAGAAACACCAGCAAGTTCCAGAGATGTTTTTTATTTTCCTCACTTTTATAGATGATAATTTAATTTTTCCTTATATATACAGAAGTCAGTTATATAAAGAAAACAGTTGCAACAGTAGTATCTACCAGTTCAGAATTAAAAGCAAGTTTACTAAAAAATCTGTTTCAGCAATATGCAGAATACCATAATAATGGTGGATATCATCACTGACAGGCAGTATGTGACGGATACAAAAGATGTAGAGCATCTCTATTTGCTACTGCAAAAAAAGAAGCTCAAAATCCTGCCATAAAACCCCAGCATGTGCACACACTGATGGGAAGACAGTGGAAAAAGAGTGATTGCCTCTTTCCAAGCTATTATGGGAATTAGTACACAGCTAACCGGCTACTTGGATCAGACTGGAAAAGAGTCCAAAAGTGGAGCCAGTTTGAAGAACTGCTTGTGGTTTCACTGGTTTCCTAACATGAAATAACTTAGAGTTTACCAGAAAAAAAAGCCCCTCTCTTCGAACATATTCCAGGCACCTCTGCGGCCAGCATCAAAAGAATCTGGATAACTATTTCCTCATTTCAGTCAGTGTACAAAGCCCATTCACTATATATCAGCTGAGCTCCAGCAGAGAAACAACTTGACAAGACAGAAGCTGAAGCAATATGTGTCAAAGAGATTGAATTCCACTTTCATATTAGTACAGAAGAAGACAGTGCATGATTATTGCTTGGAGCATGTGGTTGTTTAGGGGATAATGCTGGTACCTTAACACTGAGAAGTAATGGAAATTGTCTGTCTTGTTCTCATTCTTTCTGAGACAGTCACTTGTGATATGTCTTGTTATACTGCCAGGTCATTTCTCTCTTCAGGCTCCTTAAATATCACCTGTCTAAGTTGACAATACATCTCTCCAATGATGGCATTATGCTTTGTCCCTTGCTAAATAGCCAGACACTCACTTTACCAAGGATGAAAAGTCACACTTTACTTGCAGAAATTAAAATATTAGAGACTGGGTACTATGTTAGAGTTCTGCTTCTGAATGCTGCCTGTCTGCAAGGATGCTCATCCCAGTGACAAGGCATCTTATTTTGCAGCAGCCCAGACCCATGTCATCTTTTATGTTCTTGTTCATCATAAATGACACTACTCCTGAAATGGTAAAATTCAAAGAGATCGATTCAACTACTAAAATTTCAAAGAACTAAAAAAAGGCATATACAATGACTTTCACGTTTTTTAAATGTCATCATATTCACTGAGAGGAACTTCTATAATAGAAGTTGCAGTGTTCTGAATACCCCATTTTCTCTCACCAGCAACTGTTCTGTGCAAACCCTGCACCAAAAAACAGACCTTCAGCACCAGAAGCAAAATAGTTTCTTCATGAGCTGTCAGTGCTATATTTACTGCACAAGTCCACATCAGATGGAGTAAGAAACACAGTAAGGTTGGTGAGAGTAACAGTAGGGTATTTGAAGACAGATTTTTTGCAACCGAAGGCTGAAAAAAAGAGATTGTAAATACTACAAGGTTTTTTGCTGTTGTTCTTTACCACAACTGCTTCACATTTGTTTCCTAGCCTGTGTAGTGGTCTAAATAGGGGGAAACAAGCCTGCCCACCATACCCAAGAGCCTTAGACAGAACTACTGGTGGAGGATGGCTGCTCTTCAGTGGTGGGAAAAACACATTGGCATGTATGTCTACTGAGAGAATAAGTAAGGGTCGAAGAGACTAGTTTTAGACAACAAAGCGCCTAACAGAAGCATCTGACATTTTCTAATTTAAGTCTGTCCACAGGACAAACTTTCAGAGTGCACTGAAATAGTATGGCTCCCACAGAACCTGCACCCCATGGGATGCCACAGACCAGCAGAAGCCTCACCCATTGGAACTCACAGCATATCTGTTTCCAAGAGACCTTTAAATCACCTAGCATCATCACAGAAATCATTGTACAGACTCAGAATTCCCACCTTTAACTTGTAAATCCTTTCTTAAACATAGGGACAGTAAGTTGATTTGTGAAAGCAATACTGAAGAGTGATAGCATATTTTGCCCACTGTGGGACCAGATCAAATTAACACAGGAGAAAAAAACCCTAAATTTGTGAACCGCCTTTATTTAAGGCACACGACAACTAGTAAATTCAGGACTAAATAATTCACAGTAAGGCATACACATCATTGTTTATTGATTTCTACACAATGTTGTTGTATATATTTTTTCTCATTGTATAAACTATGGGTGTATGCTCTGAATAAGTCCATCAATAAAGTGACAATGAAAAATGTCTACCATCTCAATTTATCTTTCAAATATGTACCCACCACCTACCTTTTCCAATTACTACTAGGCAAAATAAGTCACATCTATGAAACTTTTTATTTGTTTCTTTTCTGTATAGGTTCTTCTACTATATGCATCACCATATGAACTACAAACTACAAGCATATGACCCAATATGAATAATTTCTACAGCATATTATTAGTTCCCTAATTCTTTGTGTGGCCAGAAGCATCCACATTTGCTTTTAAGTTATATTTCAAGGCTGAAGGGAATGAATAGCTGGCCTTGAAGAGGGAGGTATGGTTGTTTAAAAACAAAAAGACAAACACCCCCTCCCCCAAAAAAACCGAACAGAAAAACCCCAAAACCAACCAACCAAAAAAATCAAACTAAAAACCCACCAAGCCCCAAAAGCTGAGCAACAGAAACCTTGGTAACAGAAACCTAAGTCTTTGAGGTGAAGTGGGAGACAGAAAAAAAGAACATGCTCAACTTTCATGATCCCTAATTATGGCTATTTAGGATAACACATAAGGGCGATGCTCAAAAAAAAAAAAAAAGGTTCAGAAATAAATTGCTCTCCACTGATTTCTATAGTATGATTGCTGAATTCTTTCTACGCTCCCTACTCAACCCTTACTATGTCAAAACCAAAACCAGACTTTGCATGGACAGACACACAAAGAACTGTTGGTCACACTGAGAGCTGGAAGCAGAACAGTTGAGAGCAGTTGTACTTCTTTATTTTCAAGGGGAAGATCTGTCTACATGATCCCAAAAACTACATCAGTAATAAAATCTGTCACTGAATGAATAAAATTTTCATCTCTAGCATATGATCTTCATTGTATAAGATCCTCATCATAACCTATTTACCTGTTGAAAGTATTCAGACAGAAAAATCCAAGATCTCATTGCAGGCAGTAAAATAAAAGTGCTTGCTCTGAATAAAAAAAATAAATAAAAATCATGTGAGGCAAATAAACGTGAGAAAAATTTCTGGGAAAACATGCATAATCAACCCTGCTTTCCAAATGACAATGAAGCACAAAGCGAACTGATTTGTCAAAGGTGACATCAGAGGCCAGTAACAGAAAGCAGGTTTCTTGAAATGTAGTCTGCTCTGTCTTCAAAGGCCATTACTTTAAGGAAGTATGGTACAATTCAACCAGTTTATTCATTTGTAATCATCTAAAATGCTACAAGTTGTGAACTGTGAATATAGCACATCATATTCTAATGGGTGCTCATGCTCTGACATTTCACCCTGTTAGAGTTCACTTTGCAGACAAAAGAAGGTACATTGTCAAACATATTTCCAACAGTCCCTTGTGCTGAGCACAATTCCTCTAAAATAAAGGCAATAAACTGAAAAATGTATACTTATGGCACCATTACAGTATCTGAAGTTTTATCTAAATGATAATTAAGTACGTTGTCATTTCCAAGAGTAACGAAATAGCTTTCAGCAATGAATGACCTGAAAAACAAAGAGCATAAAAAGAAATAGTTTTCAAAGGTAAATTGAAATGAAAAATACTAGTATACAAAGGGATGGAAGGCGTTTGCACTTGGGTTGGAGATGTGAAACAAGGAAAATAAATTTCCACCACGTGAGAAATCATTGCCTAAATCACATCTGCATCTCTAAACCCCGTATTAATTCTGGTCATATCACACCATAAACAACAAGATTTTGTTTACAGATTTTAACTTGCTGCCAGAAGTGTTTTATTTTGGTTTCCTAATCCTCCTGACAACAAACTCTTGCACAAGACCGTACCTTTAATTCTACAGAACAGGATGCCATATATATTTGAAAAGTAGAAAGATGGGGATAAAGGATTTGGGTAAGAAGGAAAGTAATTTAGCAAGCCATTTCAAATATACACCCTCAAAAGCTTTAAAACATTCTCCAATACTAAGGAAAGAGTGGGAAATTTTGCTCTGGTTTACAAGCCAAGGACTACAGGACATAATTTAGTTCTAGTGCCCAAGTGACAGCCCTAACAGTCAGTGATTCTTAGGCTTCTTTTCCCACTCTGTACATACGGTCTACTTTGTTTTTGCTACACTGCAGCTGGCCTACTTAAAACATAGATTAGCATCACTCAATTCAAACCACTGTAAATTAGTAACTCAATTCTTTATTCAAATGGCTTTTCTTCTACCAGTTTCACAATCTACTGTAATTTGCCAGCTTTATCATAGTTATAGATCATACGGAACTGTTCCTGATAGGACTCAAATAGAAATGTTCATTCAATTAATCCATAAAACTGGTTTTAGATATATAAGCTAGTTCTTCTCCATTTGAGTTTATTTTATGCTGGTTTCTTAATCAGAATGCTTTGTATCAAATTAAATGCATTACTGAAGAACAATATCACCTTTATTAACCAAATCTGTAATTTAATTTTTAAAAATCAAGTTATTCTGACAACATGAGTATTCTATAAGCCTGCTGACTGTCTCTAATTATATTACTTCCTTAATTCTTCATTAATCAACCCTGGTATTGGCTGTTCATTATTCTGTTCAGAACTATAGCCAAGATGACACACTTAATTAATTGAGTGATCCTGAGCCTTTGTGCCAGTACTTTTAATTTCTGTTTTCAAGTAATCTGGAACTTTCCAGGACTGTTCCAGATTCTTATTTGCAAACAGCAAACAAAACCAGATAACATTAAGTGTCTTGACTAGTCATTTTAGGTATCTGGACACAGTGATCACCTGAAGTGTGACTTGACATCAGCTGCTGCTTAATATGTTCCTCAATTCACTGTTTTAATGGAAGCTTTTTCATTATCATTGCATACAAAAACATCAGCTCGTCCATTCCCCCTCTCAGTACCAGCAGGAGGATTTACTGAAAAAGAAAATGAAGACAGTGAAATTCACTCAGCTCTGCCTCATACAGTCTAGGTTCAAATTAGGTGAAAAGAATTATGCTGCTCACTATTAAAATGAAACAAAGTTGAAAAAATAAAAAAATCAAACAAAAATTAAAAGAAAAAAAAAGATTTATCTTGTAGAATAAAGCCTAAAGAACTTACACCTATAAGAACTAGGGCTTTTGGGAAGAATGATATGATATCTCTCTGTAATGGCTCTGGAGAGAGAAATGGAGGAGAGAGAAAAAGTATTGAGTGCAATTGGGAAATCTCATCAATGTCCCCCCTCTCAGCACACACTGCTGGTACTGCTTTCCTCTTCCACTCTTCCATATCACCACTCCTGCTACTCACAGCCCTCCCTACCTAATCCACACTGCTGTGTCAAGAGTGCCAAAGCAACAGTGAAAAATTAGTGTGCTTCCAAAACTCTTCAGTGCTGCAATGACCAGAGCAACTTTCAAAACCTTATTAAAATTTTCTGATTAATTTTTAATAGAGTGATAAATGAAAATACAATAAAGGCCAGTCCTATAAAATTTTGTTCTATTTACGTACTTACCGACTGTCAAATGCTAGAAAATTAATACTGCATTCCTGAAAAGTTGAGAGATTTTAATTATGAAAGCAAACTAAAGTATCAAACACACTAATTAATCATAGTAAAAAAAAATAAATTATTTCAGTCGAAATTAAAAATAAAAGTTGCATTTCAAAAAAAAAAATAGTTCCAGTCTTCTGAAAGGGAAAGTCATGTTTTTTCAGAAGCAAATACAGACCAAAACTCTGTGAAAATCTGTCCCCAGACTCTGGAGAAGCTATAATCAGGCTGTGAGTTATCTGGCCCAGGTGCACCTACAGCACTTTCAAGTACTGCAGTATGAATTATTGCCCACATCCATTCTTTTACAACTGCAATGGGCACCGTGGATTAATGTACTGCAATACATTTTCTTGCCACAGACAGTGCACCTCTCGGAAGTGTGATCTATTGACTAGTTACATGCACTTTGGATAAATCATGACAGTCTCAGTGCTATGGCATATTCCACTCTGGGAAAAGATGCCAAACAAACCAAGGTGAGACAGGAGATGGAGAAATTGCTTGAGAGACGGGAGCTCTATGTGGTGTTGGAAGCTACTCCTTTTTTGTCCCCCAACCTCTATTACATGGTGAAGTGGTATCCTAACGTTGTGCCCTTCACCAGAAAGAGAGTCAGTAACTTTAAACAAGGTACTTCCCTTGGCTTGGTGACTTTGCACTGAAACCTTGACTGATCCACAAGTCAAGTGCCAATGACCATAACCATGTCTTGCTGTAGGTAAACTCATCCCTCGCTGCCCACTGGTAGAGAATTCAGAAAGAAGGCAAAGGAAGAGGTCACCACACACAACAAAGGCTTTAAAATGTAGGTGGCCATGCTACAGGAGCCTATCTACCTAGGTCTGCTATCCTAAGTGAAGAGCATCAGTGTGATTTACTGCTGCATATGACACTATACTACAAAAAAACAGCCATGAACAAAGTTTAACCCAAAAATAAGGCAGGAGAGAGTTCAGGAACCCATGTCTCATCATATAACGTGGCACTCACAATGTTGCAGGAAGAAAGTTTACAGTTAGTGCAGAGGAAACTTGCAGCTGCAAATAACAAATACATGATACTAAGTAGGGCTGAACATAGTAAAAAAAAAAAAAGTTGAAAACTAATTTAAAGGAGGTCAATGTATAAACTTGCAGCTTACAGCCAATTCAACTGAGTCATCAGCATTGCACTCTTTTGAAAAAGAGGATACCATGCTTAATTTACACAATCTGACAAGAAATTGGCTGGGCAGTCTGCCTGGTCTTTTTCTAGGTAAATCAGCTGCACTACAGTCCTTTCTTATGAATGCAAGCATCATTAGGATTCTATATGTGGTATGGGTATCTCATCAGTGACAAGCAGCACAATGAGCAGAGTACAGTTGCACATGCCAGATGATGGCCCAAATCAGACAGATCTCCTACAGGATGCTCTCCCAAAAACAATTATAGTATTCAGCCTTAAAGGGAACATAATGAAGTTCCTTAGTCCAGACCTTTCCCACTGTTTAAATACATCCCTACTCTGCCCCTCCATATCATACCCAACTGGTAAACCTAAATGGAACAAGACTCTGGTGCATTTGGAATCTGATAGCGAGATCTTAAATGTTTCCAATTACTACCTGGCCAAAAGCCCAGAAACAGTCACAAGTGCCAAACACATTTGTAAAAACAACAGCAACTTATAAATATTGGTGTAATGAGGGCCCTTCTGGAATGACAAATGTAAAATAACTTAAAAAAAGTATAATATTCATTTAAAGCTGATCATTCTTAGTTTATTCTTTAAAAGTGTTCAAATTGTAAACAACAAAAATATTAATAATAAAAACATTAAGTTAAATGCTCAAAATGTATTCTCTTGAAGCTATAGGGTAAGTCCCAAATAATACCTACTTTGAGGCAAATAAGGTAAAAAATCTGTTTGAAGCATTAAAACTGCTTTTCTGTGAAGGTAAATATTTCTCTCTGTTCACTATTAAAAAGAAAAATTGTTGAAAATTACACACTTTTCTATATTTTTATTAGCTTTCAAATATTTAAATAATTGAAGATTCTCTACCGCACGTGATGCAAATGAAGAGCACAGCTTACCCATTCAGTGCCGTGTTTTCCAGAACCCTCTTGTGATGTTGACTGTACCCACTTTTACAAGACTGTTGCTTCACATACTAACATCCTAAATTCTCATGTACAGCACACAGCAAAGCCCATAAATTCATGTTCCTACTCTGAACTCTCTGCCTTTGCTCTGCAAGTGTAAAAGGCAAATAGCACCGACTGAAGTAGCACTGCATGAATCCCACATCAACACATGCCGATTCCATACTGCAATATCCCTTTCACTGCACTCATTTTCAAAATAAATAACAATTGTTATGTAACCACAACATTTTAGTTCTCCAAATGGACCATGCAAGGTCAGTTTCTCGATGGCAACATTGTCGTGGTCCCTCTGTTATAAATCTCAAGACAATGAACAAAAGCACTTAACCTTGCTGTTGTTTTTCAATGTTTCCCCAGGTTTTGCTTTTTTTGTTTGCTAGCAGAGAATTCAGTAGTATCCTGTATTCTGTGTATATTGTCTTCAAAATTAATATATGTGGAAACTGTACACAAACATTCTGTGCTTGAATAAGGCAGCAGAAAGCAGACAAGTTCCCAAGCCTTCAACTGCAGACAATCATATGCCAGCCCTGCATCGCTGAACCAGCATCTCTGCTGTTGTGCCTTGAGGCTGACTGTGACCAATAGCAGGCCTCTGTGATGGATAATGATTTTGAACAATCAAATAACAATAATAACAATAACAATAACATCACCAATATATACTGTTCCATTCCTAGCTCTGCTAGAGCTATGAATGTCTCCTCCCGCCTCCCCGCCACTCTTACTCATTTTATTATCAAAACCAAATCATACAACCAACAGTTTACTAAAATCAAGTCATTTGGGAAAAAAAATGAAAACATAAGGGACTCTTTCTCCAACTGCTCAACAATTACTCATGTTTTCCTGAAAAATCACACCCTTGCACTGAACTTCAGTAAAGTAGGAGCAAGCAATTCCACTGTGTACATATATTAAGTTCTGGACAGGTTGAACTATTGACCTCCTTTGCTACTAAAATATCAGTTAATCATAAAACTGAGTGATGAGTTGTTACTCAGAAGCAGCAGCCAATGTAAGAGAATAATTTCTAACTTACAGATGAAAAAGCAGGCTAAGTAGACAATTTTAGATTACCATGTATTTTCTACACCTTCTTACCTCCCCAAGGAAAGACAATCACAAAAGAGAATACACTCAGGATGACAACATAACCCAAAGCCACAGAAAACAGCCTTAAAGATTACTTCTGATTCAACTGTTACCCTCTAATTTCTGTTTTAGTGTTAAAATCCTTGAGAAGTCAATAATGTGAGCAAAATGTGTAGACATAATGAAATAAAGCCCAGGTGCCCTGTGAGGACTGATGGGGAGGCAGGAGCCTTCAGCATCAGCACCTGTGAACACAGTGCCCAGTATCATCAGCAGCAGTGCTTAGAAAAGGAAAAAACAAAGCATACACCTGGTTATTAAGGAGGATAGTGTCAGAAAATACTGTTTTGCTTAAAATGATTTAGACTTCAGCCATTTAAAAACACTCAGTGTTTTCATATACTTGATTGGTCAGCTATCTTTAATCGCAGACTAATAAAACAAGACAGTTTGCAAAATGCCTTTGCTCAGCTTCAGCACAGGAAAGATTACCTGGCAAATGCCAGGCAGACAAACAGGCTGTCAGAGGACTTAACTAGTGGAAGAATTATCTCTTCATTAAAGAACAATTTTGTTTAGCATTAGTGGAAACATTTAGTAAACGAGTCACCAGACACTAGTTTTGCTATGAGGAAGACAGAAAATTATCTAAAAACCTAATAATAGAAGTGCACGTATGGCAACAAGACAAATACAATCATCACTCAAATCACTAAGGAGTAGTAGAAGCACAGGCCAACTGATCGATAATGTTATTAAGAAGTATCATGAAATTATAAATACTGAATGAATTTTGGGGAAAAATATTCTAATCTTCATTTGAAAACAATGCTAATATTTGCATAAGTATTAAACAGAGAGCAGAATACTAACCTACTCTCATTATTTTTTCAGTGAGTTTGTTGTTGCTGCTACTCGGAATGTAAATTTTTAACATTTACAATCTCATCAGATCAACGTTCACTAATGTGTGCTTTTTAATCTGTATAGAGAGCAGTCGAATTCATGTTGAAAATTCATTTATTCCCTGCCACTCCATCTGACACTGAGCTGATAAACAATTATAACTTGTTTCAGAATTTGAACTAATATATATAAAACCTAAGGAAAGACAAAACTGACAAAGAACATTGAAGAAAAGTGAGTATCTGTCTGAAAAATAAGCGATCTTGTCAGAAACGAGAATTAGGAATAATTGAAGAATCCCCAGAAAGAAGATATTGCTGCAGAGATGTCATCTAATACAGCACAGTATATCACCTGCCAGTCACTCGTACAATACTGGCAGCAACAGAGACTGCAGGGTGAGCTATTCCATTATTACCTTTACCTTTTCATATAAATCTTCTCTTTGGAAGAGACTAATTTTTATGCTTATAGTTTTCCTTTTACAAGTAAAATATATAAAAATAAAAATTTCATATTTACTGGGGCTTGCAGTTGTCTATCAGAAGCCCTGGGAGAATACTGCAGAAAAGAAAGGTCTGTCTCATTTTCCAGACAGGTGAGAAGGCACCAGGATGATCCGCTGTCCAAGCTGGTTCTGTCCCTGACTCATCCCTAATGCTGGGCACAATCCTTCAGTCTTCACAAGCCCTTGCTGACTCACCGTCTTCTAACTGAAACTAGCTAATAGTAACATTTATTTGCCTTCACTTTGACAGAATAAGAAGCATCAGTCATACTACAAGGTAAACAGCTTGAAATTTCATTATTATTAATGTTATCACAGAAGTTCAGATTTTTCTGCTCAAGTATTTTTTTTTTCTGCTTCATTTCATAGTGGATTAAATTGAATTTAAAATTTTTCTCAAGACAGACAAGATTTTGGAGCCTTATATGCAAATGTTACACTAAAAATAAATTATAAATAATATCACACCCACAAATACATTGTTTCCCCTAACTGGCTTCTAAAAATATGTCACATAAATAACGGCTCCCTTTTTTTTTCCTTTCCTGTTAAAAAGCTTTAGTCTGTCATGACCTGGGTAAATGAAATTTTATTTTCTTAAGTGCTAGGAAAAGAACAAGAACATCTGGATTTATTAGTCTCAGCTCAGCCTCTTTAAAACAGAAACTGTTTTCCAATTCGTACTTTTTCAGAAGAATGTCTAAATCAATTCAGTGCAATAAATCAATGCTTTAACCTTACTCAGATCTCAACAACTGTCACCTTAACTGAGATGGACACACAGATCTTTCTACTTCACTGGAAAGACAGACTAAATTATAAATAAGATCACAAACTCCAAAAGATGCCTTCAGCTTAGTCTTAACTCCAGCTGCGTACCTAAGCTTCTGACAGTACTATGCCCAATTTCTAAGAAGACTGTCTAATTTTCTGGGTTTCATACCTATTGACGCGGCCCACTGGAAGTTTTCGCTTCTGATCCAGATCCTGTCACTCTTTCTTAAGTAAACAAAATAAGTGGTCATCCATCAAAGAGCTGTCCCACTGAGATCTGTCACCAACTTGTGAAAAAACTATTTCATTTATATTTCTCATTCACATATGTACACATACACATGACACATGAAAACCTGAAACTGCAGTTTTTCCTTCTAATTACTTGAATGCAATTTTGAATAGATGGTTATCAACACTCCTTGATAAATCTAATACAGTGACAACTTTAAGAGACTGTCAGGCCCTAGAAGTCCTGAGATTAAGGGGAAAGAAAACACACAATTTAAGTTACAGTCATTTGCCTTTCAGTCTGAGATTCAAAACTATGACCTTTTTCTCCTACAACCATGAGATGTAGGTATTACCTTTCTCTTGTGAAAACTGAGATTGAAATAACTTTCAGTATCTTTAGAAGGAACAGCATATAACACAAGTTCGCAGTGCTTAATCTTCTTGCTGCTGGCCATGCAGGGGAACTCTAAGAAACAAGAAGAACACTGCAGGGCTCAGCAGCACATCATTTTGGTGATGGTAGTCAAAAATGGAGAAAACACTCTTTTTAATATTTCCAATTGTACCTTATGATTTGGGGAATTCTAGAACATCTTAAGTAGTAAGGGACCCACATGAATCATCGAGTCCGACTCAGCCCTGCACAGGACAGCCCCAAGAATCACACCACATGCCTGAAAGCATTCTCCAAATGCTTCTTGAACTCTGGCAGACTTGATGGTGTGACCATTTCCCTTGGGTGTGGTCATGGCTAGAGATTTTAGTATTTGTATTTTAGTTCTTGAAGATTTTGGCAGGCCATGTGTAACTGCTTTAGAGAAGACAAATTATGCAGAAGTATGCTACATTTTTTTAATACAACTCCATTTCTTACACATACCTTTTTTCCCCATGCAAGTTCCTTTTTGTGTAAGTTGACTTAAAATGTAAGTGAAAATATGCAGGTGAAAAAACAAGGCAGTCAGTATTTTCCAGAAATCATGAGGTCTTCTTGCTTGCATGAGGAGAAGCAAAATGTTTTCTTAGATTTCTAAAGTCTCGCCTCCTAACCTACCCTCCTAAGATTTAGCAAACAGCAACCCAGACAATGACTGAGCAAAGCAGAGGACACAGCAAATCCTTATCGGCCCAGAAATTTAAAGGTCCTGTGGGTGTGAAGAGAATCCTTAAGTTCTGCTACAAGTTAACTGGAGCCAACAAGCCTGCCAATCAATTAAACCATTAAATAAACAGTTTTGGGGTTTTGTTCATTGTTGCAAGACAGCACTCACCAGCACATTTTGTCCTGGTGATGAGTGGTGGACCTGGCTGCCCAGTCCCACCTTCACCTGGTCTGGTGAGTAGGACCCGAATCTCATATTCGGTGTCAGGGTCCAGGTGCCAGAGCTTGTACGTTGGTGCGTTGACAGCATGGGTTTCGGTCCAAGTGCCAGACGTCATTCGGTATTCCACTTCTTTAAGGATAATGGGTCCGTCTCCAATGATGGAGTTGGCATTCAACTGAATGAGCAAGTATGTAGGGCCCACACCCAGCAGCTGCGGGGGTGCTATTGGCCGAGGTGGCTCTGCAGGGGAGACAAAAAATAAACCAGTGATATAACAAAAGCCAGAAAACCCACTAACAGGAGGACTCTTTACGCAGAAAGTTGTCCAATTTTGGTCAGCAAAGATTCCAAAACTCAGGAGCATATTCAAACCAATGCCGAAGAGCTGAGGAGAATTTCAGCTGATGGAAATGAGTGGTGTACCATTGGCATCTGCTCACTGCTATTTTTTTCATTTAAAAATCTCAGCTAGGGACCATTAAATCCTATTTGATTTATATATTGCTGCTTCTTAAGATTGCTTTCTGAAAAAAAAAAAAAAAAAGCAGCTCATTTATATAATTTATTGTGGCAGTAACTTGAGATTTTCTTTTATTGACTAAAGCTACATTCATACTTTCCTTACAGAAAGAGCTTCAATAGGTGATACACTAGCTCTGAACAGAATATTCTTAAAAATGAGTATCAGTGCAGTTAATTTGAAACCCACCAGAAGCAGTTAATGGTAAAAGAAACAGATGCCTATTACAGGCATTCAGAATACTCAGACCTGAGCAAAAAGTGCCAGGAGAATGACAAAATAAAGACATATGGCAACAACATATAATATTTGATTCTTCAGTAACTTAGTGCTGATTTTGTAATTAAAACAATAGGATGTGTGTTGCCTTTTGTCTTCCCCTGTTCTCATCATCTTCTGCTTGCCTAAATATTTCAATGCAGTTGCAATGTGAGAAAGGTAACCAAACGGGAAAGTGCGGTCCCCCCTTACCCTGAGAAATGTTAACATAGAAACATTGCCTCAGCATGATTTTTTAAAGAAGCAAATTACAAGCAACATGTACGTTTCTAATAAAATGAATCCACTGATAAACATGGAAGGTTCATTTTCATTCCAGATGGCTCATATTTCAACTAATTTGTTTCAGTTAATTAGACAACAATGCTAAATTCAGTGCACACAGGGGTTTCACACAGCAGTGATGCAGAACTCACAACTCAGCAACTCTGAACAGTTAGACGGGATCTCATGGCCAGTACATTAAAAATAACATTTAGCCCCAGACTACAAGATCTCCTTAGAGCAGGACCCTTCTCTATCCCCCCACCCTGCGCATAGCAGAGGTTAAGACACAAGAATTGCACATATTCTGTCTCCTGAGAATGATCCCACCAATGTCAATGACACAGCTCATGGAGGGGGAGTGGTGGACTTCCTTTGACATCCCATCTTCCCTGCCCTGTGAATTTCGTCTAATGACTCCCTGGCTCTGCCCTGTTCTCTATGTCCAGCAGTAAAGTTTCCTTCCAATACCAGAGCTTGCTCCACACAGTGTATTTATATTCGCTCTATAAGCAACTAAGATTCCCACATTTTGGCACAAAAAGATTTCATGCAGACTTTTGTCTAAATTAGCTGTGTCTCAAATCACTTGATTTGGAGACCAAGGAATCTGTGGCCATGGTATAATAGCTCTAATGGAAGATGATATTCTCCTCCTGGAGTGAAAAGGTGAATGGTCCAAGGTGTTTCCATTTCTGCTTTGGCATATACAAAACTAGAAAACTTCTCAACTAATTATTCACATTTTACCCTATTTTGGCAAGAAATGTGCATATGAACTCATTTAGATCCCTACCTGAATCAAAGCTCAGAAATGCAGCTGGGCTTAATGAGGGCAGTTTATTTGCTGTGGAACTAACATATTAAATGTCAAACTAATGTATTCTAAGGTCAGTGTATATTACAGCAGAAAACATAATCATTGATGAGGATGATGCACTACTGACTCCAAGTTATAAACTTCTAAAACACATGGCTATGTTTAGAAGTATACACTTTGATTAAGAGCACGATTATCACAAAAAACCTCCTCACATTAATGAGACTAATATACTATTTCTTATTAAGTTTTTATGTTAAGAAGTAAAGCACATTCTTATATTAGCATACACATTTTGTTTTTAAGCTCCTGAGGCCAAGGAGACTTATTTATAAAGTCTCCTCCAGTTCAAATAAATTATGCATGAATTTTAATCAGTTAGCAAATGAACCAGTAATTGTTCTGCAGCATTATTAATATTCTTCATAATACAATATACTATCAGAACCAGAGGTGAGGTGGAACCAGAAATCCCAAAAGTACACTAAGTATCAACTGAAGCATGCAATCCCAATATACCAGGATAAACTTTTCTTATGTTACTCAATTAACTTTCTATTAATTATTCTCATTTGTTATTCTATAACCACATCTCCAATTATAATTTGGAATCACATAATTTCCTTTTATATATACAGCAACCTGAAACTGTAATGGTTTAAAAACCGCCATTGATAACTAAAAAGACAGAACAAAGCCATTACTAATGCTTTGGTTGCCATTCCCATAGCATATATCACATGTATCAAAAATACTCTTCTTTCAGTGGATTTTAAAACACAGTTTACAACCTTCAAGGAAGTATATGGAGTTGGGTTTTTACCCCAGTAATCTGGGTCCATGCAGAGCAAATAATACAGCTTCAGAGTGCCCTGAGAAGACAGTCTGCCAAAAATGAAAATCCTCTTATATGAGGCATGAAAAATAAAAGGAGATGCGTGAAAGGGAGTCCCAAAGAAAATCACCCTCTCAGAAGTTTGTTCTGGCTTATAAACAGCATAAAAACTCAACTTCAGCCAAGCCACGTGTTGGCTTAGATGTTCAGAGCCTGGATCAGAGGTAGCATAGCAGGAAGCTGAGGCTCACGAGGTACCCACCGCAGCAGCCTCCCTCCTGCCCGGCCCTGCTAAGGCACTCTACATACAGATGGCCCCTACTCTGATGCATTTTGTGGCTTCCAGTCACCCAGACCTAAAACCACGTGAGGCAGCACAGTGACCCTCCCTCTACCCTCTCACTGCTCTGATCACTCCAACCAAACGGGAGAACTGCACCACTTATTTCTGCCAAAAAAGAACCCACCTCTCTCAATTATTATGAGTAGATGTAGCTAAGGAACACAGTATTCCTTGCAAACAATTTTTCTTGAGCTCAGTTCCCCTTTTTTCAGCCATGAACCTCTGTGAAGAGCCATGAAGTTCTAAACAATACTTTATGAAAAACTATTTCAATCCATGGATGGTGTAGCTCATCAGCAGAATCACAATTTCAATAGGTATTTAAGATACACTAAACAGTTTGAACAAAGACCCTGCATGGTGAGTTTCATTTCTCCCTTTGCTAAGCAAGCAATTTGAGATTCCTTTTTTAATGTAACTAGTTTAATTACTGACTCATTTTCTGACTATATTTTTAACCAGTGCTTGAAGGTGTTAAATCTGATGAAATCCCTTTCAGTTTTCATGGCCACTAACATCTCTTAAAGACTGTATAAGACCACTTGTACATCTGCAAGACATTAAATAAATCTAAGTATTTTCATTGCATAGCATTTTGCAGTATTTGCTCAGATCTGATTTTGACATAAAATGCCCACAGCTAAGGTAATAAAAAATTAAGACTGACATTTCATCAGTACAAAGTTCGTATTCTGCTGAGCTACTAGCAGTACATTATGCTCACATCAGTATGTATATGACATTGTATATTAAATGCACTGTGATATTTAGGCACCTATGACTAGAATAAACATGCAGCATCAACCTCAGCTACACGTCTTCCTACGGTTAAGTTGTTGTGTCATATTTTTGTTATTAAATATTGTATGAAAATAATTACACATTCACAGTTAGGAAAAAAAAACAAACAAGAAAAGGCCCCAAGTGTTATTAGTACAGTAACTAATATGCATAAAACTTCCTATATTCTCAAGTAACATATACATACTAAGGATCTTAAGGCATCATCTCAATACTATTTATCCAGCCTGGGTGATGATAGTCTTACTACATTGCCTTCAAAGATTAAACACCTCCTAAGTTCAAAACAAAGGAAGGTAGTTTCATTGCTATCTTACTGGTAATCATATACTGTTAATAATCAGTTCAAAGCATAAAATAAAAATAAAACTAAACCAGAATCCTACAAGGTATTCCACTTCGGAAGAAAAACAGATACTGGATGCATGCCTGATAAAATCTCATTTATTTACAAGAGTCACATTTTGCTGAGTGTAACATGTAGGAGTCAGAGGAGACTGTTGCCCTGCTCACAGCAGAAGGGTTTGGAGAGGTGGGGAGGAGGAGACTGGTCACCACACAGCTCAAACACACTGAACAGGTGCATGCCTTCATCCTTGCCACCCTCTGTCCCACACGTGCATCGTGCAGTACCTCCACACATTAATGCTGTGCCTTAATAGCTTGCCAGTTCCCTCCACTCACACACACAGTGTGCCTTCCCTCTGGTGTCAGCTATACAGCTGGCAGGCTGATGAGTACTAAGTTACAGTGTTATGTAGTACATACAACAAGGGCAGTCATAAAAAGCTTAATTTTTACAAGTATAATAATTCATTTATTAAAAGAAGCACAACATCAGCCTCACCTCTCCATAAACTAAAACCGATATGTTTTAATTATGCCACAAACTAGCAAGAAAGCAGGTCAACCAAAAGAATACAAATTTCCTTTAAAATTTGTTATAATTCAAAGAAACAAACAAATAAAGTCACGTAAATACAGCTAATACTGGATGTTCCAGGGAGCATAGCACAGACACCTCCACAAGTGACTCAAGACTGACTCAGCTCTCACCTAGATTAAACTCCCTCTTTTAGGGAAATTTCCTGCAAAGCTGTTCAAGTACGTCTGCATATTTATTACAAGTACTCTGGGTTTCTAGTTGAGTTCAGATCAGGTTCAGTGCCTGCCACACACTACCTATGTACAGTTAGAGTACAATCTTTACTACAAGAAATCCCCTGGGACCAGAGACCCCAGGCAATGCAGTCTGAGACATCCAAGGCCTATAGGGTAAAGGGAAACATCCTGTTTGCCAGGAGCTGGACCTGTGCAGAAATGTGACATTACCTTGGCACTGGGCTCCAGATTGCACATGGAGATGTTGTGGCAAAGCAGTGTCAGAACACCCACATCATGGGGTCAGAAGAGCACAGAGATGCAGGCTGCCCATCCCTTGCAACAGCTACACTGCTTCAGTGATCTTCCTGCACTAGAAGATTACATACTGCTTTAGGGATTCATAGCTTTTAAAAAATATTGAAAACCTGAAGAAGTGGAAATATTTGTTTAAGAGTTGGAGAAAATGTATGAGATTTAGCAGAAAGAATTATGGCAGCCAAGTACTATCAGAGAAACAAAATTCTTGGTCTTAAAAGCTGGTTAATCCAGTGGCGGGGGGCGGGGAAGAATTAAAAAGATGCAGTGACTGAAAGCTTCAAATATGGTATTAAGACACAAATGTAACAATGAAAATAGCAATTGAAGAACAATAACTGGTAATACTGTAGGAAATTCTGCATTCACTGTCTGAGTATTGTCCATCAAAGCTGGATGTCTTCTTATAAATTATATGTTTGGGCTAAAAAATAGAAGATGATTCTAATATGTAAGGCTCCAAAGAGGTACGACTAAAAGAAATTATGTGGTCATGATGTTGGTGACAAAATGAGCTATGAAAAGTTTGAAGATAAAAGCAAACCATGGAGGCTTTCAACACAAACCCTGTTGGCTTTTTATTTCTTTTTTTTTTTTAAAAATCATTCCACATGTGGCATATCTTTAATATGAGCTAGAAATATTTCATTCAACTCTCCAAATTTTTTAGGAAGTACTGCTCTGATATGAAAAAAAAAATCAGAATTTAAGACAAATAGGTATATTTTGGACTTGGCCTGCCTGAAAGGACAACTGGCTGTCTTCTATGATGACAGCAACCTGACAAGACCTGCCACTCCTCAGCACCAAAACCAGCTGAATTAACACAAACAGGAGACTTTGCCAAGTAAGGGGAGAAGCATTACAGAAGGCTGTACTTGCCTGGTGAGAAATTCTTCTACTCAGTTAGAACACAGGCTAATGCAGAGGACTCAGGGATTGTAACGAAAAAGCACAGATCTGATGAACAGCAGAGGTATTGTGAACCTTAAAGTCACACAAAGCCTCTGAGGTTTAATTTAAATTTCCAACAATATCTCAAGTTTTCTCTCTCTGCATGACAGACTACACTCACAGCTCAGTCTGTCACCCTATACATGCCACCTCTAATGAATAGCTTGGTCCTTAGCGGGTTTTCTGTATAACACATGGAAGACAAATGAAAAAACGCAACACTCTATGCATCAAGTAAATTGCCAACACACTGAGGACAGTTCAATAACGGGAGCTGAGCACTGTACTTGGCATGTAAAGGAAGGAAATGATATAAAAAAACCCCAAACAACCAAACAACCAAACCAAAAAAAAAAAAAAAAACAACCAAGAAACAACCAACAAAACAAACAAACAACAAACCACAAAACCAACAAAAAACAACACCACCTTTCAACCACCAATCAAGACTTCACATGGGAAGTTCACTAAAAGAATTACCACAGGACAATATTAACCACCACATCAAAACTGCAGACACATCCCCAGTCTTAAGTGAGAAATGCTGTCATTAGGGACTTAGCTCACAGGATTCTTGCTTGCATACCATAGAGTGGTACTTGATTTTCTCATCCGAGCAGTCCACCTGTGCAAAGGAGCTTATTCCCAGCCAGATATACTGTACATCAGCTACACAGATTACTCCTGCCTAAAAGACGTGATGAATTTGAAAACCGTCAGAATAAAGGAGTAGGTGCGTAAGAAAGTCTTCAATTGCTATAGAGTTGTCCATGGAAAAGGGAAGGTCTGACACAAGAGGCAGCTGCCATAACAGCCTTTATTGTTTGCAGCTGGCTTCAGACCTCTTGTTTTCCCAGAGGTTATACTTTTGTGCACTAACTTCCTACCCCCTCAGTTGGGTACATTATACCAACCAGAGATCACCAGCTGGCCATCAGCCGCCATCACCTGAGCCATGCTTGGTCCTGTTCCCACCTTGTTGGGAACATCAGTATCAGGCACACTGTCAGCCAAAACCAGGTTTCAGGGAGATGAGCTTGACTGCAGATCAGAGCATATTGCCGAGGCTGCAAGAGGGCACACTTGCTTAAACAAGGTGTAACCGTCAAAATAACTCACAAAGACCTCAGAGGAGTTTTAGAATCACACCCACTACTCCAAGACCAAATGTTGATTGTAATTTCATGCAATAAAAACCCCACCAGCTCCAAGCCCTGTGGAATTCTCACAAGCCCATACCATTTAATTAATATTTCTCCAAGCCACTGCTTGGCTTCTCTGTTAGTTCATAAACTCATTTACCATTTTTGCAAGAGATTTATTTGTTTCACGTCTCTTTTACCCAGTGGTCAAAAATGTCTCTCTGGTCATCAAGTTTAACTCATTTTAAAAGGTGCTTGATTTTTCTATATTAGTTTGTTTTTTTTTTCTATTGTTCCCATCTTTGTCTTCTACAGATAACTTGGAGAAACCATTTATGGTGGGTTTCTGCTGCTCATGCAAGTTATCAACATCTTCTTCCAAAAGTATACTGAAGAGAACGCAGCAAAAACTTTGTCAGCAAATAAATAACTTAGATATATTACACTGTGCAATGACTTCATGTAGAAATCAGTAGATTTTTACAGTTAAGTGCTCCATATAGCCACAAGCCTGCCTTTATATTAATTAAAAAAAAAAACAAACAACAAAACCAAAGAAAGAACCACAATCATAAACCAACCAAAATGAAACAAAAAACAATCAAAAGCTAATTCAGACTTATCTCAGCTGCTGTCCTGTGACCATAAGTGATGGTGTTTGCAAGCAGAAACTTGAACAGCTTGTGATCTAGTATTCTGCCATGACGATTTTTCTCCAGCTCTTTTTTTTTTTTCAATTATGCTTATGCAGACAATTTCTGTGACTCCAGAAACATTATTTCTGTGACTTTAAAACACAATATATCACAACTGTACAGTATCTGGCACTAGCTGCTAGTCCTGAGGTTGAGACACAATATCTACAAAATGTTATATTTTAATTAAGAGAGTTAGTTGTCTGGAAAAACAAACTCATTCTAAGCAATAGCTTAGTGACCAGGTCGTATCCAGTGATTTATCCAATTCACTTCAGGGAGTCTGCAAGACCATTTTCATTGTCTTTTATTACTTGGAATGGAAAACCTGAAAGAATCAATTTTAAATAAACATTCAAAATACCTATAAAAATGAAATTCAGGTAACTAATTAGAGAACCAGTCATTGGAGAAAAACCAGTAACAAACCGAAATGGCAAATGGAACCTCAAGCTCATGATGCTGACTTAGGTAAGGTATTGACATATTTCACCATAATATCTCTAATTTGGGGTCTGCAAACAGGGGTAGTATGTCACAAGCTCACTTCAAGCTACTGATTTAGCTTTGAGCACCTAATATATCAAGTTTGTGTGGTAGGTATGAGAAAGTCTGGGAGCTCATGCAGCTAAAATATATCTAATTTAAGTGACACGGCAGTTACTGACCACCTGAAGTGCTGAAATAGGAATTATTTCAACAGTGAAAACTGCTAACTTCTGCATAGTGATGTTATATCCTATGCATCACCATGGCATTTTATTCACCTTGATTTGAAATACCACCACATTCATTTTATTATCTTCTTTTAAAATAAAGGAAGAGTGTGCAGCTTTAGCATTGTCAGCAGAAAGTGTAAACAAGGTTAAGCACATGCCCACCTTACATGTGGGGAAAAAAAAAAAAGGAAGGTCTATCTAAAAACTGGAACACGTCATCCCTCTACATAATTTACGAACAGAACACATGCCTATTTGTAGGCCATGTTACTCTGGGAATCAATTAGAAGAGTATGATACATTTTGTCAAAAAGATTGCATTGTGTTAAAGACATTTATGCAGTACATTCCTTAAAGAAAAGTGAATAAATGTAAGAAAAAGAGGTACCAGTAATGAGAACACATTCAACTCATTAAAAAAAAAAAAAAAAATCAGTCTGGATAAATGAGTCAGCTACAGAAATATCCCAGGCAAAGACTTGATCACAATGACTTCATTATCCACATTTGTCAGTAGTTCCCTTGAGATCTCAGTGTTGAGATTATTGTTGGAAAGAAATATTTTATCTTCTTCATTGTCAGGAATCAGCAGGTTGAGAACAAAATTGAATGCCTTTTTCAAAATTGGTACTTCCCAAGAAAGAATTGCTCTCAACTCTACAAGGCTTTGCAATGGGATATTTGACAATACTGCATTCCGCATGCTGTCAGTTATGAGAATGAATAAAACTAGAGATTACAGAAAGAGTGCCTATTATTTTAGAGACTCCAGGATTTTCTTTTATGCAGTTATGTAATGTGTAATCAGAATGCTTTTTTTTCTCAATTACCTGGATTATTTTTATTTAATTTTAAGTCTGAACTGGTCCAGTAAACTCAGATTGTGAAGATTTTTGCATTGTTGTCATATCTGTTCATGTTATACTCATGCTTACATTCAGTTTACTGACTAAACAAGCCAAGCACAGAAACTTTCTGAGGAACAAATGTTAGTGACATATTTATAATCAAAATCAAGGAAATCCAAATATTCTGCAAGAAAACTAGAGTATTTCAATAGAATTCAGTGAAGGAGAATAAATAAATAAATGTTAAAAAAAAATAATAAGAAGAAAACAACTGACACATATTTACAACTCACAAGCTCTACCGCTCTATAAAACTTGAAAGCTAAAATAAATTCTCCCAGACAGCACTCCTGCCTGTCATGGAACTCATCTGTATGCCTGATTTCAGAAGTCACATTATAACCAGACAGAACTAACACAACTTTTTATCACCAGCTTTCCTGTGTGCCTTTTAAATGACAGAGAAAAATGTGTCATGTGCTGTTGGGACAGAATCATCATGAGGAAGAATTCAAAACCGTATCATGCTCCATAAATGCAGTGAGCTGTACACATCACTGCATCAGAAGCATACTGAAATATGAAGTACCTTCAGATGAGAGGACTAGCTGGCATGGCTTTGGATTCCAAGAGTCTACAGTTTTATTTAATAGAAATCACAGAACCTTCAAGCGTGTAAGGTGAGTCATGTACAGCTGACCTTTCCAGCCTTCCCATTCCCTGAAATACACTTGGTCACCTGGCACCTGAGAAACCATTGGCATCCCCAGAACTGCTCACTGCCATGTAGTGTCTGGGAACATTTTTAAGTACAATGGCCAAGGCCGGTAAGCTGCCTGCAGGCCTACAGTGCTATGTGCCAGATCACTTGCTTGAGGCTGCTCCTACCCCACACCACCTTACACTGTTCTCCCTCAGTTTTAGCTGCCCAGCAGCACCCTGGGGCCCACCGAGGCAGCTCCAATTGCTGTTTCTGTGTCTCTGTGTGGTTATTTGAACCATCAAAAGAAGGAAACTACATACTTAAAAGACTAATTTTACTGTAACCATTAGCCAAACTATGGGCTAAACCATGGATGCACAGAAGGGGGAGAAAAAAGAACACAAAGCACCTCACACACTTATCATCAAGGCAAAACCTTTACAAATGCACAGGGGCAGAGATGAATAGAAAACCTCCCCCTTCAGACTTGCATGGCATTCTTCAATGTTCTTCCTCAGCTATCCCAATTCACTGATGTTAAGCTTTCTGTCATCACTTAAATACTATCACTGAACAAAAAACTAGTATGATTTAGTATAAGGGTTACATGCTAACGATTATCTAGAAAGATTTTGTGTGTGCTCAGACTATTCAAATCTATGGGGAGAAATTACAGACTCCATCATTTTTGAGCAAACTTCTTTTTGAGGAGCATTTTCTTGCTCAAATACCTCTATTTCTATTCGTAATCTTTTCTAAGATACATTTAGATGTTCCCACCAGCAATGTCTTCACATTTCTTATTACAGCATGTCCAAATATTTCTTGCCAAAAATGGCAGAAGGCAGCCCACTGGAATGACAGAGAAGGGGGCTAATTTTAGGAGGTACTGAGACACTTCCCTCGATCTATGCAATGAACCAACAGAAACCAAAACAGTAACCCACTTGGTTAATTTTTACACCACACTTTTACATCATGGATGTGAAATATATACCATCTAACACATACCTCAAAGGGCAACTCTACTCCTCCGCTTACCACCATCAGTATTGCTTGCAGTGTCACTCAACTACACTACATCCAAGGCAGTTTAGGTTTAAAACTGATCTTACAGGGGTGTACATGGAAGTTTCCTGCTTTCCTGGGTCCCTGCAGCAACTACTAGTGGCTTCAGACAACAGACAGTGTCTGCACAAAAGCAAAAGCACAAGTTCACATTCTTGAGAGAGAGAAAAAGGAAGGGTAAGGATTGAGGCTGCCTTTTAAGCAGGTGCTGGTTACTGCATCTGTTTAGCTTTACCAGGAAAGCCATCCTCACAAAGGGGCTGGTGGGATAGGGTAGTCAAAAGGAACCAACATCCTTGCCACAGCACCGGGACAGATCTTAAAAAACAACTATGAAACGAAGGTAACAAAGCAGCTGCCCACCATCTCATTGCCAAATGCATTGTGACTGTAATGAAAAGCCTGGGAGAACCTTCTACAAAAACAAATCAGAAGAGAAATCCACATCACTTCTTCTGCATGCTAATAAGAATTTCATGAGGTTTTATGATTTTATTATGTTTTAGGTGATAATATCCTGTTATCTTTGATTTGTTGCAACAAAGATTCAAAGTATCAATTTGACTCTGGAATAGAAACTCTCCAAGTACAGTAAGAGTCTAAATTTTCCATCTTACTTCTACTGATGCAAATATTTACTGTTACATGATAATATTTACATGATTAGTCAGGAAAAATCTGAGTAGGAAGTCACTGACTGTCCTTCTGGTCTCACAAGAAACAGACTCATTCAATCGTAGCCTAACTGGACAATCAGTAAAATCCAGATCAAGTGCCTCTAGATCCACAGCACAACTAACCCACAAGGTTCAGTGTTCACACATCAGAAACTAAAAGTTAACCATACCTTCAGACACAGGTTGCATACTATATCTATACCACTCATCTGAAAGGCAGAAGCTCTTACACTTGAGTTTGTAGAAATATTCCATCAGAATAAGTGGACAGCATGCTTGTGTTCCACTTACTAATCAGAGAACCACCAGGCTCAGCAACACTGCTGAAGGGAATCAGATACTGAGAGGGCATCAGGGGAAATGTCATGTGTGCTTACTAAGCTCTTCCTCCTCCTGAGAAGTCCTTCTCCAGCCACTGCTTAAGAATCCTGATTTAGCTGGATCCTCACTATAAACAGTTGCAATTACTGCTTGTTGTGCTCCTATATTCTAGTAATCTCTCTCTCTATTTAAATTCAGGTGTGTTGATATTGAATGGCTAAACTGAAGACAGGGATATCAAATGGGGCAAGATAACTTATAATTCATATATGCTGCCCTAATTCAGGCAACTGAGGTGATTCCCACCTCATCACAGTTTTAGTATCTGAAATAAAATATGCTTTCATAATAGTAAAAAAAAATTCTTTTATTGCTACCTTATTTTAATGACTCTATGATATTTTCTGATGAGCAAATCTGAGAACACACAGCTACTTATTCTATTGCTGCATCTTTTAATTCTTGAATATTATATTAATCAACACCTATTCAGGCTGAGCTAGCACACTGAAAGTTCAGTAACCAGTCTTACTGCATTCACATAAGAAGGGCAAGCAAAATCAACAACTCTATAAAACAGTGAGAAGAGAAGAAATTATTAGAGTAAAAATTGCACGGTACAGCATTTGTGTCTAAATACAAGATCCACTGCTAATAATACAGTTTATAATAATATGCATCATTATGAATAGTGCTACCTTCAAAGATTACACAAGTAAACTAGGTTGTTAATTAAATTTAGATGGCCTGTGAATAACAGGCACTTTGTTGAAGGCTGGGTTTTTCTTGGTTCTGTATGTTGAACCAAGCATCTAAGAGCACATTACAATAGACCTAGAGACAAAAATAAATCAGATGTCACTATACTACCAACTAAACAAACAGTAGCAGTACCTTAAAGGAGCACTTACATCTTACATAAGAACTGGCAATGAAAGAAAATCATAGGGCAAAAAAGTTGTATCATTTTACCAGCAAAGTCTGTTGGCTCCAGTACACAAAGCTAGAAGCACTTTTTCAGAAATTTCACATATTGCTTTTCATGAAGTCAAGGAAAGTCATGATTATTCTGCCAAATTCCAAAGTCCTGCCTCAAACTTTTGATGTGTGGTCTTTGAAGAATTTGGTTGGTTTGTTTGTCTGATTTAAATAACTGCAAGCAGCAGGAAACCTCTTTTTCATGGACTCGCTGCCCTTCTGATAAATGTGGATTTGGGGTAAAAAAAAGTTTTGTCAACTCAGTCAGAGGACTGATGAAGCTGCCCCCTGAACATTACTTAGACTTTTTCATCTCAATACAAATAATTACCTAGCCTGCTTTCAGGAAAGTCTCATCTTGCTATTCACCCTCCTCTCCATCCTGTAACGGGAAAGGCAAGCTGGGCTTAGAGAAACATTCAGAAAAAGTGCACATAACTTTTTTCCAAGCATTAGAAGTCACAACACAGCATTTTGGCATTAAAAAAAAATCCCCTAACCCTTCCCTTTTTAATTAAAAATATATTTTGTTCCCAAAGTTCACTTGAGTTTTACTTTAAGAAGTTAAACCATTTTGCCACTGAACTGAGAAGTCAGTGATCAGCTAGATTTGTGTCTCTAAACTCTCCCCACTTGGCACAGCCTCTTTTCCCAACTTCTGAAGCACGTTCTCAGGGTTCAAATCCTTCTGCTTAGTACCCACATTCAGACAGTGAAAATTCAGGGGCTAGGCAATCCTGAGCACAAAGATGGTTCTGGATTTTTTCCAGAGTTTAGATAATCCCTTTCTCAGGGCCACATAAGTATAGGAAACATATTTTATAGTTAACTTCTGTTACAGTCAAGAATACAGAGGTACTACAAACAATCTTAAACACACATATTTTATACCTTCCCAAGTAGAGATGCTCAGAAATTGGAAATAGAATAATTCCATACTAAAAAAAAAAAAACAACCAAAAAACAAACACCCAACAACTAAAAAACCCCCACAGACAACACCAACAAAAAAACAAAAACAAAAACCAAAAAATATTTTTTTCTCCTTTGGATTGAAATGGGCTACAGAGGCTGAGGATACATTTCTTCTTTTAATTGGGGAAGAAGGGGTGTGTGTAGTAAAACACTCAATAAAAGATGAGAAGGTTGAGATTAAAAAAAAAAAAAAAATTAAAAAAATCATCCAATTTCAGCAAATAGCCGCAAGAAAAACATTTACATTAGCATTTCTAAAATGACATGTTTTGATTTTTCAGCCTAGTTGAAAGTGAGGCACTAGCTAATAATAAGAGGCATTCAGAAAATAGTTCAGGATTATACAGAAATGACTTATTCAATCTCTCAGAATAAGGACATTCCGCATCCATTCCTCTTGGCTGACTGAAGAGGAGCAAAAATTTGAGCAGACTTCCCATTTGCCAAGACAGCACCTTAATCTACAGGTTCAGAGATTCTCAGAAGGGTCTCTATCTCTCTCCTTCTGAGGCTAAACCATTTTCTGCAACACATTCACTAAGTCTGCCTAGAACACCAGGAAGAAAATGTGGGGTTTAATCATGGCTCCTATTAGAGCAGCAATATTTTTATCTGCGGTGGTAGATATCTGCTGGTATTTTGTGAATAGTCACATCCAGCTTTTCTTTTTTTCTTTAAGATGCTGAAGAATTAAGAAATAAAACAGCACATAAAGTCAAAGCTGATAAATACAAAGCAGTGCACTTGGGGTGGGAGACTCACTTATGGACTCTAAATCAGTATAATCGGACAGGAATAATAACTCTGTTGGGAATTTCATGACCACATCACCTCAATTCAGAGAGAAAAGCCAGATATCAGTGATTATTAGGAACAAATATAAAAGAAAGCACAATATTTTGTGCTACTGTGTAAACTCATCATATTCTCTCATCTAAAATAAAAGGTGTAATCTGGTCTTCCTGTCTCCTGCTGGATGGGCTAGAAGACAAGGCATAGAAAAGGCCAAATGGAAGTTATTGAAGGCCTGGGACAACTTCTGCATATGAAGACATTAAATAAATCTGTAATACTCAACATGAAAGAATGATGATTAAAGGAATACATGCTAGATGTTTATGACATGACACGTGACATGAAACAGACTAATATAGAATGACTTACTGTTTCTTGCAGTGAAAAAAAGATGGTGCATAACAATTTTTTAAAAGAGTCACCTGCATCTTTGTAGGTACTTTCTTCTCTAACTTATCTGTGGGGACTCATTGCTGCAACTTGGGCAAAAACACTAGTTCAGAAATTATTTGACAAATTCATAGAAGGTTCATGAAGGATACTACACACAGAATATGCTGAGATAGTCTCTGGCTTGATAAATCTTAAACTATAGATTGCTAGATGCTTGATGGTGTACGAAGGGAGTGTATCACTGTGTGCCCCTCCGATTCTTACATCTTTCCCTAAGCTTATACACTAAACCAGGAAGATTTTTGGCCCAGTAGCAAGATATTCAGAAGTTGCTATCATGTGGGGGGGGGGGGGGGGGGGGGGGTT
>JAWWEE010000105.1:62117817-62150869 GCA_035221455.1 Xenops minutus | reverse complement strand
GAAAAGGGAGGGGGGAAAAGACCTTGAAGGAGTTTTGCTGGACACCAGGCTTTTTGTTCAGGGTCAAACCGCGACACTAGCTTACTTCATTAGGATAGTGTGGAAAAGCCAATCCAAGTGTTATTGTATTTAAGTATTTGAAAGGCCTGATTAGCATTCTGAACTTAAATCCAACGTCCAACTCAAGAGAGACATTTAACTTACCTTCCTTTGCTTTCTATTTACTTTTCTTTTTCTTTTTTTTTTTGGTAGGTATCTTCCTCGTCCGTAGCAAGTCCAACTGCTCTGCCTCAACAATCCAAAGATGAGGTTTACTGTGGGTTTTTCTATTCAGACCTATTACAGTAAGGCCAATCATTCTGGTATCTGGTCATCTCTTCTACTATGACAAGATTATTGTGGACTTGAGGAAACATAGTTCTATCTCCTGTCTGCCCCCATCTGTTATATCAACTCCTCTAAGGAAGCTGCTAGGAGAAAAACCCCAAGAAAACAAACAAACCCCCCCAATACAAACAAACAAACAAACACCACAAAAGAAACAAAACCAACCAAACAAATCCACAAAGACAACAGTGTTTATCTTAGGAACCATTCCACACCGTATATTTTCCTATGGGCCCAAAGATTTTTGCAGTGTAGTGTAACTCACCTGCAAAGCAGACTGAGGATGCAGTTTAACATTATACCTATGACAACCCAGAATGACCACATAGTCATGAAGAGTGAACTACTACCTCTTCCCTGGTCTTCTCATCTTTTCCAGATCAGCACTTCTACAACCAGTAGACATAAAAACACCCACTTCTTTTCACAGTGTCTGGATTTTGTTTAGCTCCCCAGTCAGCTCACTGAAGAGAGGGGCAAACATGGTTCTAGCGTAAAAGAAACTGGAACAGCAACTCACTCGGAGTGAGAGAGGGAAAAGAGAAGTAGGAACATGCCTTTTAGAACATCTACTGCAACATCAGAGGCTGATGAACATAAACAGCCATTGCACATGCCTACATATATATTTTTAAGTAAGGGTCTAATAAATAAATAAACAAATAAATAATTGGGGTATGAATCTGTTCATGACTCACAGAATCAGTCAAAAACATAGCACGCAAGAAATTCCTTCACAGATTAGGAAGTTTCATTAATTATAGCACTATGGAAATGCTTTTTTTAGAAATGAGGTTGAAACCAGACCAAACGGTGAGTGATAGGTTTCAGCTCTTTACTCTGTGCAAGTCCTTCTGGAAGGCCTCCTCTGTACCCCTATGCTGTGAGTCAAAACAGGATTCTTGCCATCACAGAATCACTTCAATTATTCCCTCTCAATCCATTAAAATTCCAGAATCCTGTGAAATTTTTAATCCCCCACAGGAATCCCATAAACTCCACTAAGCAGGTAAAAAATCCCAGGAAATTTTGATAAGGAAGCCTCAGGTGCTAAACCGCTGAAAGTCAGCTGAGCTGGAAGTGCAAGAAGGGCATGGACACTGAACCGACACCCACAGGAAACAGACTGGAGGTACCTGGTCCATTAATTTCTGTTAATTGCCTGAAAGCTCCACTTAGTATCATTTGCTTGCACTTGGCACCTGCTTAGTCAGTTGGCCAGAAGGCTGTCTTCTTACTGAAATATAGTTCATCTTAATTATCAGAAGTCCTAATAGTGCCAATATCTTAAGGGACAGTCTCCTCAATAAAGTGAATTTGCACATACATGTTTGGCACACACATTCTTCTTCCTGTCCTGCTCCCCTCATTTTCTCTAATGTAAGCCACAGCAGCTGTAGAAAACATTCTGCAAGAACACTGTACTCCTTTGATGACACATTTTAAAAAAAAAATCTTTTTTCCAGCCTAGAAGCACTGACATACCACTAAATTCCTACTTTGGGGTTTGTTTTGTTTTTACATAAAGGGCAGCAAAATCTGGACAAAACAAAACATGAATTAAACCTCTTTCGTCTGCCTGTAATTCCAAAAAATTGCCAGGTGAACTTTTTGAAACCACCACTTCATTTGTCCTGAATGAAAAGCCAGCCTGTGCTCTGTCAATTCTTTAACCTTTCATAATGTTATTAAAAGGAGAGGCTAAAGCTGCTCCTGGAACAACTGGAAGTTTTAAAAAAAAAGAAAAAAAAAAGAAAAAAAAGAAAAAAGGAAGATCGTTTTGTTTCTAATTGTGAAAATGCCACTGGTAATGACAGTAATTTGGAGAGAAAAGTGTCACTGGGGCACAATTCTTTCTGATGCATAGTCCACATACTTAGAGGTCGAGTAAGTATTGGAGGTGTCCCCAGGAAAAATAAAACTCATTAAATATTTCTTTAGGTAGCCATGTTGAGTGAAAAATGCAAGAGGAAAGTCAAACATTCCTGAAATGGCACTAGGTAATAGCTGAAGGTAAAGAACTCAAGAAACAAAAAGAAAACAAAAAATGAAAAGGCAAAAGCTGTTTTTCACATAAAACAAAGATAAACACCAGGAAAGAAGTCTGTAAGCCTAAACTCAAAATACATCTTAAACATGTCTGCAGCCAGCCAGAAAGTAGGCACAGTCCAATCTTTTTCTCCAAGAGTCTAATTATATTGCCTTTATGAAACCTTTTGAGAAAGGAGCTATTCTTTCTATTAGAACAGACTTCTTAACCATCTTTAGTTACCTCATTGTCATTTATTGGCACTTTCAACCTGGCAGCATTTTCTCTGCTACACTGATAAAAGTAGCAATCAACAGGTAGGGCACAAAAGATGGCAGACTCAAATCCCATTGCATAAAGTCTAGAGGGGCAAAAGAGGCGGGGAAAAAGTGAGAACTGCAGCATGCCATACTTGTGAGAAGTAGCAGATTTCTCCTCCCCTTCAGTGCACCAAGGTGACCAAGTGCTATGCTGCACACATTCAAAACAAGAACTGTGTCACAACACCACATATTAATTAAAAAACCCCAAACCAAACAGAAAAAAAGACACCAAAAACAAACAAAAAACCCAAACAAAAAAAACCCCACCTCAATCAATGAAAACAACAAACTACCCTGCAACTGTATCCTGGAAGTATCTGGCTGCCAACATGAAGCTGTGCTTCATACACTGCTACACAGTTGCTCCTTTCTATCTCCAATAAAAGTAAGGGAAAATATTCCCATGGCTGGTTATGCAACCCATAGATCACAAGCTTGATCACACTGAGTGTATCTTGTTTTCTTTAGGACATGCAAGTCATCCAGTTCAAGAGAAGTGAAAAGTCAAATAAGAAATCATTTCCAACTGCTGTCAACACAATTCAAAGTCAGAGTATAGTTCAAAGCAATCATTAAAAATCATAAGACTACAAACTCAATTTTTAAGCCAAAGAAAGGCATCTAGTTTACTCATATCTCCCTTCAAAAGCAGTAGCCTTTATATCTCAAGTTGATAAAAACCACAACTTATGTTACCATGAGGATGTCAATATAAGAATAAAGCTTAGATTTTCACATAAACTGGGAACTGCAGCTTCAGGTTAAAAAGAATAAATAAAATTTTAGATTAAATCCTTACTGGATGGTTAAATAGATACAGTAATCAACATAATACACTATTCTTGATTTTCTCAGGAAACTATTAAGCTGGTATACAGATAGGTTTACTAAAACATGTATAGCATTGATACTTTGTAATATTCTTCCTTGTGTCCACAAACAGATACAATTCCATATGTCTTACAGGATCTATCACAAGACAGGCACAAGGAGCAAAAAGCTAATACAAATATTTAAAAAATTGAAAAAAAAAAATAGGTTAAAGAAATTATAAGATGCTTGGTAAACTCAAATAAAATTTAAATTCAGTTAATTTATAATCCATTTATTCGTGGAAAAATCCAAACAAAACCTCTAAATTGAGAACAGTGTTTTTGCTGATATTTATTTATTCAAATTAAGTAGTTGACACAAAATTAGGACCATCATTCTTAATAATACTAGAACTCCTCATCAATATTGTCCCTAATTTATAAGCCTTGAATTAACACCATGCAATGTCTATACCTTTCAGATTACATTCATTAAGAACATACTGGAGCATGTCCAGTGAAGGGCAACAAGGCTCCTGAAAGGTCAAGAAAACAAGTCTTATGAGGAATGGCTAAGGGACCTGGGTTTGTTTAGTTGTGAGACGAGGAGGCTCAGGGGGGACCTCATTACTCTCTACAACCACCTGAAAGGAGCTTGGAGTGAGGTGGAGGCTGGCCTCTTCTACTGTGCCTGCAGTGACAAAAGGAAATGGCGTTAAACTGAGGCAGGGAAGATTCAGATTAGATATTAGGAAAAAAACTTTCACTGTTACAGTGGTCAGGCATTGTAATATGTTGCCCAAGGAAGTGGTAGAGTCACCATCCCTGGAGGTGTTTAAGAGGCATCTGGTGCTGGGTGCTGTGGTTTAGGGGTTACAGTGGCAGTGCCGGGCTGACTGTTGGACTGGATGATCTTAAAGGTCTCTTCCAACCTTTATGATTCTATGATTCTGTGATATTTTGTACTTACATCATCCTTTCTTGAACGAAAAAGGTAAGTCATTTAAACTGACTGTTGAGAGACTTTTCCTGCCATCCCTACTAACTATTCTTATTAGGCTGTGAGATTTGGGCTTTTTTTCCTAGCACTGTTCACTGAGTTCACTGTTCACTGACTACACTCAGTGTAGTCTCCAAACTCATCAGTGGAATTTTCTCTTTCATTTATTAGTAAAGAATTCAGGAAAATGAAAAGTTGCATTCATTACCACATACAGACATTAACTGGGATGGTGTGGAGGTTTAGTTTTCTTGGTTTTGGTCTAGGCCTTCCCCGGTAACAGGGTCATAACTAAGGAAGTATTCCACACCATTCCTTCACGTAAACAGGGGTATATAAGATGGGGAGAAAGTTTTCCTCTCTCTCTCTCTTCCTTTCATGTGCTTGGAGGACATCAGATCTCTGTGTCGGCTTAGCTCTTATCTATATGAGCTGAGAAGCTGCTGTCCCAGCCATATGGAGGTGAAGAATTCTACTGCTTCTCTTGAGGGGAGTTTTGGTGAGAATTTATTGTGCTAGTTACTTACTGATCTTTTCCCTGAGTTTACGCGTGTGTGTACCTGTTTTGTTTTATTTCTACCCATTTTTGTCCCATTTCCCTTTCCCTTTCCCCCCTTTTCCCTTTTGGAGTCATTTGGGGTTCTTATTCTGTAGATTCATAGTGTTTGATTGTATATAATTGTAATATACGTGAATATATATATATATTTTTACTACAATTGTCTTTGGGTACTTTTTTTCCTTCTCTCTTGGGAGGGGGGAATCTGTGTGGCCAGCAGCTGGGTTTGGCAGGGAGCCAACCCAATCCTCCACAGATGGTAAACTCAAAATGTTTGGCATTTAAGTTTTAAAAGCTAAAAGGCTAAGAAAATGAGACAGAATAACCACCCCAAATGTTTCAAATGAGGTCCTGGAAACTAAAAACAGTTTAAAAAGAAATAAAACTAAAATCACAAAAAATTTAGGGAAGACATCAAAATTCAAACTTCAATCCTAATGCAACATTGTTATCCTTCCTCTTGAATGAGGTAGGACACAGACTGCCATCAGCAACATGAACATACCTGGGGAACAGGGGAGAAGACACATTCATTTTCCTTATAACACTCCTTAAATGTTCTCCAAGACATGCCTGTTAGCAGTTCCATATCAATCTCAATGACAAGCTTCTAGCACATCCAAATTCAACACTGCGTCTCAGCAGGAAGAAATCTATCTTTCTGCATGTAGCTAAGATTCTCTCTTCTTCAGGAGAGGCAGGTACGTTTCTCATCACTTTCTATGTAATTCTGCAAATATTCCAGCAGTTAACATTGCAGGATAATCCTGCAACATGAATTATTAAACAGACAAATATTTAAAACTCTTTAGGAAAGAAAAAAATCCTTCTATCCAAACTACTATCCCCAACCAAGATGATTAAGGATCATTGGTACATTGCAAAGCATACTGTTATGAGATAAATTCCATTATAATTGCAACAACTTTTCCAGCCACAACTTAGACATAAAATCCAAGTATCCATTTCATTTTCATTTACACCTCATGGGCTAGATCATTTATCATGTTTCATGATAATGATCAGAAGGCACATGGAAAGTGATTTCTGGAGGTAACAAATTACCTATTATATTAGCACAGCTTACAAGTTCCTGTCAACAAGTACTATGCATAAATATGAGGTAATTAAATTTACCATGTGCAGGAGTGTTTGATATGCTACTTGCTTTTCTAGCAGCTGCCAAAAAACCTAGGTTACTAAATTCAACATACCAGTTTAGTTGCTTAAGTACAGTAATTTAGTTCTTCATAAAACATCAGGAATCATTATGCCACTAGAACACCAACAGGTAGACAGCATGCAGTGGATTCAAGATCTAGAGAGAAATCTCTCATCATCCGGTATTATTGCTTCTTGCTGCTGAACCATCCATCATGTCTCTGAGACAGCTTGGAATGATAGTGCCGGACCTTCACATTACTGCTCCTTGAACTCTGTCTCATCCATCTTTTGCATCATTCCCCATTTGCAGCGAAGTATCATCTCCTTGCTGAAAAACTGAGTGTGAACCTGTAATGCCTTTAACCTGAAGTGCTACTCTAATAGTAATTGATTTCTTTTTATTGCAGAGACGGTGCTCAGTAAGACTGCATACAGCTGCTGAAGCTGGGAGATGGTCAGAACAGTACTACAATACAAACATCTATGCACATAGGAATATGACCCATTTCCAAGGAAATATTGTTCCATGCTATTTTATAACGCATGTATATTTATCAATATATAAAACTGGTATAGTGATATATATGCAGTTTGTCTTCCTGCAGTTCATCTACAATTTAATAGCAAGATTCCCTCAAATGCAGCTGAAAATGAATATCGGGATGGCTTCATTTTGTATTCTTGTTAAGTGATTCAGTATTAGAACATTGTTAGATTTTTAAATACATACTAAAGTACAAAGATGCACCTGCATTCAAAGAGCAATTTAAATTAACTCTACATTGATCATGGTGAGACTTCACTAGCATGATGACTTGTGTACCATAAACCACCCAAGACTAAGCGTTTTAATTCAGCTTTATCTGAATGCTGTTATAAAAGTTTAATAAATCAAAATGATCAAAATGCCCCCAGTGGCAGGTTGGGATTCAGTTTCCAATTCAAATTCCCTTTAATATATGGCTTCTCTGACATCCTGCATTTTCTGCCATCTATGTTGAATTCCAAATGCACTCCTTTTCATCATTACCATGCATCTACTCATCAGAACCCTTTTTAACAACTCTGCACAATACACAGAGATGTCAAACCTAGAGGGATTTTACCCTCCCCCAAACTGGAAAATGATGGCAGGTAAGGGAACTTTGTCTACTCTTAAGTAAATATTTTAACCTCCCCGCTAACATCAGTGGCATTTAAACTGAGAGAGATCATCCTGAGCTGCAGTATTCAAACGGAATATTTGATTTAAATAAATGCAGAGACAGACCAGATACTGCAAGGGAAATTATCCAAGTGAAATACAGCACTTATGTGGTGGGGCAGTCTGGAGATATCTCTAATTAAGAAAATGGGAAAAATCACATTACTGCAAATGATCTTTGTGTCACCATACTTGGATAAAACACAGATATAAAAAACCAAGAACCCCCTTATTTCCTCCCTGAAGTGACACCCACCAAGAGCTTTTTCCTTGCCTCTTTGTTAGTTCGCACTGCCTCCCATCAAGTCTAAAGGTCAACAGGGATCCCACTATTCAAAGTGATTACATTTTAATTTCCCAAATCCTTTATTTGCTGTTTGGATTCATCTAAGTACTTTCACAATAAGGAGGCACATGAGGAAATGGCAGAGGTATAGGACAGCACCTAAGCAGTAAGACCTTGCTCACACAATCAGCCACTGACACCACATCTGTGGTATCACCAGCAACACAATTTTGAACAAGGCTGAGCAAAGCTGCATCATATCTTGGCTTTGCTGGATTAGGCAGAGCAGCTGATACTCAGCTTATGCTGCCTGTAACGAGGCTGATCATACCTGGTCTGCCAGAGGCAGAAAACCCCCAAGGAGTATTACCTAAAGCCGGCACTAAGCCTGGTGGTATGGAACTATCTCCTCTGCAAACATGAGCTGTTCGGCCAAGTTCATCACAGGTCACTACTTCCCATTCTAGGCTTCCACTAATTTTGACTGACCCTACAGCTGTATTTATTTTACTGCCAAGCTGTGGCAAGGTCTCCACAAGATCTGACAAGAATAAGTAGTAGTCCACTGCCTGGCAAGTGAGGAAGGGCTCTTTTCTGAAGATTTCCTTTGAAAGCACATTCCTGTCTGAACATTTATATAACATGGCCATAGATGATCATCAGAAAACCAGTCAGGCCTGCTGTAAGTTCATTCCTGGACACAAAATAGTGTCACACTTAATAATTAGGAAAGAAACAAGAAAAAACTATTTGTAGTTCCAGACATGATCAGATGCCTAGATATGTATCAGCTTCATATATAGAAAAAGCAGATCTCAGGAAGAAATAAAAACATCCATGCAAGCAAACATTGATCCAGCTAATTATCAGTGTCCCCAGCCTTCCTTCTCCTCATTTTTTTTTTCTTTGTCCTGCCTGTTTCTACTCAGAGTCTGTGAAAAGAGAGTCTTCATCATGCCTCTTGCTACTGAGAAAAAGGAAAGAGGACTTCTAGAGAGTTTGCTATCCCATGTGCTCTCATACAGGTATCCTTGCAGAAAACACAGCAGGAACTGCTAGCTGCATGGACTGATGAATCAAAGTGCCACACAGCATCAACATCCATCACAGATGTCAGGAAAAGGTATACATCAGACAATGAAACCCGTAAATAGACAATGTCCCTTGCACCAAATAAATCAATTAGTTTATTATGAATCTGTTTTGGTTCTTGCATGCTTATGAGTGAGAAACTAATAAGCACAACACTAATGTCCAGGCCAAGAGGGTATTGCCCTTTACATAAAAGATGTCTGAACCACAGACGCACTGGAAGGTAAAATTCTATGTCAAAAAAGGATGCCTCTAGATCTACTTTTCTTTGATACTCTGCCCCAAACACTAGCTATCAAGGCAGGACATGGAGCTACAGGACTTCAGCTTTTGCTCTGATCCAGATCAGTCATCTTAAAGTTCAGGGAAAACACTAAGAATATGCATATCAGCACTGAAATTGCTATATTTTGTCTAATGAGAATATTCATTTAGTTTGTATCAAGCAGTACAAAACCCATGTCATATGAAATAAAAGTAAAGCACGTGCTTTACCTTAAATATTTCAGGTCTTCCAGAAGAACACATCAGAACTAAAGCAAGAGTTCACATAAGAAAGACTTCAGGAGAATCATAAAGAGATACAAACACTTCACTCAAAGTAAGACAATACTGCAATGAAGCAATCGGCTAAGCAAAAGTCCATCACACCAAACAGGAGATTAATCTTTGTCCAAAATGCAAGGTTTTACTTTTAGTGATAGTACCAATATGATTTTAAAAATCATATACAGATGAAAACACTTTGAAATGAAAGAATCTTGCTCCTCTCTTGAAAAAAAAAGTAAACAATGAAACTGACTGCTACAAAGCATTGCAGCATTTCATGTCTAACATGTCCATTAATGATCTGGATGATGGGACAGCAAGTTTGCTGGTGACACCAAAGGTGAGGAGTGGCTGATAATGTCAGAAGGTCATGCTGCCATCCAAAAGGATCTCAACCAGCTTGAGACATGGGCTGACAAGACCCTCAAAATTCAGACAGGGTAAGTGCAAAGTCCTGTATTTGGGGAGCAACAAGCCCAGGCACCACTATATGTTGGGGGCCACACAGTTGGAAAGCAGCTTGGCAGAAAACAACCAGAGGGTCCTGGTGGACAGCATGCTGATCAAGAGCCAGCAATGTGACAAAGAAAAGGCCAGTGGTATCCTGGGCTGCATTAGACAGAGTTTCGCCAGCAGGCTAAAGGAGATGATTCTTCCACTCTGCATCTGGAGTGCTGTATCCAGTGCTGAGCTTCTCAGTATGAGGAAGAAATGGAAATTCCACTGGAGAGAGTCCAACAAAGGAACATCCAAAAATGTTGAAGGGACTGGAGCATCTGTCATGTAAGAAAAAGCTGAGGGACTTGGGACTGGTCAGCCTGGAGATGAGAAGGCTCAGAGGATCTTACTAATGTATATAAACACCTGAAGCTCTTTTCACTGGTGCCCAGCGACAGGACAGGAAGCAATAGGCATGAACTGAAACATAGGAGTGTCCCTCTGCACATCAGGAAACACTGTTTTTACTGTGAGGGTGCCCAAGAACTGTCACAAGCTGCCCAGGGAGGCTGCAGGTTCTCCATCCTTGGAGATATTCAAAAGCCATCTGGACACGATCCTGGGCAAATGCCCGTAGGTAGTTCTGCTTGAGCAACGGGGTTTGGATCAGATGATGTACAGAGGCGCCTCTCAATCTCAGGCATTCTGTAATCACCATTTCAAACGTAAACCTGTGTAGCCAAGATTACTCAACACGGAGTGATGGAATTGAGCTTATTCCAAATATTCTGCATTTCTGTTACCTTCCATAAATCTAAGTCTCTTTGGCTTCTTTGAAAAAAACTGTTTCCTCCTGCTTCTCCAGCCAAAACAACTTTCCTGTGCTTTCCAAAGAAAGTGAGCAATTCACCCATTAATTACATAAACCAGAGACAAACGTGGCCTAAGCTAAGGAGATGAGCAGAGTTACTTTCACAGAAGAGTTGCCTGAGCAGAAAGTGAAGCTGCTGTTCTTTCTGATATATAGATACATGAAGAAATTGAGACTCCTATTTGCCTCAATTTATTCATTATGAACATAAAGACTTTCTGAGGTATTTTCCTATATTCTTGTTTCATTCTTGTTATGTAAAAGATGCAGGATTTGACTTCAGGATGATAGTTCCTCTTTACCTGCTGTAAGGAACAGAGGATTGAAAATAGGAAGATTCCCATGTTAAACCTGCTTAAAGAGGATAAGATCTTAATACAGTAGAGAAATTAAAACCAGAGAATGCCACAAAAAGATCAAGTTAATTGGATCCTGGACTCTCTGAAGGATGCTTATACCTAAATATACACCCCAAATATAACATGTTTTATTAGGAAGGTTTAGAAAAACTTCACAAAATAATGTCATTACTTTTCCAACAGTTGCAAAGTAATTAAGACATTGTCATCTCTTCCTACACAGATACAACCATGAGAGAATTAGGCTACAACTAATGAGAAAACTTAGAATATAAAGTACTTTTGAAGGTGAGCTCAGGGTCCAAAAGAATAACAGTATTAATATCTATACTCCAGGAAGGCACCTTACAAAACAAGCATAGCAGACACATGGGTCTTCTGACTCCCACAAAAAATGTTTCTGTACCTTTATTTAAGTGTGGTGATGATTCAAAGGGAAACTTAGACAAGATAATAATGTAAAGCCCACAGATTTCAACAACTTGGGCTGTGTAATCTCTCTCCCCAGTTTCCCCTCTGCTCTGAAAGACAGTGAGTTCAGAAAAACACACACCCTAAGACAAAGCTCTAGACTCTTAAAAGATACAGTCCAAAGCTTTACTACATATTACCACTGTCTCCTGGAGACTGAATTTCTGAAAACATTAAAAAGTACATAATAACCTGAATTGTCTAACACTGATGATGGGTGATATGACCAGAGGAAAAAAAAAATAATAATAATAATTTAAAAAAAAAAAATAAATGAATCTCCTGTTCATCAGAGAACTTAATGGAGGACAGAAATATGGGGCACTTTTCAAACAGGGTATAAAAATATTTAAGTTTATTTGCAAGCAGGGAATATCTATTCAGACTACCTGATCCTAGTGCTCTTCTTGGCATATTTTTAAGTCTGTTATTATACTGAATGAATAAATCAAGTTATGAAATTGAGGGTGCACATCTGAAGCAAGTTTAGAGATTTCACTTTTTTTTCCAGACAAAACAAATGCTAGTGAAATTTGGAAAGTGAATTTTGGTCCACAGCTTTCTCAAATGGAAATACTTCTGAGTTTTCTTGTAAGAGAAAAAAAATAATGCTCCCATGAGCAATACTTGCCAGGGGCAAACTTCATCTTCATAGCATTACCAGGAACCAGCCAAATTGCCGGCTTTCCTATATAAAATCACTAAAGAGATTTCAGACAAGAAAGGTAGAAGAATCACTGTCAAGCTTTCATAAAAAGAAATGCTCCTGATGGCAAACTAGGTCCAGTAAGGCGAACAAAGAAGAATATAATCACAAACCTCATGCAAACTTGAGCCTGATGACTTAGAGGAGAGACTGCTTGCCATGTCAAATCAAATACAGGAAATAATCATAGTCATAAACTCCTACAAACAGGTCAGCTCATCAGAACTTATGATTTCTGAAAAAAACAGCTGGAAGACAGTAGAGGAAAACTCTCTTTTCTATTGCTAAATTGGATTTATCGGGCACATGAAGACAATTCTATACTGGAACTATAAATCAAGACATAGACCTCCCTTTACTTTGATACCATCAAAGAAGAGCTGTTTGGGTTGGACAAAGAAATGTTAAAAGGAAAAAAAATCAGCTAAAAAACTGCTATAATTTCCAGCTGAAATAAAACTTACAAACTTATCAGTAGAATCAGACATATGATAGAACTATTCACAGATTATTAACAAACATTGCATTTGAATCATGTATTTTGAGGAGTTGTCCTTTATTTTTCTTCCTTGTTTTTAACATTAACAAACATTTTCTTCCAACTCATCTGTTTAGGATCCACTACATAAAATAAAATACACCGCATTTCCTACTGATTTTGCAGCATTTAATAGTATAATATCAAGTCATGGACAATCAGTTTGCTAGCAATGTGTAGCTACTTTAAAGGAAAACAAACTTCAGAAACCATACAAACACTATACATAAAGTGTAATTCATTACCATATCATTTAAAAGAATGGTTTGCTCCTTTTTTGTTTGTTTGTTTTTGTTCAATCAGAGCAACAAACTGCTATGCCATGGAAAAAAAAAATAGAGACTCATCACCCATAACTTTCAGTCAAAGAAAATGGTTAATGGCCCCTGCAGTACTGCCCAAGAGTAAGACATTCTATATTGGGACAAACTGAATTTGGATTATTTTACAAGGTTTTGCTGACCACATCAGAATGCAACATCAGTTTCATTGCCATCTGACAGTCATTTTTAACAACTAAGAAGTTGATCACAGCTGCTGTGATGGACACTACCCTTGTTTCTTGATGCACAAGATAACTTTTCTGGCAAATACTGCCAACTTCAGAGAAATATTCCAGTACATTTTTAAGAGCTCTGAACAATGAAAAAGTACAATAACTGATTGCAGGGCAAAGTTCTTTACTGATTGAATATCAGGGCATTTGATACTGTAAGCTGGAAAGTCTACAAATTGTATATATCAAGAATACACATGATCTGGGGCACAGGTGATCTTTGGGAACTTAATTTCTACAAGTCCATGTTAAGTAGCAAAGCGATCAGAAAGACTTTGAGACCATGATACACTTGTTCTCAAAAGCAAGTAAGAAATAAGCAAAAAGAAACAGTCAGTGTCTTCCTGTTCACTCTTACTTACTTATCACAGCTACTGTTCCTCCCTCCCAGCATCTCCCTCAAGCTCTAGTGCAGACAGTCCTGAAGATTTCAAGAAACTCCCTTCCCAGACATTGCCAATTTACCAGCCACCAAGGAAAAATATAAATAGATAATTAATCAGATAGACCTATTCAGGAGGGTAAGTCAGCTAACAGTATAACAGCACCAACTTCCTGTAAAAGGAAGGGGAAAGGGAGAACTCCTTTCACATGTCTCCAGGAATGATAGTAACACCATAGAAACAAAGTTAAACAAAATCAATATAATGCAGCCACTGAACTGGGAGCTGAAGACCAGCCCTAAGCAAAGGTGGGACATTAAATCATTGACTGGAACTACTTTTTGTAAAATCTCATTATTGAATTACAAATCCTATCCTAGTTCAATTCTTCTAAAAAAACCTAATCAGAGTAATTGAGTTATCCTTTTCTGGGTCTTTAAACATATACCATCCCTCCCAGGTAACTACTTTTGTAATACATTTTAGAACACCACTAAAAGCAATTCTTCTGTTAAAGCTCAAAATGAAATAGTGATGTTTCAGCATAAAACAGATTATATAACTGGAAATTTTCATTACCAAGACTAACTTTTAGTCTGTTCAAGAATGTACCAGCTGCCTCTACTCCTATATTATGGTACTACATGCCCGTAAAGATCTGGAATATGTAAGCATCATGGCTATGTATTCAAACACCAAGGTTTGAGTTAGTGGACAACAGCTCCTGCTCCTCCTCCCTCACTCTCTAATAACCAGCATTGTCAATAAAGTTTGGCTTCTACAAACTGAAGACCTTATCGTTACTCAAAACTATCTGGAAGCAATAGTAAAGCCATGACAAAGTAAATCGTGTTTCACCATTATTTTCCCCTCCTCTGGCTGTGAGAACACACAGATCAATACTCTTCAGTATGAGAATTCTGCAGCAAAATTTTCATTTGTTACAAACAGCAACAAAAGGCCCCCAAGCATGCCCTGTCACTTCCAGTTTAGAAGGAAATGCACTAATAAACTCTTCCCCTTGGGTCATCTTTGACAATGGGCAATACTCTGCCAGCTCTTATTAAAGGCAATTCATATCAGTGGCCCAAAAATTTCCTTTAAAATTATCATCTTTTGTATCCATGTAGCAGGATGTCAGCTTTAAAGTGCCACTGAGATATAGGACCTGTCATTATGGTTAATTTTCAGTACAGTTTTAACACCAGGGTAGCTGATCCCTAAGGGTATGGGTATGATTTTTTTGGCTAACAAGATTTATTTAGTGGTTATCCAGACAAACAAGAAAATGTATTACTGTATATTGCCTTTCAAATACAACAGCAAGCAATAAATCCTACTATAAAACATATATCTTTGTTCTCTACCATAATATCAAATAGATGAAAATGTTTTTGGAAGGTTAATATCGTACCTTACATATATATATATATATATATATATATATATGTTAAAATTCTTAGGCTTCCAATCCAGAAAGCACACAGAAAAGTGAAATCATCATTAAAATAGAAAATGTATATAGCTGTTTTTTATTTATATATATATATATATATCTCAAATTCATGTATGGTATAACATGGTATTATCTATGAAATTACCTAAGCTTTTCAGCAGGACTATATGATACATTTAAAAAGAGGGTACTATGAAATTTTATATTCTTATGTCATTTTTTGGAGGGGGAGAAATAGTATTCTAAACACCATTGCTCTATTATTCTAAAAAAAATAGAAAACTTCATTTATTGATTTGCCTTGCCTTTCTAAGAACAAAAGTCTGTTTCCATGCTGCAACAGGACTTATTTAATTTTATTATGATGAAGACCATCTTGTAGGCTGCTAGAAAAATGGTATATCTAACAGAATAAAAGAAGCTCTTACCATAGTGTCTAAAACTTTGTATAGCCAGCAAAGCCCATTTTTATTGATGTTATATAGAAGGCATAAATCCTAGTTGGCGTCTATCAACTGGTCTCCTAGGGAAAAGACCTCTGCCAGCAAATGCCAGATACCAAATACGTTGGAAAATTTCCTACACTACTTCTATTTCTACAAGCTGAGGACATATCTTGCTTTTCCTGCCTCCGCTCCGGATGTAGTGTCTGACTCCAAGATGCAGAACTGACCCAACAGCCCATTGCTCGACCAACAAATCACTGAATCACAGGATATGCTGAGTTAAAAGGGACCCAAAAAGGATCATCAAGTCCAACCCTTAGCCCTGCACAGGACCACCCCCAAGAGTCACATCATGTGCCTGAGAGTATCATCCAAATACTTCTCGAACTCTGTCAGGCTTGGTGCTGTGACCACTTCTGTGGGGAGCCTTTTCCAGTATCCAACCACTCTCTGGAAGAACCTTTTTCTAATATTCAACCTAAACCTCCCCTGACACAATTTAAGGCCATTCTCTCTGGTTTTGTCAGTGGTCACCACAGAGAAGAGATCAGTGCCTGCCTCTCCTCTTCTCCAGGCTGAAGAGACAAAGCGAGCTCACCTACTCTTTATAAGAATGAAGCAAGAACCCCTTGCATGTCTGACCCCTGCACTTACCTCCAGAACTTACAGGCCAAAACAGTTCCTCCACTGGGCAGCAGAATCACAGACATATTTTGTAAACCACTTCTTTTCCCCAGTTAGAAAACATTAGGTCTCATCACAACTAAGAATGAAATGGGCAATTTTGCAGGTGACATGATTAGGTATGGAGAGGTTCAATAGCTTATCCCAGGTCATACAGCACACACATTTCACAATATAAACTGAAATTCTGTGTTCAACCATATCCTTTGCCAGTCAATATTACATGCTTTAAGAACACAAAATGCATAAATACAAAAATCACCAACCCAATCACACCATACACAAAATATGGCTGCTTCTGGATGAATTAAAACAACAACAAAAAACTATTCCAAATGGAAAAAGAAAGTTTTTTCTTTTTCTTCTTTCTACTTCTGTGTTGGAAATCATCACAGAATATCTCCAAAACGCTCCCAGTTCTTGGGCAGGTGGAAGTTTACAACTCCTTTTATATACTTGCTTCTCAGGTAACAGAACAAGATATTATTTGCTCTAGACTACCAGACTGCTCAAAGCAACAGACTTTAAAAGAGGATAGCAACTTAGTATAGTGGAATCTCATTCCCATAAAGCTATTTATGAAAAGTTAAGCAGTTTGCACCTAAAGTTCAACAAATAGCATGCACAGAAAACCAGGCAGGCACATTATTCTCAACGCAATGCAGGCTCAGATGTATTCTGTGGAAAGCATTCGCATGAAGCTTTGCAAACCAGTCTTTCATTTTATGACCATTTCACAGGGCTATCTCTGTATGATGATCTCAGATCAAGGCACATGTTGGCTGAATAAAAAGTGTAAGCAGAAAGCACTGGTATTAGAAGCATTTAACTAGATGAAATGAAAGCAATTAAAACTTTACCTCGAACAATAAGTTGAGCAAAATTTGACACTCCAGAACCTCTCTCTGATTGAGTTACACAGCGGTATAAATCCTGGTCAGTTTTTGTCACCTCTTGCAACTTAAAGGTAGCAGCAAATCTTCTATGATTGATATTTTTAGTCTGAGCAACTGGAATATCTTCCCCATTTCTTCTCTGAAAATAAGAGTAACCAAGGCAGAGTTATCTCATAAGAATATAAAAGACACTTCATTATCATTGTGCAAAGAATACACACAAAACAAAACCCCAAACGCATTCAGCCCATGCTGCATTTCCATGGTAGAAGAGCTCAGTACTGAGGTCCAATCAAGAAACAAGCAGTAGTGAAAATCATTTCAGAATCAAGTTTGAGGGTGAAAAGCACCATCAGGATTTTGCACAGGCAAAAACATGACCACAACATACTCAACTGCCACTGCCTCATGGCTGGAATCATTCTAAGAAGCCCAGCAGTAGCATTTGTACTCCTAAGAAAATTCATTCAACTTTAAGCAGATTTATAACAGATACACTGGGTATATTGTAAGAAGTATTTAAACAAACCTGGTATTGTGAGATTTCACAGGTTTTCAACAGCTTTTTCATCATCCAACCAATGTTTCCTCTTTAATGCTATTTTTTATGTGTCCAAGTTCAATACCTTCTAAAAATTTACCTTTGTTATACTAAGCACTACCTATCCATCTAAAGCTAGCTGAAATAAAAAGTGGAGGGCAGGAAGCTAAAAGAAGAGTAAAACAGATCTCATTTAAAAGAAGGAGCTTAAACAGTTCTTAAAATCATAGCTACCACAAATCACTGAAAAATTTAATCTGTGTGGATCTGCAGGGCAGGGTGAGAGGTCAGTGGGGTAGAAACAGTATGAGCTATTGTAGGATCCTTTTTCCTTATTACCATTCACATAAAATGTTCAATTTTGATTTCAATGGAAAAACAGACTCTCCACCAAAAGTCAGCATTAAAAAAAAAAAAAAAACAGAAACATGCACCAAATGAACAAGCGATGTCACTGCTCTCTCCCATGGATCAATCACATGTTATTCCCTGACCAAGATAGAGTTTCTGATCACACAGTGTTGCTCAGTCCCTAGAAAGACACCAGCATTTGCTTATAACCACCCATTCAGCTCAATACATAGCAAAACATGACCTCTGTGGACATTTTTAGCTCTAATCCACCCCTGGACTGAGAAGCTTCATTGAGGTCTTAAACTCCAAGTTTTCTAACACACAGAAGTGCTACTGCTGAGCCACAGAATTTAATAACCTGGAAGCCTGGAGCAAAACATAAAGAGCAGAAAAAGGAGATGAGTTAATGCTGCAAGTGTATATTGGCTGGTCTCCTGTCACAGTACTTCGTAATACTCAGACACTTGGGTTTACATCTATTCTTTGTCATGTTATCATGGGTTAGTCACTCCAAATAGTTTTGTGGTAATTAGCCAGGGCTTCAGCACCGCTTCAAACTCACTGAAAAAAGCATTCATTTGACCTATTAATATGTTTAAACAGAAGAATTTTATTTATACCAACCAGGTAGATTTCAGTCACTCATATTTCACTACAGAGACCACACCATCACCTTTACCAACAGTAGGTTTATTGGTGTGACTTCCTCACTTCAAGAAGATACCATCCAGTTTCCCTTCACCCAGCCAAACTCTCTGCCATTACCCCAGGAACAACAGGGAGTGACTTCCGAGGGGTAAGCGCTGTCTGCAGTGTTGGGACTGAAAGAACGAGATACCATGCACGAAAACAGATCTCCAAAACAAAACGGCACAAAAGACACTTCCAAAAAGTACTCTCATTGCTTCTCTGTAAAACTGCCATTGTCCAACAACCACCACAAGCCTGCTTATCACAGGAATAAGTGTCTGACTGTGTGTTTCCAGGGTAAAAGCAATGGATAGCAGCCACTTAGACACCTGGACCACGTGCAGTGCATCTAAGTCACCCTGTGACAAGACTCAAGTTCCCTCCTCAGCTCTGTATCTGACTCCGATTAAGGAAAATTAAGGAAGTTTGCTGATACCTGCAAAGACCCCTATGAATGACAGGCCTCAGTGAACTTCAGGGATCAATGAAATTATTAAATTCCAATATCATGCAAATGAGGAATAGTGTTAAAGGCTTTATTTTGGTGTTGCTTAAACAACAGTAAAATTATTTTGTGGGAGATGCACCTTCCCCTCTGGCTAGCTAGCTTCTCCTGACAGCAAAAGTTAAATCCAAAAGCAGGATTTGCAAGCTATGTATCCCCCATCTCAGTGCCAACCAAAGGTTTGAACTGTCTGGAAAGATAACTTAATATAAACCTTGGATCTAGCGCCTTGAAGTAACCAAGATAAACAAACCTCATGGTACGTTCTTCCTCTCATGCTTGTCTGTGCCCTCATGGCCTTGCCACACTACAGCCAGCTGGCAAAGGGAAGCCAAGCTCCCCCACTAAACACAAACTTGCCATATCACTGTTGAAATGACCAAGCAGTATACAATAAACTTATATGATAGCAGACTTGACAAGTAAGTCATGTAATGTAGTCATTCTTGCTCTGCTATGAGGAAAAAAATAAATATTAGTCAGTTTTCTAAAATGAAGCAATACCTTTCAGTAAGTCCCGTGTTTTAAATTAGAATGCCAAGCACTTAGTCTGCAGCTGAGAAGAACATCCAAGCTTGCTATATAAAATAATTTACACTCTGAAGCTCAGAACTTGCTTACTTAAGCTCATCTGCGTGCTTCATGTTGAGAAACAAAGCGAACTGGTCTCCTACTTAAAATGAAATATTAATGCACTTTCAGATAAATTAATCAAAATAAAATTTAACAAGCTTTATAATTCTAGACCAACAACATGCAGGATTTTCTTTTCTATTTACATCAGTGATTTCCTACCACATTATGTGACAAGGCTTAGAGCAGTTGCTCTAATTTCTCTGTATTAGAATTTGTTTCGTGGGAATCCAACTGCAAAACTGTATTTTCAAAGTCTTTCTTCATGTACAGCATATCCAGTAAAATATTTTTCCATCATTAAAATGATGAAAAGTTCAAACAGAAAAGCTTTCTCATCTAAAACTGAATATTAAAGGAAATACTCTCCATTCATTTCAGCATATATCCCTTACACTGGTAAGCCATTAGCCAGTCAGAGTTCAGATGCACTGTCACGATCTCTTAATTAAATTCTTCTTTTTAATGTCAGGGCATTGCTACTGATTTTAAAGGAAAGGGAAGAAAGGCAGCAGTGCTCTCTGCTTATTAAGGGTTCCTGGTACATACTGTTTCAATTTATGTCTTGCTCACACTGAACAGAGCTTGAAAATGCTGCTCAATTAGGTTTTAAAAATTCAATTTAAAATTAATGTGGAGTTATACTAATGGGTAATGGCTGTACCCTGTGCAATCCTTGCTTCTTCCAGTCCCTTGCTGTCTGATTTGATAACCCTGAATTGCTCATTTAGGAGAGGTCACCACTAGGCAGTTCTCTTCCTTTTGTGAAAATAACTCTGGGCTTCACAAAGAACTACTCTCTATAAACACTTGATTAAAAGAAATATAAGCCTGTGAAAGAAATCTCCTTAATTCTGGCATTTCAGGCACTTAAAATTCCATTCTTAAATAAATCTGACTTCAAGGTTATGTTTAATTTGATAGGAGTATGATTTTATTATTCTTTTTTTTCAGGCAATGAAATTAGATCATCTATATTTTAAACAAAGTCAACAGCAAAGTCTATGCAAAATAAAATATCCAATCTTAGGTAAATCAACAATTAGTCTTAAATATCTCTCTTCTATCTCATAAAAGAAATCAAGCATTTAATAAATTTGAAATGACATTTTAGTGGGTCTTTTTTAGAACCCAAGTGGAACCAGAAGAATCTAAACCTCAACTTCTTATTTAACTGGTAGAATTTAAGTGCATTTCTAATTATCTTATACAAATTTAAAACTTATCCACATTTTTCCCCTCAACTTTTCAGGTGGAAAAGTGGTGGGTTTTGGTTTGTTTTTGTTTAAACAGCAATAAGACACCTTTCTGCAGCAACGTTTCCTCTAAATTTTCCTGAACCTTTTTTTTTTTTTTCCCACACCAGTGATTTTTATAAGCCTGGACAGTTCAACCTTACACATCCCCATCCCTTTCTTACTGTAAACACCTTAAAATAAGTCCGCTCCACTGCTAATAATTACGGTCAACTCTAGTTGCCTTCTTGGGCTCTTGGCTGGATGCCGGGATGCCTCCAGAGATCAGAACATGTCAACACTTTGGCTGCAGTGACACATGTATTACTCTGGCAGCAGTGCCCTATCAGCTGGCCCCGACTCACTATCTCCACAGCTTCCCTCCTGCACTCATGCAGAAAACCGACTTGGAATAAAAAAAACCTTCCTGAAAACATACTTCCTCCCCATATATTATCAGCACTGAATGGATTAGCTTGTGATCAGATTCACTGAATGGCCACTGGGAGCAGAGAAGAAGGAAAGTTTCATGTAGTGAGCAGGGCACAAGTCCACAGTGTGTCTAAACAACTCAGTCCCCAAAGGTGCAATCATAACTTCGCCAGCAGCAGGAGGGCTGGAAGGATGCCCCCAGCAGTCCAGGGAATTAAATCTCTGCTGTCTACAGGAAAGAGGAATTTGTGAATAACACGCTCCAAAATGTTTCTGGTTTTACTTATTATTTAAAGGGAGAAATGTAATTTTTTATTGGGAGAGGGAAAATAACATGCACTCTCTGCCAAAAGATGTTTTCAAAAAACAACAACTAAGAAAAAGGGAAAAAAGAAAAAAAAAACATGAAGGGAGAAAACCACAGAAATAACCATACTCTTTAAATTTTACTTGCATGTAGGTGTCAGTCACTTTTCAGCACACACAGCATATGCTTTTACAACACTTAGGACACAATTTCCAAATGGAGAAAAATCTAAAAGCATTTATAAAATAATTTCATTATCATTTTTATTTTACTTTTCACACAAATGTCTCAATATACATTACACTTGAAAGCTTATTAACATATTATAAACTATTATAATAAAGCATGGCATCTAGTTATTGTAAGATGCTATAAATAAAAGTTTCCCCAAAAAGAGCAAACTACTGAACAGGTGGGTTTATTTTTCCAATTTTATTTACAAATATACAGATTAAGCCTAAGAAATAATTTTTTTCAGGCAGATCATGAATTGGAACTATAGCTTAAATAATATGCCTAGATAGCACTATCTTTTTCTTCATGCACATGAAGGTGAAATAGCAATTTCTTTTGTTTGGTTGATTTTCAAGAGGAAGCAAGTAGTTAAATATTTTTTAAGTGGGAAATTAACAGAACTTGCTTTAACTTGTTGGTCTCCTTACGTGCACAGCAAACCAGAATAAGATTCTACTTTCCAACAAACTGTGCATTCATTTATTAGAAGGAAAAGCCACACAGCTTTTCCCATGCAAACATACACTGAAGTCATGAATAAATGTGGCAAGCCAAGTTTTATCCTGCCTGCTGTACTGCAGTACAGAAAAACCCATGATTACTTTAAATGTCTTGGTTGCGTGCACTGCTGTTACTCAAACTTGTCCACTTTGAAGCAGCACAAATTTCTGTTGTGCTGCATTGACCCTCCTACTGAAGAAATCAAAGGCTCTCATGAAATAATCTAATTGAGAGCCATCTGGCCCTTTGGAGGTGGCAATTCTAATTTATTTTATTATAATAAAAGCCACCAGAGGCAAACCAGCAAAATTCATACTACCGTGTTCCTGGCCATTCCACTACACAAATAAAAACAATACTCACTTTTTAAAGCCTCTTATTTTGAGCCTAAACTAACACACATCAAACATACAAAAAATAATGTATATGAAAAAAAAAAAAAAGAAAGAAGCTTTTCAGAAAGCTATAGTTCCTGAATGCAGTGTTATTGATTACGGGGGCGGGGGGGGGGGGGAGAAAAGAAAAAAAGAAAAAGCAACCAAACAACCACATAATTCACAAAAATACAAATTCCGGACACAGTGAGTAGAGATCCATACCACCTTGAGCAGCACACATTGAACTACAGTATCATCCTGTCAGGGAGGGACACTTAAAATAAAACACAACCAAAACATATCACACCCTGATTAGTTAGAAGGCAATGAAGGAAAAAAGTTGCAAAAATCCCCACTCCTGAAGACCAACACCCCACAAGACAGCTCCTCAAACAGTTCTCAGCAGACAATTCTACCTCTTTCTAAAAACAGCCAAGTATACCAGCTGCTCTTACTCTTCTGTAATTCATTAAGTCCTGCAGCTATTTGTGGAATCTAGGGCCTGAGGTATTAGGTGACCTACCACACATCACACCAAAAAGGAGAAGACACTCTGAATGCAGGTGATAACAGACAAGTCATGGGATAGAATGGCCAAGGAATTTGTTTTTATAAACATCACCTTAATTTCAGGTGTCTTATTTACATGGGGGTTTAAGCCTCTGGCTGGCTGAGGAATTACTACCAGGACTACACAGAGGGACTAAACTTGCACTGTAGCTAGTCTACCAGTAAAGTACAAAACAGCAGGAGAAGAAGGCAGCCTGGAACACCAGGCAGTCACTGAGAGCTGCCCCCAGCATCACTGAGGCCACAGCCCCCAGCACCTGATGCTCCAGACACCACAAGACCTCAGGGAAGACCTACATGGATGACAAGCCCAAAGGCTGCTGTGTAAACCAAATGACTGGTAGCTACACAGACCAGAGGACTTAGTTAACTGGGGCAGAATTAAATTAAGACCAGGAGGATTACAGTATTTCATGTTGCTGAAACCTAAGATGACCGGGCATCTAGGGGAAACTGCCATATTTATCCATGAAGCTGACAGATTGAGGCAGGAGAGAGGGAGAGCAGTTCATTCAGGGTTAAATGACATAGATAGCATCAAAGGTGAATACAGAGTAAAAAAACCAAACACCCCCGCCCCCCCCCCAAAATACCAAACAAACAAACAAAAAAAAAAAAAGAGAGAGAAACCCAATGTGAAACTGAAAAGTTATGAATACTGCATTTTTCATTGGTGAATATGCTTTCTGACCATGCCTGAGTCCCTAGTTTGTGATACAGAATAAACTACAAGTCAAGTAATTTATGAGGAGCCTGACAGATCACTTCAAGGCAGCTTTTCATACATCTTTGAAAAAAATGTTTGGAAAACCAGAACTTTTATTACAGAACATAAATATGATGAGGTGAAAGCACAGGTAAAATACACAAGTCATTGTAGAAGTATACATAATGCTTCACTATTCTGTTGCTTGCTTTCAAAAACATCTTTTCTATAAATAAAAGCAACCAATATGAGACAAATGAGGGAACTGAAGTTTCTGTGCAAGCCTCAAACACAATAAAGAAAAGAACTTATATGCTGCTTGGCCATTGTCAGTAAACAAGATAAAAGATGACGTAGACTTGAGCAGGATTTTACTGGCTAAAGAAAGAAGGTTTGGCATAAACAGTTCAGCTTGCTCTGCAAATTAGTACTTGCTTTGCATGATACTGATAAACCAAAAAAAGTCTTTTGTCTCCCTAGAGGCTCCTCAGAGGTTCACCCACCATTTCTGCCACCCAGAGAGAAGAGCAATACTAGAGCCATACGCCTTCTATCCAACACCAGCCTGCACACAATATCATCGCTTTGACTCCTCAGGGCAAGCAGGCCTGACTGACTTGTTTCAGTTCAAAACCAAAAAAACCCATCAACCTTGACAGTCAACCAAAACAAAAAAAGGGTATCAAAATTCTCCATCACAGTTCCACAGCTGAAACCCTGGGGATGCTAACAACCCACTTTCTCCGAACCCTCCCTAGACCCCATAACAGTAAAAAGCAAAATAACAAAGCTTCTCTAACACTCAGAGAGTACTCAGCTCCTCTTAACCTTCACAGGTCATAAAATTCGTGGAAACCAATAAAAAAACATTCTTCAAATGTAATTAAAATGGTGAATAGGCACGTGCCCTGTGACAGCAAATGTTTCATCATCTCAGTAAAGAAAGGGTATCTCAGCCAGTTAATTAAATCAAATGTAATCAATTGTATCAAAGTGCAATGGGATCTCGAAAGGCAAAGTTGCACTGGAAAACTCTAAAAAATCCCATACAAACTGACATAAAACACAGTTAAATTGCACATGACTCTCCTATTATAGATACAATTTTTTTCAAGACCACAAGCGAGCCTCCTAATATTCACTGTAGCTAAATGGTTTACCCCAAAGGCTCATGGCCCATGCTGAAACCCTCCTGCTGAATACTGATCCATGCTTTCACATTCCAGATATGGTAGAAAGAAAGGAATTGTGTGGCATTGCTTCATTCCTATGAGAGGAAATACCATCCTTCCACGAGCAAAACAAAACAGTCAGTTGTTTTGTCCCTCAACCCTTGCCAGAGGCACAAATTCATATACGCTCTCCAGCCTAAATTTCTGAAATACTCTATTGGTCTTTGTACACTCTCCAATCTAAACTCCTGGAATACTATATTGGTCCTGCACAATGCATCATCGCAGGATCCCATCTGCATGTGTCCAGTCCAAAGACTTGTTGAAAAGCACACATACAAAGTACCTAGCAAGCGAAACGAATGCTGAATATCGCATCATATTCTGTGGCAATCAGCACCAACACCAGAGATGCTGGTGAACAGGGCATTGAGGGTTTCAGCAGCTTCCTCAACAAAGGGAGAGCGATACGACCAGTTGTTTGAGCCTGAACAGACGCTCGTTCATCCTCCAGTAACAGTTGGTACCGCTGGGAGGTCAGCCCGACTCCATTGTTTTTACAGCAATTTGCATTTTATTTTCCATAATGCTGTTTAATTTCACTTTTTCAATTATTACTCTCAGGCAATTGCTTTAATTATCTGTTATTCCACAAGGAAAGACACTTTCCTCTGGCACGGAGAAGGGCTGCATCAGACCCTATTAATGCTGACGAGTCTCTCCACAGGCGAGCGCGGGGCTGCCTTGCCAGCCTTGGCAGCCCAAGTGGAGGGCGGTTAGCCAGCACCCACAGCTATTGCTGACAGATTGGCCCGCTCGCCACCGCTCTGACGGCAGTCTGCACAGGATTACAAGGCGCGTATTAAACCTTTAAATGCATGCAGCCGGTACCCCTTTGAATTTCAGATTCGCCAAAGCAAATGGTATCACCGCAGACCGTGGCAAAACACATCCGACTGCAAAGCCAGAACAAGCCGCTTTCCCTAATCCAATGCTATGTTAATGCAAAGCTCAGCAATGATGGATGGACTCATTAGTGCTGCAGTTATCGCCATCTGAACCTGGTGCCAAGACATATGGTTTAACAGATGTTTGAGCAAAAAGCTCTATACTCTGCACTGCGTGAGTGTCCAGTTAAACCGGACATTGATAAGACACTGAAAATCGTATTGGACTTCTGGGAGCCACAATTGTTCCCAGCCCAGGAAGCTGTTAAACACAGCCCGATTATGCAAAAAACCCTATTGCTCTGATACCCCAATTAAACCAGCAGAACAAATGCTGGACAATACATACACTGCTCTCTGTAGTCTTGATGTACCCAAATGTTATTTAATCTATCCAGTCAGTTCTATTTCTCTTCTACCTTTGTAAAGAAATGAAGCTCGAATGAATGGAAGCTTTCTCCAAACAGAAATCTCCAACTCAAATGGGCAAGCAGAGCCCCGGCCCTTCTCTTGCATTTTCGTGTTTAAAATGCCTTATGTGCATTATTCTTTGAAACATTTAATACATAACATGCATCCATTCTGAGCACAGGATTAACATGCAGAAGAGAGTTGTTTGCAAGCTTATTTACTGACATAACTCCACTGGAATGCATGGCATTTCACAGGGAAAGAAATAGAATTTAAAAGGGGTCCTTTTTACACTAATTCAGCAAATCAATGTGCACAGAGCAGGAAGGTACCTCTAATGTTAATAAAAGAAAGAGTCATTCTTTAAAGGTCTTTTCAACAGAAGACAATTCATATGCTTTGGAAAAAAAGAAAATCAGCAGTAAGTGGGCCAGAACTGATTAATTATGATGTCTGTACACACTATGTTCATTTCTTAAGGATTACAGACACACTTATGTTCACCTCTGACATGAGAGCATTTTTCAGCAAGAACCTCTGCTATCTCCTCAATCTTTTAAGTCAAAGAATACCAACGCATAACAGGTGGAAAAATTAGATTACCACCTTGGATTTGGGGACTCCTATCACACAACCCAACTGCTCCAGTATGTGCAATGGCACTAAACTACAGCTGCTGGTGTGTGATATTGTGCAGTGGAAATTTGAAGAGGAGAGGGAAAATACTGAGAAATACTGCCCCTTCTCCCCACCAGCATTACATTCTAAAGGGGATGTCAGGCAAAAAAGATACTATGCAACAAGACTCAATGTATTTCAGAAATGACATTAATGTTTTTTTTAACACTGAAACAAAAACGAAGGACTTTGAAACTCTTTCAGAATTTGCTAATAATTGGAGGTCATAAAGAGAATCCTTCAGCTCATAACCATAAAAGATTTGACAGTAGATTAGGTTGAAAAGTTGAAGAACAAAAGAATTTGAGCTGCATTTCTGTCCGGCTCCCATACCCACTATTCACAGTCACAAAAGCTGTGTTTCAGATCATCTTGTTCAACCAGTTAAATCTCTTTATCTGCACAAATATTTGTTCTGTATTAATGCAGCTGTAACTTTTAAAAACTTCTGTTATCTTTACTGTTTATCTTTCAGTCACAGAACTATGACTGTCCCAAATCTTGATCCACTGGGGCTGCAAAATACAGGAGTGGGAGGGAAGGGGTATCCAAGAGGACAAGAGACCAGACACAATCTAAAAACAAACAAACAAACAAGAGCAGAATCTGCAGCCATGAAAGTCAGGAGATCCCTATTTGTCTGAAATGTTTGCAGACATACATTTATAGAAAATGGAGCTGATGAAAATACTATCATTACAGCAGTAAACACATGGGAAACGGTGTATTGAAATGTTGTGCCTATTTTTTATCTATTTTTATTTTAAGGCACATAAAGCTATGTGCACTTAATTATACATACACTGGGAAAAACAAGCATGAAAATCTGCATCCATATAGATCAGGGCTTTTCCCCAATAACAAAAACGAAATTGAAGTTTGCACAGGACACTAGAAGGAGACATGCTACTAAGATCACCACTTTTACTTCAGGTTTTTATAATCTTTCCCTCTGCCCTGCTCCTAACCAAATATCCTAATCTTTTTCTACCTGCAGGCATTATTTATATAGGTAATTTAGACATGAATCAAGTTGGGGAAAAAGACACACACAAAAAAAGCCAAAAAATGAGCAAACAAAAAAAGCCCAACCAAACAAAAAAAAAACCCAGACCAAAACAAAGAGTCCTCTCCACTCCCAAAAACAATAAAATTCCAGTTTCAGTCAAAATCTTTTTCAGTCAGATCACTTTCCTGAACTGACTAACTGACAAGCTGCAAAAGCTCCAGTCAGTCCTGAAGGGGATCGAGAAGGTGAAGCCAAGACTGTGGCAGCTCAGACCAAACCTGGCTGAAGCAGCTGTGGGACTGCAGGACCTGGAACATGAATAGGGTGGCTGCTTTTTTTCTTTTCATGTGCTGCTGGATTTACTTTAATTCTTTTCAAAATAGAGAGCTGGAAGAGCCGGAGAGCACTGGTAGAATCTTTAACAAAATCTCTGCCCGCACATCTTTACTGCTTCAATGCAAGCAAATGAGATCTTAGATCACTTCCGATACAAAAAGCCTTGTGTCCCAGATTGCACCTTGGAACTTTCCTTATCAAAGACTGTGTTTTAATAGCAAATTCTTTACTATTTTGTTTTTGTTTTTTTTTTTTTCTCCTCAAGGAAATAGTTTTTCTCTTTCAATAAGGACATAACCAAAAGCTATTTTCTCTAACACAATGTGCTTGGAGAATGTCTTCTTCTCCACCGTTCATTTATTTTTCATTTTTGCACTTTTTTTTTTCCAGTGGCCTTTCTTGTTATGAAAAAAATACATTCCTGGAATGTTTCAGCTCAAGGCTCTCAAAAACAATTACTCAGGCATTTGATTTGATCTGCTCGTTTTTCCTTTCAGGGTATTCAGGCTTTATCAATCTCCAGTTTGGTCAAAGGTTAAAGTGAACTTTTTCCAAGTTACACTCCAGTGCCTCATGAGGCCCATACATTTCCACCCCAGGTTTTAGGGAAAAGGAGTAAATTCACTATTAGTTGTGCACGATAGCAGTAACTTTCAGTGTAACCAAAGGAAAATAATTCAGAGAGGGAAGTTTGCTGATTCACGCTTCTATTGGGCAAGTAGGATTGAGAGATGGAATGATGAGTGATAAAGAAAAAGAATAGTCACCTTAAATTGGTGAAAACTTGGTACTATTTATGGGAAAACATGAAGGAGAACAGAAGCTCAAGTAGCAAGGTATCTTTGAGAGTTATCAGGGCACTTCACAAGCACAAGCAAGCACAGTTATAATCTCTAACAGACCTTATCTTTTGCACTGAGAGAAATTACCACACCTGTGACCCACATACACACATACACAAAACCCAAACCACCCAAGAAGCATATGGAGGGACAAAACATGTTTTCTGAGTTGATCTGGCTGCTAACTGGGCTTCTCATGGGACTGGAAGTTGGAAAGGATAATCTGTCAGAATTATCTGACTCTAAGGAGTGAGTGATAGGAAAGATTGCCAGCTGGTTGTCTCGATTGGGTCTTTCTGACCCACAATCAGCTGAAAGTGGTGCTTCACAGGTTTGCTGGAATGCTTCTATTGCTATTGTTCTTCTTTGGATATAACAAAATCCAGCTCAGTTTCATTTTGTGTGCTTTGTGTGCTCTGTTTGGCAAGTCTCTGAAATCAACTCCTTTTCCTCAATGAATGCATTATGTGTTTGCTCAATTTAAACTAATTACTGCTCCAAGACATGGAGTACAAATTCCTACTGCTATGACACCTTTTCACTAAATGCAATGCAGTTACTGTTTATACTTGTGTTCCTTCTTTAATTCTGCAGCATATTTGTCTAATAACACATTTTGCATATCAGCTTTTTGTAAAAATCTATTAAACAATCCCTTTACAATTTTAAACTTATCACATGCCTATATGCAACAGTTAGTCAAGTTTTGTCAGCTTCTCTATTAAACAAAAATTAAACAGCTTGAAGTAGCTGATTATAGTTCACTTCAAAGTACAACACTTCACAAAAAATAGATATTTTGAAATTCTGACTGTAGTTAATTTAAAAGTACACTTACCCAAAAAGTACTTCAGAACTTTACAGTTCTGAAAATATACAGAAATACACATTTAAAACCCCCTAAATTTTAGAGAATATATTTAGAAACCCTTCTAAAGTAATGTTAGTACTTAAGATTTACATATAAACTAAAGAAGGCACATAAAGGCACGCATACAACTAAAATGATTTTTTTTTTTTAATACTTATTAAGTGGCAAAATTTAAATTTTTAAAGAGCAACTGGAAACTTTGCTATCCTTTTACTTAACCATGCTTAACTGCAAGTAACATCATCCCCATGCTACAAAGAAAAGCGCTTTTTCGGAGGGATGGTGATGCTAGTTTCTTCTTTTATAGTAACAAGTGTTTTTTTCTGGTTTTAGTCATCTCTTAAATTCTGACATACATACTATTCAGAATTACATCCAGATAAAAGTTCCTCCTATTACTGAGAGAGAGAAAAAGGACACGTAGCAGTTCTTTTCTCGTGCTCCATTAAATATGCTGCTGAGTAAAACTGATATGCACACAAAAGTATAGCCATGTCCCTCCAGCCACCTGCTTGGACATGTAATTTACATGATGAAATAATGTTCAAAATTCATCACAGCTGTGTTACATCTATGTCTCACTAGATCTAATTATCCGTATTTAATGATAATAAATTTTTATATAGAGAGTTGATTTACAAGAAGGCCCACAGTACCTTTAAGAGCCAACCTTACCACAGCATTTACACCAGTTTTTCTAATTTTTAACCCAAGCTTTTTAACATTACAAAATTGATCTCAAGTTTATCCAATTAACAGAGATAAAATTGCATTTAAATTACATATTTTACATGCAGAATAAAAATGGCTTAGGAATTTAAACATTTCATCTCCAGAAAGTAGCTTGTCCCCTAGGCAAATAGACTTGCATCAATTAGCCTTACCTGGAGCCATAACTTGTTATTCACTGCATCTCTCCCTGTAGCGATGCATTGAAATGTAGCATTCTGCCCCGCATTGACCTCTACATCCCCCAGCCTCAAAAAATGTGGAGATTTATCTGCAGAAGGGGAAAACAAAAATTAAAAATAACACTCATTACAAAAAAAAAAGGTACCAGGAACATTATTATCTCCCTCAACATCCATATTTTAACAACTTTTGGCTAAAAAATACAAACAGAAGAGAGAAAATTATTTGTTTCATCTCTGTTCAAGGAGGACTTACAGTTCTTTCCTTTTTCCCTGGTGGCTCTAACTTTGTTATACACATGCTATAATAAAGTCTTTTTAAAATCAAAGCCAAAAGAAGGAGAACAAATGCCAAAATGTCAGCAGCATTTTACGAAAATTATCCTAAAGACTTCTAACTGTATGAAAACCATCATACTGAGAAAAACCCAATTAACAGCAGATTGCTCAGGCAAATAGAGATACTATTCTTGATATTTTCAATGCAACTCAGAGGTCTTGTTTTAGAAAATTAAATCATTCATGCAGTTGCATTTAGTATTTCAGGAGCTGACAAATCTATTTCCCACACTGACAAAGCCCCTAGGAAACCTCAGTGGCAAAACCACCTGACGGATTTATTAGACCAAAGAAAGCTGACAGACACTTTTGAGCAATGGGTACACTACACAGCTTGTCCATCCCTTTCTCAGGAGCTACTAAAGAAAACAGTAGCTGAACTGTTACTTCTTTGTGCTTACTAAAAAAACCCACAACACACCGGGGAAAAAAAAACATTAAATTGGAACAAAGAGGATTCAAACATCAGTAACAAAAAAGAGCTTATCTGAATACTGTAACATGCTGATAATCTGACAGGATGACGGTACCTTTTCTTTTGGCATTTAAGAAAAAACACATAGAAGAGGGGAAAAAAAAAAATGAAAGCCAGATACTGAATCCAAGCAGAGTTTCACTGATTACAGACATCAGATAGCTGGGCTGGCTGAAATATTAAAAGGTAACTCACTCAAATACCCTGTAAGCTTAGTAGTCCCTGGGAGCTGTGGTTTTAAAAGGTTTGGGGTAGAAGAAAAGAAGATGTGAGGTTGCCATTGCAACTTTATTTGGCATTGTTTTGCAAAGTTGAGGCAGGGTATTGTTACATCTTGATCATTTCAGAAACCAATTGAATAATCAGCCATGTGGTACATTACAATGAAAACACATTTTAGAAAGGGCATGTCTGGGGGAAGATCGAAAGAGCTGAAGAGAACAAAATTGCCAAAAAATTTTGATAACAAGTGCCAGAAATGCACAGTAACAGTTTCTTCCTCACAACTTTTTATTTGGAGAATATTCTCATTATCACAACCTGTGTTTGCAAAAGTGTAATTATTCCCCAGGACTAAGCAGGGAAAGCCAAACCTAAATACCTGAAGTCTAACCACACAGACACCCAAAAAACCAACCAACCAACCAACCAAAACCAACAACAACAAATCCCCCCCCAACAAAAAAAAAAACACAAAAAAGTGTATTCATGTGAAAACACTTAGCTACACTAGTTAAGTGCAAAAATACAGGTATGATGAAAATGAG
>JAWWEE010000105.1:62105125-62117717 GCA_035221455.1 Xenops minutus | reverse complement strand
AATTGTAACTCTGACTCATAATCTCTCTGGTAGTGGGTCCATTTCTTCTGCTGGTTTATCTTCAAACCAGCACACAGATTTGTTTTCAAAGTCTCTCTTGAGAGATTGGTAGGTAGCATCAGCCTTCTGTGGAAGCTATTAACAAACCCTAACAATCAGAGTTTTGTTTCAGGTCATCTCTGAGCCCATAATACATCATGAGTTTGATGACTTAAACTACTGCAACAGCTCCTTGCTGGGCCACTGCTGTTCCTAATTAGTTTTTCTGGAGTGTCAGAACATGAAACTTCCAGTGATGATGGTCACTGCCACGCTTTTGGCTATGCATCAGTCATTTATTATAGCTTCACAATCTGCTAGCAGAGAAAAGAGCAGCAGAGAGCTTTAAATTGACAGGAAAAAAACCCAGCACCAATATCTTTTTCTACTTAAACTTTTATGAAACTATACAAAATTTATTTATATATTCTAGATGCTTAGGATGCTTCATTACCATGCCACAAATACAAAACTTTCCTGGAAGAAAATGAGAATATGAAGCTTGCACTACATACAGAAGCATCGACAGAATCACCTATGTCACCTACCTCTGCTGGTTAGTAAGTGAAAGCAACTGAATGGTTGCTAAAGGACTCAAACCCAACTTAGTCAACATTTCACACTTCCTTCTTGCTTACTAAGCAGAGAGGGGAAAGCACGAATTTGGAAGGGAAGTGAGCACAGGGAGTAAGCATTACTTTGTATCAAAGGTCCACAAACTCCATTAACACACAAGCTGACAGCTGAACAAATGCTTTGGAAGCACACAAACTCCCCTTACAGACTTCTCTCCAATCTGACTTTTCTTCCAAATGTAGCACTTGTGATCATCTTTCATCTTATCTGTCTGCATGCTAAGAATTGTAATTTTATTTCTATAATTAATTCTTAAATAGCAGCCAATGAAATGCAAAATTACAAAATAGAGAATACCTGGGATTCAGTCCTACAAGCTAAATGCGGGCACACAGAACAGCAGTTTCTCATTTTACAGAATATTAGCAGGGGCATTGGTTTTTGATTAAAAGGTGAGTGTAGATTCAGCCTAGAAGTGAAGATACATGCAAAAAATAGAAATGTGCAAGAAAAAGTTCTCAGGTATGACAAAAAAAAGAGATCTTATCTACAGAAAGTTTTAAAGACTTTTTGTGAACTATGATCATGTTTGCTGATGTTTATCCCTCCTTTCCAGAAGATATTTGTGTGCTTTTCCAGTGATGAAAAACAAATTCAGTCTTTCGGCCACATTGTGTTAGTACCTTTACAAACAGAAAAGTAAAGTTTAAAAACTTTAGTGTTTTAGTAAAATGGGAATTTTTTGGTGTTGCTTGGGAAGTGGAGGTATTCTAAAAATCTGCCAGAAAAAAAAAAAAATTAGATTTCTAAATCTAAAAAATAAAAGCAACAAGAATAAAAGTGTCCAGTACAAAAACTGGAGCTATGACGTTACATTTTGCCTGTTTGACAGTTCGTGTTTAAGCAATGAGACAGCCTGAAGAGCTTAGCCATTTGGTTTCTAAGGCTAAGAACTTGGCCAATGGAGTAAAGATCGCTGTGCCTAGTTATGTCTCTTATTAGTGAAAAAGCATATGCAACTACAGGTTTGTCTCTATCACCTGAAAACCCTTATACTTTCACATTGATGTGCAAATTCCACTAATTTTGATGTGCAAATTCCACTAATTACTGAAATCCACAGTCTTTTTTATTGAAGTAACAAAGCCAAGTCCAGGGAGAACAGTGAAATCTTTCTCTAACAAGCACAAACATAAAAGATTCCCTTTTCTAATAAGAAAAACTGTCTTCCCATTATTAAGCATTGCAGTTACAGCACCCTAAGTGACACACAAAATTAATCCCTGTCTCTCCAAAAGTAGGTGGGCTCCTCATTAACCACTTATTAGAGGGTTGGAAGTGCCACTGTCACTTCAGCCATGTGCCCATATCCCTTTGGCCTCCCTAGAGATTCTCCTCCAGTATCTGTCATTTGGTGCAACCATATAGCATCAGGTTATGGAAAGCAGTGATTTCAGGCTTGCTAAATACAGCCAGCACATCCACAGTGGGCAGACAGGGAATTGTTGTGCCCCAGTTCCACAGCAGATATATGTCTGCCCTGCCAGCACTCTGTGCCACTGGAAAGCTCTGTAACTGTGTTAACATGGTGGCCAGCCTGAACTAAAAAGAGCCCAGCCTGGAAAAAAAATCATATTCGCCTGGTCTGAGCACTGCACTGGGTGAGCACAGCCCCTGGATAGGAGCTGACATGATGCTCCTGAGGCCTGGAGCATTATCTGCTGTGTTTGATGCAAAACAGTCTACGGGCATACCCAGTATTAGTCATCTGCATGAAAAAAATTCAGTGGAGAGCTGTCATCACTTCTGAAAAATGTCCGTAACAGCTCATACTAAGAATTAAAGCAGAAGAAAAATGTTCACTTGGGACTCAATATGTTAAACAATCCTATCAAAACAAGACATAATTTTCAGTGTTTAAGATGAAACTGTAAAGCCAGTAAATGATAATAGTTTTATATCGCAGCCCAGCAAAAAAATGTTTGCATTTGCAGTGACTTCTTGGACTTTGTTTTTCATAGAGAAGAAACTGAAATAAAGCCTCAAATAAAAAGCTGTGATTCTTCCTTGCCATGAGGACTTAATAGTAAGTTTTCCCCCACATCAACAGGGGAAAATGAACTTGAAACACTCTTCTCAAAGTCATAAAACATCCTGATGCAGTTTGCCACTTCAGAAAAAAAATTAGTCTCACTGGAGCAAGAAGCCAACATAACACAGAAAAATGGCCAGATTTCCATTAGCAATAATGACAGTGAAGTGAACCCTGACCTCTTAATAGAGAGTATTGTGCTACCAAGTCTATTAACAAATCTTTTGTCAGAACAGTCTTGCAGGTCTGACCTAAATTTATACGCAAATCAAGGCAACTCAAACTCAATTTAGTAGCAGATAAATGCCTTAAATAGACATCTTCTACAATTGTTTCCCTAATTAGCACTCTCAAATTTGTGCTCACACCTACAAATCCTTTTGACCTTTTAGAAGGCAAGCTTGACAACATACTGTAATGAAATAAAAAATAAAGGCAAAGTGATTTTGAATCTAGAGTTGTATAGGAACAGCTCTAAGTAGAACAAGAGATTCCCAATGTGTTTGAAGAGCAATAAGCAGCATATTAACACTGCAGACTGGGGGCATTTTATTAAGCTATTTCAACAGAAAACAGGTCAGACAAACCAGCACTGTTTGAAGAAGAGACCATGATCTACATAACTGCTCCAACCAGTTTTAAAACTGGTTAGGATATTTTCAATGTATTGAGCCCCAAAGGGAAAATAATCCATTTTAAGAGGAAATTAAACAGAGATATTCAAACTGCTGCTTCTATTGGCACCAGCCAGATATTCCCAAATACAGCCCTGCTGGTACATGTCATGAATATAAAGAGACAAAATATTTTAATGACTGAAAAAAACGACTACCATCAGAAAAGTTACCATAAAAAAGATTAAGCACAGAGAAATAAAACTATGTAAATGGACATCTGAAAAATATACTTCAGTTCTAAAAAGGAAATGTCACTTCCATGGGTGAAAATAAGCATTTATCCCTGGGGGCACTGGGGGAGGTGAGACAGGGCAGGATATGATTGACGGCTCTTTACATTGAAATATTCAATTAACAGATTAATAATGCCCTGTTGACAATAGAAAAATGTGTAAGTATATAATTTTTTTATTTCACCATGGGTTTAAAAAACTGCCTTTCCATACTTTTCTAATGTTTCTTAAATAACATGTCTAGAACTGCAGGACCTAAAAAGCAGTTATTAGAGTGGAGCCTGCATGGCTGACAGTCTCTTGTCCAATGTACTGTCACTACACATCTCCCAGCATATTTTTTGCAAAGTAAAGACTACTTTTTTATGGCAGCGAATCAAATTTCAGAAAGCTGAAGTATTTTGATGGTCACAATATCACTTGAAAGACAGACAGAACAAAAAAGCAATGCTGAAAATCAAAACACACTTCAAATATTTACATTAGGCCCCAATCAAGGTCCACTACATCTTCGTCTTCACAGCTATGTGACTAAACTTTTCCAAACTACATTACCCTTCCACTAGGCTGAGGCCTTTTCTTACCTTTTCCACCCCTGCATAAACTGGACTTATTTCATGCAAGTGAAGAAATCAGATAAGATATATTCAGATAAAACCATGAAAAATATTATAAAAGGTATAGAGGTGTTAAATAACATTCTGAAACAATAATCACTTTAGCATTGCAAGTCTCTATAGCTGAGCATAGTCTGATTAACATCTGCTATATTGCTGGTGGTATATGAAACTACCTCCAAAAGCAGCTGGAGAAGTCAGAGTTAAATAATCATACAATAGCATCACCTGTATCACAAGTGTAAAATTTGAGCAGAAGCAAAATTGCAGCAGAAGTCATTAGCCATGCAAAGAGCCTCACAAATGGAAGTGTCCACCTGGAATCACAACAGATTTGTACTACGGCTCTGCCAAACTCTGCTTCATCCTGGCATCATTCTCTGTATTCACATCAAAAGTTTATCGCCTTCCACGAAATTCATCTTGAATAAACCTGCTTACTTTACATATACACAAATGTTTTTCAACTTTATATCCATGTTTCACATTATGTGAATGTTATTTTTCACTTATATGAAGTCCAAAAGTTTGACTGACTAGATATTTTCTGCAACAGATTTTCAAAATAGTAAGTGGATTGTACAATAGTTTCAATTCCTCAGTGCAGGTCTGCTTGGCTCATATACACAAACTAGATTTTGAAACTACAAGAAGCCAGTGAACCAAAAATGGATTGCTTGCAGCAACACTGACATGTTTCTTATGCTCATTTGGGGTGTGTAGATGTATGCATCACCTCTGTAGTCTGTAACATAGCATGTTGGGGTTTTTTTTAACAGGCCTATCGAAGTCACTGAAAGTGGTTATCCCATTTATTTAAGGATACAGAGATGTAAATCCTTTGTAATATTGAGAGCACTTACTGTCTTTAGTGCTATTGGTAGATATTGCCATTCTAAGAAGAAAACGTTAGAACATGCAAAAAACCCCAGTGAAACATCTACCTTAACTTCTTCCTAAAAATAAATAAATAAATAAATGCACACATAAATAAATAAATCAGGAGTTGTTGATATGCATCTAATCTATTTATGGCTGGGCCATGGTAGGTATAGCTATTTTAGAGACTAGACTCAACGAAGCATACAATAGATGCAAACACCTTATTTCTAAAACCAACCAGTCTTTGATGATGGTTGTGAAACACTAGAATGCTTACCTCTGAATTCAAGAGCTTGTCTAACAAGTGAAATATAAAAACATAATTTTAATAACAAAAATCATTATACTTTGAAGGTCATTTTCTCTTCCTAGCAGGGAACAGCAGTGGTTCAAGGAGACAGGTTGCCTGGAGGGATTAAAATGCACTCCCTATCTTCCATTAACATTTTTGCAAAACCTGCACTCTTATCAGTATCTCTTGATACTGGCTGACTTCAAGGCCTCAAAATAATTGACTGGAAGCTATGTTGAAAGAGTCGTGTTGTGTCAGCTCTGTGATAAACTGGCCAAAGGGAGAAAGAGGGTTGCACACACCGCACAGCCTGAGTTCCAACCTATGACTCATTAAGAAGCTATTCAGCACTTCCAGAGCAATCCACATGAGAGGGGAAGAAAATGGATGCCTTTTGAAAACCAGGATTATACTGCCTTACTGCACTATTGTCAATCCAGCCTTCCACTATAGCTAGTGATCTTCTTTCAAGTCTCTTTGACCTGGAATTGTTGAGGGCGTTTTTGGTAACTCTTAGAAACTATTCATAACATTCTTAGCAATGACAAAAAAGACAGAAAGCAAGTGTTCAGCAACTTAACATGCAACTGCCTACAACAAAACTGACACCTCTCTATCTCCCTGTGTGGCCACTGGCTCTGCAGTAAGGATCCAGGTAAAATCCAGACTTACCAGCTCCTGGTATTTTCACGAGCAAGTTTATTACATTTACAGTGTTCTATCACTGAATGATTTCAACTTAAAATGGAATGGTTTTTTGGTTTGATCCAGTTCAGCACTGGGATTTTCCAGTAAATCACCTGACGAGGAAGACAAATGAGTCAAACAGGCTCACAGCAGGCAGTATGCATACAACCACTTCCCACTGGCCAAAACTTTGGGATGCACCAAGAGCATTGGGGAAAATAGCTTCAGTATGCAAAGTCAAATGGAACAGGTTGCTTAAGTAACACTTTTTTGTTGTTGTTACTGTTGTTTACAAGCCACAGTGCTAGTCTTCTTATTGAATTTCAAGTTCTTCAAGGAGATTCCAGTTTCCTGGTTCCAGTTCCTGGAAGAAAAGGGATTTTGGGCTGGTCTCTGGAATATATCCTAAGCATTTAGGAGGAGAACAGCACTTGAAACAATAGCCCTGATCATGTCTTATTACTACTGATTATAACATGCATCTTTTGATTGGTTTCAATAAAATAGCTTTAACAACTATTCTGCAGCTTGAATCTTGATATAAATCCAATGTATTATTGCCAAGTTGCATATCTTGAGTTTAGAGTAAGAATTTCACATTAAATCAACATAGGAACAATTATAGCCACAGCCTTAAACTTATATAGGCATATATATATGACTGCCTTTATATGTATCTAATTGACAGATATCAATATACACACATTCATACATTTCCAACTCACACTTTACCATCAATAATAGAACTTTAAGAGCTATGGGGCAGAACTAAACAAGGTTCTACTCACTCAACAAAATCACTATCTCCAAATACCACCAAAAAGAACAATTAATGGTAACAACTTAAGAATAGCACTAACTTCACAGACAAAATGTTTACAGCTGATATCTCTATATGGTGTGACTAAAATTCAGAAGACAGATTCTCTGGATATCTCTTTTGTAAACAGCTGAGGCAATTCAATTAAAGAGAGTCCAAGACCCAACACATGCATTCAGTCATTGATTGACTAGTGCATTTGTGATGCACTCATTTTAGTAATTAGGGTAGGAAGTCCATTAATACACTATCCATTAAATAATGATCTGTAAGCCTAATGGCTTATTGGAATTATTAAAAAAAAAAGAAAAAAAAGGAAAAATATTTACTGTGGAAGGCATTTAAATTCAAGTGAGCATCCACAGGAACAATACTGAATATAATATACTCAAGGTATATTTCATCACAGACAGTTTAGTATATAATCATTTTGTCTTACTTTTCTCTGTCAAACACATGCGTACTGAAAAACCACATTTCAAACTCTAGAGCTGCACTAACACCCAATAAAGCTATTTTGGAAACCACAGAATTATCTTTAAATATTTAGGACAAGTTTTATAAAACACTGTAAGATCACAAGATTCCTTTGTGGGTATTTAAATAGGCAGCTAGCATTCCAAACACTTTTACTGAAAAAATGCTCAACAGTACTCTGTACAGATGTTCAGTATTCATTACGCATTTATACGTCTTTATGCAAGCTGTATTATAGATGAGAATTGGCACAAACAAACAGAGTAAAGACAAAGCCAATAAACATTAACACTGTTTCCCACGCTATGGGTGATTATACATCAATACCCCTGTACTAGTGTGATTCAGGATGTAAAGGATAATGAGGATTTGCCGTGCAGCACAGCTGCATACAGCTCCGCTTTCTCAAATCCCTGCCCCTCAGGCCCCCACGCGTGACTGTGTCCTTTCTCTTTTCAGTCCAAGGGACAGCACAGTCTGGGGGTAAGGAATGCTTGCTGTCCACCTCTCTGGAAAAACCACTGAAGCAAAGCACAGCCACTATACATATGGTCACAGGGGTGAAGTTTGCCATGTGGTGGGCCTGAAGATTACACTGGAACAGAAAATAAAGGCTGGGGGGGTGGGGGGGTGGTGGCAGAAGGAAGATTCTTTATGGCCCTCTACTAAAGCCCCAACATTACCTGTGGCACGTATCTTCAGCTCAACTTCTAGTACCTCCTCACCCAGCAAGGGTGGCAGCAGCTCAGCAGCATGTTAGGTATTCATGCTGTGGAATACTCTAACCCAAAAGACACCACTGTGGCCATGTAATACCACCTCACATATGCTCATATAAGCCTGGTAATGGCAATTCCACCTGAAAGCCAATCGACCACATCATTTGTTTCTGTGGTTGAATAATCAACATTCAACATTTACATTTAGCTCTGAAGAGCAATGCAGAAAAACAAAGGTGCATTTTAAACCAGTCTATTGTCTCTAAGTAAATTAGCTATCAATTAAAAGTTCATTGGAAGACTACCTCACATCCCTTTAAAAGCATGGAAACCTTCCCAATAATGAGACTCTCTGCAGCAGACTAGCAAAGAGTGCTGTCAAAGGACTACAGCAAGTACAAATCAAACAACAAATGATTAAAAAATAAATTAAAAAAAAATGCAGAGAGAACTTATTGGGGCAAAAAGAGCTTGATAATAATTGCTGCCTTGCTTTCTGAAGAAGGCTCCATGATTCTCAATTAAGTAAGTTTTAACTAGGAAAGAAAAACAAGTCCCCTGCTGCTAAAAGCAAGGAGGAACTAGAAGCACACCTAGAAAAAACATCATACTTAACTCACTAGTAAAACATACAAGACATGACAGACTACCTTTTCCAGTTAGACAACTGAGTCCACGTGACTGTACGAAGAGTCCTATCTAAAACTCAGGATGAAATTAAGATAGATATGATTAATGCCAAATCAGACTTGGACAGCTATGTATCTGCTTTCCATATCACAGTGAGTAGACCATGGAAAAGCAAACAAAGCAAGCTAGTTAAAATCTGTTGCACTCACATTAGGCATAATAGTGAGTGACAAATTTCTCAAGGGCCTATACAAATCTTTCCTAAGCTGAAATTTGAATCGAGAGCTCATATAATCATACACATTTCTTCATCTTTCATTTGTACAGGATTAACACTCATTAAACACCTACATATTCAAACCTGAGAAGAAAGTCTTAAGTCAGAAGGATCAAGTCATAAGATGTAAATGAACACACCCATAGCAAGGGCTGTGTCCCTCACAATCCAAATGGAAGACTCCTTAGAGTGTTTTTCTTCATATATAAAAAAATAGTAAGTCATTAATGACAAACATAACTATGTAACACAACATATTTCATTTATAAATGACAGAAAAGAGGGGTATTAGAAGTTGCTACTCTGACAATAGTATAGGAATAGACAAAAAAAGAAAAAATTTGAGAAAGTAGTATTGGACAAAAAAATTTATGTAAGTCTGAAAGCAATGGGAGGACATATAGGGGAAGAGTTGAAAGTACTAAAAAGTCTACCTTTGTCACAAGGGACAGAGTAAAGATACGACTGCCGATCGGGACAAAGGGAGGGAGAAAGGGGGAGGTAAAAGAACTCAAATGTTTTTAGTCTGTAGTAAATCACAACTGTTGTTTAGTCCAAGTGTGCTTTTAAATGCTCAATTACAAAGAAAAAAAAAAACAACCCCTAAAAAACCCTCACAACTAATATGGATATTATAACTCACAAGCAAAGCACAGAAGGCATAGTAATTTTTGTATGAGTGAAAAATCAACGCTCATTACCATATTGATTCATATCAACAGGGTACACATGAACTTTGGCATTTTTAGATCAGATTAGCCACTCAAAATTATTTCAAAAGCTAACCATAGCTTCAAGTATAATACAAAATAATGCAAACATACAGTGTAGAGGCATAGAGGCAGCACAGATATTTTTCACTATTCTAGCAAACTCAAATATTAAGCTAGCAGGCATCAGAATTATTTTCCATTCTGATTTTTAATATATCTGAGCATATATTGTTTAATCAAAAAACTAACTGGAAGAAACAGGCACTACCAAGATACAACAGCCAAGTGTTCTTCAGAGAACATTATGTACAAGAAAAGAAAATTATTTTTCTTCCGTACTAAGAAATTGAAATAGCATATTTCTTCATTTAATGAATCAGCTTTGTTCTGAAAGCACTCTTCCATTTGTCTTTATACAGTAAGAGATTAAACTTTAGGGACAATGTAGCCCTGAAATAAGGATAAACAGTACTTGAAATCTAAGCCTCTTGGCTCTTAAGAATGCTGGTGGGTTTTTTCTGGGTGATGAACCACTTTCTCCCTCCACAGGAAGTTTCTTGTACATAAACATGATCTAGGATAGTGTTTTGCTTCCCATTTCCTTCCCAATGAGCATGAGGCTCTATTGAGGGTGAGCACCAATACACACTGGACACTTGCAATTTTTATACCATTTTTGGGGAGACACCCTGGTCTAAGGCTGCAAGTGCCAACAAATACTCATGTAGAAATGCTGGTACAGCTGTGGAGCCTGCATAGTCTCATCAGGTGACCAGACCAAACCAGATCTAAGTAGTGGAATTCACACACAAGTCCTAACTATGCAGAAAAAACACCCCACAAAGTTTCAACAGCCTCTTCTGCTGCTGTAGTACCAGTTTGCATCCTGGAGTTCCCAAAGGCCTTGCAGATGCCTCCATGCTAGGGAAGGCAGATGTGGGTGCACAACTTCCCTCTGGCCTCTTCTCAGCCATTCCCTCCACTATCCAATAGCCTGTACCCTTTCCTTCACAAAGGACTGCCAACCTACACAAAGTGGCAGAGAAAGCAAATCATGCGCAGGCCTGGATTTTATCTATGATGATTAATCCTACAGAAGCCAAATTCCAAGTTACTGAACATGTATAGAATACTTTACAGAGCTGCAATCGAGAAGGAAGGCAGTAACCAAGCAATGTTGCACTATGTGGGTCACGTGCAAGCTGTCAAACTCAAGCATTGAGAAGGCTTTAATACAGGCAATAACTAGCAGAAGGCTGATATGTCTGCACTAGAAAATAAATTCACAGCCCATCTATTTAAATGCTGTTAAGTTTCAATTTAAACTGAATTACACGGTTTGAAATTAGCAGCATTTCATGACCCTCAAGTTACTCCTTCACTTCTCTCCATCGACTTTAATACCTGGCTCAACTTGTAAATGACCAAAGACCAAGAATAAAGAGTCCAGTAAGATCTTTAAGAGAGGTCTTGTTTTACTTCACATACAGGAATCTATTCTACATTCAGATGGTGACAGAATCATACCAATCTGGTGATTTTCCACATAACTTCAAAAAACCAAGTTTACAAATTCCATCTTCCACAGTCACTGTTACAGAAACTTCCTTCAGGTGTATTTATTACTTAAGAGGAAGTCTGTGTGATGTAAATGCTTTCTAAGCAGAGTTCTGCTTAGAAAAGACAGCAGTCTTAGGCCAGACGGAATGGATCGAACAACATGACACAGGGTTTCACAACCTTTGTCTTCACTGAACACTAATCTTTCACTCAGCTTGTTCACCCTGTTCAAAGGACGCTCAATGCAGAAAATGCTACACTATATTTGTAAATCAGCAGCTTGACCACACACTCACTTTCAGTTAAATCATGCTAAAGCTCATGAGAGCACATAGTTCCCCAAGCAGAAATTCACTCTCTTCCCATAATCTGTGTGCTGTATTGCAAACAGTGACCTGACTTGAATGGGTCCTTCTCCTTAAGTCTCTATATTGCACCCACCCTGCTGGTTCTTTCTATAGGCTTTGTTTTCAAAAATATGCAAGAAAGAAAAAGCATGAAACAAAACTGGGGGGTGGGTGGGTGGCCATGGGGTTGGCATGAAGACATTTAACTTTGTCATTTCAAACAATTAACTTTCCAGTTTGACAAGATACACTCTTTTGGTAGTTTCTAGCCTATAATCAAAGACTAAGCTGAACAGCCAGTAATTCAGAATACATAAGAAGACATCCAAAGTGAATTAGATCAACAGGTAGTAAGAAGACTGGTAGTGCCATGACTTGGTCACAACAAACAGCCTGTCTTCTGACAGTGCCTGAAGAGAGCCCTATTAGGATAGGGGTTAGCCTGGTGCCAGAACAGACACCACATGAAACTGGAACATCTTAGGGCACACAGACCCTTGAAACCAGGCACACAGATAGCTGAACATGGAATAAGTCCTTGCCAAGCAAGCAACTTTCCTCAGCCATAAAATCTGCTTCCCATTATCAGAGGAAGGATGAAGGATCTCAGACAAGTCTTGAACTACTGCAATTTAAGTGAAAAATTCTGAAAAACAGTTTCCAGGACAGAGTTCTCATAAACTTCTCTGACACAATCATCCACCTCTTTCAAGTCCTAGTGGTGTTATAGAAAATTGAGGGTGGGCAGGAAATATAATTAAAATTCACCTTCTGATAGCAGCACATGTGAAGGTTTCATCACCAGTTTGGAGACAGTCATGTAATTTAAAACTCAGTGTTTCGCAGTGTTGCTGTAAGGTTTTCATGAATTTGTAGATTTTTATACTTCTAGGTAGTTTCTTGCATTCAGAGCAGCTAACAACCTCTAACCCTGTGCTAGCTGTCTTAAGGGTC
>JAWWEE010000105.1:62051821-62102625 GCA_035221455.1 Xenops minutus | reverse complement strand
CCCCCCCCCCCCCCCCCCCCCCCCCCCCCCCCCCCCCCCCCCCCCCCCCCCCCCCCCCGGAGGCTGACTTTTTTGTGTTAGAAAAGTAGGCAATACTTTACTCTGAGTGCTTGCAAGGCCAAACTGTTCTTTTATATTTCTGTTGGTAAAGCCAATGAAAGAGAACCAAACCAAGTTCTCTTATATTACAACTTCTTCCTCCCAGCCAAAACTTCTTCGCAATCCCTTTCACATTCTCGCTAAAGCTGTGATCTCTGTAAACCTCATTGCTTTTCTTTTTCCTGATGATTCATCCTTTTTTTTGTTCTCTATTCCAGTCACCGTTGCCTATGAATCATTCTCTTTTTATTTCTGTCTTAAAAAATCTTGTTGCCCCAGTTGTCCATGTATCTATGGTCTGCCCAAAATATAACACCCTAATTCCCTTTCCTCGAGGCACAAAAGAGCACATGCTCTATCTCATCACACACCTTCCTTGTCACTAGTTAATTTACAAAATTCAGTCTATCAACACTTGAAAATCTAATTAGAATGAAGGACTGGGATATGCAGGTGTCCTGTGGCACAATCATTCACTCCAACCCACTCTCTCAGCAGTGTTGCTCAACGTGTCATCCACAATGCCATGGGGGTAGAAAGAAGAGTTCAACAGTCTCATGAAGAGTGACATCACTCCCAGCTGCTCCAGTATACACAGAGATGAAAAAACATATTATAATTAAAATGTTTTTAAATATGACTAAGAATGAAGTTCTTTACCTCACAGTTGGTCCATTATATATGTTTTAAACAGGCAAGTATTGTGTTGAAAGGTTATGTCATATTTGTGTACCAAAAAAGTGCCAATGTCAAAGATGAAAGATTGGCATCAACACACCTAATCTTCTATTTTGCTGCATTTTTTTCCTGAGGCCTTAAACTGACCCCTACAGAGGAGGGTTGTTGGATGAGAACACCATATTATTTAGAAAAAATTAACTGGTTCTAAAACAAAAAAAACACTCTGAAATATATTGTGTGTCTTAAACCCAGGACAAATCAAATGTCTTTGGCCATTTGGCCCTTGTAGATTTTTTTAGACTTCTACCCAAGATCAGAAGGAGCTGGTGTCTTCCACATTTTTGCAAAACCTTTACCCTTTCCCATTTTCTTGGGAAATGGTGACAGTGCATTGCTGCAGGTGCCCAGACAAGGGAAGAGCAACATCCCAGGCAAAATGTGAGCTACTGATTTGCTTTAGATAAAAGTTAAAAAGAGTAGTTCCAGATTAACACAACACCATTGCTATTATCCTTTTGAAAAACAACAATCCCAAAAGTTTATAAGCACAATATATTGAAAGAACCAAAGCCGACTACTCAAAATTCCTAAAATATTTTGTCAGGTGACAACAGAAAGCAGAGTATTCGGCCTATTTGATATACAATCACAGCAAAGCTTCCCTATTGTCCTCTGAGATACACCTTTAAATGTAAAGGAGAACATAAAGCATATACCCCCAAAAGATCAACATTCACTTTAGGTCTGAACTACAGTTTAAAGATAAGAGAGACTAATCACCAACTGAATTTAAGTCCATTAAAAGCATCTCAAATAATTTCTTTATAGTTATGTCCCAGTCTACTGTGGAATTTCTGCCAAAGTAGGTGATAGTGCATTTGTAGAGTGAGGACGCCTCTAAATTCAAGCCTCCTAAACATTTTTTGTTGTCCATATGCTGTATAATACTGGTAAAAGCATGTCCACACCTGCCAGCTGCAGTGGATGACCTCCTACTTTCTGGGGCTGCCCCAGCCTCCAAACACAGCTTTGCCAACCTGAGCAAAGCTGCACAGGGATACAGCATTTTCTATGAACTACGCCAAACATCACATTTAATTTCAATCACTTCCTCTATAGACAAATAAGTTTAACTAGAATGTTGCTACTGTGACTGTAATTTTGTCCTCAAGGTAAGAGGGGTGGGAGGGAAGACTCAATAAATAAAGAAAGTAAGCAAAGCAAATATATTAAAACAAACTCAATGGAAATGTTTCTTCCAGACTAGCTTGTACATATACTTAAGAGCAAGCAAAAGCTACTAAAAGGGAAATGCATTGTCTTTAACTGTGGGCTAATATACAGCTTCAGTGAGTGTTTCCAGTCGTTAACCCACACACGCATCCTCTCAAAATAGTCTCTTTAAATAAAGATAAAAAAGGCATCAAATAAAAGTGACTCTGGATTTGCCCTTCAGTATCTCCAAACTCACATTACACTGTATTATTTACAAAGGGATGTATTTGTCTTTTGAAAATGAAAGCCAGGGTGTTCGCTCCCCACAAGCTAACAGTTGGGTTCACATTTGTGCCAGGGCAAGAGCACAAAATGACAAAATACAGAACAGATCGACTTCAGGACAGCACTTCAACCTTGAAAGTGTGCCTGGATTTTTTTTCAGTTTGTCACAATAGACATCTGGATATTTTACTGAATTAAGAAAAAAAGACAACAAATGTTTAAATTAAGAGAGTTGATTAAGTTCTGATGGGTTTGCAAGATGAATTTAATCAATAAATTATTAGCCAAGGATTGTTTCTGATCTCTTCAGCCTATGTATTTTGACTCTCACTGAGCTCATTAACTCAACACATACAAAAACTTACATAACCTTGTTCTGCCTCAATCAACAAGAGGTGGTGCAAAACACACTGTAATTCATAAGTAAGAGTGCTGCACACTTATTGCAAGGACCTACTCTGGTCTACAAAGTATTTGTTGTCTGCAGCAAGATAAGCCTCTAATACACACACTTTCAAGCAGGAAGAGTAATGACACTGACATATGTAATGACATATATTTACCTGTACATATGAATATTGGAGAATTCAAGCCCAAGAATACCTTTTTGCCAAACTAAAAGGGATTCAAAGACAGTCTCATCAATTAAAACATGTTTCCATTCACAAAAATCTTCATTTGAAACAATTACACACATTAAGGCAGTAGAAAATAAAATTCAATAGCTGAAACAGAGATACAAATGTTTATAAATTAATATATATACAGTTTTAAAAAAAAATGCAGTCTTGAATTTGCCCTGCAGTTTGAGAATTGCAGGTTTAGCAGTGTTTGCAAAACTGATATGAAGAGGGAGGAACAGACAACACCCTGAAATTCACTGTAACATGTCTTAGGATAATACCCAAGAGGGAACAACTCTGCTATTCATTCTTTTCAATGACAGAATATCCAATAAATATCTCTTTAAATCTCTGAATCAACTTTTTACAAATTGAAATTAACACAATCATTATTTCTCAAGTTTCTATCCTCAAAAAGAAAAGGTAGAAAGAAGAAATTTACACCCTCCCACATCTGATTTGTATTTATATATAATTATTTTTATATACACTACATAAAGTGAGTGCATGTATGTATATTGAAAACGCACACACGTATTTATGCACACAGATATCCACTTGTGTTAAACCAAAGGAGGAGCTGACAGGAATGATATTTAACCTAAATCCAACCATCTCTCTCTTTGATTAAAACTAGGTACCTAAATGTCAGCTACAATGTTAAACACTTTTCAAAAGGCAGGAATTAAGTGAACTTTCAAAAATATCCTGAGCATATTATTACCTTGCATATAATTCCTTGAAAATGGTATTTCAGGAGGGGGTCGAAAATGCATTCTTATTCTTTTTTCTTCCTTCTCAATGTATTTAATCCACAGTCCTTTTTGAAGGAGTAATGGAGTCAGTATAGACTAGTAGCAAATTATAAAATCTTCTTCCATTACCCTCAAGTGCTCTAGCCTGTCACACTTGCCCAGGAGCAAGATGTTCAGAGAACAAAGCCAAGCCAAGGGAAGTAGGCAGCTGGCATCAGCTAGAGCAAGGGGCTGCAGTTCAACCTGAAGGCTACTGCTTGGATCCTTTGCCCCCTTTGCCTGTTTCAGAGCACTTAGACTAGACAAAATGTTCTTATAAAGCGGTGCTGAGAGCTTGTGTCCACTCACATGTGCTCACTTCCCGTGGCTGCAAGAGGAAATTAGATTATCAAAATGAGAAGTTCTATAACACTGATGATCACCTGAAAGATTATGACACATGTTCACACACTGGACACCCAACTGATGTTCATGAAGTCATGATGCAGGGACAAAAACCTACCACGACTTCACGAAAATCACTTTTAGTACCATATTTTCTTAGCTACTTCTAATGGAAAGACTACTAAATATTTTTAGAAAAAGCTATCTCCCACAGGAAAACGGAAAAGAGAAAAACCAAAAAAACCAAACCACCAAACAAACAAAACCACTGTATAAGCTGTTGTCCTAATGGTTTCACTAACAACTAAATATTGTTCAGGATAAAAGTCTTTTGCATTCCTTTATTATTTTTATTCTCCACACGCTTTTGGATGTAGGTACATTCTTTGAAGTGTATAAATCACCTTGTGAATTACCTTCTGGGGTCATTCAGAGTGCAAGCAATAGGGAGCAGAATCCAGCAGATACTCCTGAAGCAGTATTTTAGGACAGATCACCACCAAAACACGCCTCTTCCCATCTCCCAGGATAGAGGATGCAAAAAGGAGATTTGTGAAATAAGGCTTACATTTCGATTTGAGGGAATGATTGGTGTTTTTTTGGTGAAAATGAAAAAAAAAAAAAAAGAAAAATAACATATTGTGAGACTTTATATACTCTCTGCTGCAAGCAAACAGGAGAAACTAAATCCTCCAAAGACAAGCAGAAGATACTACTGCATACCAGAAAGCAGCTTTTATCAGCAAAGGCAAATGAAACTAATGTACTAAACCTAACTGCTTTTGGGAAAAAAAAAAAAAAAAAAGGAAGAAAAATATTAGGAAAAAGAAATCTGCAAAGCAAATATGTTTAACCAACATGTAAAAATAACACATTTTTAACCAAACTGTTCAGAAACCTGAATTACTAACTCATCGATAGGTAAGATAACTACACATTTAGGGTCAAAACAGGAAGAGCTGGTTTTGAAAAACAAGTACACCTGTCATCTTTTCATAGAGAAGCAAAAGTAATTCAAAATACTTAAAAATTAATGAAAAAAACCTGATTCTTAATCCAGTTGTAGATGTGTTTCTCAACATAACAATTTTTTCTCTCTTCCTCTTGCCATTCCTTCATTTTTCCACTGTTCTCATTTAGATGTTTTCTTTTCAAACAGTGCAAGCCAAATTTAATCTTGTCTATTGCTTGTAACTTTTATTTACAATTGCTCATCTTTTTTAAAATATCCCAACCAAAATAAGCTATAGGAGAGCTAGAAACAGAGATGAAAAGCAAACAAGTTCAAAACCCAGAACATCTGGGGTCAGTCAAGAACAGACCTCCTACAGACACTTGCCAATCACCAATAGCCTTCCAAAGGCATATTGTGGGAAGAAAAAAGAAGGAAGGAAGATTTCTTTTCCCATTGCTCCAAAGTGATATGATATCATCACCATTAACCAAGAGAAGAGAATGCCTGGTTTTGATTCCTTCACTCTTCTTGACAAGCTTGGTAAAAGTATTGAAAAATAATTAACAAAATATTTTTCCCTTACAAACCACACAACAAACAAAAACATAAAGAAAAAAATACCTGCAACTGGACCCATACACTTCATATATTTGTATAAACACCTTGCAAGCCCTGCCAATTTAAGAGATTCTTTTCCTACCACCCACAACTACTTTCTTTTATCAGAAAAATAGCTCTTCACCGCTGTAGGCTAATTACACCATCTGTCTAGCCCCAGTACAGTAACACTGAGACATGGCACATTAATTCCTTAACTTTCCCACATGGAACTGCCTTGTGTTGCCCTCATACTCTCAAAGACACAGGCTGGGCAGAAGGAAGGGGGTGAGGGGAGGGAGAAGAGGGGGGAAATCAGCCTCACATTATTCATATTCCCTCTTCCTCCACCACAGCTCTGCTGCCAGCCTTCACAGGGATTTAAGCAATCTGACAATTTCTCTCTACCTCACCTCAGTACAATAATGCCAGTTGTCAGGATCAGCAATGAAAAACATCAATCACAGGCGCACACACAAAGGAGGAGGAAGAATCTATGCATGTTTCCACTCCTCATCGTATCAAGTGAGCTGCCTCTCTTCCCAGTGGTCAGAGATCACTGAATCTCAAGTTAAAGCCTTCTTTGGGAAACCAGGACATACACAGCCTTGAATAAAAAAAGATGGATTTCTCCAGCCTTTGGAAAATAGGACACCCCCAATACCCTTCCAGTTCCCCACAGCAAACATGTCCTGTCCCATCCAACTGGACTAAAGACATCATGCAAACTGGCAGCTGTCACCCAGGTGGGAGACACTACCCAATATGTACCACACATGCTGGTGTGCTGATAAACATCATCACAAGATCTCTAAACTCTTCTTTTTTTCCTTCCCCCAACCCTTTAAATAAGACAGAACATTTGTGAAAATTGTCACTTGAAGTTCCTTATTTAAGTTAGCAGCAACTAAAAATAAAACAATGACTTTGGGGTGCAAACCACTGCAGGCTCAGGCAGACACCACAGGAGCTTGCCCAAGCCCTGCACTATCTTGCACAATGTCAGCAGCCTGGGTTCAAGAATTTGCACCTTTGCACTGGAGACCATCACTTCCTGCTCCCACCCAAATCCATCAGGTGATTTAATTATTTAACTCCACTCTCTCTCGGATAACATTACATAGGAAACCATTTACACAGCTGATTTGGACAAGGGGACAAGACCAAACACATAGCAAGGGGGAAAAGAAGGCATGAAAAGACAGTCTGCACAGCAGCAGTTGTAAGCAGCTGCATGCATCATCCTCTTCAGCCAGCAAAGCTTCAGCAAGAAGGGAATGCTTGTCTTCACCCTTGAAACTTGTAAGCTTTCCTTTCTATAGTTCTAAAAGTTAAAAAACTTGTTCCTAACTTTGAATGAATCTGGGACTGCCATATTTGCCTCCCCTCTTGCCCCTTAGAAGCATTCCTGCTTTTCTAATATGGCGATACAAAAACCCTATATACAGACATGTTCCAGTTTAGAAATTTTTTCATTAGAAAAAAGTACTTCCTACTGATAATCATCAGATTACACAAAAGGAGAAAGAAAAAATCCTTTCACATTTAACATTACTTCACATTGCTCAGCCATAGACATTTATTAACAGTTATTTGTAGAGTCACATTTCTTCTCCTGTGTCACAGACTTCGTTTTCATCTAGTTGGGGGGGGAGGGGGTGTTTGTTTGCTTGCTTGCTTGGTTGTTTTGTTTTGGTTTTTTTTTGGGGGGGGGGGGTGGTTTGGTTTTGTTTGGTTTTTTGTTTGGTTTTTAAATAAGGCATGGTGGAGGCTGGAAAGGGGAAAGTCAGAAATAAGAGAATACTTCATCTTACAGAGATTGCTCAAGAAGATACTTACATTCATCTATAAAACAGCAAGGGCACAGGTCACAGGGAACAAAGAGGAGGAGAAGTAAGAGAACGTGAATTGAGCCCAATTATGGTCAATCTGTGCCCTCAGCTCGCATCAAAAGGGAACATCAGGAGGTGTGGATGGGTTAGGGATGAAAATAAAACTACTCTATGGTTTTTTTTCCTAAAATATTACACTTATATCTTTGTTTTCAAATTTAGAAACAAAGTACATAGCTATTCTTAGCATTGCATACAAAAATTAGAAAAATTTTTATCACTGCAATTCTCCTGACCTTTTTAGTGACAAAACCACTCAAAAGAAGCAAAAAAGTTTAAAAAAAAAAAAAAGTTGCTTCAACTAGATAATTGAAAGTAGAGAAATGGTAAAGTCTGACGAAAACTTTCCAGATTTCATCCCACTATTCATTCAGCAGTGCCTTACACAAACCTTGCATACACAGAATAAATCTTAGTACAGCCACAGCTCAGTGAAAGCACCCTTGGAGTGGGCTGGCTCAGACTCAGGGACTCTACACAGTAAGGTCAGGGATACACTGTGCAAGACACACTTCACATAGCACTGTACTTGTTTTTATTCTCTGAGGCACTTTCCTATCATGGAGATAAAAATGTAGAGTCGAGTATTCAGTGCTATGACAGCCGTATCTGCCCTTCCAGCTAATGGAAAAGTACCAAATATCAACACTAGCTGAGGGAGCAGAGGATCTCGCATGACCGCTGTCACTTAACGTGTTCTCTTTCCACTCATGATCAACAGCAAGGCCAGGGTAAGGCATCAGGTAACTTCATTAACTGGGTAATCCATTAACTTAAATTTCAGGACAGAAAGTAAAATCTGCAAAAAACCAATCTGTATTTATCAATTCTGAAGAGGTGTTCTGTAGACTTTTCCTTTTCAAAGTTGTTTTGATACCCTAAACCTAAAAATGTTGCCAGCCGAACCCCAACTGAAAGACAGTAAATGTTCCAAAAATAGGTGTATTCTACAGCATAAAAGATACTCTGCTAAGAAACTTATCACCTTCTCTTACCTTGATTTATAATACATATCTTTATGTAACATGTAAAAAAAAATATAAATAAATTTATATTTTACTAGTAAAGTAAGAGATGTATTTGCTTAAGAGGCAGGTCCCTGCAACAACGTCCATTTCCCATATGTACCACATACCTGCTTGCACACACCGTCCACATAAAACTCTTGTACCTCAATATATACTTGGTATAAACAAGGTATCCCAGTAGTAGTAATCCAGGGTGGAGGGGAACAATTCTTTATTGTCATTCAGATAAAAGTGAAGTAACGTGAGTTTGTTTTTACCTAAGCTGTAGCTCATTAAACTACAAACAAAAATAGCTTTAGTTTTACATGAAGAAAGGGATTTATGACTTGATGAGGAACAAATTGCCAAAAAACCCCACTGCAAACTTGCAACCTAATTAAACACCTTCTGTTACGCATAGCATGAAAACTACCACCACTGCTTTTTATGACTATAAAAGCACTCTTCCTTCTAACTGTTATTTACCTCCTGTTGGCCAAGTATAGAATAATGCTGGTATGCACCCTCCAGGATTTCCCTAAGTTCCTACAGACAGAATAGCTCTACGTATTGCTACTCTTACACTAGCTTGCAAAGAAACATATCTGTATCCCCAAACAAGGGGGGTTTGTTTCTGGCACAATACTTTGACATTAAAAAAGCATTGTCAATAATTTAATTGCCTTGTTATGTCAAGTGCAATACATACAATCAAAGAGTAACGACACAGACCATTTCCCTCAACTGAAAAGCTCATGAGAAGAGTCAAACTTCAGAAGGATGACTCCCTTGAAACATCTGGCAGTCATACAGTCATACAGATTAAGTAAGTATACATGGAATGCTAAGCACCTCTTTAGTATTTCATTACCTCCCCATCACACAGTGCTGTTGTATCTATCAGATATAACATTTAATCTTACATTTCTTAATTTTGAAGCATCCACTAATATTTGAAATTATTTAAAACAGAACTATAAACTTTTTTTAAAACCACAAATATTTCAACTCTTCACTAACACTGTAAAGAACCAGAAAAGTAGACAAATATACTCAACAGCCAAAGTATTGTAAGTCTTGATGCTTTTCAGAATCCTGCATAGGGAGTAAAATTCTGATGACACCAATGGAAATTCTTCACTCAATATCTGGCTGCTAGCGCATCACCAAATAATTCAGGAATATTCCTTAAAAAAAAGGGTACCATAATTAACTGTGGGGTTAAAGGAAAAACACAAGGGAACACTTTCCCAATTTCACAAGTCCTTAGCAGAATTCAAATATTATGCAAATGCATATCCCATTGCATTTTCATATCTGGAAAACAGCAGTCAGCTAGTAGTCAGTAGTTATGGTAAAATGTCAACCAAGAGAAGGCAGAAGGCACCAACTTCATGTAGGCAACATAAAACTGACTGAAGACCACTAGAAAAGGGGTGAATGATATTGTTAACAAATGGCCATAAATCAGGCACAACAAGCATGGGCACAGGCCTTCCCTCCTCACTTGCTGCTGTTAGTTCAGTAGCTCCTCAAACATTGTCCTATATTACAAGGAAGGAAACAGTTTCCAGTTCTGTTCCTGCTTCCTTGACTATGCCTTAAATCCTGTTTCAACATAACTTAGGCAACTACATTCTTTCCTCATGTATCACAGCACACACCAAGTATACAGTTGCTACAGTCATTGTCATGCTTGAAGTTCAGGCCCTATCTCAGGCTGTGACAATTTACTCAAATACCTTTAAATACACAAGGAAGTTGAACACAAATTGCTGCTCAGAAGGAGAAAGATAGAAAACCTTATTTTACTATTGATTTTCTATTTTTCTGAGGGAAGCATAGCAGAATGAAGAGCATGGCAGATGCTGCCGTCTCCCACTACAGTGTCTCTCAACCTCTCTCAGACTACAAAAGATGGGTAGAAAACCTTACATGTTTTTCATTCAGGCCTACCTAGTGAGAAAAAGACTGTTGACCTGCATTTCCTTTCCTAAATACTAAAAGCAAACTCACTGAGGGACAACCAGAACTCTCTGAAACAGAAATTGCCATGTACCTTTAAACAGATTGCACACAACGTAACCTCCTCATACTCAGGAATTTCTAGAAGAACAGTCAAACACCACCTACACTTTATCCCACATTAACCTTTTTTTTTTAAAAAAAAAAAAAAATGCAAACATTCAGAAATTCCTTTCCTCCTCCAAAATGTCATCACAATGAAGAACACTGTATCTAGTACTACTGTCACAATTTATAAGGTCTAATTATCTGTAATAATGGAAGTATTAATTCAGCTGCAACAGTTAGCCAGAATACTTTAAAATTTGAAAGAACATGACTCTTAACGGCCTCAACTTATCCAGAAAGTCTGAAACTGACATTTTGTCCCATTAACTCCTCTGTATATTAAATCATCTTAATTTAAAATAAATAAATAAAATGGATGCTCTTCGAAGTCGTTTTTAAGTATTTAGAACTCGACTTTGATCTCAGTGATTTTCATTCACTGATGGTATCCCGTGACAGCAGTGCAGCTCCTACACATAAGATATTATTTCTTAATAGGTACCATTAAACATGTTTCAAGATACAAAACAATTTTGCGAGGCCTGGGGGAATAATAAAAAATAAAAAAAAAAAAGGAAATTATGCTGTGTGTGAGGCAATTATGGCATCTGTGAGTCAACACTAGTTCCTCTTCACTCTCCAAATATCTGTACAAATAACTATTTCATAACTGCTTGGACTTTTTGACAAAACATGATCATTGATTGTTTTCTCCTCCTAGACTCAAAAAGGAAAAAAAACTACAGGAAAACTATCAGGTTTTAATAGTTCATGGTAGGTGGTATGTGGAAAACCCAGGATGTATTTGAACAATACTGATTTAATCTGTGATAGAAGTTTATTAAGAAGTTGGACATCTCATTATCCACTGGCATCCAAATGGTTTTGTTTATGCAAGCAGCATTTTCAATTGCAATGTAGTACTCCCAGTCATGAGAGTAACAGCAAGATTCATTCACTTACTCCTTAAAATCTAAAACAACATGGGAACTCCAAGACAAAAGCTCTACATGTGAAATGTTAATACAGCTTCTGGGAAGATACTATTTACAAAACCAAAAGAATTATTCAGCCTCTCTTTGTGTATTTGTTCTTTCATTCTTCTACAATTGAACATAAATTTGGATTAACCGTTCCGGGATGTTCCATTATCTCATTTTCCATGTCATGTGTTAGCTTTTTGACTACTGAAACCAGGACCACATACGCAGTTGTGATCTCTAAGTAAAAAGCCCAATATCCCATTACCTCTAGGACAGAAATAAAGTTTTCATGAAAACTTACTGTAAGTAAATGTCACAGAAATACAAAATAGTTTTGTCTAGTTGCTTTTATTTATTGCAAATAAGTCTTAGACTTGCACAAAGTAGCTTTCTACATCCTGGTCTGGTTAGTTTCTGAAGCCAAATCAAGACTGCAAACACCTTCTTATTTATCTATATTCATTAGGAGTATGAAACGTCCTAAAACTCTTGCCAGCAGCTATTACAAAGAAACTGTAAAGTAAAAGCAAGAATAAGTAGCCTCATTAACAATTAGTTAATTGTACGTAGCTATCCCACAAGAACAAATAATTGGCTGTCAAGCTCAGCATTATATACTAATTCTCCTTTGAAACTATGTAACAAAAGAGAAATAACTTCAGTCTGCACAAACAGGAGGTTTGACCTCCAAAGGTATTTCCCAAGACTTTTTGTCTTATTCCTCAAACAGCTCCCAATTTCCCTGAAGTCATCAAACTGAGAAGCAATTGGATAAATTTAGACAATACTTTATGTGCTTGCAGACCACGAATTCTTACATCTACCACTTCTGATTCCCAGTTCACAATACTCATCCAGAGCACAAGATACCCCAATGGAAATAACACAGGTTAAATTTAACAATTACTACAGATCTGAATAATTAAATTGCCCCTTTTAACAGAAAAGTGCCAATATCTTATTTTTCAGTTTCTCAGATCATGCCTTAAATAGACTTTGAGAGGTGATGGAAATATATTCATGTTTACAGCTATGCTATACATTCTTACAACTTGTCATTTAAACCACTGATAATGGCATCTCTCTCTCTAGGAGGTCTGCAACCAATCTGTCAAGCACATCTTATTTCAGCACATCCTTCTAACCAAGCAAATACAAAATCCTCAATTAGGTGATCTGCCAGCATGTCTTCGAATGCATTAGTCACCAAATTTGAATAAATGGAAAACAACACCAACAAGCATTCAAGCCTGTTGAGATCTAGACTAAAGCTGCTTTAGGTCTGGTGAAGGCAACAATAGGTACAGGTACTCTCCCTGAAAAGTTGGCCCTGTTCTCAGACACTCATTCTTCCACCAGCATCAGAGAAACAACACAAATAAGTAGGACAGAAGTCAAAACCTTCCCTTTCTGACAGCAATACATAGTACATACAAACGACAAGTTTTTATTACAGCTGAAAGCTTCCTTCAGTCTCCTTCTCCACCAGTACCACTATGTCCCCAGTAAATTTCCTACTCTCATAAAACTTTCTATGTTAGGATTGTTGCTGTTACAAAGAGGGCAGACCCATTTATAAGCAATAGAAATCTTTCCTGTTGTAGCCCTACAAGTTCTTTCATGCTCTTCATTAAGGGAAAAACAGAAGTTCCAACAGGTAAGTACAGAACAGTAAAATCATCCAGAATATCATCACTGGGAGTAGATCTTTTCAGGAAGAAATAGCAAGGAAGGTGGCCTAATTCAGCATACCTGTCTCTACATACTCTACACCTGCATTGTAAAATGCCTATCCTGCCTTCATCACTGGTCCTTGCCTCACTGTTAGTAAATCACTTAAATCCCATTTCCTAATATATGCCACAAGAACAAAAGTTCAAGTGTTCCCTATGCCAGATTTTCTTTTCAGAAATGAAAAAAAGGCTACCTTTTCCTTTTTTTAAAATCTGTATTTCACAGGTTTAGGGCAAGAGCAGCCAGGTAAAACTAAAGGATTTGAGAGTTGGAAGGTGGAACTAACAGCTGGAGATTGTATTCACGAACTGTGATAAGTAGCAGCCAGACTAGTCTTCCTGGCTCTTTATTAATTCACCATGAGAACAAGTGAACTTCGAGGATTCCACCAGAAGCAAATATTAATTCCTTTCAACAAATATTACAGCTGTGTGGAAAGATGCTACAGCTCCTACTGTAAGGAACTTTTAACCTTTCCCCAAAAGATTACCTTTAGTCACAGCTATTTTACAAATGAAAACGGACAACTTCGCTGCTCAGATAAGCCAAGTATCAAAAAGCTTAATTGCACCAGTGACAGAATGTGTGAAGTTCCCTAACTCCTACTAAAGGATAGGTTCAACAGCAGCAATTCTGTATTAAAGATTCCATGAATTTTAAAAACTCATTTTTAAAGCATCTGTACCAAGGACAAGCCCATTAATGGCATGCTGAGAGATTATTTTTCAACCTCCTAAGCTTTTAGCTTGAGCAGAGAAAAGGAATCTGACTCACTAAACAATAAGCTAACAAAAGACCAAAAACTACAAGACAATTCATTTGAGAAGACAACCAAAAACATCTCTCAGTTTCTGCTTTCTCCATTTTATAACAGGCAAATGAACCACAGACATGATATGTTCAAGTACATTTCTGATGTATATCTTTTGTAGTTAGAGGGAGATAAATATATCTACACACTCAGGCACTTGCCACAGGTGTTTCTTTAATTCTATTGGAACATATTCTGCTAATTTTAAAGGGTTCGGTTATACAATGTTGGATGAAGAAATCTGGTTCTAAGCACTATCTCTAAAAATAGAGGAAAGTTAAACATAGCTAGAAGCATATTGCATAAAACAAATATACCATTATACCAGTGTTATGAATAACTGGTGGGAATCTTTGCTCTCTGTTAGCATCCTCAGTCAGTGGGACCAGAAGTATAGAGTACAAGAAAAGCAAGGAAAAAGAGCCAATGTGGCAAGGGATAAAACAGTCGGCGAGCTAACTGCTATGTTAGCTAGGATAGCTTAACAGTTAGCTATTCTTCAGCTATTTCTTCATTATCACAATTAAACAAAATTCAGAGCGAACAATTAAAAATCTCAACCCAGTTTAAAGCTGACTTGAATATAAAATGTCAACTTGAACCTGAAAGTGTATTTCTTTTGAGATATCTTCCTCCTTCATTTCTTTCCATGTGAAGAATGTTCTCTGCTTCACCACAAGCAGAATGCTCTCTGCAAATCTACATACAATAATTAATTGACATATTCTCATAATGGATAGAGACCAACTTGGGGGAGAGGAGAGTGAGGGGGAAGGTAAGCATGAAGGCAAAAAGGGTTTTTTTACTAAATGAGGGTACAAGGGGAACATAATTTTCCTAGCTTAACATCTATATATCTGAAGATGTTAATGATGTACAGTCTACGGTGATAAACATAACTGTTGAAGTGTTTAAATTCATATAAGGTTTGAGGTTTTTTGTTTTGTTCTAATGATGAAAAAAAAATCTGTTCAGAGATGCAATTTAAAACAACAATTTAAAGCTAAACCTTCTTCTATAGGTAAAACATTACTGTAGTCTGTTCCAGTGTACTTACACAAATGTTTTGATGGATGTATTCAGGGTAGAAAAGTACATGACAAAATACAATCACTAGTATTTGAATACAGAACACAAAGCCATTTCTCAAAACAAAGTTTCTGAAGGTTGCATGAACTTTTCAGTGAGTCACCTAATATTGCTCAAAAAAATCCATCACTAGTGGTATATTAGACTTCAATAAAGAACCTCAAAAAAATTGTTCAGAGGAAGTAACCAAATAAAGTCACAATAGGTTTGGTTTGCTAGTTTGCTGCAGAATCAAACTATGACATCAGGTACATAAAAAGGGGGGGGGGGGTGTATTTTGCTAATGAGCCTTCTCCCCTCTTTTTGTCTTAACTTGAAAATACAGCATGACAAGACAGTTATATTTGTGATCTAATCACCTGTTTCACCTCTCAAGTAAAGCAACTAGCAAGATTGTAATGTAAACGCACCACAATATTAAAAAGTAGTATTTGGTCAATCAATTTTTCTACCATTCCCATTTCACTTGCATTTTAAAAGACTGTCAAAAGCCCTAACTGGAAGGTCTCCTATCAAATACAAAAGTAAGTGGTGTCGGACCTTTCTAATAAAAGCTTTCAGTTCCAGGGTACATACATCTTGTGCAGGGAGCACGATTCTCTATTTCCATATACTCAAGACTGACGAACACAGTCTTCTCCCATAAATCACAATCAAATGTTTGCTACCCTATGGCACATTTTGCTGGACTTTGCAGAACATGACAATTTTATTTAATGGGGCGGGGGGGGCGGGGTGGCGGAGGATGGGGAGGAGGGGAAGAGTCACTCCTGCTTTCCATTAATTTGTAGACAGGAAAGTATCTCCTAGGCCGTGCAGTGTCAACTACACATGCTTCTTGGTCCAAGTTCAAAAAAATTGTAGGCTCACTATGTTTTAAAAATTAAGTAGATCACTTGCCCTTTTCAAAGGATAGCAACACTAACACAAATCTCTTGGTATTTCCATGGTCTGAGACATAATTGATATCAGCAAAGATATGCAGTTTTCAGCTATTTCATTATATTTCTTCCTCTATCACGTGACAAAAACAAACATTGCTGACAATCCTTAAAGATTGCCTTTGGAACATATATACTCTCTCCAGGATTAAGGTTTAAAAAACTTTACTTCATTTCCTATTACAATCAACTGGTCTATATAAGAGATCAAAGTACAAATAACAGAAGGCCAACTTTATGTTGCTTGGCTACTAAGCACTCTATTTTTTCATATTTTCATGGTGACTAGCAGAAGAATTTCAAGAATTCATGCTGAGGCATGCTATCAGCCACCACTGAAGTGAACCTGGTAATCCCATCTGTTTACATGTTCTGCTACATACAACAAGCATGTGAGACAAAATCTTGCAAATGGACTGGTAAACTTTATCTGAAGGCAGCTACCATTTCCCTTCTAATTCTATTGATTTCTTCTCCTTTTAACAGAACCAACCAGACAAGACACTCTACCATCCTGCCCTAACTGCAGAATAACACAGCTACAGAATAGAGTAGAATAGACCAACAGAGAGAACAAACCACTGTTTTGCATATATTTAGCAAATAAAGCAGTAGGTAACACTAAAATTAAAGTAAACTTTAGGTAGTCAAGGCTTTAACGTACAGAAATACCATAGTGGAAATAATCTTGTTGCTATAAGGAAAGTATTTTATCAAAAATAGCAAACTACTTTTTTTGCACTGAAAGAGTAGTTGAAGTGACAGATACATGGACACCCTGCCACCAAATATTCCAGTGGTAACACCTCTAGAACTGTACTGCATTACCCTGCTCTGGGCCTTTCTCAGAGGTGTCAGGTTATCAGTACTCTAAACAACAGCAGATACCATCACAATTTGCTGTTTGTCATTGTTTTTGAAGAGCTGAATTAGAGCAGTTAAAAACATCCGCAACCACATTTCACTTAAAAATGTAACTCTGAACTGTGACTCCTTTAGGGCTGTTGGCATCATAGGAAAACAGTCCCCTATAACTACCATAAACTTCATTTTCTAGGAGATAGAACATGGGTTCCACAACTGATTTCAGCTATAACTTTGGCCCATTTAACTTACGGTCTCAATAAAATTAATGCAACATGTTTTCAGCAGCCTTGAAGATAGCACTGATGACTACAAGTGGACTAGCAGCACAGCAAATGCTGCCATGAAATCTCTCCCCAGGGATTAAAAGCTTTTCAGTGTTCCCCTCCTTGAATTCACTCTTTGCTGCTAAGGCTCTGATGTACACAGATTTGTGAATCTCCTAACTACATTCTCCAAGTTTATAGGAAAAAAACCTTCCATGTTCATTTGTAAGACAGACTCCTTCACTAATGAGAAGAGATTATAGAAACTCTGTTTACAGGAAGAAAAAGGCAGAACCTACCACAAAAGCTTTTTTTTTTTTTTAAAAAAAAAAGAAACTATATTATCATGCCACAACAACAACCAAAAACCAAAGTCATTGAATACACAACAATAACTTGAGTTCTTGCTTTATTTCTCTTCCCATACAATCAAAACACTTCTAAGGATATTCCAAATTAGAATAAACAAAAACCTAATAAATATTTTGCTCCTTGCATTTTAAAGAGTATGTCTGCATTATAAAGTTACCTAGATATCAGTCCATTGCCATTATACACCAACATCTCTAAATTCTATGGTATGTGAACATAGTGACTATTATTAAGCTAGGCCATCTTTGGTTTAATACTTTTTCTTCACTATCTGACCTCAGGACTGTTAATAACACGTTAAAGAGCCACTCCCCCCAGCTTAAATGGCAATGCAGCATTATCCTTCATCACACAGTTCGACTTCTTCATTTGTCTTTGAAAGCACTCTGTATAAGCAGCTCCTCTTCACGGTAACTACCTCCTTTGATTAACTGCTATGAAAGCCTCTATCAATAGGGTATCTTTTCTCTCATATCTTCTGACATACTTTGAAAATCCTATTACAGTGGACTCTACCCTCAAGGTCTGACTTTAAGCTGCACCCTCCTCGTTAACTATATTATAATTGCTCTCAGCCAAAACCTGTTTTTCTCCTAGCACCAGAGCTCCATTAGACAATGCTGACAAGGCATTTGTGGACTGAAACATCCTGGCAGTCTCACTTCAACACTGTAATACTTTAAATGTATTATTGCACAGACCTGATTAGTTCAAAATACCACATAAGTGTGTGCAGTGTCTCTCTGCAGGCACATCAGAGGTCAGAAAAATGGTCCTTCAAAATCCAATCTCGCCCTTATTAGCATGCAGCACTGTGACTCAATACCACACATTTGTTCTATTTATACCTTAGGACCTCTTGCATGCAGCGGATGAAACCCTCTCCTGACATAACCCTTGAAAAAAAGACAGTAACTAAGCATCAAGAGAAAAAAAACTCATAAATTGCTCATTTGGATGACAACAACCAGTACTGAAATCAATTAATGTCTAAGGTACATTTACACACACACACATATGCTTCCTCACCATGAGTTTTTGGAAATGTTCCAGCCTTATCTCAGATACAAACTCTTCCTATTTGTTAGCAGCCACCAGTAATAGTCCCTCAGCTCAAAACTTATTTTACTGGTAAAACTTCTCTACAGGCAGTTTTGCCTTCACGGTCTTTGCTTCTACCCTGCAAGTGCCATCCGGCCTAAGGGCACTCAGAAGACTACCTCTGACACACAGAATTCTTTCCTGTAGCTTAAATGGATGACTTCCATTTTTAGCAAATTCACTAAATTCCTTAAAGGAATTGCAACCAGAGTCACAGTTAATATTTAGCTTTTTTCCCATTTTTTTTTTTTTAACTAATTTTCATTTCCCCACTTGCGATTTTGCATACCTGTAAAGAAAGCTTGTTTTCTTCTTTATAAACATGTAGTGAAATGTCCTTTATCAATTGCCAAATTAAATTCAATTTAAATTAACTAACGTCTCTTACAACATTCTTCAAAGCCTTGCCACTAGGCATTTGTTCCTCACAGTTACATGCTCAGCTAGTCCCAAGATACATACCAACAACTACAAGGTTTGCTTCTCCTGTTGTCTCCTGGTATGGATTTCAAAAGGACAGTAACTACTTCAAAGTATTTGATGGTCCTTGTGAAATCATCAGCAAGATTTATATTTAGAAGCTGCTGGAAATTTGGAAAAAACAGTTTTCAAAAAGAACAAAAAAAAAAAAAAAGCTGCTTCCTACTGATGATCTTCCTACTTTTGAAAACAAGTTTAATAGAGCGGAAAAAGCCCCCAAAAATCTTATTCCTGAGCTTCCTCTTCTCTTTTTGACAAAGTAGATTTTACATGAGAAAGTCCCTGAAAAGACATATATAAACAGCAAGTTCACAAAGGGGCCTGTCAGTCTTGCTGCACCATACAAAGTATAACAAGTATTAATTAGCATGTTTTCAGGATGATAGCTCACTCTTCCCTACAGTGTGGAAAATAAACAACATCAAGAACAATCGAGAAAATAAACTGTATCACTTAACTTTTACAATACTTAGCACACTTCAACTTCTATTCCTTCTTATCTCAGGTTACACTGTAACATAGGGGACAGATAGCAATACAAATGCAGTAGCACTTCTGATTTAAAACTGTTCTAAAGCAGTTGCAAGTTGACTAAGTGGAATGTAATATTAATTATCAAACTGCAACATCAGAAGAGTTGTAAAAGATTGGATAAAATCTTTGCACACAGAACTATGAAAATGTTACTCTTGAAATGTTCTTTCCAAAAATTAAAATATTTGAAAACAAACCTAAATCCCTTCCTCTCCCTTTACTAAGCATGTGAGAAAGTGCACAAATTCAACTGCAACAGAGCATTCCATAGCTGCCAGTACAAAGGACACACAGCGAGTGTTAAGTATTAAACCAACACAAACAGCAAATTGATTTTCCAGAAGAGCCTTTTACAGCACTTCAGAGCTTCAAAATGGAGGGAAAGAAGCAGAAAAGGGAAACTACAAAAACTAAACTGCTTTGCTCTTCTGTAGGTAAGTGATTCAACACTAGGTACAGATGACAGGAAACATAAGACATTACAATTATTAAATAATAACAAGTTATGCTAATTATGACTTTGAACAGGAAACTCTTTCCAATGTCCCAGGAGCCAGACAACTAAACATATACAACTAACATTCTATTCAAGTGAGCACTGAAGTTACTGTTTGTACATACTGTTTCTTGAATTGATTGCAAAATACTGAATCATATCATATATTTTGCTTATTTTGATAAGCAAAATGTTTTAAAAGCTAGTGTGTGTGGCCCTATTGATTTAAGATAATTAGGAAGTATCTGGACAGCCAGAGGAGACTCCATTTCAACTGACCCATCAAAGGCTGAGGAGGTTGGCACCAGCCCTGCCCCATGCTTTGGAGGTGTAGGCGCACACCTAAGTCACAGGCTCTTGCAAAGGCCATGGGAATTTTGCCACACAGACGACAAGCAGTCCTACGCCAGTGATGTCTCATTCCCTGTGCCCATCCCTAGACCAGCAACAGAATTCAAAAATTTGAATTTAAAAGTAGCACAGCGTGATGATCTCAGCTACCAGGCACATTTTGATAGGGAGCCCTTGCCATCAGCCAGATACATGTCTGAGTACTGAGCAAGGGATGTCACCCTGTATCACATTGTGCAGAATGGCCCTTGCCAAGTATGCTGTGGGCTTGGGAAAGACGGGGTGTGAGAACTAGTACACATACAGCACAAGTGAGTTGCACAGGCTTCTAAATTGGTCAAATAAAATTTACATTTTCATGACAGCACGAAGACAGGAGTGGGAGGAGAGGAGGTACTTCACTGCTACAATTGCACATTCAAACTCCCAACTGTTTGCGCTACATCAGCTTTCCAATAAAGCTGACGGGCTTTCCTTAATTTTTAACATTTCTTCAGCTTCACACCTCCAACTCATGAATTTCTACAGAATACGGAAAAAGAGAATGGCTGGTTAAACGAAATCCAAGCAACTCCAATTTTGCCAGATAAGGAACAGATAAGGACAGATCAGGAATTCAGGAGAGAAAAGCTCTCATAACCTTAAACAGACCAGTTGCTATTAGCCTATGCTGCACTCTGGCTTTAGGAGAATATGTTTATTAAGATATAGGCATACACATTGCTGATGTATTACTTCTCTTCTCCCTAGTTTGGGTTAGTAACGTCCCAAAACACACTAACTTTAAAAGAATAATAATAATAATTTAAAAAAGGGGGGGTCGGGGGGGAAGCAAAACCAAAAAACACAGCTTCGGTGTATGCAGTGTTTTAAGTGCCATTTCTCGGGAGCAGGCGGGAGGGAGCGGTGGCCGCGCTGCGGCCGCGGGCGGCGGGCTGAGCCAGCGCCCGGCGCTCCTGCGTGTTCTCTACCGCCACCTCCCGGCCGGCACAGCCCCGCACGGCTCGGGAAGATGCTCGGAAAGGCGGCGGGCGGTGGTCCTTAGAGCGGGCCTTGGGAGAAACGCAGTGGCAGGGAAAACGAAAACAAACAGACAAACGAAAACGAAAATAACAACAACACTAAAACAGCAAACCAGGCAAAAATAAAATTTAAAAAAAAAAATTAGAAAATTCGACGGTTTGGGATTTTTAAGCTTATTTTGCTTCCCTCAAAGCAAAGGAGGAAAAGAAAGAATGGATCAAGGAAGGAGAAGAAACCACCAAGCTGAGGAGACACAGAGACAAAGAATCTGACAATCTCAAGCCAACTGATACACAACAGCATGATGAAAAGACAAAGCATAAGACAAGAACTTCCCCCAGACTGTACAGTTTTTATGGAAATGGGAAAAAAAAGAAGCAGCTTCCTCTGTGTCAAAAAAATAAATCACCAAGCACCTATAAAATTCCTGCTCCACAGCAAGCCTAAGAGCCTAAGCTGTGGAAGCTGAGGAGAGCTCACCTGGGCATTAACCCAGCCAATGACTCTTCTTGTCACCTGCCTTCCTGAAGGCCCCCCGCCGAAACCCTCATGGGTTGAGCTATCAGAAGGAGATACCTACCACACACTGACAAACACCTACAGCTTTCAATCAAGGCTGCACAATCTCTTCCAGCAGAGAGTTTAAACTCCACTGCAGCAGGCAACAACCCACCATCAGCTATTCAGAAAAAGACAACTTGGGAACACCAGAAATCCCTTCAGGCCAACACTTGAATGGCTTGAGAAGAAAAAGAGGATTTTGTGCAAGGTGGGGAGAACCAAAGCATTCCTCCTTAAAGCTTCTCCAATGCGTTTTACTGCACTTGATCAGTGGTTATTGACAAAAGGGATGTGCTTCTGCAAGTAAGTTGGACCCAGCTTTAAAGCAAGCTGCTGCACATACAAAGGTTGAAATTCCAAAATAAATAAAAGTTCAGTCAGCAAATACATGAAAATACGCGTGTTATGTATCAGAAAAAATATGTTCTTGGTTTTCGTGCTTTTCTTGAGGTTGTACCTAACTTTATTTAAGACTACCACCCAAGACTCTGTGTCAACAGAAAAAACATAGTACTCACATGTGCAACACCTGCAAAAATCACACTGTTTAAACATCCGGCAAAACATATTTATTTCGTGGTTAAGTGTCAAGTTACTCTTGCATTTATAACTAGTGGACACATCATTACACAAAAGTTTTTTTCCTAAAAAAATTTAACCACTATTCTCAAAACAGAAAAGCAAAAAGGATGAAAAAAAGCCCAAAAGAAAACAAACAAAACAAGCTACCCCCAGTACAACTTTTGGAATTTATAAACATGGTTTACAAGCATCTGAAACTGTCTGATGTTTTCTACTATCTCCAACATAGGCTACTTATAGAAAGAGAACATCACACGTAAAATAAAATGTGTCCAACTTTGTTTGTTAGAACAATTCACATGCACATGCGTGACACCATGCTATGAGCAACTCAACTCTACATTCTTGTCCAAACAAATCTAATCTCTTCCTTACAACAAGCGCTTCAGAGCCTTCAAGTTGATTTTACCCAAGAGTATTTCTGGGCTATCTTTGGAATGCTTGCAGGGTGGGGGGAGGGGAAGGAACCAGGAAGGAGTGGAAGAAACACCAGCAAGTAATAAGCAAATACAGATAGAAATTAAACCTTACTTTGGGTAAAATAAATAAATAAATAAATAAATAAAAAATATGCCATTCCTTATAAATCACTGCTTGGCTAATACTGACCTTCGCTAAAATGTTTACAAAGTTAACACTGTCCTGTAGATTCAATCTCTATGAAAAATGGCACTTTTTCTTCCTGTACTAACTTATGTTATTCCATTCATATGTGCTTCTACATTAGATCATAAATTATGGGCTCATAGCCTACTGTATATCTGGCTTTCCTGTTTCCCAAAAAAATTGCTGCTTAAAATGGGCAGGTAAAGGTTTTCTACTAAGCTTTGATTAAAAATACTTCTAAAATCTGAGAATAAAATCAAGAATTTCATCTCAATTCAGATGTAGATTATATCTTTCTTCCTGCTCATACTTTTACCTCCTTGACTTAAGCTCTGCTCCACAGCTTGCCTTGTGTCTCACATAAGGAGATTTTTAGAGAAGGGAAATTAGACACTTGTTTTGTGTAGGAAATGCCATTCGCATTTACAGATGCACAGAAACAACAAACACCAAGTATACGAATTCCCTCACAAATTGCTTCGTTAGAAATATTCAAAAGTTTAAGTTACATATTTAAATCTGTGACAAAACTTAGTAGTTACATAGTTTAGCTTTGCTCTTTACTTTTAAAATGGCTCATAGTAGAAGTCCTCAGACTTTGTACTAGTGGTCAGAAGTTACGAAACTTGATAACTTGAAAACTTTACTCCATTATCTGCAAGAACGAAAGTCAGAAGGAAAAGTCAAAGAATAAAAAAAAAAAAAGTACCAAGAGAAACATAAAAAAGCATATTCTCAAGGGGGTTCTTCCACAAATAAAATGTAACAGTCAGTGAGGAGGAATATTACTTCTTCACTGCTCCCTCTTAGAGGTTTTCCCACTGCAGACCCAAAAGAGAGAGCAGCTCCCTGAGATGAAGCACAGTACTAGCACATTAATCAGAATTAGGTATCTTATAGTGACTGCTTTTCAAGAAGAGATAAATTGCCATTCCTCTAAATTTCAAAGTTTGTAACCAGAGTCGCAATTTCATGTTTTCTATTACCTCAAACACAGACAGTTCACATTTGTAACATGAGAGATTACAAAATGCATTTGTGTAATCAACATTATTTCTCTATTTCTGTCATGCATTCCACTACTCATTTGCAGAATTCTCTGAGAGAAGGTATTAAATCCTACAAACCTTGTTTAAAAACAGGAAGTTTTTACATCAAATTTCATAGCTTTCATAAAGCATTATATTGATGGCCACGGGAACATCACATATAATTTGAATAAATCCTACTCGTCACATCCTCCTTCCATGACTTGAACAAAAGTATCTACATAGAATTAATGACAAACAAAAATTAACTAAACAGGAAGTGTGAGAAAATGCGGGCATCTATTCTGACATCTCTGAGAAGTATTAAAGTAATGCCTTACTTAGCGTAACATAATATTGTAAAATCTCTCTCTTACAAGATCTAGAACCAACCCTTTCAACAAGATTCCAGATGAGGACAGTCTAAAACTGTACCTCTAAAAGCAACTTTGTAGCAAAGTTATTAGTTAAGAATGCCATATTTAAAAAACATGCTACTCTATCTACCCAGACACTACCCTCACCTTCTTCACAGCCCCTTTGCAACCATCACTGAAGATTAGAGATCCCATTTTCTTGGGAGTATGACTGGTATAACAGTGTTCCAATTAACACCAAGATAACTAACTGGGAGGTAATCTCCAGTGCATATTATGAGTAAAAACCAAACAAATGTTGTGTCTTTTGACAATTATGGGCAAAATGATATTTAACATCACATGAACATACCATTGCCAATGTTGGTTAGGCTATCAACTGACACCTCTCAGTCACAGTGCTCCCAGCCCCTCCCATAAAGACAGCCAAAATCCAGACTGTACAGACAAGCCTAGCAACCTCTAAGCTAAGTTTATCAGTTCCCAGAGAACCCCTTTATTTCCCACAACTGCAAATTGGAGATGAATGACTCAACCATCAGAATAAGTAAACACCACAGATTCTAGTTCACCTGCACAGTAAAGAATGATAACACAAAATCTTTCTATTGTTTTCTCTAGATATATACAATTCTACTTAAAACGAAAAAAAAAAAAAAAGTTTCAAATCTCTGTCTTCAACTCCACTTTCCCAGTTTGCAATGAGATCATTGTGAAGTTTCTATACAAGGATTCTGTTCTAACTGCCCTTGAACCACAAAAATCTGTGTTTAGCCATAAGAAAATACAGTGCTAAAATTCAGGTGATTAAACCAGTAAAAAAATATTTTAAAAAAATAATATTTCCCAAGAGCAGTCTCTCAAAATCAGATGCTTGTGTATTTATATCTTCAAGGTCAGTGCTAAATATGACAAAAGTTTCCTGCTTAATTTTCTACAAACTTGTAAGACCACAGTGGCCACCAGCAAATAGCTTTTTTTAATTTAATAAATATATAAAGACAATCAGAAACAACAAAAAAAACCCTCCTCAGCTCTAGTAAATGCAAATGTGGTAATATTAACAGTAATACCTCTGCTGGTAACACAAAGAGGCTGTATTAGAGCATTCCCTAACCATGGATTTCTGTTAATAGAACTATCAAAATTACTTTAAGTACTATTACTTGTCCACTTCAAACACCTTCAAATAAACAGAATGTCACCAATAAAAATCCTAGATGGTCACAATTTCTGTACTGTGCAGGTAATAAGCTCTGGGGTTTTAGTCACACAACACTATCCTTTCTCAATCACTCCAAGTAAAACATAGACCTGTTCAAGGTGTTAAAATTACAACCTGTTTTGCACCAAATGGTACATGGAAACCAAAAAATAAGTATGCGATTAGAAGAAGCAGACTACACCTCCACATAACATTGTCAAGACCATGAAATAAGAAAACAGAGCCCTAAAACCATGAAGAATATGAAGAATAAATCTGCAATTGTTGATCATCTTTAATGCCACCTAGTAATACTACACATGCAATTACAGTGGAGGGATATAATTAGAACGAGAATAAGTAGCATTTTCAGTCTTTTAAGAAAAAGAACTGACTAAGCTACAATGGTAAACTACAGATTTGCTTTCACAAAAATAATTAATGGAAATGACTACAGAAACCTTCAGACAGGACTAGTCATCCAGAGTGATGTCAAAGTTACCTTGAATAAAAAAATTAAATCATTTCACTTCAACTCTTTCATTAGCCTGTCCTTTTCAAATCTTTCAGCATGAAATCAGTAACATCAGTAAGAGACTACTTCCCCATTTGCCTAACACTAAAGGAGGACTACTTGAAAAAAAATTGCTATAGGAAAAACACATCCAGCATGCTGGCATAATAACTATAGCACACTCATGCTTATAATTTCATCCAAGAAAAGTTACAGACTGATTACAAAATAATTTATAAAAGGGGAAGCATACATTCTAGGTTCAGTCTAGTAAGGAATGTAGATTTGATTACCAATTCTAACCTTTTACCACTTGAAATCATAGGGAAAAAAAATAACAACAAAACTACAAGCATGCAAAAACCTTTAAAGTAACACTGTAAACTTTCTGAGTACTTGAAACAGATATTAATAAAGCGTCTAAGAAGCCACAGGAGACATAACACAGGAGGCATGGGGATGTTGACATATAGGAGGCTTTCAGACAATACCAGCATTTGAGTTGGTCACGCCAGCATATGGCTGAATATGGGAGTGCACAACTTTGTGGTGTTCATCTAGGACCAGTGGCAATAAGCATTGCACAGTGTTTCAGAACTGAATAAATGGCATCCTTCCCCCAGAAGTGGATGGAGGATTCTGGAGGATTTCCAAGTTTAAACTGCAGTTGTAACTGCGAGAAGGCCAGGGAAAGGGAGTGGGCACTTCACTCTTCCTAACCAACAGCAGGCAGTCAACCCAAGCTAAAGCAAAACACAGAGCCTTAACTCTGAAGCCCTAGAAAGCTACCCAGACATGTCTGATGGGGAAAAAATTAAAAGAGTTGTCGGTAAACAAAATGACAGATGAAGGGAAAACCTAGGAGCATGATTTAACATTCATCATCCTCACCTAGTGGCCACACTGACTTTGGCCTCCACCCTTTGTGCTGGTATTCATGCTCACTTAAGCCACAAATCCAGAGATCTGGAACTCCCAGGATTGCCTCTAGCCCTGCTGCGTCCCTGCGGCACAGCAGTTCTCCTGCCCTCCCCTTCCACCTTAGTGGCACCTCAGGGAATAGGTTCCTGCTGGATTATCAGGCTGGACTGGCAAACCAGGAGCAGGCAGGTTCATGCCAAGGAAAGGGGAAGAGAGGCACCAAGAGAAGTATCAGTTCAGGTCAGCTGCCAAGGAACCAAATCCTAACCTTACCTCATGGAAAATCAGAAAAAGAAAAATTGCTTGCTGTATTAACCCAGATGTGCTGGCATTTTTAAGTTATTTAGACAATAGTAAAAATCTACTCAAGTATAAGGAGAAGTAAAAATACCTCTTACTTCTACACTCCATTCAAAGAAACGAAGTAGGACTGCAGATGTAATTACCATAACCATTTATTTTTCAGAGCACTAAACCTGTATGTAAAGTTCAGCCCAAACTCTCTCCTGGCAGCCTAAAGCTACCTTCCACAGCTCACAAGTCAGAAGTTTCAGCCAGTCTCTTCCCACTTTTTTTCCCCCAGTGTCTCCACAGGGAAATTGCTTACCACCCTCAGGGCTAGCTGAGCAGGAAGGTCACAGAAATACTGAAGACAACAGGAAAAAGCATAAATCCCTGGTGCCAGGGCAGTCTGGTACCTGCTGAAGTTTCAGTTTTGGAGGAACTCCAAAAACCTCAAGCACTGGCATCCAGATGCTCAAAAACTTCAGCCAGGCTGTAAGCAACTTTCCAACAAGTCCCAAAAATGCACTGTAAAACCAGCTCCAAATTCTACATTAGATCAGGGAAATCTATAGCCACATAATGCAGTCAAACTTGCAGCTGATTATCCTAGAAAAGTGAAGAAGCGTAGCACCTGTAGAAAACAATTTCAACTAGCCAGCATGAAAAGTAACCATTTCAGTTTACTCATGGTTTCTCTTCTGTTTGCATTAGTGAAAGCAACTGGAATGAGCGCTCAAGAATTAGACAACAAAAGAGAGTGGAGGTGTAACAGTAATCATATAAGCAGAAAATAAGAAAAAATTGTATAGAGATACATACAAGCACTTTACTGACAACTTTTAAAACAGTCCTTTTCCCATGTAAAAAGTGGAGAGTAATTTTTAATTCATGAATTTGCCACAGAAAGAGGCAGGTACAGTTTCAGTGAAAACAGGTATAACAGTCCTGCAGCATTGCTTCAAAATGCTTGCAAGATTTCTTGTTTAATTAAGATGTTCCTAGAAACACAAAAAGGGAAATAAAGCACCAGTGTTCCTAAACATAAGCAGATTTTTTTCTTTTTTTTTAGTTGTTCATCTAACAATGCCAAATGCTCTATAAAATTGCCTCTCTCTCTACATTAGAAACTAGCCTGAAAACAAAAACATTCACACTTCTCATTTTTCCCCCTCCTTGTTCAAGCTAAAAGTATGTAATATCCATAACACATATGGCTCCGCAGTGAACTGTGACTTCAACGCACTTACTTGACAATGAAGAAAGCCCCAAGGTCCGCATTTGTAGGAATGAAGCAGATCATACTAATCTGGCTCTAGGAATTTCAAGACTGGTATCATATTGCAAGTGGCTACCCACTTGAACATAATTTCTCCTTAGGTTTTTTTTTCTACTTGAACTGCCAGCAGTGTTAACTCATTCAAGCAGTACGTATTAACACTACAGAACCCAAGGAAAACTCCAGATCCTATAAAAAACAATCTCCAATTCAGAAAACCACAGAGAATTTAAATTGAATTGGTTTTGACATCCTTCTAAACAAACCAGTCTCCACTAGAAGTTGGAACTCAACACAACTATATTTGAAATTATTTTAAATGTGGTCTTAAAAGCTTATATTTTTTGTTTCAAATCAAAATAATAACCAAAAAATGAGATAGATTTTTCTTGGGAATGAGAAGTTCTAACTGGAAACCACAAAATTTATGCTAATTGCTTTGGATAGTCCTGAAGTATTCTCTGAATGAGGTTGCTTAGCTCTTCTAAGCACAATCAGTTTAAAAAGAATAATCAAGAAAAACCCTTTAAAGTTAAAGCATTTTCCACAAAATTCCAGAAAACTGTAAAACTTTCAAGGATGTTCAGCAAGATGTAATACCGGCTGTATTTAAGAATGGGATTCAAAGGTCTAGACCAATAAGTAGCATCTTAAGATTTTCTTCATACTTTTTTTACATGATGGAGAGTAGAGAAAATATGGAATTTAAAAAAAAAAAAATCAGCCATCTTACTAAACACAATCTCCTCACTTTGGTGGTTCCATTATTTGTAGGCTTCTCATTCTTTCTTCATTTTCATTAATATTGTGCCTTTTCCTATTTAAAAAGCATTTAAATTATCATTATTCCTGGATTTTTTGAATGGCAAGGAGTCATCAGGAATGATGTACTGTACAAAAAAAAGGAAAAAGCCAAAATATATGTGGGTCAACAGTACTATCACTTCAATGGAAGATGTTAGCAGCAACCCATGGGAGAGAGGTTTTTCTTCCCATCTAAAACAGCTAAAGCTCCTGATCTTTCTCAAAGCAAAACTTGAAAGCAAACATTTTGTGATTATCTGCATACTTGCCCCCTGTGTCTGTTTTTATGACAAGATGCTAGTCCTGTGCAGTTTTCCAGAGCATGCACCAAACTCTTCATCAGAGAGAAAGTACAACATGCAAAAGAGGAACAGAGAATGACAAAGCCAGACAGTACACAGTAACATGTACATGGGATATAAAAGTAGGAACAAAACTCTACAATCACAGCAGTCTCAAAGATTAGTGGTATGTAATGCTGAATTGAATGCATTTAAAATGAGAGACTATTCCTTTAAATATAGTAAATACAATATTAATTAACTGACATTGAGTGGTTTTTACATATAGCAAGCATCCCACAATATAAAGTATCTTGTCCATAAAGATTGCTAAAGAATTCGTGACAGCTAAGCAAAAGAGAACTCAATCTTCTCTTTTAAACTTTAGTTAAGCACCAAGCAACACAATAGCCAGTGAAAATTATTCAGATATTAAAACTCTAGGCTGAACTCACACCAAATTACTACAAAATTTTATACCAATCTTTTACTAAACAAAGACTGAAGTTTTTAGTGCTGTAGGACCAGCTCATGGCTTTGGTACAAGGATAGGATTTTTGGATTGTAAGCAGTTTAAAACTGAATGTTTCTGCTAAAAAAAAAAAAAAAAAAAAAAAAAAAAAAAAAGGTGCAGCATGATTAGCAATCATAGCTATGATACCATTTAGAATGAGCTTCTATTAGAACTAGTGAATGAAGTCATTAGGCAGCTGCTGGAGAAAGACATATCTTAAGACATACTCAATGCATAGTTAAAATCAACACAATGAAAGGGCTTCCTTGAAAAATATCTTTTTTTTTAATTTTTAAAAATTAGATTAAAAATATACAAACCCTACATTTATGGAACAATAACCTGCTTATGTTTCAAATTCTAAATTCACAAAAAAATACTTACTCAATTTATCATATGTTAAAGCAAGTATGAATAGGTAAACTACTTTTCCCAAATACCAAATAGCCTGAATATATAAGCTCAAAAAGTTTTGACTATGAATAAAGCTTGTTTCCCAAATGCTAGTATACATCACATCAAACACGCCACATACAAAGGGGCCATTCTATGGGTTGTTTGAGTTTGAGGGAGAGGGGGTATGTTTTCCTTGGTAAGCAGCAGCTTGTTCCTTGGTTTCTAACCATGAGAAGGTTGCCTATAATAGCTTCAGAGCACACAGCTTCAAGGAGACTTAAACTAATCCCTTTCAGAATCTACCAACACAGTGCACTCACTGCTCCAATTCCTACTGGATTTGGTTAAAGCAGATGAAGGAGTTAAGTCCCCCCTTTGCTAAGAAGATGCCCATAGAAATTGGGAATGGGAGATGGGGAGGTCACACCCCAGCACATCATCTGTATTCACCAACCCCCTTGGCAGAAGCACAGCTGCCAACTGTAGTCACAAAGGGATGGACACACTTTCCTCTCTGTGCTGGTTTCAGCCCCTGATAGAGATTACTGGAGCAGGCAGTCAAGGATAACAACTTCTTAAACTGCCCCAAAACAGATCACCAAATGCCCTGGAGACCTAAGCTACCTGAATTATTTCTGAGGCTAAAGCCAACCAAGTCTCAGTGAAAGCCCTGCACAAAAAATATATCACTCTTGCTGATATACCTTGATGCAATACCTTTAGTTAAAAGACTGTTGTTTTGCTGGGGACACCCCTTCATACATTGTCATTCTGAGGCTTTTAAAACCAACCTTGTCCTAAAAGTTACCCAGTCTACACAGCTCAACCTGAATAAGCAAAATATATGATCTGAGTTCATTCTTCTTCTGATGTAACTTCATTGGAGAACATGTACTGCCCTAATATAACAAGGAATAAGGCTCAACAGGGCCTTCAGAGGCTTCCCAAAAGAGAAGGATAAACCAGGGCTCAACATGAAAATATAACGATTTGAGGTTTATGCTCAGTAGAGGAAGGAAGGGCTTGATCATACACCTATCTTATTTTAATCTTGACAAAAGAGTGTTTATGTACCATAGGATGACACATTGGAACAATGAAAATTAGTCTAAATAATCTCTAAAATAATTTTACTTCACTTTGAAAAACTTGTGTAGCCTCTTTTTCCAGAATTAGTCTACTTTAATCCAATTTACGCTAATCCATTCCTAAGGTGAATTATACTAAACTGAATTTTAATACATTTTAATACTGAATGAAAGTAACCCACTCATAATTTTAACATGATTTTACTAAACTGTTTTAAATTAATTTTTAATTTGAATGTGACCTTATCGTCACATACTGACACATCACCTTCACCCATGCTTTGAAAAAAGACCTAACAACACAGAGCAATGTATCTACAGACACTTCTGTGCCAGGCACAAAACTTCACATAAAGTGCCTTGCCTGTTAGAAAGGCAGTTTAGCACTTGGCCACCTCCTTTAAAAAGTCAAGGGTTAAACAGGCATAAGGGGTTTCACCTCAGCGACTATTGGAGATGTGTTTTTTGTGGACCAGTGGAAATCACACTGAAGAACTTCTGGATATCCTCTTCCTGGTAGAGCTATGCTTACTAAAGAACAAGCAGTTCAACACCAAACCCTTGCTGTCTTTATGACTTGCAGGGAACTGAAGTTTATAAGTGAGTCTGCATTAAAAACATAAATTTAGCCCAATTCACAGAGTTAGAGGTGGGGGGGAGGGGAAGGAAAAAAAGAAGTGCACGTGCTTCTGCAAACCCACTCCTGAGCTCCAATAAAAACAGCACAAAAATATCCAATCTGACTGTTCAGAAAAGGAGCAAAGGTTATGAAAATGTCTCTCCAGAGCAGAGACCAATCAGCGATTCTGCCAGGCTGGGGCATTTTCAACCTGCATCGACCTGTTCCCACACCCCATGAAATTGCAGGCTACAGTTCTACTAGAACCAAAGAAGTGTTGCTTGTAAGGCACCTCTGCAGGCCATCTAGACCAAATACACCCTTCAAAGCAGAACTATCACCAACACTATAGCATCAACCACAGCTTTGTCTAGCTGAGGACTAGAAACCTCCATGGACACAGGTTGCCCCAGGCAGTCTGTTCTGCTCCACCACCCTCCTCCACATAAGCAATGTTTTATAGTACCCAAGCTGAGCCTCCCAAGCTGCAATTTGTGTTTATTGCCCCTTGCTGTATTATTTGCTGCTATCAAAGAGATCAGCTTTGTCATCTTCTTAGCCATCCTTCAACTTCTTGCAACCTCCTGTTAAGATTATCCCCTTACTCTTCATCTTGAGACCAAACAAGCCCAGCTCCCTTTAGGTACCCCTTGTAGATCACACCATCTAGGTCACGCCATCCAGGCCCCAACCTCTCTCAACCTTCTCATCAGCTTCTCAACAGACTTCAGCTTTCCCACATGCTTTCTTGATCTGCGAGATGACAAGAGTCACAGTTCCCAACAATTTCAGACATACCTCACCAGCAATGAGTAGTGGGGGACGCCAGCTTGACACAATCTGCCAGCTACACTCTTCTCAGTGCAGCCCAGTATGTTATTCACTTTGCTCACAAAAAACAAAAAAAAACTCAAAACCCCACAAAGGCAGGCAAACAAACAGAAAACCCCACATGTATACTCAGCCAGCTATTAAACCCAGATCCCTTTTTTTTCAGGGCCACCACCCAGTCACTATTCAGCCTGCACCCATGGGTATTCCTCCTGTTGAGATCAGCCCACACACTGGTCCAGATGCCCTTCACAACTCCATTCAAAATTAAATTATCAACTCCAAACTATTCTAGCTTGAAGAACCATGTGTCCTGGTTACCACAGTAAAAGAAACAGACACCATGACTCACATTGTAAATTGTGCCACTTCACCAGACAGGCCCCATAAGAAACAGGAGGACTGGCCATCCTCCATTACAAAATTGACATTGAAAATGGAAAAACAATAAGTAGTAGCATAGGTATTGTTACTGTAACATGAACTATAATTATGCTTTTTTTTTTGAGTGCCTAACGAAACACACACCTTTCATAATTGACATTCATGGGATTTCTAGCAAAAGCAAACCTATATAGCTGAAAGTTTTGATGCTGAAAATTGGGGATGCAGGGGAGAATCAAAATTTTCCTCTGCCATCAGATACCTGCAGTGTGTAACCAAGTGTATCTCATCCAGAACTGTACTTTGAGATGACTAGTTTTATATAATTTTACTTCCCTGACTTCTGTGAAAACATGTACTAGGAGAACTCTAAGAAAAAAGTGTGACTAATCTTTAGTGTTTGGAATTATAAAAATTCTCTTTTCATCTGATCTGTATTTCTAACCTGATTTATCCATAATATGAACCATAATACTAATATTTTGAGTAAGAGCTAACATTTAAAACAAAGTGTCAAAGGAATACATTCATCCTAATAAATTCAAATTAAGCACACACCTACCTTCTTTCCAAAGAAAGGTTGTGTTTTAACATTGAAGCGCTAAATAAAAAAAATATATTACACATTTTTCCAACAGATAAACTGTGAAAACTTTGCACTTCCCTCCTCCTAAAGGGCAGTCTCACTTCTGAAACTCCATGCTTTTGGGAGCAGTTGAAATAACACAGGCAGAATAAACTGCCCCATATGTCAATAATTACATCGATCCTCCATTGCTTAACCAGAAATCTGATCTGCTTATTAGTTACTGTGTAAGGAAGAGGATTAAATATGAGAAGAGTGAACTTGCCACAATTTGCTTTGCAACATTAATAAAACATTCAATAGTAGTTTTGTTGCTAAGTCTGCTAAAGTAAAATGTTCAAATGGCCTTGGAAGCATTTATTTGACAACAGAGCATTAGTTTCTGACAGAAAGTCAAGGCTGTTCCCTATCCAAGTCCTATAAGATCATCTCCTTGGTATGGTGAATGCATGTTTATCTTTTTTCCAAATCACATTTTCCTTATTCTGTGTGATATTAATCTCCGTGGGGGTGGACACATCTGTGAAGGTGCAATGGTTCATCTCCTGTTTCTGGTCAATTCTTGGTTTAATCTCATTTTCAGATCACAGTCTTCACACATACTAAGATATTAATCTCTATAGGGGCAGACATCTCAGCTGGCCTTAGCATACAGCTCCCCCCTTTTCTGGTCAATTTTTATTTTAATTCTAATTTCCTGTGATTTATATTCCTCTTTCAAGTTTAATACATTCTACTTCAGTCTTCACGAGCCTTCTCTCTCCCTCCCCTGCCTCTTTTCAGAGATTTTCACAGGAAAACTACCAGTCTGGTCCCTTTTACCAACCATTAACCTCAAAAACTTTGTAGGTGTTACTGATGTTATGGCCAGGTAGAGATGTTATTGGTGTCATTTTTAACAGGCATTATTACCATCAACACTACTTGCAAACATAATGACAATGCCTGCCTTATTAAGAACTAGTTCTCTCAGTGGGGTGTAATTTTGTGCAGCCTTGTCTTTATATAATTTCACTTACCCACTGCAGGATAGGATAACCCCACACCTGGGTAACAAACTAGGATATAAGTTAGAACATAAGAAATTAAAGCATGATGCCTGATTATACCCTTTCTGATTGACAGTCAAGTCTCCAGGCACACAGTCCTCTGTGCAAAATGAGGGGTGTAGTACAACAGAAATCTCAGGAACATCATGAGCCTGAAGTATTTCAGATCTCTCAAATATAAGTCTCGTTAGGGGCAACAGAATCTCAGAGATGAAAACAGAAGCAGAGATCTTTAGCCTGCATGATATCTGCCTCAAACGTTTTGAGTACATATCTTTGCTCTTCCCATGAAATATAGAGAATTGTACAAACACAGTGTCACATTTCCCTGCAAGGTTTGCTTCTCAGCCTTGAAAACACTCATCACTAAATTAACACACCGTCATTATCTTAGTCTCCTATCTGCTCAGCACTTGAAAAACCTACTAGTCAAACGTTTAAACCACAATAGAAACATGTTTGTAAAAAGGGCAAGAGCAAAAATATTGCTACTTTTTCAGAGAATGTTTCTCTTCAGTTTCTTATCTCACGGATTTTTATATACTCTCCTGCAAGGAGCCTTTCTAATGTATTTTTTTTTCTTTAAATAAGCTGTACTTGGGTTGGGAATCTGGTTCAAAAAAGAAGGAAAATAAATGACCTTATTGCTTCCATTTACCATTAGATTTCTCTATTTACCATTAGTTTCTCCACAGAGTTCTCATACAAGTGAACTTCACCACCACATTCAGAGAAGAGCAAACCAGAAGTTCCACATCTAAAGGGCTCCAACACTTCTCAGGGAAGCTTGGTTCAAAGTTAGTAAACTATGTACCATGAGATCCCTAGGAACACAAAACACCACAGATGATTAGCCTACAGGAAAAGACTATGAAATCTGAGGTAACCCTGCCTGGCTACACCCCATGCAATGGTTCCAAGCATCTCACTGTTTTTGTAATGCTTCACTTCAGCAACCAGCACCTATTGCACCAAATTACTTGTCAATGTAGATACATCCATAGTCTTTCTAAGACACAGCAAAACAGAATTGCCCTGACAGGTACTAGTGTCACAGATAAAACAGGCAAAAACCTTCTAATTTCTTGCTGTAGCAGTTCCTAAGAGTCCAAGAGCAAAATACAGTGCAGCTAAGAGTGCAGACAACTCTACTCAAACATAACCTTATTCTGCCTTTGGAAATTACTTTTTTATGTTTATATTCACAGTCCTTCAAGTTAAAAGCTTAAATTTAAAAAGGATGCCTTCCTACTTTTCAAAGTCTTCCATTCAAGACTTCTTGGAAAGCAAACTGAATTACACTTCAGAACATTTATCCAACCTTTGACTTCATTTAATTTCACCGTGCATTTGCATTTTCATACATTATCCTTACGGCTGTCTGTCTGCTAGGCTGCTATCTTTTGCAATCCATTAGCCAGTTTCAAGCACTGATTACAGTCCCCCATTAGGAATACCTTCTTTGCCTGTGCACTTTATCTCCTGCTATTATAACATTTCATCGTGCCAGAATCTGTAAACTGTGTCTGAGAACAAACTATTCAATGTCTTCGGTAAACCAATCAATCATATATGAAAGAAACCAAAAATACTCCAGGGAACCTAGAAGTATTTATATATTTTACCATGTATAAACACATTCCTTAAACAGCCACTGGGTCCATTTATGAGCTATACATCAATTACTGAACATTTACGTAGAAGATACAATCATTGGTAATTTATCTTTTATACTGCTAAAGGCAAATCCTCTTAATTACAACTTATTTAGACTGAATTTTTTAATATGTGCAACTCTAATGTTCTTAGTGTTGTTACACTTTCTCTACCTTTTTCCCTGACAGATGACAGAAATCTTGAGGTTTAATCCCACTTTTTTCTTTTTCTTTTTTTTTTTTTAAATTGTGTTCTGAACCTCAAAACTGTAAGGAAATAGCAACTTCTCTGGGCCTAGACATAGCCAAAGTAATCTTTTGCATAAGAGGGACCCATTTTGCTTAAATACAGAGGCCACATGCTGCCTTCTCTTTCTTAATTCTTACACAAAGAAATGCAAATTGAATCAGATGCTTCATTACTATAGTGGGGGATACAGTAAACAAGCAGATAAGAGAGAATGTAAAAGAAGGTCAGGAAGAATACTGTGATAAACAAGACACAGTCATCTTGGATGCACAATGCCTCAAAAAAGGATTAGAAAATAAACAGAAACCAGTTTTACCTGGATTCCTCCTTGACAAGGCCTTTTTAATATAGTAAACTGGAAGATAAAGGTACCCTCATCTGGGAGTTTAAACAACCTCACACCAGTGGAAAAAAAAAAAAAAAAAGCTGAGCAGAGGCATGGAAGAAACTGGAGAATTATCAGGGAAAATTACCAAAACCCCCTACCTACATACAGCCCAGAGCTATGAAGTCTTAACCAACTTATTCATCCCAGATGCACGTATGATGATTTGTTTTTCTTTCCTGTTTCACCTGGCAATATTGTCAACATAGAGCATGAGTGGAGTTCTTCAGAAGTTTATGTATTGCTGCCCACACACCTACAACTGTCAGTGTAACAAGATGATGAAAAAATACGAGTTATTCCTAAAGTACCAAAAGCTGAAGAGCAGCAACAAGGATGAGCTTAACTTCCTTCCATTTTCAGTCCACATATTGTGTCTTACAGGAAAAAAAAAAAAAAGGCACCATCCTTCTCACTGATGGCACAGTACTGAAGAAACTCATCAACTTCAAGAACTTCGTGATAGATTTACAGACCCATCCACTCCTGTTTAATTTTACACTTTCTTCTTCAAATCTTCTGTTCTGTTTTCATAGCTGAATGGCTGCCACCATCATAGGACTCATTCAAATAATAACTAAGGTGACATGGAAGATGTGGGATCTTTGTTTTAAGCAGGTTTTTGTTACAAAATTGTGATCCCAGGACCTGCATTTGTCCTCCAACAAACACAAGAGCAGTCATTTTTCCTTTAAGAGAAGTCCTCTAAATGTAATTATTTGGAGTTTGATGACATAATAAGAAAGAAATAGAGTATATATGCCCCCCTCTGTTTCATAAATCAAAATAAGATTATGTTATTCCCATATAACATAGTATTTTCAAAGCAGTATTCATGGCAAAAAAAAAATCTCCAACTCAATTTCCACTATAGCTTTGTTGCAGGCACTACAAATGCCAGGAGACAGTATTTGGTAAAAACTTACTCACCTGTCTGTTAGGTAAACAATATCCATACTGCAGTGCACCTCAAGAGTGAATAGAACTGTTATTTTATTGGGGAGATACATAAACATTTACAAACTTCATTCACTTGTTCCTGTGTCCTCTGGGGACTGTGTAATATAGAAACTTAGTAAATTTGAGCATTTTCTGTGGCATTTGCTTCAGTTGTTAATCTTAGCTTTGTTTAGGTTCACAATGCAAATGCTTCACATTCAAGTGCAGTGGGGTTTGGTTTTGGGTTTTTTTTGTTTGTTTTATTTTTTTTTAATCACATCTTCACTTCCATTAAACAGGTATTTTTTCTAATTCTTTTAACTTCATTATCACAGAATGATCTATAAATTACTTCAGGTTGCTTTCAGGTGACAAGTGAAGAATAGCTGTTTTAAGAGATGGATGGCCAAAATTATTTCCCAGAAACACAAACTATCTAGTACTTGTTTTCATTCCCATTTCCATGCTTAAGCAAACAGGGAAAGATGTTTATACTTAGCATCTGGATACCATCATTATGCAAGCAAAGCAATCCAACAGATTATTTCAATATTCCTAGGGTCTGCAAATGTCATTATTAATCACAAATGCTACTCTTTCAGGTTCACAGCCTCATCACATAGCCCATAAAGCTCAGACCAAAGATTTTAAAATACATGGTTTCTGTCAACCTGAAAGTAGTGTACAGACTTCCCTCTTCTGAATGCTCATAAAGAACATCTGTGCAGTCTCTCTAAAGAACATAATCTTGCCCTTCACAAACCCTGGTACACTTAACACAACTCCTGGTTCAACACTTGGCAGAAACACCAATAAATAAATCACCAAAAGAATTGAACGTTTGGAGTGTAAACTCAACAAATACAGATAAGTGAGCCAGAGGAAGCAACCATCACCTCCCCCCATCCAAAAAAAAAAAAAAAAAAAAACAAGCTGTTTAGTATGTCTCAGTCAACGCATTTAAAACAATCCAATCCATAAACCAAGTCTGGTAGTTAACTGCTGCTGTGCAGACAACAGGATACACAAACTGGCCAGGAACTCAGCCATCCCTGGAAAGAACTGCAGACCTGAAAGCACCTCATGCCTTCAACGTGACTCATAAGGAGCTCTTAACCAACCCTGCAGTATTTAACCAAATCACCATACAGGGATTTCAAAGGAAAGAAAAAAGAAAAGGGGAAAAAAAGAAAAAGGGCGGGGTGGAGAGGGAGCCGAGGGTAAGTACTGGGAGTAACACATCACATAAGAATGTAACACCTTCCCACTTACACAAGATGAATAAAAGCATTAAACCATTATACTAACATTATAAAAGAAAAAAGCTAACCAGCTTGGCTATTAATAGCATCCAAAGTCAGTAACTACTAAAAAAACTGTTTTAAAACTATTAAAAGTTCATATCTTAAAATAAATAAATAAATGAATAAATAAATCTGCCAGGTTTCAGCTGCCTAAGCCAGAAATAAAAAAAAGGAAGGGAAAAAAAAAAAGTCTTTATATGTCTTTATATTCTATGACATTACACCCCTCTATTTGGCCTGTGTCTACCACGGAAATTGTATTCCCTTTCATTACCAAGCTTAATTTCAACTGATTCAGAAATCCAAGTTATTACACACTAAGTGTTTTGGTGTCACCTGGAAATAGTCTTTCCTTAACTCACATTTACATATGTACACACATTATAGCTTTAAGTACACAGAGGAAATAGACAAGGGGTTTTCTTGGGGGTGGGAGTTGTGAATAGTTTGCCATATTATCTGAAAGAAAAGGTAGCAAGAAAGAAAAGCCAACCCCACAAAGATTTATAGATACAAGAAACTTAATGTAAGTACACCTTTTGCACTAAACAAGACCACATACAAAATATTCACACACTGAAGAGCTGACAAGTCTGTGGAAGGAGTTTGCAATTTCTTTTCATAAGTTGAGTCAGGACAAATGACTAGTAAAAACTAACTGCAAAAAGAGTATTTGTTTCGCTTTTCTGAACTGAGTAAGAAAAAGACTGAAAAGACCATATTATTACATTTCTGTTGTGCAAGAGTGGAAAGCCTCTTTAACTGGAAATTTTCTGGCCTGAAATGTGAACAAAGAATGCATCAAACAACACTGTCCCATCAACAAAGACAGATACAGCTAAGGAGTTAAGTAAAGGAACACATAATCTCCTGAGAAGTCTAATGATATTTATACTCATTAACCATTTTTGAGTAAGGAATCTCATATACCTTGCCTCCCTTCACTTACAGCACAAAACTCTAACACTGACATAAAACTCTTCCAGCAAAACACAAGGGGAGACCAGGAGATTAAAAAAAGTGGGGGGAGGGGGCAAGGGGCATGAGAACAGGGTGAAAATGATAATCCACTTCTTTCTTCAGAGATGGGGGAAGGGATTATGGGACCGTTTGGTAGTTCTGAGTTTGTTTGGAGTTTTTTTCTTTTATTTAACATTACTTTAAAGTCTACACCATAATTTCCTCTGTAAAACTTAAGACAAATAGCACTAAAAAGTTAACACTATGATGTTTTGGTATGTATTATCTACTTAAAATACATACAACACTCAGATTTAAACATAACAATTTGAGAGATATTTTTCTCAGGTGTCTTCTACAATTGTAAAAATGCATTTCTTTTAAGGAATCAGAAGATGAACAAAATATATTGGGTTAGTAGATTTCAAGAAATCACCCCTTTAAAGCATTTTTAAGTACAGTAATGGCAGTCAGCACAGAGAACTTATCTCTGCTTTACAAAGTCATGAACTCAAACACATTTCTGCAGTGCTCCCATGACTGATAAATGCTTTCACATTTACACAGAACAGTCAAACAGGGCAGCACTAGAACTAAGACAATTGATACCATTTTGATCTTACTTCAGCCTAATACCACACAGAGATGATACCAACAGAATGAAGTGTCAAAATACGAAATCAGAACATTTTTCTAATGGACAACTCTCCACCAGGTCTTATAACTTTAATTTTTCACTGTAGGAAAGAAAACAAAAGCAGGTTGAAATTTCAGAGCTTCAATAATTTTTTTCTTTTTTACTTAAAGCCATAAAAAATTTTCAAAGGACAGATATCACAACCACAGTATAGGACTCACAAATAAACACAACACTTATTTGGAAATAGTAATACAAAAAGTAGTTCAAGAAGTCAGCTATCCAGTCAAAAATTTAACTCTGAGCAGTTTTGAATTTATTTGATCGACAGCCACAATTGTTCTTCATCGTATTTTTCTCTTTTGGTTAATATTCATCAGTCATTTTTATTGTTACAGAACAAGTGTTTACATACAAAAGAAAGCATATAACTCTACCTCAGAATAAATTGAATAACAAGTGTGTAATAATTAGAATGAACATACTATAATTTAATTGCAACAGAACTTGGATTTAAAGTATTCAGTAGTGTCTCATAAGTCAGCAGAATTAACTTCATTGAGAAATAGCTTCTTTTCCTACTCAATTAATAAGCACAATCACATATTTTAAGTAAGTGGTAGTAGAAGTAAATGACTTTCTGACAAACTGAAGGGTTCAATTCTTCATACACTGGTTAACAAACATAAGCTTGTATTACCCTTAGTACTGGGCAAAGAATTTAATTTTTTCACAGCACCAATCCTCAAGAAATTAAGTCCCTCAAATATTTGGCTGAGGCATATACTTAGTGCATTATTGTAAATATCAGCCAATTCCATATACATATGACCTTAAAAAGAACAAATGCTTGACAAGCCCATACATAGCCCCTTCAAGCTAAAAACAAGTTTTGACATGTTAAAGTTAGTTCATGCTTATGGAAAATACTGTTGTGTTTTTGGGTTTTGTTTAGTTTGGTTTGGTTTTGTCCCCTCTGGAGAATTAGACCACAGAATCTGTTTTAAACCTCATCCACACTCAAAGGTTTTTTTGTTTGTTTGCACACCTACCATTGAGCAATTTCAGGGGGAAAAAAAAGACAAAAACACAAATCTCTAAGCAAATATAGCTATGCCAGCGAAAACTCCTAATGCAGTCCCAGTTTTTAAACCTACAGGAAAATAAGTTTATAATTGCAGCCTATTCTGCTTGAGGAACTGATTCAAAGTTATCAGTACAAGGCCGCCCCATTGTTCTAACATCTGCTGTGACTTTTGGGAGGACCTCCTTTTCGGCAGTGGCCAGTATTGCTCCCTGTTTTATAAGACAACTCAGATATTTTTAACCAGAGACCATTGTCTCACTTATATGTCATTTATTACTCTACAGGGGGTCTTGGTACTATATGCTTACATTGTGTTCTTTACCCTAGAATACAGGTATGTTTTACAGGTGTTACAGCAAATTTTCCTGATCAGATTCCTGATTGTCTACCCAGTGCTTTAAAGATTCATTGCCTCTGCTAAGGCTCAATTCTATAGTCTCAATTCAGCAATCACTTTATCTGTCAACAGTAGAAATTATCTTGGTTAACAGCTTCACAGAACTTTTCATGTGCAGTCTTTCATAAAAAACAAATCACGGTATTCTGACATTAGCTCAGTTTCAGTACTAACCAATATATTAGATCCTGTCAGATATTTTAGGCTGTTTAAAATAAAACACTGAAAAAGCTGCTAAGGCAAAGATTTGGCGATGACAAATCACAACATAGATTTGGTTAGATCAACAAATAAACGGTTCCTAACTGAAATACATGTAGGTACTTGTGCATAAAACCCCTAACTTGCACAGAAATTCACATTCAAAAAGCGAACATAAAACCTTGTTTCACATTCACTGGTCAGTACTTAAGCTTTTATCTTTCAAAGAACAAATGTAGCTTATTTACAGAGAAATGTATCAGATATTAAGTCAACTAAAAGAAGACCCTTCAATGACTAAGTACCTTTATAAGTGATAACTTTATTCTTATTTCCATGATTCTAATGGTTATTGAGCAGCTCAATAATCAGAAGGAAAAAAGCAGATTTAAAATAGTTCCACATGCCACCAACATCAACTTTTCAAGTCTGAAGGTATGTGTGCACAAATTTACAAAAACCCCCTAAACCAAACAGCTATTCTTTTGTCATATTCAGTGTTAAGGGGGCTAAGAAGGCAAGCAGCTTTTTGCTTGTTTGTTTAAACATAGCATTGAGTTGACACAGATACTAATAACTTCTTGTTCAGAAAAGCACTTCAGTATGTTTCTCTTACCTTCTAATGTTTACAAAATGTCTAGAAAATGCAAACACAACTTTCAACTATATAGCTTCCTGAGCAGATTGCGACTTGAAACTACACATTAGGTATGCACTATAGGTGACTTCAAATTGGGTCATTTGCATAGTTTTAAACTACTAGTTTAAAGCCACCTGTAGTCAAAGCTTACCAGGAAGTAGCACAAGGTAATGGACTTTCTGACCGACAAAGTTAGGTACAGCAGGACTTTATGCTCAGTCAGATGACACAAAATTCTCACCGATGCCATTTACTGCTCCTCAACTGGCTCACCCTGGTCTTTTGAAACTATGGCCATTTTTCCTCTGCTATCCATATCCACGTCTCATGAGCAATCTTATTTAAACACCCCACAGGATGGGGAAGGACAGATCATCCATGAAAATATGTGAAACCACAGAACCCAGCTTTAAGCCAGTTTCTGCTGTGTCCCAAACAGTGTCACAACAACCTCACAAACCTTGTTCATGACCTTATTCATCAATAGATGCCTTAGCTATCTATTATAATCAAAGAAGACATTTAAACCCAGTTTACTCAAAGATGCATGTCAGAAACACTAGTACTCTGCCATCAGCTCGTGTGCAGTCAGCCAGAATGCAGCCTCAATAACCTTCAGCTAGTCTAACCCCTCCAGCTCGAGAGGCAGCACTGGGCCTCTCCTTGAACCCCAGTCCATGCCTTCCTACCTCCTCTTTGTACTTCCTTAGGAGAACAAAGCTCTGGCATGGTGAACAGAGCATACAGCCAATGTGACTCTAAACAGTGTCAGGTTCACCCTATGCAAGCTGCACTGCAATTATAGCTGTCAAATGAAGCCTTCCCACCATAAACCCTCATCAAACTTAGATGGCATACATCACACTTAGATGGCTACACACCAGCTAATAGGAAGCTAATCCCAGTCTCCATCTTTCCTTCAATAAGATTCACATAAAGCTACATCAACTCACCCATGGGCCACATGGTGGCCATATCTAGCACAGGCAAAGACCAGAGAGTGATGCAAGTGCCGCCCTCTGTGGCAGCAGTAATTTAAATTAGATGGATAGCACTGGCAGATTGCAACTGAAGCTGAAATCTGAGTGCACACTTCTGGGAGCAGCAATACAAAGGCACTTTTTCGTGACAATGCTAAGCTATGACAGGTGGGATTCCAACAGCACACAAAAACATGAGACGTGTCCTGACTGATTCAGCTATCAAGAGTAAAATATTTTTTTCTGGAAGCTTAGACATTCAACAGGATCTGTGCTGCAAAAAGAAGAGCAGAGATTTCACCGAAACAGATGCTAATGTAAAGCAAAGCTGACGGTCACATATCCAACTCCTGAGAGGTAAGACAACCTAAAGGCCTACTAGCTGAAGTGGTCATACAAAGACATCATAAAGATTCAAGAGCAAGAAGCAACGCTACAGTAGTGCTGCAGATCTCTCTGCATGTTACTCCAGATACTGTCAATCTTTACATGTAAGAGGACAAACTCTTTTTAACTGATTTCTATTAACCAAGATCATTTCAGAGAGAAGACAAACTACAGTGGTGTTAACCAGGTACCTCTCCCAAACATCCAACATGAAGTTAAAAGTCCTTCAAGAGCCTTGCTTAAAAGTTCTCCTCCCTCCAATAGGGCTGACTAAAGACTCTCTCCTTCCCAAGAGCCCTGCTGTCAACTGACACATTGATGTCCACACCAAAATCATTTAACTGCAATATCTCAGCTCTTCAGTAATGAAATGGTTAATTTCATAAAAGTGTCAGTTCACAACCAGGAGTGAGACAAATGGTCAAAAAAGCCAAGCAAATTACAGGAATGATCACACTATAGATAGGGAACGGAACAGAGCAGAAATCATTATTAAGTGCTATATAAATCCATCAGGCAGCTGTCTCTTGGATACTCTGAGCAATGTAGAACTGGAACAGAAAGGGAGGGCTGATAAAGCATAAAAAGAAGATATGGAATGGTACCTTCACAGGAAGTGGCTAGAACTGGACTTTTCTGACTAGAAAAGGAATAGTCAAAATAAGGTGGAAAAAAGTCCTGTGTGGCACGAAGAAGGTAAAATGGGAGAAATGTTTAATAATCTTACTATAAGAGCCAGGATAGATGAAATACAACTAGCAATTTCAAAAAACAAAGGACCACAGCTTCTTCCACTCAACTTATAGATTCCTTGCCACAAAGCAGGGCAAACACTAAAAACAATACAGGCTGAATACATCATTAGGCACAATCATGGTTACAAGAATCCACTTACAATATAAAACACCAACACACTGTCTCTGTGGCCAGACAGTACTCAGAGGAAATCTCTTGTGTTGCCAAAACCCCCTTTCCTGAGTGCCCACCATCAGAGACTAGATACTGGACTAGGTGGACCTCTCACCTGATCACGTGCAGATTTCTTACCTCACCCCTATTAGGATTCATTTATTTTTTATTTTTAATTATCGTAAGTAGATCTTAAATAAGGGCATGACATCTGCCCAGTTTGATGCACTGTGTACATCACTACCAAACTAATCAAGCAGTGTGATTTCTCAAACAAAAGGGACTAAACAAGACTTCTTGGGTCATCATGTTCTGGATGCTTTCAATTCCATCTGAATCAGTTAAGCACCACTTAAAAAATTTAAATCCATTTTATAAGTATAATGTTGCATCTGAAAATACAGATAGGCAAGTGATCTGTGAACTAACAGTGCCATGGAAGGAGCTGAATATATAAAGAAAAGGAAAACATTCAAGAAGGAGGCAGTGAAATCAAGAAAGTAATTTCACTTTTAATTTCACTCATTTTCCATATAATTTGTCAATATATTTTAACAGCTTGGTGGGAAGAAAAAAAAAAGCTACTGAGAAGTCTCTTATACATGCACGCCTACTTGCACCAGAGTCTCCTGTATATCACATGCAAACTGTAGCACATTCATGGATAAAATATGACTGAAGCAACTTTTGCTATTCTGGCAGCAAAGGGCTAATTTGAGTTTAATTACTTTAAAGTATTTTTAAACACTTTCAAAAAGCCCTCAGTTTCTCCTACTACATGATTATAAATAATAGATATCCTTGCTATGATTTTTGTATACTTCTCCAAGTGTATTTAATGACAAATTTTTTATAAAGTAAACAATATATTCTAATCTTTCTCCTATCAAATTTCTGAGTTAGTTTTTCTCACAAAGACAGACTATAACTGTTTTATCAGGGGAAGGGAAAACGATTAAATTAGAAATATTTACTCTTGCCTGTTCATTTGTGACACTGACTACTTTGCATGAGAAAGTCTGAGGAATAACTACTCTAATAAATGCCTTGAACTTGTGAAATATACAGTCCTTTTTATGCTTCACTATCCCTATGATATGAAATACTACAGGTAAGCCAATGCATTTCTATAATTTTTATCCTCATAACTTTTATTTAGTATTAAAGAACCCCACACACTTGCACAGACACCATCACGGGCAGTGCAACGCATATTTCCATCAGATAGTTGACAAGCCAGAAGCATTCTTCAAAAAATGTTTTTTAAAAAAAAAAAAATCTTTTTTAAAAAAATTTGAAAACATGCAAATTGCTAAAAATAATATTCAAAAAATATAAGTTTAAAGTGATTGAGTTGTGAAAACAAGCTGAACTTGTTCTCCATCAAACTGTAGGAGTTGCAGATGAAAGGAGGTGCTATATAAGGAATAGCTAGACTTCAACAGAGAACACACTGCCAAAACATTTTGGCCTAGATTCTGACAGGCACGCACCCAAGTTGAAGGGTCATGGAAAGCAGCGGTGTAAAGAAACAATCTACAGAGACCAGAAAACATTACACTGCGGATTATGGCTGTGTCAGGGGGGAAGAGGGGGAGTGAGAACGCAGGTAGAAGCTGCCTGGGGTTTTGTTTTTTTTCACTTGAAATCTCTGAAGAAAGGTAAAACATACAATATTTCAATTATGTGCTAAGGGGGTGGAGAAGATATACAAGCACAATTTCTAAAACTGCAACAATTACAAGATGTTTCTTGTTCCTTTTCCTAACTTGATGCTGCTCCTTCTCATTTGCTTTCACAGAATATGTTAGGAGGAAGAACAGACAACAAACCATTGCACACAGCTCCTGAAGAAGGCCAACTTTTAAAAAATTCATACTGTGTAATTTGATTAGATCCTTAATAAACGTGTCAAAATTTTTATGAAGAATTCTGTATCTGGAAATTGTTCATGCTCAGGAGTACTACAGAGCACCATAAAAAGGAAATAAAAATCAAATTACAATGAGAGAGATTTGTGAGAGGCCCAGACTGAATTAATATCTTCATTAATGACAAAGAAAAATTAACCGTTCAAAATTCTTACTATTCAGACAAGAATAAAAAGGAAGCTGAAAATTAGTTGGATGTAGTTTAATCTGAAAAAGTATAGGCTTTTATACTAAGTTGAGGAGTGGGGAAGGCAGTCAAAAAAAGATGATTGAAAAACAGTATTCGTGTTAAACAGCGAGATGACTCAGAAGAAAACAGATGCTCCAGTGTGCACTAAACACAGAAACATCTTATTGTAGGCTACAGAATGGCTCTCACTGGAACAGACATATGAACCCAAACCTTTGTGTTCTGCATCCACTTACACCAGGACAAAGATGTCTCATCAACAGGATCACAAATACACACACACATTTCAGGGACTGGCTTAAAATAAGGAACAAAACCAAAGTTTGTGGTAGTTATCAAATTCAGTAGGGCATAGCCCTACTTGTAGATTTCAAGTGTATTTAATAAAAGCCCAAGAACCATACCTTAAACTGACTACGCTGAAAGAACTAGCTAGAAACAAGTCTGTTTCACTAAACCTTAAAAAAAGTCTGAGCGTCTCCTATTCATAAACCTCTGACATCAGTATTTTTGATACTTGGCAATACAAACTAAAGTCTCTAGCTGCTGACATGCTTTACACACACACTCACAAAAATCTCATGTTTCCTAGATACAATTGTTCAAGCAAGCTTCACCTACTCTGGTCAGAAGGATATTCAACATTCTTCTCCACTTACCTAACACATACCCCCACAGTACCAACTTGACTGCTTGTACTTGCAATTCCAAAATGGGCTCCATGCCACACTTTTAGCATAAAATACCATGGACCATATAAATTATCAGAACTTCCTACTCTTGTTACGCCAGTGAACAACCTCATAAAAAAATCTTTACGTAAGTATTACCTTCAGTGTTAACGTTAGACTGATGAGTTAGAGTAAAGCAAAAATCACTGGTCTGATTTCATCATGGTTTTGAATGAAAAGATACAATGCTTGGGAATATTTTATTTTAGCTGTTCCTACAACATACCAGCTGCATATACGGTACATTTCCCTTCCCGTGGTAAAGAGCTTGTAGGTGCTTACATAACTTTACAATTTTGACACACAGATATTAAATTGTACAAACCAAAGTCAGAAAAACAAGGAGCGCTGTAATCTGTTCAGACCAGCACTGCTTCAGCACATTTCTTAATCGACGACACATCTCAAATGACTCAATTAACAACTAATTTATAGGAGGCCCAAGAGGAAAAGAAAAAAAGCCCTCTAACTACACATCAGTCCTTATGAAAACCATGCTTCAAAGTCTTATGAGTCTTATAATAAAATACTTTTATTAATGGCAGTTTTCAAATCAGTATCCTATGATAAAGCCTTCAAATGCCGGTCGAATTAATGCATCCGGTGCAACCGCAAGCGTTATTTAAAAGGGCGGGGAGGGGAACCAGAAAAAGAAAAATAAGAGCCTGAAGTCTGTTCCATCTCGTTAGCTGGTCATTCGCGTGATATTTCACACGGCAAACAATAAGAAGAACACCTTCACGACAAAGCTTCACCCCAAGCAAACGAGGGGTGCTTCACAAACTACAGAGGAGGAGGTGAGAGTCCGGTACACGAGTCCCCACTGCCCCTCATCGCCCCGGCACAGCACGGGAGGTGCTGCCCCTCCCTCCCTCCGCTCCCCTCCTCACTCCGCCCGGAGAGACGGCTCCAGCCCCGGGCGCTCCAGCCCCGGGCTCTCCGCCCCGGGGCTTTCCCCGCGGCCAACAACTCACCGCCGCACCGCACCGGCCGCGGCTCCCACCCTCCGGCCCCGAGGGCTTTAATTCCGCAAAACCCCGTGGCGTGGGGCGGGCGTGGGAAGGGGCGAGAAATTCTCCGCTTTCAAACAAAACAAGACGCCGGCCCTATAGAGCGCTTTCCCTCCCCTTTCTGGTTTTGGTGTGGGGAGGGGGTTCCCTCTGGCCAGGGGCAGCCCGTGTCTCCCCACCCCACGCCTCGAGCCGAGGGGAGCGGCCGGAGCGCCCCGCGGGCTGCGCCCCCAGCGCCGAGCAGGGACACGCCGGGAAAAGTTTGAGCCGGGAAAAAAGGGGCGAGAGCAGCTCCGGCCCCGCCGCCAGCACCTGGGGAGGCTGGCCAGGGGGGTAGAAGGAGGAGGAGGGCAGGAAGGGGAGTTTGAGAGGTGCCCGAAGCCCGCGCCCTGCCCGCCCATGCGAGCCCCGTGTACACGCGTGGGTTGCGCTCCCCGCCACCCCGCGCCCCGCAGAGCGGAGGGGATGGAGGTGCGGGGCAGCCTCTCCACAGCTCCACGGCCGCTCCTCGAGGCGGGAGCTGGGCCCCGGAGCAGTGCCACCCGCGACCGCCCGTAGCCCTGGCCCCTTCCCTCTGCGCCCTGCCCGGCGCGCCGCCCGCCCTTACCTGGGCACCGAGCAAGAACTCACCTGCGGAGAGCTGGGCCCGGGCCGCCCCGAGCCGGGCGGGCGAGCGGCCGGCCAGCAGGGCGAG
>JAWWEE010000105.1:61987662-62046750 GCA_035221455.1 Xenops minutus | reverse complement strand
ATTCAAAAGAGGATTGCGCGTGATTAAAATGACAGGATTTTCTGGCAGGATGTTTGTTTGTAGGACTGAGAAGTTTCATTTTGTGAGAATACTCAGACACAGGATGTTTTCTGTAGGGCTTTGCTGATACAGTTCATTATAGGATGTTTATTAACTGTCTGTTGATAGATGATGGAGGAATATTTATTACCTTTTGTGTGTGTTACCTGTATACAACAGAAACTTAGGAGGAAACATTATTGGGGAAGACAATGACAAGACTTTAGAAGTTTCTGAAGACTTGCAAAAGCACATGGCACTTCTGTACTGATTGCCCAGTTCTTTTAGATTATGGTACCTATACCCACTACTTGCTATGGTTTGAAAGAATGTAGAGCCTTAAAGTCCACAACATTAAAGCTGAGCTTGAATTCAGTTGAAGGTGTTCATGCAGGTTTTGGAACAGCTCTGAAAAGGCACTTCATGAGAAGAAGATTCATGAGAACTTGGGAAGGAAAATGGACAGATGGCCTTAGAGCATGTGTTGCCACTGAAGTACAGCAGACCAAGAGATCCCACAGCAGAGAATAGTTGAGATAGATGAGGTCTTGCAGGCATTAATCTGATGCAGTGAAAACGAGAAGCTGATAGAAAAATGAATGTGAAAGGATAATATATAGATGGGCTATATAGAGATATTTTAGCAGCAACTTTTCAGGCTAAATAGTTGCCTATGATCAGTAGGATAATTCACACAATATTGCTTCTGTTCCCTTATTAGGTAATATATTTGTAGCTTAGTTAAGTAAACATGCACATTTAAAATCCAGTGAGTAGAACGTTTGTAAAAAATTAATGGATGAAAGAAATGAACTTAAAGTAAAATAAACGTGATGCAAAATAACATTGCACTTTTCACCCAGCTTTTCCCCAGGCTTACCATATTGTGATTGGCACAAGCAACATGATAGTATTTTGTACATGAGAAGAAATGCATAGCTGAGTAATTTCCCCTTGAGAACCTTTAAAGAGCATGCAGTTTGTGAATTGAAAAGTCATAGGCCTCAAAACACTTAAATGTTATTCTGGGGGTACTGGTGGCTTCAAACTGACAGCGTAGGTTTTGATTAGATATTAGGAAGAAATTCTTTGCTAAGTGGGTGGTGAAGCATGGGAACCAGTTGCCCAGAGAAGCTGTGGAAGACCCATCCTCGGAAGTGTTCAAGACCAGGTTGTATGGGGCCCTGAGCAACCTGGTCTAGTGGATGGCACCCCTGACTATGGCAAGGAGTTGGAACTAGATAATCTTTAAGGTCCCTTCCAACCCAGGCCATTCTGTGATTCTATGATATCTCTTTCTCTGGGCTTTCTTTTTTTTTAGCAAGGTTTAAGTGATTCAGAGGTCCCAGAGGAGACATCTCATAGAAAACAGACATCTGAAATTCATTTGTAAATGTCAAACCCTGGCCCCAGTTAGTGAAAAAAAATTCAACAACTTCATTTAGTGTGATTCATCTAGGGAGAGTAATGACATGCAAGTTGTCCATAGCCTCAAGACCTCTCACAGTGCTGTACGTCCAGTTGTGCAACATCCAGCAATCAGTTTATTAAAGGTGCCTGAAGGCAAATTACTGATTAAAATTAAAAATTGAGAATTCAATCTTCCTTCCTTTAATGGATGTACCTATCTTGTAATTACTGTCAGATTCTCAACACCAGACATTGCTGAATTCTTATCTGAAAGAAGATCTATTTCATAAAACCTTGAAGTGAAATAAATAAAGCTTATAAATCACAAACTACTTTTCAGTAGTTGTCCTGGACAGAGTTAATTTCTCACCATAGTCATAAGGGAGCAGAGCCTGGAGCCTTGATAGTGTGACCAAGACCCTAATGTTACTTGATACCATCTCATATCATTGTCATGGTGGTGGAAAGGGACTCTCTCTCTCATTTCCAAGAAGAAGGGCATTCCTTCCAGTGGAGGAAGAACAGTGGGGTAACACTGGTCCTCGCTGGATAGAGCAGTTTTGGTAGTGTGGCTGCAGTGGGGTTGAGGTCCACACTCCCTCTTTTGTACATTTTTGTTATTGATATTGCTGCTGTTACTTTTTTTTTTTTTAATCTCATTGCTGTTTCCAGTAAATCTTCTTATATCAATTCATGATCTTCTCCTTTTGTGCTTTCAGTTGGAGGGTGAGGGGAGCAGCTCGTGGTCTTTTTAGTGGCAGTACTAAATTCCGAAACCACGACAGCAATGCAGAGCTCTGTAGTGTTGAGCAGGTCTGATGGGATTGGTAGTGACTTTGGTTGGCTTATCCAGGCATAAATGTCCAATATAGATTACTGCAAAACATATTACTGTAATGAAAGAAAGCTGGTCTTGGCTTGGAGGAGAGCAATTACTCTCCCTATAATAATTGTTGGTGCTCAAGTGGTATGTTCCGAACTTTTATGAGATCCAAATTCTTAGATGTTTCTGCTTCTTCTTGTTAATTAGAAATTGATAGACATGAGAGTGCTGAGAAGTCTGCCTGCATATAAAATGATCTAAAGAAAACAAAAAAACTGAGCACAAACAAGCATGAGTAAGTGACAATATAAAAAACATTGCCCACTGCTCTGGCACATTTATCCATTAAAAAGGAATATATTCATGTTCTTGCTGTTAAACAAGAAATGGCTATGATTTGAATAAGAAAGAAGCTGAACAACCTCCACAAATTTTAATGATAGCCAGGAATGAAAATTGGAATCTGCAATCAGTCAGTACATACTCAAGGGAACAAGAATATGATTAAAGACATTTCAAGTCCAGGAATATATTCACATCTATTTTTGCAATCTCACTGGCTACCAACTGAAAGCAAAACTGGGGCCCAGCTAGGTGCACTTCATACTTCTGGCTATGTTGCTTATCAGTGACAACCCACTGGAAAAGGAAAGTTCACATCTGGCAGAGGTTTGCAGAGATTACCTGCAGGGAAAGGAAGACATGGGTAAGTAAAGATGCTAAACAAGATATAATCCTTTCTACTTGAGCCTAACATGTAAGTTTGTCAGCTGGGGTAGGGATATATGACTTCTCAAAGAAGGAGGAATAAATATTGAATTACTTCATCATATATAAATTGTTAAAGCTCTGAAGATACTTTTGCAGAAAGGATAAAAATTCTTGGTTACCATTTTGTGTATAGTTTTAGGAAGATTTCAACTTCAAGGGAAGTTCATCAAGCCACATTAATACACACTCATCAAACTCACAAGTCATAACTGATGTCTGATATAGTGATTGTTCATGTCATTCCACAAAAGCTTTCTCTCATAGAACAGTCTTTCATAAGTCTCTACTAAACTTCTCTTCAAAAGTGGAAAGTCTAATCAGATAAATCTTACCAATTCATAAAGATTTTTTTCTCTGGGACCTGGCAGCTCTTTTCTAGTTGTTCTTAGAATATTACTACTTCAGTTCTGTGTACTTTAACTCTAAGATTTCAGTGGAACTTTTAGATACCTAACTTAAAGTCCGAAGTTTCCACTTTTATGTTGCTTCATTTTAGAGCTGAACTATTCTCTTGAATTCTCAGCTTTTAAAACAAGCTACTAAAATAGAAAAGGCTACCTACTCCAATAATACATGTGTATATATCTTATCCAAAGTAGGTTATCTTCTGCCCAAAGAGTTTATTGGCATTTGAATTACCATACTCTGTCTTTGCTGGATAGCAAGTGACTCACTCTGAATTACTGTATGTCAGGATGTTGAAGCTGTGTGTAAAGTTGTTCTTTTCTTCCATTTTTTCCCCTTTTTTCAGTTCTAAATTTAAACTTGAATTTCTTACATCCAGTTTTAGTTGTGTAATACCTGGAATATTTCTTCTTTCTCTAGAATAACTTTATAGGAACAAATCAGAGAAGTCGGAGAGAACAGCATTGTAGAAGACAGTGCTATCTGAAACAGGATACTGTAAAACATTTACTTATAGTTTTATCAGAGTCTGAAGAGTGTTGAACAGTAGAGCAGTACTAGTGGGGTTTCCCCGAAAACTTGTTAGCATTTGTTGTGTCCTGAAAAGAAGGTTCACGCAACCAATTATATGAGAAAATTATTTTACCTGGCCCAATTGTTTGTTTCAGTTTTAAAAGTGTATCTCCACTGGATTCTGAAATTCTCTTAATTTCAATGCAAGTTGAAGGAAAATGAGTTTACATTTTATGTAGAAATCTGACAGATTTTATAATAAACTTGCATGGAGTTTATTCTGTCTGTGCTGTAGTGGTTCTATATTAACATGGCTATCATTTACTCAGCTGAGTTGTATTTCTGTCTGTTTTATCTCAACAGTGACAGGCTAGAGGACAGAAGAACAGTTCAAGAATACCTATGGCAAATGCAATGCTAACATTCATCAGCTGTGTCAAATATACTGTACTACATTACCATCTTTTTATGTGCTGTAAATAAACCCACATCCTTTGTTTTGCCTAACTCCTTCCAGATGCCACTTCCCTCAAACAAACCACAGTCCTCAGGTTCTCAGCAATATTTGCAGATTGAAATGTGCTTATGGATTTTACTTTAGCCTACAAAAAGATAATTTCTCCAGGTTCAACAACTGGATCGATATATTTTACTGTTGCACTCTGCTTTATCCCATCCTCTTCTTGAACTGCCATCTCTCTCTTCTGGGTAGGGACATTTTGGATACAAACAGAAAACCTACATCATTATAGTACTGATGGCAGTAGCAGCATTGATATAGATTGCAAAGTGCTGTTCCTGTGTAAAGGGTTAGCCATTTTTTACCTTGAGCTTTGGTTCTTATTATCTTCTCAAATCAAAACTGCTCCAGGAGACCCGAGGCAATCTGTAGGATCTCAGACTGGTTTTCTCCATGTTCCAATCTGTTCCTCTTCCATTAATCTGGCCCCCCAAAAAATGTTTCATAGTAACTTCTAGTGGACCTGATGTTGAGGTTTCCTAAGTCAGCAATATTCAACCTCCAGGAAATGCCATAATAATTTTTAGATCCTGTTCCAAATAATCGCCATTTGTCTAAATTTTGGTGTCCCAATGAGAGGAGTTAACTATTTGTTTACTCCTTTCACAGTGCCTACTTGAGTGCCAACACCTGATGACTACTCATGATGTGGCACCGCTATAACGATAACTAGCAGTATCACCACTAAAACAACAATATCATTAAATCATTTTCCCAGAGGAGATAATAGACAACAATAAACAGAGAAAAGAAAACTATAAATATAAATGATGTTAGTCTTGGAGAAAATCAGTAGTTTATTCAGCAGGAAGAAAAAGAAAATTACCAGAAACCCTCCAGTTCCTAAGGATAAAGGGTTAAAATTCCCATGAATTCCATCTAACTACAGGTTTTATTTGAAAAAATATAGATTCAGAAAGAACCTGTCCTTGCATAGCTGAAATGCCCTTTCTCCTGTTTCCTTTCCCACTGGAGTAATTAGCTATGGTAGCAGTTCAAAAGTGGTTGTCTGGCATTTATGATTAGAATTGTTAATTCCAGAGTACTAAATATTTCATCTATTAAAGACTACAGTTCTGCTTAAAATCTCTCTTTATGGTGTATTTTTGCATTTGTGGTTACAATTAACAACTACAAATATAAATATTAGAGAATATATGTTCCCTCTATTTTTCAGTGTGCTCAGGTGATGCATTTTGTAGCACTTCAGGTCTGGTTATTTGGTTATCTTTTATACAATCAATGAGAGTTCTGTCCAGCAACAGAGGCTCTCCACATGGTACTGAGAATAATCCTACTGAAATGAGAGCCTCATTCATTGTGTTTGATGATCATAGTTTGCTAGATTGGGCCAAATGTCATAACTCTCCACCGTGCCCCCTTGCTCCCTCCCCTTTTCTGAGAGTGTTTTCAAACCATTTGGCAAAGTATATATTAAATCACCAAAAATGGTAAAAATTCTTGAGGTTTTAAGACTTAGCTTTTAAGGCCACTAGAAGGGATAATTTCCAGGATTTATGAGCAACACTATCAGTAATAGTGTCATCCAATGATACCCTGTGTTAGGTGAACACACTTGTGTTCAACTAAATTAAAGGTCTGAAAAACCATTCAGTCTTTATTTTTCAAAGTCTGAGACTTTAACTAACACTTTGCCTCATAATGGATTTCAATGACTAATCAACTTAATTTTGAAAATGCGTCAAACTTTAAGTTCCAAAAATTGCTCTTGACAATATCTCTCTAAATTAGTCTTTGCTTTTGCCTACACTAATTACTATTTTATCTACTTACTATAGAACTCAGAGAGGGTTGTCAGTAATAAAATTATTAAAAATATATTGTTAGCCAGCACTTAGGTTAAAATTATTTTTTACTGTAATTTTTTAATTGTCAACTGTCAGTGATTTGAGTCATGCCTGATTTACAATGAAATCTGCATTACTAACACCTGGAGGAGATAGCTTATTCTATTGGCTTAAGCTAACAAAGAGTACTCCAATGAATCTTCAGGATCACAAAGTGAGAGCCTACCTATCCAGTCATAAATTGTAAGCAGTCCCATTAATTTATTTCAGGTTAGCACATGAGGGATTTTTTATAACCACGGTTGCTGTAAGGCAGGTAGAGTGCCTAGCAGCATGCAGATTCCAGAGAGGTTTGTGATCTTCTTATCCTGCTGTGTTCAAAGTTTCAAGGATTGTCTTGAAGCAAATGTTTGATGGGTAGCATACAGTGCTCCTCCATCCAGCCCTGTGAGTCATCGCATTGTGTATTGTACAAGTTTATTCAACTTCCACAGACCAGCATATCCCACACAGAGACCTAAGTGTTTCTTTTTCCTCTCTCTAAGGACAAACTTTCTGATTCTACTTTATATTCTTTATCCACAGCTTGTGAAATGGAATAAAGCTCCAAATGTGGAGATGGTGACTTGACTCTGCTTTTTTTTTCCTACACATGGAGAAATAAGTCTTGATTAATGATGAGTTTCTGTTCACAGGGTTCTTTCTTTTAAAAGGCAAAACCTGTTCTCTGTGTGTGTGGAAGATGACAGATTGACAGCCCTGGGAGACTGAAGGCCCTCTGTTTATCCCCAGTACAGACACAGCACAACTAGCAAAAATGCAACTTGCCATAAGATATCCTACCAATGTATTTCAGCAATAGCCTACAGGAGCAGGGAAAAATTCAGGATTCTAAAGGTTACTTTAGTTACTCAGATTGTGCGATCCTTTGTCTTTGCCATAGATACCCACTACAGGAATGGCAGTTTCTGTGGTCTGGATATCTGAGAACATCTGCTTTCACTGAACAATCATCACATGGTAGTAACTTTCATTTAAGACTCCTCTGGTCTGAATTTGAACCATATTTCATAGACAAATGTCTTGTACCCAATTACCTGAGCCTTTCAGCCACTCTGAGTGTCCCTCCTTTGAAAGAAAAAGAAAGAGAGGTTATTTTTTGCCTTTGTTTGCATGGGAGGGGGAATCTTGACTGATGCCATTCATTTCACTACTTCAGTGCCTCTTTGAAACTGAAGAGATTGTGCCATGAGTTTTTTGTGATACTTCTTGCGTGGCTACAAAATTCAGTGAGTTCAGAAGGAATAGTGGTGGGAGCACCCTGAACATGAGTGTGAACACGTGGCTATTTGCACACTGACTATTGCAAAATATTTCTGCGGATGAAGATTAGAGTTTTACAGATCATAAAATGCTTTAGTACGATTTTGGAAAGTGGCATGCCAGAGATGTAAATTATTGGTTTTTTAGCACATTCCTGCTTCAGAAGCCAAAATTAAATCATCATTATGTGGTGGGGACAGGAAAAGGAACACATTGACTGGACATATGGCTGTCCTAGGACAGCAGGCATTGGTGAGGGAGAGAATGATATTGAGGCAGAAATAATTTTCTGATCAAAGAGAAATAGGAGGCAGGAAAAAACATGCAGAGGAAAGGAGATCAGAGGAACTCCTACAGGCCTTTCTTCATGTCCTATGCTGGGTGCTTAGTTCTCTGAAAATGAGTTTAAAATTATGAGACCGTCATGAATTTTGGTCAGGGATCTTCTCAGGCAGCACAACTGAAATACACCTTTTCTTTTTTTTTTTTTTTTTTTTTTTTTTCTGCTGAAAATAACATTCTGTAGCAGCAAGGAATTCAGCAGTTGCAGAAATTACTGGAGAGACATTTGGTCTTTGTGAACATGCAGTGAAGTGCTACCTTGTGCTACTACAGTGGTAGTATATGATTAATATTGCAATTAATAGCTCATGTTTCTCCCCTGTGAACCCAGATACTGAGCTGTCTGAAACCTGATTCAAGAGATCTTGCTGCAGTTGCAGTGTTCGTGGTACAAGTCTCCTGTGCTTTTATAACACTGTAACTAATATTTCAATGCTATGGTATTCCCAAAGTCCCCAAATCTGATTTCATATTTCTTTTTCTTTTTTCTTTCTGCTTTCTCACTTTCTACGAATAACATTTGCTTCAAGGATGTGAATAGTCTCTCCATGTCAATGAAGGTCTACCTAATGCTAAGCTCTTCTTTTCTGTATTTCTCCACTGAATTCTAGAGCATGACAGCAATTCCCTCTGTTCTATGAGACAAGGAGAGAGCTAATATCATGAAAGATTGAAAGAGTTTAGGCCATTGAAGGCCCTTTACAAAATCTTTTCACCCTGCTCTAGAATTTACATAAGCCCAAGCATTTCACATATATGCCTGATGAAGAATTTTGATGCTTCTTTCATGTCCTATAGGATTTCAAGACATTAATAAACTTTCTGGAAGCACATTTAGTAACACAAAAAGTGTAAATTCAGGATAGCTTAGGGTTTGAGTTTTTTTGTAAGTTTGCTGAGGGTTTAACTCATTGGATGCAGCTTTTTTTTTTTTTTTTTTTTTTAAATGTCTTCATGAGAAATGTGCAAGATATAGGCTGGGAGTTTTCTCTCCTACCAAGAAGAGGCTTTTTTCGTCCTTGGATGGCCAGTCCAAATATCTTCATGCCCCATCTATGAACACCATATCCTATCAAGAAAACCTCTTTTCCCAGTAACTGAGAAAAGTGTTTGCTCTGTTTGCAATTTCATGTGCTATCATGTGATAACACTGTTATTCGGAAAAACTCCATGGATTTTCATTCTTATAATTAAAATGCTTACTGGGTTGTCTGTTTAAGTGTTCTTTAGTTCCCAAGGCCATTTTTAAATAAAGCTAAACTCAGTAACATGTATTTTAATGTTTTATTTGAATTGTTTTTAGCATATGAAGTTTTTTGCTATTTGTAAACTTTTCTCTCAGCTCAGTTAAAATTTCAAACATAAATTTAGTTCAACTAGCATCATCTGAAGTGTATGTACTTGATTTTTACATTCATTTTGTCAGCTATACATCCCCCATACCATATGGTATGATACTTTCAGAGAGAAGCTAAATGTTTTCTGCACAGTAATTGTTTTCATTTCTATTAAAAGAGAAAGGCACAAATAATAGGTACAGTGAAGGCATGTAATCTTTGGCATGTCACTAAATCCTTGATGTCTATTAAAACCCAACCTAAACTTGCAATTCCCTTGACAGAGCATGTAGGAAGGCCTTTCTCCATCTGCTGCTTTTGCTGATGAGATGCCAAATGTCTTTACAGATACTCTCATAGAAAAGGAAGGAAATACAATTACAAGAATTATGCTCTTAAAAGCACCATTGGAGGAGGAAAAAAAGGTGAAGTGACTTTATATATATGAAATCACCTTAGAGATTGATTACAAATTAGTTTCATTTACAATGTAAAAGAGTAATAGCTGAATTTTATGTAGTCGTGTTTATAAAAGTTGATGTTTGATATGTCCATCATTCTCTCCTAATTCAACAGTCCTCTTGCCTTTAAACTTACCATTTAGAACAGAATAACAAAACAGCTTTTATCAAGTTTAAACAAATCTAGTAGAAGTAACTGAATCTGAGTATTTTAATGAGAGTACCAGTGCTTTAAATGCTGTGAAAATGTTAAATTTTACATCTAAATATGTGCCTCAGCATCATCTAGAACAGTTTTATACTGTGGCATTGTATTTCAGATGTAGGCACATAGATGTACTCTCAAAACAACAGCAAACTGTTGAAAAAGACACACTACTTGCTTTGCTCATTTTTAATGCACTGGTATGGAATTAAGACATTTCCTTAGGGACTGAAATGATAATTATACATTTTTTTTTCTAATCCTTCTAAACCAAAATGTCTGGAGCCAATCAGCTGACATATTTTGACGTTTATATTGACCTTTTTTTTTTTTTTTTTCAGAGAAGTAAATATGACAAACAGGATTGAAGCAGCTTTAGGCAGAAATTTCTTTCATATTCACAACCATTTGCTTGAATTCAACTACAATCTTAAAAACATCAAGTTGCTGAAAGAGTGTCTATGAAAATAAAGCTGCCTTTGTGAACAATAGGTGATATATTTTTTGTGTTCTCAAATACAGGTGTAAATTGAAACACAGTAAAGCTAGCAAGAGCAAACAGGAAAAGAATTAAAACACTATGTCTTTGTTGTTTAATTTTCTTCGCTATTGAGTGCAATCAATACTTTACAACAGGGTTAATATGGTCTCTTCAAACATGCTATTATTCTTTCAAAATAGCACAACAACTTTATTAGTTATGCTGTCTGCAGTCTTTCCAATGTGACAGGATTGTGTGGGTGTTCAGATTGTAAGTAATTTTCTTGGTGCCCTCTGTTGGAGTACTTTTCGTGAGTGCTAACAATAGCAGCTAGCACCACACAGCTGCACCAAATTGGAGTGATGGAAGTTCTAATTCTAATTAGTATAATTATCACAAACAAAAGAGTGTCCCACACTGAGACTTACTGTTTCTGCTTAGTAGTTACAATGTTCAAATTCCACATCTGCCAGTCCTTTACTATTCAAGTGAGGTTGTAGTAGTTGATTTCTTTTTTTTTTTTTCTTCTTCAGTGACATTCAGGTACACTGAAATGTTACTTTAAAACACAGCCTAGAGACTGATTTGGTAACTAGGTGTTTGTATTTCTTCTTGTACCTTACTTTTCGAAAGCATCTGTTTTGTAAATAAATGTGAGTAAGCACTGGCCCCATTTGGTGCAGCAGTAGCTCCTGGGTTTAGTTTCAGATGAATTCTGTGTTCACAAGGAAAGAGCAGAGATTTTTTGCTTTGCAAGAGAATCAAGATGAGCAAGTTCAGAAATAATCTCTGTAACCAGCTACAACACTGTATTGAGCATTTCAATCAAATTGCCAATGGTCAGTGTTCAGGAGGGGAAAAATGCCATTAAAATTACTATTTCATGAGATTTGAATATCCTAGAGACTCACTCAGAATTGGCTTGGACCCATGGTCCCAGGGACTATCATCCTATATTACTTTGCCAACATCCTAGTGCTGGGAAAAAAACTTAATTTTTTTTTTTTTTCAAACTTGGTCAAGTCTTGATGTTCTAACTACCTGCTCATCCCTACTTCTGTTTATAATCCAGGGTGCCATTATCCTGGCAGAACAGTCTTTCATTTGTCTTTGTTCACACAGATCACCTTAGTAAAAGGTGAAGTAGAAATATGATGTGTTTACCTACAATAAGAAATACCTTAGCTGCAAGTAGGTGCATTCTTGTAGCAGACTGCAACTCAGCACCACTTTGCTATGCAAAGGAATGCTCAGTAGCATTCAGTACCACTGAAGGTTAATGTTACTTATATGGCTGATCCAGATGGGCAAAATATGGCAGCAATCATAATCTAAGAGGGAATTAGTTAAGACAGGAAGGATAAATGTGTTGGCTGGTGCTTACGAAAAATGGAAGAACTGAGGAAAATGTTATCTTTTGCAATTAAGTTGGTGTTGGGCAATCCAGACTGATTCACCTGCCAAAGTCACAAGTGGTCATATCTGCACAAAGTGATAATTTTTCTATCCCTTTTCTTGTCAAGATTGAGTCAATCATCATGTGACAGACCACCCATGTGTAAAAAGATATATGTCTGGCTGGAGCTGATATAGGACCTGCAGATGGGTTTACTGGCTTTGAAAGGCAAGTAATTTTCCAATAATACTTCCTGTAGATGATAAGACCCTGATACGTTTCAGATGAGCTGTAATTAGGCCATTATTTGAGGTCTTAGATACTGCAGCTGATAACTGTGTAAGTTATAGTCTTTTTCTAAATTGCCCTTTCATCCTTCAGTCTGACTTTATGTCTGGATACACAACTGAATGAATCACTCACGTTAATTAATAGTCAACTTATTAGCTGCATGAGTTGTTTGTGATTTCTTCTCTCTACATTAGCTTAACCTCAGATATCCATTATTAATAGTAAGTTGTTTTATAGAACCACCCACTAACAGTTAGGTACTGTGCAAATATGTATAAAAACATAAACCCACAAAGCATAGAAGCTAAAGAAAGATAGAATTAATGACCTCATTACTCCAGTTTGAATCTCTGCAGCAGCAGGTAATTCTCAACACTGAAATTTGCTTTCTGCAACTTACCTCATACTTAGATGTTTCTCATTCTCTCTATCTGGTTCAAAGAACATGTATTTCCTCAAATATTTTTAAATTAAACAAGTATAACATTTGTAGCAGCCCTTTTTGTGTAAAAGGATCTAACTCTGACACTTACATAATTACTAGATTTTATATGTCACAAATGTACATTGCTCAAATATAATATTCTGAAATATTAATTGGGGGTCCAGTAGTTCATCTGTACTTCTTTCCAAGTGTTCCTTACATGATCGCTTTCCCCTAAATAATCAGTAAGGATCAAATGATCTGAAGTAGAATAAGTGGTTCTTGGTATGGATCTCATGAAAAATGAGATATTCCCCAGGAACTACAGAGAAGAGAGAGAGTTACATATACAGAAAGAAAGAATTACATGTACAGAAAGAAAGAATTAAACATACAGAAGAATTATAAGTGCACAAGCATAAGTGAATGAATAAAGTGTATGTTCTCATGCACACATTTTCTTACCAGGAATTGTAAGGAACTTTGGAGTAACAGGTTGAGACATCTGCAACAGTCTTCTCAAGGACGTAAATAGATAGGGCACCACAAAAAACTGAGAATGGCAAGAAAACAAAAAGAGCTAACCATGTTTTCCAGGTGCTTGGAAGAAAATGAAATAACTGCAAGCAGCAGAAATTGGAATGGGTGCAAGAAGATGAGGGAAGAGCAACAGCCTCTGTCCTTTTTTCTACTGTGGAGCTGGGTCTCCATTAAGAACTGAGGACCTGGGACCAAAGAGGACAGGAATGAGATAAGTCCCAAGGGGTGAGATCTGGAGATTTCACCTGGGAGAAACAGGAAGGCAAACGATTGAAAAGACCTGTTATGATGGAGTACTTTATGGATGCAGCAGGACATGCAGAGAGTGCAAGTGCACTGTAGCTGAGGGGAACACTGTAGTGGTGGGAGAGCACTGGAAGAAGAATTGCCCTTCTAAAGCACTATGCAAAGAGTTTGTTAAGGTAGTATTTTATTTATGGTTAATCAAGGGAATTGCAAGCTGCATTCTGGCTGATCAGTCCTGTCAGAAGCCTGTGTCAAGTGTTTGCACTGCCTTAACCCACAGAAACATTCTGACTGCATAGTAGGCTTTCATATTTGTGTACCTCCCCCAACTTGGGATATCCTTGGTCCAGAGGAGATAAAAGCATTAGGTGAGAAGTGTTAAAATGTCTCTAATTACACTGCATTTATACTTACAGTTAGCTTGACAGAAGTCATGCAGTTCAAAAACAATCCAGCAGACAAACACAAAATATTGTCATGGTTTTTGGGGGGATTTATTCTCCTTAAGTGACCAGTTGTATGGACCTCTGTCAGGACATAGCTAACTGGAGCAGAAAGATATCACCACTTCTCACTACTTGCTACCTGATGCTAATAGAAGATAACTTCATGTTCTTTTCACTGCAGTACATTTAGGTAAGTCTTACCTGAAGCACACCAAATTTGCAGGGATGCAAGTGAGGCATGTCCCTGTGAACCACGCTACTAGACCTGTAGAGTGTCAGGAAGTGTCTTAAAATACTTATCCACTTGAAAGTGAGTGTATCTCTGTGTCTTACACAGCAGTTGCAGTAGTGGAATACTTTTTGCTTTGTTCCTCTTTCAGTTTTGCAATAGCCAGTAATACAAAACTTTAGACAGCAGTAGTAAAGATAGAAAAATAAAATTGTACCGAGTATGCCATATGTTGATTTGCAGCTAGGATGCAAACCCTTCAATAACATCTGTGTGAAACAGCTCTGCTATCCAGCTGCCATCACAGTTTTGTCTTTGGAAATGGGAAAATGTTTCTATATCTGAGTTCATTTGAGGTACACACTCCAGGGGAGCCAGATCTAGCATTTTGTTTCCTTAAAATATGTGCCAATCATAAGTAAGACTTCAGATATACCAGTAGAGCTTGTTATATAGAATGTCACTGTGCTGACATTCTGGGAAAAAAAAAAAAAAAAATTGAATATTTACTGTTGCAGAAAACTGACCAGTGAAGGTTGTGCTTTCATAGAAGGAAGAAAATTCTTTAGTAAATGAATTAACTGAAAAGATTGTGAAAAGTCATGAACTTTCCAAAACTGAGTTTTTTATGCTGATAATAAAAACATTATCATGTATTATGTATCATAAGGAGTAGTGTTAGAATTACCGCACAAGTAAGTGGCATAGATCTGTGGTTGAACTGGTCACAGTATTTCAGTGGTTTTGTTGGTTTGTTTGTTTGTTGTTTGGGGGTTTTTTTGTTCCCATATGTTGTTTCACAAATGTGCCGTTTCAACACAACACTTTGAGATGCTCACCCATCATCATTATCACAAGCACCCACCAAGGAAGAGCTCTAAATTCAATTCTCTTTTCTGATAACTCATAGCAAATGATTTCACACATCTGAATTTCACACATTCACAAATTCAGAGGTTTCTAAATAATCTGAACGTTAAATATGCACAAGGTGTCCCTTGTTTCATGTTAGATTTGTAGCAAATGGACTCATACATGCTTCCAGAGTAAAAATGTACTTAATTAAGACCAACCCCCATACTGTTCACATGGAAATGTCCCAAAAGTGCTTTTACCCTGTAAGACTAGAATCACATTTTTAAGATGCCGTCATTACATGAACTCATTTCATAAACAGTGAGTGTAAGGAAAGTCAGAAGTATGTCTGGATTTCCTCTTTTAAAAACACGTGAAAGGGTGCAGTAAGAGAGCTACTGCTTCTCTGTCCTCTTCCAAAAAGAAACATATCCAGTTTTTCTGCCTACTGCCTGTGATACTTCTTGCAAGTATTTATGCCATCCATGTTTCTATGTCTTTCTTTGCATGCTTTTTTTTAGGATCATTCAAAACAAAACAAACACACAAAAAACAACCTCAAACACAATTTGTTATTTGTTCTTAAGCTAAAGTCACCTTGTGCCAGTTATTATTCAGATATCTATTTATTTTAAAAGGAGCTTTGCAAGGGATATAATTATACTTAGTAACTGCAAGTGGAACAAAACTAAATTAGTGTGGTTAATGGGATGCATTAGTAATATTACAGCATCTCAGAGACTTGTCATGAGTTAGAGCCATGTGGGGTCTCCTGCTACATCCTCAGTACCTCAGAAAACAATCCCCTCCTTCAAAGATGAAATGGTCTAGGATGCAGAACACCAACTATGTACAAACAGTTCTGGAGGTAAAAGGCAATGAATTCTCAGCAACTGAACATCAGATGCCCAGATGCTTTTGAGAATACCTCCATATAAAAGAAATATTGAAACTGCTTATGTACATTGAGTTCTGATTTCCACATTCTCTGGAGGGGGAAAATAGCTTGGAAACACATTTCTCAGTGCCCCCAAATTCTTGATTGTATTTGAGTCCCTTTGAAGACCAGAAGTATATATAAACCACTTCTTTCCTAATGAAATGAGAGTTCTGTGCATATGCTGCTATTCCTTATTTTTTTACTCCCAGACACTTTAGGTCTTGATTTATATGGATTTTATAATTACTTTTAAAATATATTTTTTCCATATCGAAATACCTTCAAATTACCAAGGGGTTGCAAATTGCAGAGAAAAGCAGACTGGCATATCAGTTTATTGCTGTTCCTGCTGGTATTTTGATGAGATGCCAATGACAGGTTGGGTAATGTCTGTAGTGCCCCTGCCCCCTTTTTCTGGAACTGCTGAAGCTGTAAGGGAACTCCCCAGAATGCCTGTGTGCTGCACAGGAACGTGCTGTCCCTATTCCTTTGCAGACTCAGCACACCCTCAAATGTGTACACACAGATGGTCCCAAGCTCAGCTGGTGTAAATCTGCACTGCCCATCCGGCAGACTGTATGTACTTGCTGTAAATAGATGCTGTGCGTTACAGGTTTGTATCACTGTAAAATCACATTTCTTAAATCTAAAACTCAGGCAAGTAAAATTAAAGTTCCAGTCACTTAGTAGAATCATAGTACGGTTTTGGTTGGAAGAGATCTTAAGAGATCATCTAGTTACAACCACTCCTGCCACGGGCAGGGACAATTTCCCCTAGACCAGGTTGCCAAAGCTGCAGTCAACATGGCTTTGAATACTTCCTGGGATGTGACATCCACAACTTCTTTGGAAAACCTGTTCCAGTACATCACCACCTTCATAGGAAAGAATTCCTTCCTAATATCCAAATAAATCTACCCTTTTTCAGTTAAAGCTGTTCCCCTTTGTCCCATCATCATATGCCCTTGTAAAAAGTCCCTCCCTACCTCTCTTGTAAGCCACTTTTAGATACGGAAAGGCTACTGCAAGGTGCCCCTGAAGCCTTCTCTTCTCTAGGCTGAACAACTCCATCTGTCTCAGACTGTCTTAGCAGGAGATGTGTTCCATTCTTTGGATGGTCCTCATGGCCCTCCTTTGGACCTGTTCCAATAAATCCACATCTTTCTTATGCTGGGGGTCCCAAAGGGAGATAGTGTACTCCAAGTGGGGACTAATGAGTGCAGAGTAGAGGGGGCAAATCATGTCCCTTCACACTTGTCTTGATGCAGCCCAGGATATGGTTGGCTTTCTTGGCTGCAAGTGTACATTGCTGGCTCATGGTGACTTTCTTATCAACAACACACCAGGTCCTCCTTCTCAGAGCTGTTCTCAATCCGTTCTCTGACCTGCCTGTATTTGAGATTGCCCTGACCCGCATTCAGGACCTTGCACTTGGCCTTGTTCACTTGATCCCCTTGACATGCAAAATATGGTACTTCATTATATGTTTATTTTTAGTGCATGTACAATGTAACATGAGGGACTTAATGTTGCCATGGGAACCATGACTTTGAATTCCTGACTTTTGTCATATGATTTTTTTTTTTTTTTTTTAAAAAGGTACAGAAAGATCATGGACAAAAAATACTGAACAGAACTCAAGTCAGTGGTACACGAGTATGATTGGCATGATGGTGAGAATAACAAACCTAAAATACTGTCTTAAATAGTAAACATAATTATAATTGGCTAAACATGATGAGTTTCAATACAACTAAATGGATCTGGCAACAGGATCCCGTATGACTAAATGTATGTCTCAGATTTTATATATCTACCCTAAATTTTTTTGAACTAGCACTTGAACATTATCATTTTTCTGCCAGTCTGTTGCAAAACAAAAATAAATATCTATCAAAAGAAACAGAAAAAAATGGATCTATACTCCTGCTTGGAGATTCAGCCCTAGCTGTTGACCATGGTAAAAAGCTAATTTTTTAATGTTAAATTTTTTAACTATTTTTCTCTCTCAAAACTTATTTATCCTGAAACAGTTCTATTCTGTCTTCATTGCACAGTCTAGCCTGTAATCTGTAAAGACGGTGTTATGAAGCAGGTATGTTAAAAGACACTTTTAAATTTATTGTGTTCAATAAGGAGATTTGTCTTTCAGCTGCACAGTCAGACTGCCTGGAAAATGGAGGTTTCATGACTATCCTGTGGTCTCCAGGGAAAAAGTATCTGAGACCTACAGTTTGTCTCTAATCTCTCCAAAAGGTGGGGCTGATACTGACAGAGAAGGTGCATTGCTGTGCCTTTAATTTCCATACAGCCATAATCCCTGCTTGACATAACTCTTTCTATGTGAAATTTTTGCCCTATTCAGTTAACAGCAACATGGAGAAAGTCTGACTAAGTATCTCAGAAGATGTTACTTACAAACAGTGGATGAACATGCCCAATAATATTTTGGCTATAATATTTTGGCTGATTTCTATGAGTTTCCAAAACTATTTACAGTTAATAAGATGTTTTATAAACTATTAGATACATACTAGTTTGTCCTCATGTAGTGTATGGATATAAGGGGCAGGTCACAGAAAATCAGGTTTTATTACTTCTCTGCTTTATTGGATGGTGATGTCACCAAAGAACATCTCTGGTGAAGATAAGCACGAAGCATAATATAAAAGGATACAAAAAAGTTACTGTTTACCAAGCTCCGAGAGCCATTAGAGCATCTTCCTGGATAAGAGTTTATTAGTTTGAAAACAGTATCTGGAAGAATAGAGACATTGTATGTCTCTATCAGACACTCCCCAGAAGAATTTAGGCCACTTAAAATAGATACTGTGGCCTGTATTTCATTAGTGGCATCAGAGATGTAATTTGTCTTTGTCTATTGCAGGATCAGTACACAAATAATACATAAATATTATCCAGAGCTGGGCTTATCTGTTCATATGTTTTCCCTATGAACAGGTTTCTATGGGAATGAAAAGGACAGTGCCAATTCTATTTGGTATAATGCTGAAGTAATCTACTGTAATGGCCCAAGATGCCCATGAACCATGACCACATTTGTCATGTAGGACCCACGTAGGCTGTGAAGCAGTGCCTAACCAGGGCTAACCACGTGGTCACATTGTTTTTCGTGGAAGAGCATCCATCTTAAGACCGTCCTTAAACAAGCCTGAGCAAGAGTTTAAATTCCTCTTCCAAGAAATCACTTATGATTGATATGTTTTGTTACTGTTGCTTTTCTCTAGCACTATGCTTAACATTTAAGGTTTTGCTGCAAACTACCTTAATGGAGAAACAGGGCAAGACACATTTATGGGTACTCTTTAATGTCTATTGATAAATCTATCTTAGAGAAAATGGCAGAAGTTCCAGTCTCCCAGTTCAATATATATTCTCTTTATGGTTTTATTAACTTTTCTGCAGTGATATCCAAGGAATCAAGAATTACTAATTATGGGTGTTCTCCAGGAGTGTGAAATTCTGAATAACAGGACTGCTGCTGGGGGCTCTTCTCAGATTACTGCTGCTGCTGAAAGTTGTCTGCTACTCTCTTGGTGGTACCACCAGTTTCTTTATCCTTGGACACATCAAAATAATGTGAAGAAATCACATGACCACTTTTAAAATCTGATTACAAGCACCTGATCACTCAGGCTAGTTTCTGTTGATTAAAATGAAATGACTGTAAGTTAGGGATTATTAGAGAGCTCAGAGAATTTTAAAGGGATACAACTGTTTTTCTATTCATTGTGATTTTTTTCCCTTGCATTCATAACCCAAAGCCTATCATCTGCTACACTGTGAAGCCTAAGAGAAAGTAAAACAAAATGCTTCTTTGTGCTCCCTCCCTTCAGCCCTGTCTCTGCCCTCCGTTATGGGTTCATGTTTGTACACAAAAGCACACACATCATTCATAGTGGCAGCAGCAAATCTGGATGAGTTGGGTCCCTTACGGATGTGGAGCCAGAGGGCATGATCAAGCATGCAGCTGTTGACTGATGGCTCCTTCGCGCACAATGTGAAACTGAAGTAATTCTTTCTACTAGATAGTTTAGCTTATTGTTAGAAAAAAATTGTTAGGGGTTTCTTTTGGGTTTTTTTGTGGTTTGTTTTTTTTTGAGAGGGGGATAATATGCCTGCTGAAGGGGGTGAGCATAAAAGTTTTTGCATATGAGAGCACTGAGATGCATAATATTAGTATGATGATGATGTCATCTTTTTAGTAAGACAACTTGTCCTTTTTTGTCAGTGAATTGCAAAGATCTGTCAAGGCCCAGTTTAATCTACTCCCTGTAATAGGATTTGTCCATAGCTTGAGGAAACAGAAGCTTGTAATGCATAGGGTTATTAAGAGCAGAATGTAAGCTATTTGAGACTCTTTAATAAAATATAATATCAGTATATTCAATGAATATGGAAAGAGGGATCTAAATATTTCTTGGTACAATCTTCAAACATCTAGGGAGAGGAGAATGATACCAATTAAAACAAGGAGGGAAAAGCAATATTCCTCTGAATTCTAGCCTTCCTCAAAGTTAAATATTGATGTAAGCAAGAGTTCAATTTAAAAATCTCATTGCCCCTACTGTAACCATTAAACTAAATCCCTTCCCCATTCTAAGGCAAGGTTAATGTATTTAGGGAACTTTGTGAGCAACAGCTTTAGTTGCTTTCATGTACACCCATGCATAGCCCTTCTGCAAACAAGGCAGCTTTAAACAAGGAAAGATACAGCTGCCAGCAGTACAAAGTATTCTGCCCTGTGAATTGCCTCACTTCCTGTGTAACAAGCCTTGAGATGGTTGAAAGTATTTGCAGTCTCAAACCTCACTCACCTCCCTCGGTGCCTTGACAGGAAACACAAAAATCGAAAGCTTTAATTGCCTCTTTTTAAAGGGAGTTTTGGTGTCCAGAGGAAGCAAGCAACAAGAGTGATTGAAATTATTTTTTTTTTTTTTTTTTTTCTGTATAGAGCTATTAGGAACAGGGCTCTGTTTCATATGCTTCTGAACATTAAGCTATACTGTGGTGGAAAATAGATTGCTTTAATGTAAGATTTATGATCCTCTTCATAAACCCCTCACAGGTACAGTCATATCCCTGTTATTGGAGACGGCTGAAACTAGAGTAACTTAAACTAAGACTGGCATCTTTTAGTTAATAACACCCTTGCAGTCCCCCTAGTACATCAAATCCATTGTTTACCTTACTGATTAATACAACCTTGTCTGTGTTATATCCAGACAGGTTAAATACCTAAATTGTCAGTCACCACCAAAATGTCACTAAATCCATCAAACTGAAATCACAAACAAGCAACTTGTGACTCTTCTACTCACTTGAAGTACTCCACAACTAATTCCTGATTGTGGTCCTTAAAAAGTACTATAGGGTAAAACAAATGTTTTTAATTTAAACGTCCTGATTCCCTTAACTGGTTGCCTCTGAATACAAAATCTAGATTCAGATCTCTCAATGCCTGACACACAGGTTGCTCCAAAATGTCAGATACAAATAGTCCTCAGTCTGTGCAAAGAGAGAAGGGGAAAATTTCTGTTTCTTGGGACTGAGACTGATTTGGGTGTTGTTTTTTGGTATGCTCAGAGCTTTACAGGAATGGCAAAAGTATGAGAATAAGTATCGTAAGATTTTTTGGTTTTAATTGAAGGAGAAATGTTTGGGGTTTGTTATTACGAAATGAAAATTCTCTTTGGACAATGATAAAAGAATGAGATGAAACAAAAGGGGATTTTCCCCCAAGGAATTATCCTTAGTTTAATGAATAAGAATTTGTTATTAATTAACCTGAGTTAATCTGGAAAACAAGGAAGTTGAACTCCCTCTGTAAAGTTATTTGCTAAAGGAAATAGGTCTGGATATTATCTCAGACAGACAGAAGGGAAAAGGAGTATAGGTCATTTTCTCATTAATTACATTTGAGACAAAATGAAAGGAACAGAGCAACAGAGAGAAATTTAGGCCAGTCATGACTGAAATGTATTCCACTGAGGCTTTCCCCAGGTCAGGAGCAGTGTAAGTGTGCCTTCAAGGAGTCCAGGACTCCCCAAAGAGTTTGTAAACTGGCTTGGTTATTCTTGTGGCCTCACCCATTTTCTGTCTCAGGAAGCTTATTCACATTGGGAACTGTTACAGTGGTGAGACTGTTCTAGAGGCTTAAATTGCACCTTACCAAATAGCAGCATATCTCTATCTGTGCTCATGAACAAAGGGTCTCAGGCTACTCCTCTGAATCTTTCCTATCAAAACAGATATTACCTCATTTTTATTAGAGAATGTGGAACATAAAACATCTTTTTTATTGCTACTCTGTTTTATGTCCCAAAAGTTTTGCTTATGATGAGTAACATGACATCCAAAACATTTCATAACTTCTTGAGAAATTTGAAGTCTGTAATTTTCAGTGACTTTCAGCACAGCAGAGGATTGAACAGATTGAGAGCCCTGCTCACAGAGGGACTTGAGGAGCACGGTGCTGAATGGTGCTTGGCAGACACCTGCAATAAAGGTGACACGTCTGCAACCCAGGGAAAGCAGCAGCTCTGAGATGCCTTGTCTCTCTGTAGAGTCACAAAACTTAACTGGAAGAAAATCTCAAGGAGATAAATAGGAGTTATTCTTTTTTCCTTTCACAGAGATGAGCATTTTTACCAGCCACAAATCTTTCTCAAAGGTAGTGACCTAGGAATCAAGCTCTTCCCTTTCTAAGTCAGAGAAATAGAGATGTGTCATTTCCCTCTTCACTAGTTCTGACTGCTGATGGTTCAGTGGTGAAAGTAATCACTAGGGGCTTCATGCAAGGTACAGATTAATCCTTTGGCTGAACTAAAACAGGAATTTGAATGTGGTTTCACTTTCTTATAAATATGTTAACCACAGGCTATGGGGTAATCCAAGCAGCATCTGGAAGCTTCCCAACAATAGGAGGTCTCTATGGGCACTCTATTAGGCTGGATGCACTCATTTCCACATCTGTGCACAAGAGAAAATATTCAAAGAAGAGAGCAGGAGAGACCAAAACTCTTATAGCCTAGTCAAAAATATGCTTAGTCATAAATTAAGAGACCAACAGTAAGAATGAAAGTTTTCTGTGCATCTTAACTGTGTTGTCTTAGTGGGTGTAAAAGAAGGAGTTAATAGTGGGAAATGGCTTCTTCTGTTACTGCCAGGGGTGTGGTATATATTCTGGTGTTGCCAAGTGCAGTCATAGCTGCCAAGTTCCCTATGCAGATCAAGATTGTACCCAGGCCTCTGACTACCTTCAAGGAAAATACTGTAAGGGTTCTAATGATCTAATTAGAGGGATCACTTCACCTCTCCTTTGCCTTTTGCTTGCACTAGACACCAATACAGAAAACAAATATTATCAACTTTGTAAAAGCCATAATTAGAGGCAAGGAATACCTAACTTGCAGATTCTACCGAGTTTCGTGGAAAACAAAGAATTTTGCTGAAGACTTTAAGTAGATAGTTTGAGAGAATGTTGAACTAAGGTGGCAGCCTCAGGTCTTAATCATTAGATTACAAGAGAGATGAAAGTCTAAAACATGGACATAAAAACAGATTAAAAAGCAATGTTTTTTCAAAAAGCTAAACATCCTTAATTAATTAATTTCCCCACTCAAAATCTGAAGTGAATCTCATCTCATAAAGAGTCAAATTGTTTTAAAAATATAAGTAATGTGTTCAAGCTGTGTGAGGAAAAACAAGGGCTGACAAGAGAAGGTGTGTACAACGTGTCAATGAAATTCTGCAAGGGAGGTTGTTTTGGTTGTAAATTATTTTAATAAAGCACACAACAGAGAACCTGCTTCCAATATAATGGTGGAAAGTCACTATTAAGTTTACTGAGTCTTACTAGAGCCAGAGGCTGCTAAAAGATTTTTAGGACAAATCTTGTGCTCACCAAACCCCCATATAATCTGAATAGTAGCATTGCAACATGGTTCAGAGTGCAATCCTGTTGTTTCAGACCAAGTTTATAAGCAAGGAGCTTGTGAAATCAAGACTCCTAACTTCAGAAGATTAAACTTTCTGTTGGCTTCACTTTTCTAAAGGTTTCAGGACTAAATAAGAGTGTGTGTTATGTAGCTACAAGGGAAGAAATACTCCATATGTATTTTTTAAGCTTATTTGTAACAGTAGATAAAACAGCCAGATATCATGCACACATACGCACATGATAGGCAGTCTGTTAGTGACATATCACAGACCATACATCAGAAGCAGTGGTAACAATTCTAATAATTTTGAACAAAACTGAACAAAATTAACCCATAAGGGAAAAAAAATCCTACATTGCAATCTATTTTTCTGTTGACTAATCTATCAAAAGAAAGGAGTACTTGCACTGTTTGAAACTATGCTGGCCATTTTTCTTCCCATATAGGATCAATATATATATATAAATAGCGAAGTTACAGTTAGAAAATGGGTTTTAGATAACAGAGCTGGGGCTTGAGAGTTTGGTTGTTGATATAGCAAGTGCCAAGATTTCTTTAACCCACAGATACACTAAAAATTGCACAGGTCTGCAGAAAACAGTAAGAGGTAAGAAAATCTCTGTAACAGATAAATTTCTTTCTACTATTGGATCCCTTTGGCAATGCAGCTTCACTTTGTGAGTGGTGCTTGTGGCTGGATAAGGAGCTATTTCCTGCAGGATTTCTTCTTGAAAGCCTGAACTTTCCCTGTGGGAAATTTTTTGTACAGGCAGCAAATGCTTTGCAGGCCATTGTACACTAGCTTGCCAAATTCTTCCTTCTTCTTAACTGAGATAAAAAGGTATCTGTGGTATTTTGAGAAAAGCAGTTGTAGAACTTTTTCTTTCTCTACAGTGAATGTTTGGAATTTTTCACTTTTTTTTTCTCAGATTGCTGGAGTTAGGAGGCAGATTGTATCCTAGTAGACTGCCCTGGCCAACTGTTAGCTGTCTAAATTCTGGAAAAAAGTAATCTCTTACAATTTAAGCTCAGTGTAATGACCAGCACCATTGTTGGAAGACCATGCATACTAGTGACGAACAAAAGCAAGTTTTGATTTCTCAGTGGCTGCAATCTCTATTGGATCTCATACATATCACAGTAAAGAAATAGAGACCATGTCAGTGATGTGTGGTGTCAGGGCCAAGTTGCCCCAACACACGTGGGTTAGTACAAAGTGAGCCAGTGTTGAAGCTCTAGTGCTAGATCTCTGGTATAGTCTTGAACAAGTTCAAAAATGAAAATAAAAACATTTGTCTCAGAATCCGGGTGCACAGACAATCCATTCTGAGATGGACTGCAAGTTTACAGGCAGCCTGCTTTACAGCCATCCTCACCTTCATCCTGAAGAATTCAAAGAATGCTGAGAAAATTACATGATGTTATGTGATGTGTTATCTTTTCAGTAAAAGTGTGTACAGAACTGTCACTCTCAGGTGAAGCCTACTGTCTGAACCTTGAAATGAGGGAGTGGGGAGAGGGAAAAAGAACATGGGAAAATATGTTTTGCAGAGCAAATCTGATGTTTCATAAAATAGAACAGAAATGATGAACGCATTGAGCAGACTAACAGAAGTGGTCCATTGGACTTTGTCATACATAAACATTAAATGACTGTAAATTCCGTATGTTAGAGAGATATATATGCCCAGTGGTGAAAGCAGCACATTCATATATGAAGGTCAGTCTCTTTAATTCTGTTAGGCCAGACTTAGAAGCTCTTACACCTTCTCTCAAAAATGGGTTATAGCTGAGGAGGAGTGACAGTCAAGCTAAGAAGCCCAGGACACCTTCTGTAGCATCTGAGCCCTGGGTGCAGGATCCAGGCTCAGCATCTGGTATCAGGACAGCAGCCTCCTCACCAGCCACCCTCTCCAGCCCTGTGCTTGTCAAGTACCAGTCAGAAATCTACAGCTGGGCATAAATCCCCAAACATTTGCTTGTCTGCAGGTATTTCCAGACAAAGTGTAGAAAATTCCTGTTATTTTGCATTAATTAAAGCTCTTGCTTAACAAGTACTTGTTTCCAATTGTGTAAATTTTGTTGCTTTTCATTAATGCAAAATAAGAAATAAGCATGTGCATTTTGACTGAGTTCATCTTAGGAAGTTGGAATACTTCACATATATTAATTAATCTAACACCCCATTTATTTACTAGAAGCCTCTAAATGTACTCAAATCATAAGTGTGCTGTACTGTCAGAGTAGATTGTATTGGGTGATCTCAGCCAGTGTACCTGGGAATAATCGTTCTGTTCCAAGCAGGCCATGACACAAAATTTGTTCTAATGTATCTGCTTGGCAAAGAAGACATAAATTCATATTATTAGTTATTTTAAGTGGCTTTAGATCTCCTAAGCGCAAGAAACTTTCTTGTAGATCGTTGTTGGTTTTATTTTTTTAATAATGAATTAAAACAAATGAGAGTACAAATTATTTTTCATAATATAAGATGCTTTTGTATTTTAACATGTAAGGAAAAAGTTTTATGAGTTTCTAAAGAGTTACTGTAGAATTAAGCACATCAGACTTTTTCCCAGATTAGTCTCAAAGCAGTGAGGCTAACAGCCTAATCCAATAGTCACTGCTTTTGATGATATCCTCTTATACTGGCTTCAACCAGATCAGAATGGGATCTGATGCAGTATATCCTCTTGTCAGCAAATGGTTTGTTAATGTGTCCTTATACCATGTTGCTTCACTGTCCCTCTGCAGAAAGATTGCCTTGAGACCATGCTTAATGTTCAACATGTGCTCAAGTACTCTGGGGAACTTCAGTATTATAAAGAATTTAAAACATTTTCTCAGAAATCCAGAAATTAGAATGATACAGACAAGCAATTATTTGTGTTTGAGAAGTGGCTCTCTCACGTAACAAGCACAGGTCAATAAAAAGTAAAAAACTCTTATTTTTCTTCACAAATGTGGTACCAAGTGTTGTAAACTTTTGTGTGATAGACAAAGAATAATCTTGAATCTAGACCACAAAACAAGCCTTTCAGACTCCTTTTAAATGCAGGTATCTAGATAGTGGATGGCGATAACTATGGAAAGTGAACAAGACGCAAATGAGAAAGCTCAAGCTGAAAATCCTATTTAAGAAAAATTCCTGTGTAGACTGCCTCCTAGTCTTGAAGGTAGCTGATACGGTGTGCCTTTCTGCCAGAGATGTAAATAGCATGAAGTCCTCTACATCCATGCTTTGCACCATGCAGAGTGAGCCAGGCTCCAGGATAGAGGCTGCCTTGAGGTACTCCATGATATTGGTATACTCAGGCAGGCTGGGACTCTCCCACAAAACGCAGAATCGCTGATTCGGGAATGAGGAAACTCTCCCAGATCCCCTTCTTCCATTCCATGCCTTTACCTCCCAACTGCAGCAGAACATGCCCCAGCCCCATAGGAACTATGTGCCCCTTTGCACAGTACCCCACTTCCACCAGCAGTACAGGGGTCACACAGCTGTCATAGCTGCACCCTTCAAGCCCTCTAGCCTGGTCAGAGTGTTTCCGTGAATGGTGGGAGATAGAAGTTTAAAACCTCTAACTGAGGAGGTGTTGAACCAAATGTGTTAATTTCCTGAGACAACAAGTTATTTAGAAAAACCTGCAAGTAAGTGCTTCTTCCTGTGGAGATTTTGAGACTGTGAGTCCTGGTTAGATCCTGAACATTAGAGAAATGAATGTTTCAGATACTCAGTGGGTTTTGGTGTTTAACCAATTCCATATTCAATGGACAGTTCTTAATAATCATTTGGGGTGCATAATGATCCTGTAGGCTATAGGAAGTGCAATTCTGGATACATATGTGTTATATGCAGATGTCTAAATCAATTTTTATGTCTATTTCTAAGAGCCTGAACTAACCTTCTTACCATGGTAAGTCAGATTCAATTCCATATAGCAAAAATTGAAGAGAAAAGGATCAACAAAAGTAACTGTTAGAATAAGTGAAAGAAGAAGTAGGAAACCACCTGTTGGAGAGTGTAAAGATAATCCTTTGCTGAAGAAACTGAAGCCATTTTATAAAAGTGCTTTGATCTGCCTTTGAAACTCCATTTCACACAGAGAGAGCAATCTTGTTTCTCAGCTGGTATAAACTGTCAGAGATGCATTGAAGCCAATTTCCTTCAGCTTCTGGTCTGGTCCAGAGATATCATCTACTGTTATCTCTACTGGTATTGTCTAATATCATCTATACTGGCATTACATAGTATCATCTATGGCAATGGTATAAAATGTATATGTCTGCTTATAGCTTTGTACCGAACTCTGACAAAGACACAGAACTGTGCTAACATAGAAGAGAAAAATAACTAGCCCAGATTAAAATAAATACCCAGGGCTGAAAAATTCATATATGTATTCATATTCATATACTCTTTAGTTTCTGGGTTTTATTTAATAAATGTTGTCTTCAAACTGGATGATAATTATATTAGCTTAATTGTCCTATGCAGCACAAGAGTATATTCCCTTCGACTAAAGGCAGATGTTGTAGTAATATGCCTAATGTAGTGCTACTGTTTCATGCAGAGATGTGGACAGGGAAATGGCAGTCAAGTGTGATCTTTGCACCAGTTTTTGGCAACAAGAAACGATATGCTTTTCCTCCTTCAGCAGTCAAAAAATTTGCAACCAGTCAGTCAGAAGGCAAAGGCTAAGTGACTGAGGCTAATCTTGCAACATTTTGCCAACACTCTTATAAAGCCTCACAGATATCAAAGACATTTTGTATAATGTTTTTCTCTTGTAGAAAGTATGTCTGTGTATGTGTATGTGTATGTGTATGTGTGTGTGATGTGCGCATGCGTACATGCCTATTCTCCTAAAGGAGTGTTACAAGACTTTGACCTGTGGATGTGAGTTCAGTGATGCCAGTCTACAGGAACACAGGTCTGGAGATGTGGAGTGTGATGGTACCAGCCATGTAACTACTGCCTGAGGTGAGAGATTCCAGTAATTTTCCCTGCTGTTAAGGGAAATGTCGTATGTAATTCCAGTTTTGACAGGTTTTTCTGTAATTGTTATTTGACTGTTGGATGCCTGTTTTGCTGGAACAAGTCACTGTCCCTCAGGCTGTGATCTGATGTCTGCAGCAGCGCTGCTGCCTCAGCTCCTGTGCTAACACTGGAGTCTGCACAGCTTTACAATGGAACCATATGGGCAACTAACCTGGATTAAAAAATATCCAGCTCCAGCACCAAAGACTTATTTTTTCACTTGGAATCTGTGCTGGATATACGAATATCTGAATACTCGTGTCAGCATGGTGGTGGGAGAGTGAAGGGGCTGGAAGCAAGTGCCTGAGGAGGCAGCTTCTTGAGGTGACTCAGCTGATGCACACTTGCCAAATGCCCAGTTCCAGTATACCTGTGGGTACTTGCAGCACTCTAATTCATGTTTGTGCTCAATCAACCAGATTTAAACAACTGCATAAGGCACAAGACAAAAGAGAATTTAACCTGCAAAATATACCATTGCCACTGGAATGCTGGAGCTGCCCCAGCACTGTCTTCAAGCTCAGACAGGCTTTTGGTGTGGTAAATGTGAAGATGTCATTGGTACTGACTTGCCAGTCAATTTGCCTACTGTGTACACAGTACCATACTTTTAACACCTCTGCCACCATTCAGTATGTGCAGTATGTTTTGGTATATATTTTAAAATGTCTCTATCACCCCTGCATTAGCAGGCAGGCATTTTAATATAATGTTTGAAAGATTTGTAAGCAGACTAACATTTGAATTTAATTTGCCTTGAATAGATTTGGCCTAAAGATGGGTAGAAATCTGAACTGTACTAGTTGACCACAGGTACTTTCATCCACAGTCATTCTGGCAGTAAGCAACCAGCGTTCCTGAACCTGTGATACAAGGGTGAGATAGGTAGTTCTTTAGCGTGATCTGACTCTTTTTAAAGTGAAGGTTATAATCAGGAAAGGATTTTCACCAGAACAATGGTGTTGAAAGTTTGATTCTTAAAATCTCTTCTTCTGAAATAGAAGTTAATCATATTCTGACATCAGAATATGATTACCTGTGCTATCCTGTGGTATCTCATTTCAAGAAGTTCACAGTAGTGCCATGGAAGCTGAAGAGTATTATTTTACATAGCACTCAGATTTAATTTTGAGATGTATGCTGACAGCCTATGTTACTCTTTCTGTCATCATAAAACAAAGTAAGTAAATTTGGAAAATCTCAAATCCTCTTTTTACTTGATCTTAGAGTTTCTGAAAATACTTTTACCGTCAGAATTCCACCTTCTTTGCTTGTGCTGAGATAGCAGAGCTAGTGTATCAGTGGCTACACAATGGACATTTTATCTGTTCATTAATATAAGCTTATACCCTGAAGTCCATAAGTGTTTTATATTCCAGCATAGTTATTCCTAAAGTCAAAAGATTTGTTTCTGAATAGGAATGATTAAATGTGTCAGGAATTAGATCTGTATTTATTTAGTGCCAATTTAGTGTTCAGTATTGTTAAATGTATAACTGTTTCTATCTCAGGCATTTAAAATACTTTATATACTCTAGTATTTACAGACTAACTCAACTCCACATTTTTTGATATAAAACTCTTTCAGTTTTCCCATCGGGTCATAGCAATGACCATAATTTCAGGAATATAATTTCAAAACCTTTCTGAACAAGTAATGTTTTATTTCCATTTTTTACCCCTTGTCCTACAATGATGTGTAATTTTCTTTTTTTTTCTTTTTTTTTTTTTTTTTAATTGCAAAATTAAACTATTACAAGGGTGAGGAATTACAAGCTGAAATTCAGGACCTACTGAATAGCAACAAAAAAAAAAATTGCTTTGTAAATGGAGTTCAGAATTTAAATTATAAACCTATTGTTTTATGTCATACGAAGTTCACTTATCAAAGGATATCCAACATAGTGCTACTTAAATAAAGCAATATGCTAGAAAAAAAAAATCCCTGAAACAGTGAAGTGACCTCTTTACCACCTTTTAGGTTGCAAGGAGGGTCTCCAGCACAGCTCTGAAACAATTCCTGGGGAGGTTTCTTTGGCTCCTGAGACAGAGGTTGTGGTCCTCAGGACTGCAAAGGTGTATAGGATCTTCCATCCTGTCTGGTCCTTCTCCCTTGATTGATGATCCCTAGCTCAGTGCTTCACTCCCCCAGACTCTGCCTCTCAGACAACTGAGCTGGGAGGCCAGAAGGGTAGATGCAGTGAAGAGCTGAGTACCTTAGACTCAGGATGCTATTAAGATAGAGGCAGATTCACTTTGGACCTAACTTCTGAGTTGGCTCTCCTTTGAGCAGGATATTGGACAAGATGACTTCCACAGGTCCCTTTCAGCCTAGGCTGTTTACAGCTTTGTGTTGCTCTGAAAAAAAAAAAAAAAATGCCTCTCTCCAACCCACCCAAAACAAACACACAAACAAACAACAACAAAGAAGCAAAAAACACCTACTTTGTAATGTGATTAATTAGAACATCTTGAACAATTTCTTGTGTAGCACCTATTTAGAGTTATGGGATATTCTTACCATTTAAAAGAAATTTCAGAATGTTTCTACTGCTCAGTTCTTCAGCATTAGATTCATGGTAAGTATTTTTCTTTTGTCTTTGCCTCTGAAAATCTTATCATTGTATTTATGGATGGAAATCAGCTCCTGATGACTGCATAAAATGCAGTATGATTGTCCGTAAGCAGGACCCCAGTGCTCTTAAGTCACTTGTGCAATTTTAAGGCCATTTTTTCTGTTATGACATTAGTAGAATATATGTGACCAATAATGATATATAAAAGTGCTGCAATTTAAGAATTAGTTGTTCCAAGGAACTACAAAGAACAACATTAAAGATGTGATTCCCCTATACCAGAGATATAGCAAGTACCCAGTAAATACATATAGTGGCAACAAGTGTGCGACAAATAATAAAAGATATGAAATTTTGTGCAAAGTAATAGCATATTTAATGAGTCAAATACAGTCCAGAAACAAAAAGAATTGTTTCAATTTGTCCTTTGAATTGTAGTTTAATAATAGAGACAAAAATGGCTGAGAAGGGGAAACAACCTATCAGTCAAATTGTGATACCTTTACTTTCAAAAAGCATTTTATTTCACAAATCGTTCTGTTAATTTGGTATAACAGATAGGAGAGTAACACAGTTCAGTCATGCAGCCTTGAGATTATACATGAAGACCTGAGGCAAGGTTAGCTTTAGTATCACAATTTTTTCAATAGATAAGTCGGAAATAAACACTGCCTGCTCTTAACAGAAACACTGAGGTGAGCAGGATGTTATGTTTTATTGTGTATCCTGTCTTTTAGCCAGCTCAGTATTACTTTAAAAACTTGCAGTCTTCTGCAGGCTTTGTGTGAACAGAAAATAGTCACAGACAGCTATTATTTAGCTTGCTGAAAATTAGTATCAAGCACTTCTACAATACAGTCTAGACAGGAAATTGCCTTGTCCTTCAGCAGAAAATTGATTAGGTAATTCATTACATCAGTCATTTCAGACACTGGGTCCTTCGAAAATTTGTTTTCTGTCTCTGATAAAGGTAAGATCTATAGGTCTTCTAAGTACGTGAGTCATCTTAGGCTGGGCATTTCACACATGTTTTCTTAGGACAGCAATTATTCTCTGTGGCTAAACCAACTGAAGAAAAACATTAAACTTAACTGATGCTTATCTGTAGGGTGCTCAGGATACAGGGCAGAATAAGCCTCCTAAAGAAAACTTCTGGTACTTCTTTTCCTCTTCAGCTCTCAATCAATGGCTTCTGCTCCCACTTTCCCAAGAGAATATTCTCAGTAGAACCCGAATCTCCCCGAGTTGTTTTCATTTCTTAGCTATCTATTGATTTTCATTTAAGTGTGTAGATCACAGCACATAATTTAACTCTGTGCATCAGCTAAGAAAAATTCTTGCTTCCACGACTCATTCTTCTACTGAGGCATTAATGGTTTCATGTTAATCACAAAAACCTGACTTCTGGCATTTACAATGAGTATGTGACATACATGAACTTAAAAAATATGCTCCATGGGTTCAAAACAACAGCAAAAAAGACAAGTCAAAAAGTAAAGAAATTAAGTAATTTATACTAAGTTATGAACAGGAAATTTTCAGAGGTTAGGAAAGCAGGAGTGGGAAAATAAATGAACTGAGTGTGAGTATGTGACATGGCAAAAAAGGAAATCAACAAATTCTGTAATAAAAGTCTTCAAAAAGTAATGAAGCTATGAAAGACAATAAAAAAGACTTGTGTTGTTTGGGATTTTAAAAGATTTTTTTTAAAGAATGATACACAAAATGCTCTTCTTTTTTCCTCTTATATATGTAGTTTTACAATCTTGATTTGGACAGAAAGCGAATTAAAAAAATGCTGGAAAAGGTAAGAAAGTATCCTTCAAAAAAGTGAAGCGCATTCAAGGAAGTAAAATGTGAAAAGGAGCAAATTAAACATAATGACACAAATCACAGGTCAACAATGAACATTTTAGGGACTATCTGCTAAAGGCATAAAAGCTAACATCAAAGTGTTCCTCAAAACCCTGGGGCGTGGGGAGCCTCCCTTGGAGTCATTAAGGCCAATTGACATATCAATGACAGGAAGAGTTACGGCAAAAAATCCAAGGGGAGTCTTGCATGTTTCCTCAGCCTGGAAGATCTAAGAAATTCACACTTCAGAAGTCATCTTTCCGAGAAGGTATCTAAAGATCTGTTTTAAACTGAAGTGCCTGTAGAACAAATTGTGGTGGTTTAACCCCAGCCTGCAAGTCAGCTCCACGCTTTCCTCCGGGGAGCAAACTGCCACATCATATGGTATTTACCCAGGAGATCTAAAGAAAATTGTGGATGAAATAGCTGAACTATTATCTTCCTGAAAACTACCTCTATACCAAAGATATGGAAGATGGCGACTATGACAATAACTTTTTGCAATCATTTCAATTAGGGATTCTGGGATTACAGTCCAGTTGTTCTCAAAGGACTATTAAGCAAGTTTGCTGACACACTAAATTGAGAGGAGCAATTGTCTCCCTCGAGGACGAGGAGGCCCTGTAGGGAGACCTAGACAAATCAGAGAGATGGGCAACCACCAACCACATGAAGTTTAACATGCACAAGTGCTGGATTCTGCACCTGGACAGTGCAAACCTGGTTATGTATATAGACTGCGGAATGAGAAGCCGGGGAGCAGCACTGCAGAAATGGACCTGGGGGTGCTTGTCGATGGCAAGTTGAATATGAGTCAGCAGTGCCCTGGCAGCCAGGAGGGCCAACCATATTCTGGGGGGCATCAGGCACAGCATCGCCAGCCAGTCGAGGGAGGGGATTGTCCCACTCTGCTCTGCATTGGGGCAGCCTCACCTTGGATATTGTGTGCAGTTTTGGGCACTGCAATATAAGAAAGATATTAAGTTATTATAGAGCATCCAAAGGAGGGCAACAAAGATGGGGAAAGGCCTTGAGGAGAAGCCGTATGAGGAGCCACTGAGGTCACTTGGTTTACTGATCCTGGAGAAGAGGAGAGTGAGGGGAGACACTGTAGTCTGCAACTTCCCCAGGAGAGGAAGTGCAGGGGAAAGTACTAATCTCTTCACTCTCATGACCAGGGATAGGCATGAAGTTGTGTCAGGGCAGGTTTAGTCTGGATATCAGGAAAAGGTTCTTCACCCAGAGGGTGGTTGGGCACTGGAACAGGCTCCACAGGAGAGTGGTCACAGCACCAAGCCTGTCTGACTTCATGAACTGTATGGACAATATTCTCTGGCGCATGATATGATTCTTGGGGTGCCCTGCATGAGGCCAGGACTTGATCCTGATAGTCTTTTTCAACCTACCATATTCTATGATTCTATGATTTTGATTTCTGGGAAGTAACACACAATGTGGAAAAAAATTTCCTAACTTACATGCAGAGTGGTAAACTTTGTACTTCTTTCTACCATTCAGAAAAGAAAAAAAGGTCTTGGATATGTAACACATAATTCTGTGAATATTTCAGTTTCGTGTTCAGTAAAAGTCAAAGAACCAATTATAAAACAGAGTTTTCAGGTATTGCATTTGTTTTTCAGCATGAGCCTCTTTGTGAAACACATGCCAAAAGTATATATTTTTTTTCTCATTTGTTCTGATAAACATATTATCTCCATTTCCAAACCACTTGTTTTGATATGTCCTTGAGTGACCAGAGCAGGAGCAATGCAACCAGTAAAAGAGCAGGAAATGATTACTACATGAATAGAGAACAAAACAACATGTCAAGTTATGTCCACTTTTAAAATACTGTGTTACATAGCTGGTCTTCCCTCCTATTGCTCATGCCCAGAAGGGATAGGGCAAACCTAGAAAAAAGTTCGAGGAAGGACAATAACAGTGATCAAATGGATAAAATAGCTTCGTAAGAGGAACAACTAAATTTTTGAGAACTGTTCAGTCAGGGAGAGACAACTTAATTTTGTTCAGCCATCATGGCCTGGAGAATACAGCCAATGACCTTTTTTCCTTCAAAAGTGAGTGAGAGTTCAAATTACATTTTTGAGGAGTAGACTGAAAATGAACAAAGTTATACTGTGGAATTCTTTCCCACAGGATATTTTGATATTAAAATTGTACATCTGTTCAGAAAGCTAATTAATGGAGGGAAAATCCACTGGATAGTACACGAATAAATACCACTCCTTCAGGAATTTGCTGAACTACTAATCACTGGAGATTGAAAAACTATTGTGGGGAAGTGTTGGCATATTCTTCATGTTTACACCATTACTAAGATATCTGCAATTTGTTACTGACAAAGAGGTGCTACTCTTGATGGACTTTTGACCTTATACTGTAAGATATACTTACAGTTCATCATTTGCATATAGGAATAACCATACAAGGTTATAAGGACTATCAAGATAAATTCCTGAAGTCCCTTATGCCCAGTTATGTGGGCAGACTCTCAGTTAGAATCTACCTTCTGTTTGTCTTCGGCATAAATGTGGCTAGATTTTAGGTATGAAGGGAATGGCATGGCTGCTACTAATATTTGGCCTTCCAAAAATGCAAACTACTTAATCAGTTCCTAAGAAAATGGAAAAAAAAAAAAAGTTGGTCTGAAGTAATAAATTATGGGTTTCTACTAACTGTTCACACCACAGCATGCCTCTGAGGAAGTATGTGAAATTCTGTGCAATCATCTTGAAGAGAGGATAGAGCAAAAATAAAATATTCCAGAATATCCAAAAGGAATCATTTGAGTGAGGATGAAAAATAAAAAAATGTAAAAAGTTTTGAAGCTTTCCTATAGTTGAATTGGTTTTCAACATACAGCAAAATTAGGTCTCCTTTAGTATTTCTAGACATTACACTGTTATGAATTTCAACAGAAAATGGATTTGTCAATGCAACTCTGTTGCCAAATTAGAGTTGGAATTTTAAATTAGAAAAAAGTCCTTATGTGTCTTCAGTGTGGAGGTTTTCCACAGTTTCTGATGAAGGTAGTAGGAATAAAAAGGTTCTTTGCAATTTGCACTTTCTGATGGGTATTTGACTTTGATGAAAAACCCCTACTTTTTAAGGGTAGAAAAGAATGCAAGCTATTACCTTCTGCTTGTTGCTCAAGGTCTTAGAGGAGTGAATTGAATGCTTTTTAGTTTCTAGAGTCAACATTCAAACAAAAAAACCAAAAAGCCTAACATGAATGGAAACTTCACTAGCAGCCCCAATTGCTGTGAATCAAATGGCTGGAGTCTGATCTCACTTTTTCTCTTTGGACACAATCCATTTGAAAAAAAAAAAAAAATCCATTGACCAGTAGGTAGGGATCTATGTATGCAATTTAAAATCATTACATTATAGGAAGAATTAATAGAATACCTGGGCAGGAAACAGAAAAACAAGATTTCTTTCTCCAGTCACGGGCAAATCACTCATCTCTTCCTCTTCTTTTCTCTTACTTTTTATTCATATTTATGCCAGCAGATGTATATTGCCAGCATTGTAAAACCTGCTCTGCACTTCAAAAATTCCTGATAACTATCAGGATGCGGTGGCTCTAAATGAGTATAATAATCAATATCAATTGGCTTTACCTCACTGGTTCAGAGAGATTTTAGGTTGGTGTGAGACAGTTACAACTTTGTAGCCCATTGTAACATCAAAATTGTGAAGTTTTGAATGAATATTTCCTTGTGAATTAGGAAAAACTGGTGGCAGTAAACACCAGTGTAGTAATGGGAAGAAAATTTTCATTTCTGTTCATTGCACATCATATCTTCTGAGTCTCAAAGGTCATAAGCTAATAGCCTTTGCTTCTGAAGTTGAACTGGGTCCTGCCAGGCAATTGGGAAATTTTCTGGATATAAACAATTTTCTGAAGTCTTGAATTTATGTTTTCTTTCTAAAAACAGCTCACACTTAGCAGATTTAAAAGACAAAATCCAGCAACATCAGCTCACTTTTGCTATGAAAAAAAGCACCTCTGTGAACCAAGGGGAGAAGCTACCAAAGAGAAATTTCGTTTACTTTTTTTTTTTTTTTTTTTTAAATTGCCAACTAATATCTGTGTAACTTAAGAGGGCTTAATTTCACAGTGATGCTACTTTGACTGATTTCATGGCACCTGGATATTCAAGTTGATTTTAGAGATGAAATATTCTATGAAAGGTGCACAGCTCTGACAACAATCTAATAGGGATCACCCCACTGCAGCCCAAAGTGTATGAGCCCTCACTTGCTAATCTAACAGTTGTTCCCTGTTGGTATGATTGGATTATTTCATTGGATTATTTCCCAGATGGGCATTAATGTGTTTGCAAGGTGCATTCAGTTAAAGGGTCAATGTTTATTAAAGCTACAGATACTGCATTTGCTCTGAGTATGTAATTAAAACCGCAGATTGCTCACTGTTATGTCTTTCATGCAGTAGGCTGCATTATAAACCAGCTGTGGATGATTTTGTCACCCGTTTTTGTCAAGAGCTTTAAAGTACAATATACTGTAGGCTTCTTGTATGAAATGAATTGAAATAGTATTTTTCCATAAAGCTAAGGTTTTCAAAGATTATGATTTATATTGTAGTCAGGGTAATTCTGTATTTTCTCAAAGACCTCTGTCTTGGTTTATGGATCTGTTGTACCTATCTCCCTCCAGAGCTCCCTGCTTTTGCTATTTAATTTTGGAGGGAAATCTTCAGTGAAATAAATTTAACGTAGGTCTATAATTTATAACTAGATGATGCTGTACATAACCATTCTTGCATAAAAGCAAGATTCTGACCATATTGTAGTTCAATTATACCTTTCATACTTTTTAATGTGGTCAATGTTAGTAATTCTCATTGTCTTACAACTGCCCTTCCCTAAAATATTAAAAGTGTCTGCTTTCAGGAAGATATAAAATTATTTTTTTCTTATTTTGTTCTATATTCATTCTGTATTTTACATTATATATTCTAAGATTGTTTCAGTTCGATGGTGAATGAAATTATGGTTCCTATATATATTTATTAGAAATGAACCATTTTAAGCAATTTTTAAAGTATTTTTAATAACATAAAGCAGTGAAATATAGTGGTTCCAACTTTAAAATGCTATGTTCATTGCTCTAATACACTATTTCTACCATAAAAATGCAGTATTCAAAGGCTTTACTTCCCTTATATTATCTTTAGAAGAAAATCTCAGAGCCCCAGGTTCAGGCAAGAAGAAATTGCAGACCTGAAAAACGAAGTCAGAAAGACTTCTTGGTTTTCAAAGTAACCTTTTGACCATATGTCATTAAGAGGCTAGATCTCTTTTAAGAGCCTCTTCCAATTATATTAGCTTAGTGCTATTCCAGGAGCTTACCATGTCCAATCGCCCTAAAAGAATCCTAATCAGTTCTTAGGCTAAAATGCTGCATTAACAGAAAGCTGAACAGCAAGTGAGATGTTGCATTTGCTTCCACCGATGGTCTTGTCAAATAATCATATTTCCAACTTCTCAAGTTAAAATAGATGCAGTGTCATAGAAAATCAGGGTCAGTCTTTTGTTCCCAGGGAAGTAAACAGTTTAGACCTGCAAGCATGTCTAAGATTGTACTCTTAACACTATTTGTAGTGTTGGATCTTCTAGGTGAGCCTGGAAGAACAACAATTAGGGATAGTGCTTTGTGTTAGACATTTAAGAAGTGTCCTTCAGAGCTGCTCAAAGTGTTCATCCTAGGAGCATAGGACTTCTTTACGGCATCTGATCTAGCCCTTCACTCCGAGATTTGCAGCCTTAACAATTCTCAGAACTCCTGCAATCTATGTCCTTTCATCCTGTTTGATTCTTCTCCAGGGCTCTAAAAACAGCTGTACTGTACTCCAGGCCCAGGTGATGCACTACACAGTGGCTTAGAGCATTCTGTATGGCTCTGTTATGATAAGATTAGTAATAAGATTTCCATGATGTTGATTTTTTTTTTTTAATTTTTATTTGGAACTAACAGAGTTTGAGAGCATGAGAAAGCATGATTCTTAAATGATTTGAATTGCTATTTTAGGGACTGATGGTCTCATGTGTCATGCACAGAGTCACTGTGACATGTAAACTACCAAGCTGAAATTGGATTTCCCACAATAACTAAAGCAGATAAATTTTATTTGGTAGTATCTTATCTTGCTTTGCATGATTTCATAGAGGTTTAAGGTTGGACCCACAACAGCAAGGTGTGTGATTGATATTATTAGAAAGATGGTGGGAGCACTTTTTTTTTTTTTAAATTCAAACAACCACTTGCATTAGCCAGACCACTAGTTTAGTTACCTGTTTGCAGATCATCATGGAAAAGGAGCATATTGAGCCAACACTCGGAGAGAAGGCTGCCTGCTTGTATTTCCCTTGCCCTGGCTGCTACACCAGGTCATGAAGAGTGTGCAGAGGTTTGGGAAAATGGTTTCTTTCTTGAAAGGTGTTCAAAACATACAGAGATGAGTTGCTTGTGATGTGCAAGTGAGAAAGGCAGGGACAAAGACCACAAGCAGAGAATGAAGGTCTGTTCAAGAAGAGCAGGGAGTAGACATCGCACTGGGCCTGAACTGTGATGGGAAAGTCTTTTTCTGGGGAAAAAGGAGAGACAGTGGAATTCATTGCAACACAGTAAGTCTCAGTTTTGCAGGACTGAGGGGGAGACTGAAGGAAGGGGAGATGTGTTTATAAATCACCTGTTTCTGATCTGTTTCACTATGTTTGGAAATCAGTGCTCGAGAAGTTCTGGCAACACTCACAAAAATGTTGACCCACTTTGATTTGGATGGTTTTATGCTGATCCCCCTCTAAAATCTAGCCTATTTCAGATTCTTAGCACACCATTCATAATAAAACTTTCTCCTGAAGTGTAATTAGCAAGTCTGTACCAATGAGATTACTGATGTCTAATAAAACTGATAACTTAATCCCTTCTCTGTGTTCCCATCTGATGTCTCAGCTGGTAAGACATTCCTCTCTCTAGCCATCACTCCTAGGATTAGTTAACAGCTGACTAAACCTCAGGAAAGCCCTTGTTCTCTATGGATCAGGTGGTAGCCATGCTCCCTGCAAAGCAGGTGTAGGAACAGATATTTTCTGCTTATGGAGAGTTAGACCTTTGCAACTGTGCAAGTTATCAGAAGTAGTAGCACCAGACATGGAAGCCACAGATGGCAACAAGGGGATGCAGCTGTCTGCATGAGGCTTAGTGTCCCTGAAGCAGCTGCACTGGGATTTTAGTAGATGTAGCATGGCTTATGCATGCTGAGTGCTCTCCTTTAATCCTTATGCCTTCACCCTATCTATGTTCATTACATTATTATTGCAAATTATTATCATTTCTAAAGTGCTAACAGTATGGCCACCAGTTGACTTAGCCCTATGTCCTGTGTTCTCTGGGTTTCTGGCCTGCCACATTTAGCATTCACTGCTAATTATCACTTTCCTTGTCTTTTTTGTTTTGTTTTTTTTTTTTTTTTTGCTTTGCTTTCCACTTTGAGTAGAAACAATTTGTGGGTGTCAAGAGTTTTGCATAGGAAGGGTAAATAGCATTGTAAATGGTAGCCCATGACACAAGAACATGATGCAAGGCTTTATTATTGAACACAGTTATTTTTCAACCTATCACGAAAGCCAGAGGATCAGGGTAAAAGACAACATTGATGAAATACTTACATTTCAGCTATGATTTAAATTATATCAAATTTTGCACGGAATGAAATTAAAATTAACCTTATACCTTTCAAATTCATTTCCACTGCACTCAATTTTTTCTTCCAGTCACTTTGTTTCTCCAGTCACTTTCAAATTTGTTCCTCAAGGCCATTATCCCATCCTCTTTCTCATTTATTTATTTGATTGGCTATTAATAAATCCTTGATGTCTTATCATTCTCTGTGTCATCATTAGCACTTCAGCATTAGCGCAGAAAGCATACAGTAAAACTCCTCTTGATGTTGGAGCAAATCTTTTTTTCTGAAGCATCCATGCAAAATTTGGATTAGCAGCCCTGTTACATCCAAAGGCAGCCTGATCTCCCATTGGTGTATTATGCACTCTGGAGGGAACTGGATCTTGCTCCCCCACATTCCCAATTTTGAGGGAACTGACAGGCTAATTAGGTCCCTATTAACACGTGAAGGAGCTCACAAGGATACATTAATTTGTGTGCTGGTAGAAATTGCCATTTTACATGTTGAGTCACCTGGGGAGCAACAGAGGTACAGTACAGTATCATCTCAGTGTTAGCCTTTTCCAACCCCTGCCTTGCTAGAATTTGCTACCAGGCACATAAGTAGAACCAAGCCATTTTGAGACAGGGAATTCTGCAGGGATATTAGCTTTGTGTCTGGCACAAAGTGCAAAAGAGCCTCTGTGGTGGTCATTGTAAGATTTATTTTTTTTTTCCCCATTTTTAGATCTTTTTCCTCTGGATTTGGGGCTGCAAGGCATAGCTGCTTAGAAGCAGCTCATATCTCTGAATCAACACCATAGGAGAGGTCAGAAAGAGGAATAGATAAGAACTCATAGAGAAAGATAATTTGTTTATAGTGGTATTTATTTAGTATTTTTTCAAATTCCTTTGGGTAACAGAAAACACTAAACATAGAGGTAATTCCAGACAAATAAGAATGATTTTATTCTAAATGTTTTGAATTTATAAGAGGTTTGGGTAAGTGAAAGAAATGAAAACTGTTCATACACAGAATATATTGACTTGCATTAACTAGAAAAGCTTGAATTACTGCTTGTTCAAAATTGTAGAAAATGTTTACAGACAATATAATTCATACATCAAATGATTTCCCCTGCTTTGCCTTCTCTTTCTTGCTATCTGAGCTTTTCTCCTTCTGTGACATTTCTTTTCCCTTTTACTTGTTCTCAGCTTTTTGCCAGTTTTTGTTTTCCTCTTCCAGTCCCTACATTTTTTCCCACATCTTTCCTTTTGCCTTTTGTGCTGCATTTACTCTATCTTTAATTTCTCTCCCATATGTTTTTTTTTTCTTTTGTATCACTTGCTGTATCCATCCATGTATAATTATTTAGATAATTCATTTTCCTGAATATCTTTATATTTTTATCTTTAAAGACAAAAAAGTTAAATGGGAAAGGCAGCTTTCAGTTAAATATTAATGCTGCATAATGTGTTGCTTGTGGTGTTATACACCTCCATGTTATCCTGGCACAACCTGACAAAGGAGATAAAATGAAGGATCAATGAGAGAAAAAAAAACCAAGAATTGTTGACTGTCAGGATCACCATGAAGGTATCCTGTAAAGGTGAGTATTAACCTAGACATTCCTTGGGATCCCCTTTTGGGTTCATCTCTGTTCTGAGTATTGGTTTCAAATCAATAAAATGAAGATTTTGGAACTTCCAACCCTCAAAGAAGCAGTGTGAAGACAAATACATTGGAAGTTTGTGGAGTGACAACATAAAAAAGTAATGACATCATGAAAGAATGAAGACCAGTTAACTTCAAGGCAGCAACAGCTTAAATACTTAATCTGTGGAAAAACAATATTTTAAGTGGATTTTAGACTGTGTAATTTTAAATTCATTGTCAGCTACTAAAGAACATAATAAATTTTCCAACATCAATTTCCCATATAACCTCTCAGAACAACTAAATCTCAATATACTATCAAAATATTTTTGAGAGACCTTTCTTTTTCTGGTTAATTTGGGAAGATGGATATTTTCCAAGACTAATATATCATCCAGATAATTAGTAGAAGAAATGCAGAAGAAATAGAGAAATGATTTCTATAAATCAGCTACCAGTTTTTAAAATGTTCTAGTTCTGTAAAGAAATACTGAAAATTGTAACTTGATTTAATGAATCATTTGCAGGGTATCTTATTTGTTCTATTTTTGTACAATCACACTCTCAGAGTAACTAGTTACTGTGAAGTGAATTTTGTACAGGGAGTTCAGAATTCACAAAATAAAAATAAACTGAGCAATCAAGGATGAAGAGTAAATGAAATTGTGTTAGCCTCAAGAATTTCTTTCAATAGCTCTTCTGACATCTCTAACATTTTAGTACTATCAGCAGGAAAAACATTTATCTCACTACTGGAAAAAGAAAAAAGATGGAATAACATGGTGATGAAGTAGTGTGATGACCAAGTTTTGGTGTAGAAGTAAATTAAGTATTGTTAATGGACTATAGATGTCAGAGACTTGGTAAACCAAAGTAAATGATTATACTCCCACTGAGTCAGGGGGACTGAGGTTTTCACTCTGATTTCAGACTCAAGCTTTGAAAAACCTTCATAAATAAACATTTGAGATACCTTAGCTGAGCCTGTATTTTCGAGAAATCTAATTGACTTAAATCTGCACAACTACTGTCAGAACTAGGAATGTAGGGTTTGGTGTTCACACTGCAATCCCTAGAAAACGGGAGAAGCACTTTGGGCAATGTCTGTCTTGTTGCTGAAAGGAAACAGGTTCCTCTACTCATACTTCTCCTGGAAGAATAAATGAAGCAAGATTCTTTGAAAATGTTTTATTTCAGCACATAATTTGTTCCTTAGCATTACCTTCATGTTTACTACTGTTGGTTGTTTGCTTTCAGAATTAATTTTGATAAAGCACCATCATATTACAATGAATAATCCAGGAGTGGCCCAAAATAATAGATTAATATTTAGTCAGTTTTTTGCTTTCCTAGCTTCAGTGATTCTAATGATTGGTAGTATAAATTTAGTGACAAAAATTCTTTATAGTCATTACATAGATAAATGTAGTTCCTCCTGGTTTGCAATTGCTGGTAATATCACCTTTCTAGGTGTTCTGAATGTATTCTATGGGCAGTATTTTAATGTCTGGTATAGAAAGTTGCAAATATATTATTAATAGAACTTTGCCATTGGAAAATGTTCAGAAATAAGTTTATATCTCAAAATATGCAATTCTGTGTTTTAGGAAATGAAATCCAGCAAGTTAGCCTTAGATCATGAATATTTATTTTGGACTTTGTTGTGTGCTGAGCACCACATTCAGTGTTAGTCTTTAGGGTGTGTACCTGTATCTGTGCCTTTCCAAGTTGAGAGGTTCATTTAATTTTGACCCCAGAAGTTTGTTATCAAGATGTCTGACTGTGGCTTTAAAGGGAAGCTAACAGAACTTTTGTCTCCCACAAACAATGGCACACATAAATTGCTGTGTGCTGGCCAAAAGAAGAGAATCTCAAAACTATTTTTCTCTTAATCTAGTGGCCTCTGTAAGTGACTTCTGGAGGCCTTGCACTTGAATGACTTTCTCTTTTGTGCATTTACAGTTGTATTCACTTGTTAATCATAGCCTTTGCTGTTCCCTGATGTTAACAGAAATGATACAAATGATTAAATAAGGACAATAATAATACATATCTTATAAAGCGAAAAAAACCCCTTTTTATCACTATTCCACATGACAAGCATACATTAGCAGACAAGGAAGGAACAGCATGGTATACAAGGCTTTTCAGAACTCCTCTCTCTAATTTAATTGGCTGTTATTTATCATACAGCAAATTAGTCTGAAGAGGCAACTGTTACTCATGCAGGACAGAAACATTAATGCCAAGACACTACATAGCAAAATAGTTTAGTTAAGCAGTTACTCCTGGGTTCTTTATCATCCAGTCTTATGTTGATATGCAAAGACTTTTCCATATAATGCAGAAACTCTTCATAACAAAAATGCACACTTTCTTCTTTCAAATAATTACTTTAATTACCTAATACAAGAGATTTAGTGCAATAAGATGATATGTATTCATTAGAGCATTCTGATTATATTGCTTCTTGTCATAATGTTTTATCACCAATGTGAAATACATTGCAATTTTGATCTTTTTATTAAGCCAATATCTTTTAAATCTAAAGATCTACCAAGTTGTACAGGATGTTAACTCTGTATCTGTTTATTGAATTTGATTTACTCCATTGAGCTTTTAATAGAATCAGATAGAATACACAGATCAAAGAAATTTCCTGCCTAAGAGGGAAAGTGAACAGCATGTTAACTTTTTCGTACTACCAGCAAGACTTCTTGTGACCCAACCAATAGAATAACTGCATTGCAGAGGTAAGAATCTTAGGATTTAGACTGGCAAAAATGCTGCAGTCACTGGCTATAGCTTATTTCAGAACAATTTCTCTTTTCCATGACTTTGAGCTGTTAGAATGCCCCCTTTACTCTGACTGTATTCCCATTTGAACTCATGATAAAAGCAAACTTTCAAAGCTGTTGTACACTGAGCTCATTTTTTTGCCTATTCATTTGAAAAACAAGTAGTAGGATTTGTCTTACATAAAAACCAAAATTCACTGATTTGTTCTGTTCACATGTTGAATTGCATTGTGCCAGTAATGTGAAATCATATTTCATCCCTTTGCAATAATAGCTCTCTCTAACTCACATCCTGTAAGCTAGTTTTGATAGCTTGGAGACAGAACAGTATCCAACCCTATGAAGAATTCTTGTTAAGTTGGCAGAATTACTTGCAGTAGTAACTTTCGGATGTGCCTGTCATATATGAATAAAACCATATAGGATTACTTTAAAATTATTTTCCTGCTAAATAATTTCCAACACTTTCTTTCTCCTCAAGAACTTTTGGTTATGAAGGTTATTTTCCAGTATACTTAGTGCCACATACTTTTCCAGTTAAAGCCTTGATTCTGCAAACCTTTAAGCTTATGCTTAATTCTACCTAGTAACAAAATCTCTTATATACTGAGTAACAGAGTAAAAGCATTTATGAGATTTGATCCTTATTCATCTTTCAGAAAATCTTTTACACTCCTCCAAATACTTCAAGCAGCCCTTTTATTGAGCAAACTATGCCTGCAAGGCTACAAAGGAAGCCCAAAATAAAAACAGAGATATCTGTACATTTCTCTAAGAAAGACAGTTTTTTCCATTTAAGTTTTAAATGGAAGAGAGAAGGAAGGAGAAAAGTCATAGCAGCACCTGTTACACTGCCTGATAAACCCATCAACAGGGCAAAATGTGGTGTAAACATGGCCATCAGCAGAGTTAACAAGAGAAATGAGACTCTGACACTCAGAGCAAGTAGTGGAGATCTGTAATTGGAATGGTTGCCTTTAGAAATACAAGAATACACAGTTTCTGTGGCTGCAAAAAAGGGCAAAGGGTAAGAAAGAAGAGCCTTGGTTAAGAGACATAAATTCACTAGCATTTCAAGAAATGATGGCAGGTTGTCAGTAATAACTTCCTTTGTTTCTTCACCCCAGGTCAAGAAAGCAGTCAGTGCAAAGGTTGTTTTCAACACACAGGCAAAAAAGTGAGTCCAATTCAACATACACCTAAATTCCCCTGGGTTTTTCATGCTACCTTCAAGTGTGGGAAGAAATATTTGTGAAGTGTAACTGAAAATGATCACCCCTACAGAGACCAAGAAGTCTTCAAACTCAATGGAGAGTTTGAATTTTGCCCAGGACCACTGATGTATTTGTGTGAGACAGTAAGTCATAACTATCAGGATGATAACAAAATGAACCAAAGAGCAAAGCTGGCTGAGTTTGGAAACAATTTTGAGAGTTCTGATAAATACACAAGGCAACAGAGTAACAAATGCAATTACAGACCAAGTTTTCTCAGTTATTGGTACATATGGAAAACTATGTGACAGCAAGTTCCCAGTAACAACCAGATACAAAATACACGTCATGATCAGTTCTACCACTTGGGTCACATTGACAACTATGCCGCCTAGTTTGGGAGATAGCTTTTTGCAGCAGGCATTTGCAATGTCTTCGTATGTGTCTCTCACTCTTACCAGTTGCCCATCTTCATTTTCTTCATACAAGCAAGCGATAAGAATTTTGCCTGTGTAACAGCATAATGCTGCAGCCAAAACAATAAGAAGTAGGCCACTGTATCCACTGTGCAGGAGAGCATATGGCAATCCTAGAACAAATATTCCCTGAAGAAGAAAAAGAGAAAGAAAAGATAGCACAAAATCCCTGAAGCAAAACGTTTACTAGAAGCTGCGCTCCCAAACTTTTCCACCTCTGAACCTTGCTTTCACCTAGTTGCATGGTGTAAGTACTGCTACATTCAGCTAAGTAAGTAACAATCATGAGAAATGTGTTTATTTATGATAAGTGAAATTATCAGCAAAAATAACTGCTTCTACCAAAGCACATGTAATGATAAGCTGGGAGAAAGAGAATGTGACTGAATGATAGAGTCAGGTTTCTAGTTAATATTTAATGCTGATATGATTAGAAGCACATTTAAGAAGGTTCATAGTTAGTTATTCAGTCAACATGCATATTAATGAAACAGGTTTAATATCAGTAAAATTAAGCATCTGTAGCATCATCTGTGCAAGTTTCATTCAAATTAAAAATAGCAGTGTAGATAAATCCAGTAATGACAATTTTCTTCAGTTTAAAAATTGTTATCAAACTTCTGGAGAAAAAAATGGCATTGGAGTGCATCAGACTATGCTTATGTTTCCTCTACAGCTCCCGTTTGTCTCAGGTGGCCTTTGTTCTTGCTAAGACCACTGCTAAAGTGATTTTTCTCGCAGCTGAGATTCTAGGCTGTGCAAACTTATTTGGGTATTTTAAAATACATTCAAGACATAAACTTTTTTTTTCTCTCTCTAAAGAGTTTCTGAAAGGAATATAGTTTTACTTGTTTTATCCAGGGGAAAAAAAAAAGAAAGAAATAAAAAAGGGGGCATTTTTTGTCTTTTGCCCTCTTTCTTCTCTGTATTAATGGAAAAATTACACTTTAACTTGGGTTCATTTCCATCAGGACAAAACCAACAAAACCCTTGAACAATAGCTATTAATAAAAAGATTCAATTTAAGAAAGGTGCTTCTGTGACATTTCTTTTTTTATGCTACAAAAGTGAAATTAAAAAATGCATGTTAGTCAGACTGGTCAGGTGTTTTTGTTCGTGATGACTGAAGAAAGGTAGGAGGGAAATAAAATAGAGTTAACCAGTTCTACAGAAATTTTTACTTCAATATTTCTTACAGTGCCCATGACATGATGAAATCTGACAATTTGTGCTTGTTTGCTATTTTGGCCTGACAGAAGGACTTGATTTAGATCAAACCCATCTAGACTCTCTTTCTGACCAAACCTGAGCAACTCCATCTGCTCTGCAAAACCTATGAATCCCTAACAGAAACAGACCTCGCAGATGGGGGTGACTCTTCTCTCACACGCTGAGTGGATAGTGCTGCTGACTGTACCCAGAACAGAAGAGGTGAGTTTAGTAGTCTAAATCTTAATTTCAGATTTTTCCATCTATGATCATGACCACAAGGCCAAGTGGAGACCAGAGTTCCAGGCATGCTTCTGCCTTGGGTATTTTCTATCAACTCTGTCAGGTTTTATACCCATCAAACAGTTTCTGTGAAGACAGTCTAGGAGCTCAGCTCTGATGAAGCTCATCAAGAAGGCAGGCACCCGACTCAGCTTCCACTTCTAAGTGATTCAAATATTTCCAAGCCTGATCCATTAGGAGGGCTCTGAAGAGATGCAATCTTTCAAATACTAAATAATCATCAATGTATAAAAAGTATTATTCTTCTCTTTCAGCCACTAAGTAGCAGTCCTTTTTGGGTAGATTGTGGGATAAACATCAACCAGAAAAGAAAGATTTGAAGTCCTTAAATCAGAGCAGTGTTTTTTCTCTAAGTCAATGAGAAAAATTGAATGCCCAACATATGAAAGAGAAGCACTGCCTAATTCACCTGTCTTCACTCTAGATGCAGATATCTTCAGCTTTCAGCTGACTTAGAAAAATCATATTAAATATGATTTAACCCAGTACATTTCAGTTAAAAAGGTCTATAGCTTTTTGTGTTGAAATAGAAGTACCTCAGTTATTGTTACTGATACAATAATAAAGTTATTGACTAGATACCTTTTTTGGTTGTTTTCCATGAATTCATTTACAGCACTGTTTTGTGTAAGTCACGGATGCCATTTCATTTAGGAGCTGGGATGTTCAACTATGCAGCTTGTGGTATTGAGTCACCCAAATCTCTCCACTCAATGTCTTATTTAAGTTCTAATACAGATCTCATGACCTAATTAGCTTGCAGAGTAATTAACATTTCTTTTGTGTTTGAACTTCAGTGAAGTGTTCAAAATTCTACCATTTCTGCCATCTAACAGTCTACTTTTTCCCAAAGACTAGATACCTGGCTGTATCCAGGCTGCAAGTGGCACACATGTTACTGTGGCTTTTGATATCATGCCATTTTTAATCATGGCTTTCACTGACTGGCAAGTTAGATAGCTGCCTAAAGGACTGAATTTGGTTTCTTTCCTATGAAAACAATGCTAGGGGAACATTGACATAACATATTGACTTTAAAAGCATCACCAATAAACCAAGTCCATGAAAGAAATCAGGAAGATAGCGCCACAGAGTCATCTTCCATATTAACATAAGAACAATGATGTTTTCTCAGTTCCTTGCAGTTTGTACCAAGCTTATCTCATTTGTTCCATAGTCACAGCATTATTATTTTGCTGCTTAACCTGCAATTGGTACTTCAAAGAGTATGGGTTGACCCAAAGGGTCACTGTATAATTAAACTGCAGGTAAGTGTCAGCATAGGCCTCACCCACACAATGGCTTCTCCCCTGCTGAATTTAGTCTATTAACGTTCATACCACTAGTCTCTACCTAAACCAAAACAGAACAACTGAGAGAGATTATCACCTTAGACAGCTATTTACATTCTTCCCCAGAGGTGCCTGCTTTTCCATGCTTAATTGTTACTTTAATCAGAGCATAACGTAATTCCAACCTTTAACATCTCCTTGCTGTTATTCATATAAAATAATTTAATAATTTAATTCAGTATCTAACACAGACCACGGGATGATAGGGGTGTTTTTGACCTGATCTTTTTTTTTTTCGTCTTATGAATTCAGACCTAATTAAACAAACCAAGTTCTGTCTATACACAATATTTCTTAAAATTGTGTATCAGTGGTTGCTCTTTTCAAGTTTAGATTTTAAATTTTCCAAATGGAATATTTCTACAGAAATGGTAAGTTTTCCTTTCTGATGTCTTAGACATCTGTTTCTCAGAGTGTGTAAACTTCAGTTCTCCATTACTAATAGAAAGCAAACATTGTGGACATAACTGGTTTTGCAGCTTTTTGGATATGGAGCATGGTTAGTTGAGAGAAATGGGAGAACACTGAACATGCCAATACTATAAGTATGTATGTGGTGAAATGACAGTGTTTTTCCTGCCTTGTCAGAAACTGGTTTTCCTAATAGTAATAATAATAACATTTCATGTATCAGCACATTGTCAAATTTCTACAAAATAGGCAAAAATGCTAGTGATCGCCATGAGAACTCAAAGAATGAAAGTCAGTTTGTTAGAATTGAAAACTCATTTCACATTTGCTCTCCTGTTCTCACCTTCCCAAATCAATAGCCTCTGTTAGGACAATTTCCTGAGCATTACAAATTTTAAGTAGTTTAGTTTAGAAAAAAGATGTCTTCAGTAAGTCCTTATCTCACTGTCAGATACAGGCATCAGCCTGTATTCTCTGCTTTGCAGCTTCTCAGCAACCTTAGAGAATTGCTTAAAGTGACTTGTATGTGTGGAAAATTCCTCTTGCATTAAGAAATTCCTTTTGTGGATGTTGCTGAAGGTGGCTGTTGTGCCTCCCTCATGAGAAGTGAGTGCACAGAGAATGCAGACAGAACAGGACAATATTTCACTGATTCCTTGCTGGTGGAAGAGGGACTCAGGTAATTCCTGTATCATTTGTCAATACACATTTGGTTTAGCCTGGCCCCAGCTCTTGCTTTTACTGAGTCTTCTGATCCTGTGTTCTCATGTCCAAATTATTGCCCAGACAGCCTTAGCTGTGAGGCATGAATTAAAAATGAGCAGCAAAAGGAACTAAATTGCCATAAATTGTTCCCTAAATCACCTTCCAGATTTTAGTTTCAGTGTTCTGTCTGGGAAGTGTTCGTGTCTGAGGGGTTTTATTTCCAGCTCTTCCAAATGAGAGTCAAATATATTAGCTCTAAATATCCTGCTTTAAGGTAGCCTGTTTACAAAATAGTATAGCACAGGAAAAAAGCACCCACAGACGGGGAGAGAGGGGATGGACTTTTTGAAACACTCCTCTGTCACTGAGCAGCTTGGCTGGTTGTGTTATTTGCCATCATTCCATCTATCCCGTGTAGGAAGGGAACCCAAATTTGTGCAGCAGACTGCATCTTCCTTGGTCCCAAGATGTTTGCAGGATTTTAGTATTTTCCTCCTAGTCTGAGGATGGAAGTGGACTATTCTTTGTCAGTGAGTGAGTATGTGTGCTTGGGTGGGGGTCTTTGTCAAACACCCAGAGCAGACTTAGGCCATAGGCAGCTTGGCCAAGGAAGGACTGAGGGCTCAACTAACAAGTATAAGGACAGAAAGGGCATGTAAGAAAAGGTCAGGCTCAGCCAGCAGCTATCTATTCACTTTGTCAGAATACCCCCAAGAGGAAGCATCCAAGTATGACAAGTACTACCAGGAATCACCAATCCACCTACAATACAAAACAAGCAAAACAGGATTTTCAAATTACATCTGCAAATTAAAACATTTTGTTGATGATTTGACTGCAATATTTGTACTACATGTGTGTGTTTCTCACACTAGGAAGACTGGCTGCTTATTTAAAAATACCTGACATCTGGATCAGTGCAGAATGCAAAAAATGGGCTTTCTGCTATCATACCACTACCATACTCCTTCACCTCAGGGTAAGAATTTCCCCAAGGAATAAAATGCATTTAGAAAAAGCTGATAAATGAACACAGCCAAGCACTCTGAGAAAAATATAAAAAAAAATTAAAATTCAGGTTTAAGACTTTTTAGTCCCAAGTGAAATATTTCATTTTATAGGTTTTTTTAACCTGAAATACGGCATTTTGAAATTAACAGAACAAAATGAAAGGCAATTAAAAACTAAAGAGGTCAAATCATGGTCAGAGTTGAGGCATGACAAAAGGCAAGGAAATAAAATGGAGTAAAAAGCAATCTTAAAAAAAAAAAAAAGAGAGAGAGCGAGAAAAAAAATATTTCACCTTAAGACTTAATCATATGGGAAAATAAATTAAGAAGTGAAGAAGATTTAACCAAAAAGTATTCAGTTAGTACAACTCTCCTATATATAGAATACACACTGATATGCCAAACTGCCAAATTAGCTCTGATTGCCTTTCTCACCATCTGTAGTTACTCTACTGGAATGGTTCATTTAGGTCTAACTATTTTCCCCTACTATGTGTTTCATTCCTTGCATGAACATAGATTAGACATAGAAAATATACTGGAAAGTGTTTTTCGCGAACCTTCATGGAAGAGTAGGGAGATAAATTCAAGAACTGTGTTTTTCAGTACAATTCCACAAAGTTTTGATTACGTTGTTTAACATTTATTGCTGTTTAAAATAAATAATTTTCCCAGATTCAAGCCTGTGTTGGTGTGGTATTTATATAAAGAAACAACTTTATAAGTACTAAATTACAAACACAACAAATGCCTTAATCTCATGCCATGATAGCAGAGATACTTGCATGTTGATCTCCATGGTCTTTTTCCTTTCTTAGCCAATGCTGTGACCATCAGTGATTTTGTATCTTCTTCCCAATCACTGTTAACTACATTGAATAATACTGGATCAGCTGCCAATTATTCTACTAGATAACCTCCCAAGCCCACTAGAAACTCATTCCTTGGACAACAGATCCACACTGACAGTTGCTTTTTTGGAATCTGTCACTTAGGCAGTCGCTAATCCATTTAAGATGTACTCTTTTGCTGCACTAATTTTTAAATCAGCATGTTGTGCATTAATGTGTCAAAATTCCTTTAAAAAGTGTAAATATATTATTTATCTTTCACTGCCTAAATTACAATGTCATAAAAGAATTATATGAAGTGTGTTTAATAAGGACTGTAAGGATTCTTTCTCCAAAAACATAATGATTGACATATGATATTTCTAGCTTTTTATTCTCTATAAATTAAAACCTCTATTAACAATTACATTCTTTTTCTTAACATTGTTGCAGTTTTCACTAGTCAGTATTTATATGGCTTTTAAAATACTGGGATGATATCCCCAATCTTCTGAAAATTCTACTTGTAATAGCAATTGAACAAGAATATTACCAGGTCAAATAGATCTTTTGCAATGTCTCCCAAGAGAAAACTTGCTGGGCATTGGGCTTTCAAAATACTATTGAGATACATCTTATCATCGATTTTAAGTAAAAACTGCAGTTATCTCACAACAACTGTGGTTATCTCATAGTTAATTGTCCAAGTCTAAGCTTGGAAAAATTAGGCACCTCAATTTATGTATAATTCATACCTGTCTTAAAATAGGTCATTAACAGAGCTGAGATGAATTTCCTTTCAGAGATGTCCATTTCTCTTGCTGTGCACCACAAAATGGAGCATGCACACACAGCATAGAAACTCTGAGACTTAACTTTTCAATGTCTTATGAAGAATAGCATGATGCCTATCCTGAAAAATTACAAAATGGCACATCCTCCTGGTTCTCTACAGGAATAACTTATGAACAGCTGCATCTTTTTTTTTCAGAGTTAAGAACAGTTTTAGAACCTCCATCTACTGCTGGAAATGTAGGAAATCAATGTAGCAAAATTCAGTGAGAAATCTTAGAGAAAGTGAAGGTGATCTTACATTAGAAAAATCTCTAAGTTAACTTTTCACACTCTCACATCTACATGCTTTGGGTGCTTGTGTCTCAGTGGCTTGTCCAGGATCGTTTATGTGCACCAAGGGTGAAAAGTGATGCCATCAGTCCAGTGCTATGTCTCTGGTGTTCATCTTGGCTAGTGATGACAAATAGATTTTTGATTACCTTCAATACTCTTCAGGAATGGATGCAGTTTTGGATATTTTGTCTCATCTCTCATAAATACTAGGCAAAATTCCTGACTTTCACACTGGTGTTGTTTATCTTGTCTGCATGTTTTATAAATAATGTCCTCTACTTCATTCCCTTAACACTTATCTATAGGTGAGTTTCTCTACCTCTCCATTTGAATGAAATCACTCTGGTGCTCTGTAGCACTTAACTCATACCTTCCCTTTGAACTCTGTTCTGCTGTTTCTGTTGGTGCTTTTAGTGCTTTTAGTCAAGCTGCGTATACACAGTCACATATATAGACACACACTTCCATTTATACTTAATTGTTACCATAATTAGCATTCCTATTTAAAACTTTTAGACTAAGCCTGGCCTTTTTTTTTTTTTTTCTTTATTCCTAAAAATAATTTTCTTATAGCCTTAATTCCTGGGAGATGCACTTTTTCCTTGTGTCTTTGCCCTTCTCTATCTCTTTGTTACAGTTCATAATTTACAATTTACTATTATTACTCCTGCCTTTTGTTTCTGCCTTTTGAGATATATATATATATATAAATTTTAATTGATACATTCACTTCACCTCTGAAGTAGGAGGTGGTTTAAAACATTGGTAAACTATTTCTTAGTTACGAGATGTTGCTTTTGAACATGTCATAAATTACTGTTAAGCACCTTTAAAACTGCTTTCACAATTGGCTGTCTGTATTTATTCTTCCTAATCAATCAATTATCTCTCATAATTTTTTCCAGGTTTGAAAAATGCACTTCTTTGAAGTACCAAATATATATACTACTGTCCTCTGTTTCCCCATAATGAATATAATTAGATCCTCCAATTTGTTCATCTTTTCTTCAACACAATGAGGCTCAAAATTGAATTACCTTATCCTAGTTTTAATACTTTTTGTGTTAGATAATGATCATCTATCATTTTTAGAAACTTCAATGATGTTTTACTACATACTGCATACAATGTCCAGCATGGGTCTTTAAAACTGGAGTCACCAAGAACAGCACAACTTTTTTCTCCAAACAGCTCTAACACAGATAATCAGCTCTCTAGCATGGACTGCCACCCTCATTTCTTTTGCCTACTCTTTTTTGGTAAATATGCTTTATCTAATTATTTTTAAATTCCAGGTGTATAGGTTATCGCACCACATATTTGCAATATCCTATTTTTTCTCAGCAGTAAGAATTTCTATTTTCCTAGCAGGTTAGCCAAACTCCTGGCACTGCTGTACAGATGTTGGGAAAAGAATTGAACTACTTTCTCACTCACTTTGCAGTTTGTTCACAGATCAGTTAAGTTTGAATTCAAAAATACTGCAAGCTGTTCTGTGGAAAACTTCAGATATCGTCTATGGCCTGTATGACCTTAGCAGCAGATCCATCTCCTCTTATATCAGCAAAAAATTTTCCTTTAACTTCAGGGATGGTTGAATTAGACCCCAGCAATCTTGTTTTTCCTGATTTTTCTTACTTTTTTTTTTTTTCTCTACCAATGCCAGCCTGTTTCATCTGCTGGGAGGACAGTGACTAAGGTTTTTATGCTGTGATTAATGTCTTCAATCACTTTATATACTGACAGAAACTTTAGAAATGTTTACCTGTCAATCCTTCAGGCTCCAGAAGCAGATGATAAGGCAGATAGTCCGCTCAGGAGATACTGTGATAAAATAAGCAGGTGGAGAAGCTGCATAGTCTGCACTGCAAAATGTATGTGTCCATTGCTTAGAGAACCCACTGATTTTGTTCTCCTTTTAGTGATCAGACTAGTTTTAAGGAATTCCTAAAGATTAGGAAAGTGAACAGAGGAAAGAAAATGTCTCAAAAAAAAAAAATATTTACTGCTATTAAGTGTGACAGCTGATCTCATTTTCTTTGTTATTAGTCTGAATATTAGTTCTAAAACTGAAATAATGTGCTTGATGCTTAATTCTGCATGGTTTGATGGAATATGTTAGTTTACATAAATCCAGAGCTATCTGCAAGAATGCTCTGAATCACACCAAGAAAATCTCCCCAGAAAATTACCTTTTAAGAAAACATTATTTTGCTTGGTCCCAAAGGAGAAAGCAGGCTTTCATCAAAGAATGAGGGCTTTTATTATGTGTTATGTAGCTGAGAGGAAAAAGATGAAAAAAATAAGGCAGTTAAACAAACATTATTCTGAAAGTTATCAGTGGTGAGCAACATGGGCTTCCTGGCTGATTACCCATTTCTTTCATTTTAGCTCATCATGGATTGTCAGGTTTTCATCCAAAGGCAGGCAAGCACTGTGAACATCCAGTACAGTAACATGAGAGTGAGTTCCCATGAAAATATGGTCAAAAAAACTTGAGGGGAGGCAGAGGGTGGACTTTGGGAGACTAGATGCAAAGTAAAGAAGTGGGGAGCCAAAGAACATATGAGTGTGCACTTAAATAACAAAAGGAAGAGTTAAAGTGAACAAAAAGTTCAAACTCAGGCTGGGGGAAAGAATTTGGCTTGTTAGGCTTTCTTAAATACTACCTATATGGGGCAAGCCACAGTTCTTGTCACTTTTAAGGAGTAATGCTGAAGAGGAAATGGAAGAAAACAACTCCCTACTACAAAGATCATTGTATTGAACTAAACCTTATGCACCTCTGAGTTGAAAATGAAGCCAGGTTACATCTCCTAGAAGCTGAGTCATATTTTCTGAAAACTGGCACAGGATTTGTCCATACCTTATGCAGAATAAAAGGTGGCTGAGTCCTCCTCTGACTCACACTGTTCTGTTCTTTCCTCAGCACAGACATAGACACCAATGTTAGGTGGACTCTTGCTCAAGCTATAATGATTCCCAGAGTTTTCAGTCTGTGAAGGGGAAATTTGTCTAAGAGCACTACCTGGAAAGAATAAAATTAGTCGGGATGAAAGACACAAGTAGTGGTATACTATTATGTTTGGTCTTCAGAAATCAGTAAGCTGATACAGACTATTGTACTATATTCTTCTGGAATACATGAGAAAAACTGTTGTCTGACAATTAGGCTATCTATAGACAACAAATTTCTATTGCTTTTTCTCTCTTAACCTCAGTTAAACTTCAGTGGCACTCTGGAGGCTTCTACCTTTAGGATAAAAGAAGCAGCAACAGATTTTACTGCCTGATAATTCATCATGCACAGATACAGATAAAATTGAGGCTGCAAATGAGTTCCTGCAAACGAGGTGTTTCCTATAATGACATAAAAGATCAGATAATTCTTCAAGTTCAACAAGATAGAATAATTCCCCTATTTTCAAGTAGATTAGACAAACATTCCCAAATGAGCATAATTAATAATAAACAGAAAAAATAAAGACCACAAAAGAAATGTGACTGAGTTTTATAGCACGGTCCGAACACTCATCACAAAAGCAAAGTTAGGGAAGCTTTATTTAAAAAAAAAATCTTTGAATATGATTATGCATTGAGAAACCAGGTATAAAGAATATAAAATGCATGTAGAAAATGTCTTTTTAAGGTTTCTAGATGTAAAATACCAGAAGTATTAATACTTAAGGAGGTTATTTTTCATTCTGTTTGTACAGAATGTGACACAGTGGTTCTTGACCTCTACTGGCCCGTGAAAAAAAAAGTACTGGAGTTATAAAATAAGTAATACTATTTTTTGTTGTTTTTTTTTTTTTCCTGTTTAATTTTGTTCTTTTTTTTTTTTAATATATTTTTTCTTGGTCTGCAGTTCCTCTGGAAATACTTGAAGACAGGATGCCGTCTGGAAACAACAGCTGAGGGAACAAAGTGGGGACCTTGATTATTCTTGAACTTTCACAAAGACCTCAGGTTTATTCTTAGCTTTTGGATAAAAATTGTCTGTATAGGTCAAGATAAAAACACTTCTTTCATTATCAAAACAAAGTTAGCTAGGTAAGTGCTGTAAAAGTTGTATTTTCTAAAAAAAGAGTTTAATTTCTTTTTCTTGAGTCATTCTGATAGTGCAAGGAAAACAGCTTTATTGCATCTCTGTTTTGTTCATACTGTGGTAATAAGAGCTGTAGTGATTTCATATTTGATAAATTTATTTCAAGACTGCATTTAGTTTCTGTTCCTTTCTCCTAATAATTTTCATTTCTCACATTCAAATTTTCAGATAAAATCAAAATTTATTCATGAGGTGAACTTGAGGGAGTTTAGGTGAAAACTCAGTGTAACTGAAGTGACTATGTTTTTTGCTCTTGAGGAAATGATCCCTTCTTAGCATCTATGAATCAGGTTAATTTTGCTCAACTTTTTCTGTCTAAACAGACATTCTATGAATGTCACACAGTAGCAGAAAAGATCCACATGACAAAACTACCTAATTTTTATCTACCCTTATAGGGAATGGTTTTTCTAACTTCTACCTAAATACAGTAAAATGTAAAGCTAATCTGGTAACTCTAGAAAGGATGGATAGAAATAAAGATCACTAGATGACTCCTCATTCCAACAGTGTTCGTTTTAGGATCTGTGAATTTCCACCAGAGATGCCTGTCTCTCTATGTGTCATCTGCAGAGTCAGGGGAATTCCTTTACAAAGGCCATGAGACTGTGAGTGGTCTGGAATAGCTAAGGAAAAAAAAGAAGCTGGATAACTTGGGAACATGACTGCACCAGAGGAGGCAGGAACAAGGACAGAAAAGTGGAGTTAGGTAAACTGGAGAACATTAGAACATAAGGCTGTGATCTATTGATTTAAGGAATCAATAATGATATAACATATCAATAAAGAACTAACACTGAAAGGGTTAATAAAAATAATTGAAGAGGCTTTTTGCTGAAGTAGCAAAGATAGACTGCATGGTTGAAGTCACAATTATTAGCTACAGGGAGTATGTTATGGTTGCTATCAGTACCTGGCCTTGAAGCTTCTAAAA
>JAWWEE010000105.1:61968719-61979200 GCA_035221455.1 Xenops minutus | reverse complement strand
ATCCAGCACTTGCTCTTGTTGTGCTTCATGTGCTTCATTCCTCTAATTTGTTGAGGTCTCCCTGCAGGGGAGTTTTCTGTCACTGGCAAACTTGCTTAGTGACCCTTCCATTCCTGTGTCCAAGTCATTTATGAAGATTTTGAAGAGCACAGGGCCCAGGATGGAGAGCTTTGGAACACCACTAGTGACAGGTTGCCAGTCTGATACTGTTTGCAAAAGTCCTAGTACATGTGGCTGGCAAATAAAAAGTCTTTATTGTTCTTTGGTTCTGTTGTGAAATGATGTACCATTAGAATTTAACTACTGTTTTCCTTATTGCTGTTGCTTTGCTTATCTATCCAGTACTACTGTGCAAGTAATTACAAATATTTTTGGCCTTTTACTGCTACATACAAACAAATGGAACTTGAATCACTCTGCCAGATGATGTTGTACATTTTCCCATTTGAATTAACTCAGTTTTATATTCTCTGTTCTTGCCCAAATTAACTGAACACAGGTTCTCATTTGTCTGTGCAGTGTTGGAATATGAAACATGTTTCCCTGGAAACTTAAATGTCTGAAGCAATCATTAACACATACAGTATCATCATCAAAAGTGCACATTTTTTCAGTTTGAGTTAAGAACAAAATAAAAATATCTTCTTGTTTGTTTGAAAATACTTATATTTCAAGCACTGCAAGAAAGCATTTGTATTTGATTCCATAGACCAAAGATTCAATCGTTCCCACAATAAATCAGGATTGTGAAATAATTTCACTTTTAGACTAATTGCATTCACTGGAATAACTGCTCAGAATACTTCAGAATTCTGCTGGAATGTTTACCTCCAATTGCCATGCAAAACACTTCTGCCCTTTCCTCTAGGTATGGCAAAATAACACTCCTTTTAGCATAAACTGTCTTCACCAGTGAAGAATGTTTGGATTGTTTTAATCATTCTGTTCACAACTCTGGCTTTCTCTTCAAAGTTATTCATAAAAATTTATTCAAACTGTTATTTTTTTATTGGCAGATGCCCATTCAATATTCTTTCCTCTCCTGCCTTTCCCCTCCCCTTTTGTTGCTCTCTATCCTTGCTTCTAAACTAAATGCCTTGCTCCAAATCCTAGGTATTGGGAAATAGGAAAATTACATAGAATCTAGGTGTATGTAGATTCACATTTGAAGTTGCATATCCTCACAGTTTAACAATGTGTCATTTGGACACTTGGTTATATACTAACGGAACTGCAGCTCCCAGGCTTTGCAATCTTCAGTTTGCCTTAGGAGGAAAGCACAATATATCTGTAGCCAACTGATTTCTAAAATATTTGACCAAATGAGAGCCATGGTATGCAATGCTCAGCATGCTGCGAGTTTTGACTAAGATCATACTGAACTGATTGGATAATTCAGCTTCAATTTGTCCTTGTTTTAACTAGGCAACTGCATGTATGATTGTGTTTTTACACTGTGTTGTCAGTCTACTTTTTAACTGAAAGCTATAATATTAATAATTAACAGTACTTGTGTACACAACAATATTCAGGATTTTTTGGGCACTTCGATATATTTACAGAGGCATTGTTTAGAAAGAAAAACAATGGGTGAGAGAACATGACTTGCCAAAAGGTCATACAGCAAATATTGACAAAACTGACTTCCAGAATGAAATCTTGGCTTCGGATAAATCAAAGGCAAAACTCAGAGACTCATCCCAGACTCCTGTCCTGTCTCGATGTTGCTGAGGGAGACTGAAGATAAAATGTGTTACTAGAATGCAGTTGGAGTATTTTAGGACTTCACACTTTTATTCGCAGCTGAACACTTTCAGAGTATGATATGCTACTCTGCCCTGTTATTGCATTGGCTCTCATGGTGGTGCTCATGTTTGAAAAGACAGCAGGGTTAGAAATATGCCCTTTTTCTCCTCCTTTACAGAGCTGAAGGATGAACTGAATATGTAAACAAATATTCATCATCATAGTCAGACTTGTGTGAGAATGGAAAGATTATTTTTCTATAATTAACTCTGTAAGTAAAAGTTACTGGGACTAGATGTGTCTGTGGATACTGCTTTCTTCTTACCATGTCAGACAGAAAGTTAGTGGTAATGAGAGAATTATGTAAGGAAATGAATCATGAAAAGTGAGAAAAAGATTCTGAAACATTTAATGCTAAATTTAAGGATTTGGAAAGATACTCAAATTCCACACAGAATGCTGGGACCAAATGCTTTCAATCTATTCAGCCTAACTATTTTCTTTAACATTGACAAGTATTATTACACTTCTTGTGCTTCGTGCTTCAATTTATTTCTAGTCTAACTTACATGTCAGTAAATTTATGTCTGACATCAGTCTGGCTCTTATCACCTTATCTCTTTTTATTAGATGTTTATCTCACACTTCTATCAAACATCTCTGTCACTGAATTCAAATATATTTATTAAAGATAATGTCTGCACTTCCAAAACAGGTGCAATCACCACCTTTTCAATTTCACATTATTTAAACATTTTTTAAACTTTAGATAATATATGTATAATTTTTCCCTTTGGAACTCTGTTCTTTTTCAGAATCCTAATCTTATACAGAAAGGTTCAAATATGTGAGTAATAAATTCATAGAAACCTGTTAGAATACTGCAAAATGGTGGTATAGCTAAGTAAAATAGTACAGGCTAAGTGATGACCAGGTTTTTCAAATGATGAGTATAAGTGGGGAAGTAAAAGGTTACCTGAATGGCATTTGTTACATTCCATCCTGCTTCCCAGCTGGTGATCAGTTTGACCTGGGCATGTGGCAAGGGAGCTGGGAACATGTATTCTGGATCCTGGTGACAAACATCAAGCTCAAAGTTCAGGGGTCCATCTGGTTCCTCTCTGCTCTCGCTGTGAGCTCTGTTCAGTTCATCTCTCCTAGCAAAATTCACATGCTCTTCATCAATGTCTAGGCAGCTGTCCAACCTCACAATTCCCAAAAAGAGAGATGGTGTTTCCCTAAGGCAGTTGAAAAGAGATGAAAAAGTCTGCTTCAGGTGAGCCATCCTCAATACCAAACATAAAAGTAAAATCTTTCATTACATGTATTTTTTTTCCCAGCAGTTGTACGTTAGTCCTTTAGTTAGGTTAGCCTTGATAGTATAACTATGATAAACAGAGTTTGCTGTCCTTAATTCATTTATTTGTGCCGGTTTCAAATGGCAGCTAAAGAAATATCTCCAGGGTCTTCAGCATACTGCCCAGAGAAGTATGCAGTGAGATTTAGTAGTCTGTAAGCTCCAATTTACAATTCAAATAATTTTTCCTTTTACCTATGGTATCTATGTAGATCAGTCATTCATGAAGCCTATACAGGTGGCTGCAAGAATATTTTCCTGGAAATTATGCATGTTTCTAATACAAATAAATAGCTCTGCCAAAAGGAAAAAATGCTTCATTAAAAACTAGAGTTGATGGACTGACTGCTAAGCAAATGCATATAAACATGTTCACTTTTCCAGATGTGAGAATTTTCTGCTGTGTTTTATTGTCTACAGAGGTCAGTAGAACTTAAAAAATGTTCTTAAAAGAGCTTAAAGTAGCAAGGGAAAGAGAAGTATCTTATTTGTAACTTTATTTAATTCACAGTTACTAGCAACAGTTACATGAAAAACATAGAGCTATGATTATATGTTTACTGTATGGATATAAATGATATATTATGATTATTCACACTGTAAAATCCTAAAAATGGTATTTACAAAGGTATCCTCTTCCTTTCTGCCATGGCCCATGGAATTTGTGAGAGAAAGGAAAAGAGAGAGAGAGACCTGGGTTGCACAGCTATAGGATTGTTTAAGCCCATTTTCTTTTGTTATTTCTGATACCTTTCCTACATTCCTCTTCTCTCTTTGTTTCTGACGAGCACTGGGTTTTAACATCTATATTTCTACATTAACAACTGAATAACTTCTACAACACTGCAGAAAAAAGTGTTTCCTTAAAAAAGATCTCAGAGCATGTGAGAATAGTTACAGTCCATGATTGCCCTTGCGTGTCCTACCTGCTAGAAGAAATTTCAGGGATTCTTGAAACAAATTTAGAAGTTTATATTTCTGAACAAGAATTCTAAACCACTGACTTTTTGACCATATATATGTGTGTGTGTGTGTGTGTGTCTGTGTATATGTGTATGTTATGTATGTATAATCTATATCTGAACTACAGTCTCATTAGCAACTCTCAGGACTTGCCCATTTCCGAAATGACCTAGTATTCATGCAGACCTTGCCTGCTTTTTCTTATGTGTTCAGGATTAAATAAACTTGGAGGCAACCTTCACCATTCTGTCATTTACAACCAGATACTGAAATTTCTTTTGTTCTCTTCACAAAACCAATATTTTGAAGCTCTCCACAGTTTAATAATTTGTTCTAAAAAATAGAAACATTTCAGAGACGCTACTAGTATGAAATTATGTTCTGTGCCTACCTTGTTTAAGCCTCATCACTGGTGTTTGTATGTGCTATATCCACTGGTTTATTGAGGAATACTCTATAGAGTATTTCTTTTACACATTGTGAAATCTGCTGATGTTGACCTGAATTGAACAAGTGTCTCTTGCTTGTCAAAATATCCATTTACTGGTATTTCTGAAGACCAAAGTTAATGTTGCTAGCCATGTCACAAAATATCATGATTTTCTGGAGTGACCTAGAAGTCACTTGAAAATACAACAGCACTTTTTTACAGCAAATTTTGACTTCAGTTTAGTTCTCCTTTCATGGAAGCCATTCTAATGAGAAGCTTCAGGAATATATCTGAGGGGAATACTCTATGGTAGGTTTAGATACAGCTCAAATTAAGTAAATCCGGTAACAGTATCTATAAAGTGGCAAAAATAATGTTATAAATCACATGGTTAATTTTCCTAATATATACAGAATAGTCTGAGATACACAAACTGAACCATGGGAAATGGTAAACATTAGTATGTATTTTCATTCTGTTCTGAAGCATTACTTCTGTAGATCTTTACATTTCTGGACAGAACCATTTTCTTGTCATTGGCTTTCTCTAATGTGAAAGGTGCAATGTCATGGGACACACAATTAGCATTTTGAAAGACATTTTTAAGAATTAAATGCAGACAAGAACCATTTTAACATCCTGAGGAACTGAATTACATAAAATGTAAATGTTGTTTGTTTACAAATTTTGTGTAGCATACAAAATTGCACTGTTTATCTGGTGGTTGTAGAATCTTTATTTTCTGCTTAAAAGACCGTATTGAGACAGCAATCAGGGCTGCTTGGGGGGGGGTTGTTCTTTGTTTTTCTTTGTTTTACTATTATTCTTTATTTGTTTGTTTGTTTGCTTTTTCTTGCATATTAGTTAGGATTCCATGCAGCTCTCTTAATCAAGGGAAATGTAAGTAAGTTTTGGAACAGAGAGAAATGTCTGGGTGTAGAAACATTTCATTTGACTGTACAGGGTTAGGGAGGAATTGTCCTGTTTTCTTCAAGGCCCTTTGGCAGCCCTAGAAAAAATCCCATTTTCAGATCTCTTATCTGCCAGATGCATCACATGTGGAAGTCAGAAAAAGTAGGAAAAAATTTTCTTTCACAGTTACGCAGAAGAGTTTAAAAAAGAATGTAAAATCTATTTTAAAAAATAGCTTTTAGCTGGTCTAAATTCACTGCTGACTACCAAATGCAAAGGTAAGTAAGTCTGTAAGCTTCTAGAAATGTCTGAATGTCAGTAAAATATTTGTTAGGTATCCCAAAGTTGGTATACTTTTTAGGCTATTTGTTTCAATGAAATATCATTACTCAACTCTGACATACAAAATAGCACTGGACAATGCAGATTATCATTGTACAATATTTATTATTATTTGTGTATAATGTTGATTAGAGATCCTAGGAGCCACCTTTGGATTGTGTCTTAAAACCAAATAGTAGATGACAGCTTTTTTTTATGAGAGATATAACAAGTGAAGACAGACAGAGATGTGGGAATCTGGGAGTACATCCCTCTTTGTCTTCTGGGCGTGGATTTTTACTTCTATATATTCCATGTAGCTTTGATTTTTGGAGTCAGTAGTGCAAATTGTTCTCTTAGTTAGATCCCTGTACATCTACTGGCTCTTTCACAGACATAAATAATGAACAAAGGAGGATATATCAAATTTGGTTTAATTATGGCATTAAATACTGCTGTCTAGATGACTGCAGCAAATTTCATACTTATTGTGCTGTTTTCAGGCCATCAGAAATAAACAGTAAAGGCAACAATTGAGAACTGGATTCAGTCAAAAAGTAGTCCAGTTCTTCACTTTTTCCATGGACATTTTTTCTCCAGATGTTCTTTATCCACACAAGTTAATATTGTAAGTTTAATTAAATGTTATGTCTTCTCTTAGGAAAAACTTCCTGATTTATGGTAGGCCCATAAGTATGGTTATCATTGTCCTCAGCACTTATTCACCTATTTCTATTTCAGTACCTAAACTGAGATTCAAATTTTCTTGGAAAGCAGCAGACCGTCACTGTGATTCATACGCTTGAGAGACCTGAATTTCAGGAACGGAAGAGTACATGGAAAGGCTTGGAAAAGACATCTTTCTTGGTCAGTAGAATATTTTAGTAACTCTTTATAGTAAGAATTTATATAGCAACTGCCTATGCACAAGGAAATAAGGTCTTCAGAGCTGCCACTTGCATTGGCCAACTTTTTTTCAAAATTAGTTTGACTGTAGGACCCCTTAGTTACACCCCTGTTTCAGAACAGCAATGAAAAGTAGGTCAACAAAATAGTTTATCAGTCCTGCATTCTTTTATCTTACATAGCAGTGAATTTATATAATGGTGAATCCTATCTCTTCTTTATAATCTCACTTTTGCTGTAGCACGTGGGTTTGGTTCTAGTACTGGGGTAGTAGGATGCATGGCATACCCTTTCCTACAGGAGAAGATCTCTCTCCTCAAAAAAAGTATCTTAAATAGTCACTACTCTTAGTCATGAGACTAGCTGGGGTGAACACAGCACTTCTAGATAAGTAAGACATTTTCTCTAGAAGAAATGTCTGCTTAGAGGATGTGCATTGTTACTTCCCATAATGGAATCAGTTTACAACTAAAGGGCTTTTTTGGTCTTTCCATGTTAATGCACTAGGTCTATGAATAAACTTGGATCCAAGAGCATGAAAATCTCAGTTAGGTGGTGTGTTGCCACAGAACTCTGAAGCTGTATGATGGAGCAACCAGAAACAACTTGCACTGCTGAGTGTTGATGTTATGTAGGTTAGGCACATCATGGCTATCCCAGTGCAAGCTCAATAGGGCCTTTTTTTTGTAGAGAAATTCTTTATTTGTATTAGTCTAGCTTTTGGTGCTACCTGAATGACTTAAATGAAAATAGAAACGACAGTGCAACATGAAAAAAAATACCACAAACAAAACAGTGTTCAGTTTGATAATTACATCCAGAAAAAATATCAAAGACTAGCCATCCACCCTTTGCCTTGTGTAGGCTAATGGTGACTGAGATGAGGAATTTTTTTGTAGTGAAATAAGGATTTAACTTTTGGTACTATGGATCCCTAACATGAATATTTGCAGCACTTTTTCACACTTTTAACTGATGCTTCTTATGAATGCTCAGGTTTCTTAGCAAAATTCATTTTCTCCAGAAGTTTCTGCCAATTATAACAAATCTGGAAAGCAGATACAGAGAAGGCATAGCACATGAGAAAAGATAACATTAGTAGCTGCTTGTATGTGTTTGGAAAGGTTTCTTACACTTCACTTACATTTATTTATATGCTTTTGTAAGGTTTTTTTGTATTGTTGCTTGCTCTGTGTGTATTACTCTGAACACTATTGACACAGTTATTCAAAATTATGTTCCAGCATGCAAATATATATAAGTATATGACATAAATGTATGAGGCCCTTTAGAAGTACATGAAAGAAGAGGTCCCTCCCCCAAGAAAATAAACTCTAATCCAAACAGAAAAGTGTTATTGTGATGCCAGTTTAACACAAAAGAGTAGAGTGGTTCACACTGAACAGATGAGTATTAGAAAGTTTCTTGAAAGAGCTTGATCACGAGCCAGAATTTGTGGAGGACAGTTCTTGTTAGAGAAAGAGAAGACACTATTCAAAGCCTGAGGGACATGGAAGGAATTAAGCCAATAGTAGAGAAAGAAAGAAAACAGTAGGAATAAAGATTTTAAGAAACATACATCTGCATGGTGTAAGAGAAGATAAGAACAGGCATAGAGATAGAAATGAAACTGGAAAGATCAAGCATTCAAGGACAGGTTGTAATATTATGAAGAAGTTCATTACTTATTTACATAGAATATTTCCTAAGACACGAAACAAAATCTCCATATGTAACCAGAATTGTGAACACTTTTCTGAGTTTCTCAAAGTTCCTGTATGCTAATATTCTTTCTATTTCTTGCAGTAGAGAGAAAGAGAATCAGTTCTGGCAATTTCTACAGTTAAGGATATTCTGCTGGAAAAAGAAATGTAATTTGTGAGGATCAGAGAGAATGCCAAGGAAAAAGACAGCAAGATACTTCATCAGCAGTGGCTACTTAAACATATCCTAGAGATGACCCTCAAGGAGCATTTGTGCTCCAAATCAAGCTCACCAGAGATGCAGATACCAGAACGAGGCATTGGCCTTAAATCAGGCCATTTGTATATATGCCTCGTGATGTAGTCCTTAAATGTATAGAGGTTCATATTTTTCCATTGGCTAGTTGCCTGAAGAGAATCTAGGAATGGATTAGCATTAGGGAGCTAAGATGGCTGATGATCTCAAGAAGAGACAATGTAGTCTTGTAGCTAATGGAGAAATGTATTTTCTCTCTGCAACACTTCAGTTACAGCTTGGTGAGTTGCACCATGGTTTTTACATAAGTTAATATGGTTGAGATTCCTCTGAGCAGAAGAGAAATTTCCTGAGCTACCCATTTAGGCCCCTTTCATATACACAGTAGAATAAAGCAGATACTTCTAGAGAATTGTTTATCTCAGCCTAAAGCCATCACCTGAAGTAGGTCAGATGTCATAGGTCAGTTGCATAAAATTGGCCATTTTCCCTCTCTTTGTAAGGGAAATCCAGAATCCCAAGCTATGCATTTCCTGAATGCTTATTTTAATTTGTGTCTAACTGCTGCTGCAACGTAGCCCATCTAACCAGGTACTGATTAAATTTGTTATTCAAATTCATCAACATTTTTTGCATTTTTTTCCTGATAATCTGTGTTTTTGTTAAGACATGTAAATATATGTCAACTAAAATAATCAAACCTATTGCTAGATGTTATAGTAGAAAAAGATTCACTCAAATTTTAAAGCAATAAGGCCAATATTTTAAGCAAAAGATTTTGGAAGTTACTCACTCTCATTGATTTAGAAAGTCAGATGTTTAAATTTCTTAAATTATCATCTTGTTACCTTATGGATGGTAGAAATTTTAATATTCTGTGTGAGAATGTGGATTAAAAAGTGATTCTGAGTAACTGTCTGCTATGTGGATACTATCCCTTGAGCACAGGATAAAATGGAGGTGAAAATATGTGGTTATGTGATAAATTATTATTTTAATGATGCATAAAGGAGCTAAATTAAGATTACAATATCAATTCATAAATAGCATTTACAACCCTTCAGCACTGGTTTTGCAGGCTTGTTTTTTAAACAGATACACTGTTCTTTGGAGGTACACCTGTTTCATAAAACTGGAAAAGGATCTCAGGTGGTAGGGAATATGCCAAGTGTCTGTCATACAGCACATGTAGAAACTTTACATATACGCTGATTCGATAGCATAATTCTTTAAGTCAGCTGATAAAATAACACAAATTGAATCTTAAATTTCAATCACAACAGTAGAAGATTTGTTAATTCAGTTTTATGCTTGTTCTGCTGAATTTAAATAACAATTTTACAAAAATAAATATGTATTTATGGTCTAATTTTAGATGGTAATGTAAAACAACTATCACTCACAACATATTATTCTGTAATCCAGCAACCCATATATAAATATCACACACTACGACTAATAAGTAATGTAATATCTGAAAAGATTCAATCATGTAGGTAAGTGAACAGTGGATGTAAACTAGCAACCTCCTCCACTTTCTTGTGAAATGAACTGTGAAGATGTAAAGATCAAAAGTTTAAAAACTGGAAATGTAACATCCAGATGAAGCAATCTCCCACTTAAGGGTGAATGGGATAACATCAGACTGGCGACCTCTCACTAGTGGGGTTTCTCAGGGCTCCATCTTGGGCCCTGTGCTCTTCAACATCTTCATAAATGACTTGGACACTAGAATGGAAGGGACACTAAGCAAGTTTGCAGATGACACTAAACTGGGAGGAGTGTTGACTCCCTTGAATGCAGGGAGGCCCTGCAGAGAGACCTGGACAAATTAGAGGACTGGGCAATCACTGACCATACGGAGTTCAACAAAGGAAAGTGCCAGAA
>JAWWEE010000105.1:61953340-61968619 GCA_035221455.1 Xenops minutus | reverse complement strand
GTGGTGCCCAGTGATAGGATCCAAGGGACTGGCCTGAAGTTGTGTCAAGGGAGGTTTAGGTTGGATATTAGAGAAAGGTTCTTTACCCAGGGAGTGGTTCAGCACTGGAACAGGCTGCCCAGGGAAATGGTCACAGCACCAAGTCTGCCCGAGTTCTAGAAGCATTTGGACAGTGCTCTTGGGCACATGGTGTGACTCTTGGGGATGGTTTTTTTGCAGTGTCAGGAGCTGGACTCAATGATTGTTGTGGTTTCTTTCTAAATTGAAATATTTTGTAATTCTGTGATATGAAAGCAATAAAGCATATCTACAAGTAAGAGATGAAGTTGATGGCTACAATTCAAGCTCAGATAGTTTTGGAAAAAAAAAAAAGATCATCATAATAATGAAGACCAGAAGACATAAGCAATTTTTATGTAGCACATTGAATGATTTCCAATTCTTTAGAAAAAAATGAGGTGTACAACATGAAAACCATGCTAGGTATTTTTGTACGTATGTACCACAGTACAATAGATTTTTTTACTTTGTTTTCAGGAAAGAAGATATGTTTCCACCCTAGCTCCAATTTTCTGTGTTTATTTGTAGTCTCTCAGGTCCAACTATATTGCTTTATCAGCAAGTTCTGCTCCCTCATTGCTCATCTATAGTCTCTGTATTCAATTATTCATATTTTACAAGCAGAGTTTCTTCACTTATTGTATGTCTTTATAGGCAGTCTTCAAGGAATCCTGTATAAGAAGATACAAGTGTAACTTGTAGGTATGGCATTGTTGTCATCGGTCTGTGCATTTCATTTTGTGTTATCCATAGAAACTTACTTTCAGGAGTAGTTGCAATTACAGAGATGGTAATTTAGTGTTGTGATGCTTACAGTCATTTAGAAAGAAAATATTTTACTCTCATTCTTAATGAGATACATTTTGGACTTTGAATGATGTTTTGGGACTTTTCTCAGAGTTTCTTACATTTAATTTTTGATACAAAGTTCAAATATGTAAATATATAGTGAAATAGTATAGTCTTGCAACACAGATATCCATCTTTTTAAGTATACATGAAAAAAGACAGAACTACAAAATGTGTTGTTGTCCTTTGCTTTCACAGGCAAATAGATGCTCTGGGGTGCTAACCTTACTTGTATTTTCCAACAGAGATTAAATATCATCACTTCTCCAGATTAGAATAAACAGTATACAGTAATTAAATCAAAATAATAGAAACTTTTTGCAGGTGGTTAAATCACAATAAGCAGAGAAAACAAAAGAAGCAAAAAACAGTTGAATAGACCTCTGCTGTTCCTGACTATAAAACTGCTGTGCTCTGCTCCCTACTCTAGAAATGCATTGAGCTCCATAGGTCATTTATCTATTCTGTTTCCCTTTTAGCAATGATCTTTCTCCAAGAACTCAATTAAAAACAAATGTATTTTATTCCTTTTTGTCTCATCTTTTCATCTTTTAATGATTTTTTTTTTAAACACTCTTCCTTTGGGAATCGACAGCGCCCAATGCCAAGAAGTGCTTTGAGTCTCTGTGCTTGAAGAGTTAGCATACGATATCTTCATAATATTTTCACATTTTGTGCAGCTACTGGCCAGAGACCATGGCAAAGGAAATATTTTACTCATAATAGAGACTGATTAAACTAAAATTAACTATCTAAAACTAAGTATTACAATAACTTTAAAGTTGCCAGGGAAGGGAACCTCAATCCATCCCATTTTTACCAGTTTGATGCCAGTGTCAGTAAGAGGTGTCCAGAGCCTGGAAAGGGATCAGGTCAGCAGGAGAACACTTGAAGAGCATCACTAAGAAATTTCAGCTACTCTGGATATTAAGTCAGCTCCATGAGGCACTCAAACTAAACACCTCTATGCTAAGGCATAAACAAGAAGTGTTAGAGACCTGAGCACGTCTACAGAGCAATGATCTGATTGGCATCATGGAGACAGGGTGGGATGGTTCCTATGACTGGAGCGTTGGGATGGAAAGATGTAGGTTCTTCAGGAAGGACAGGCTGGGCAGAAGAGGAGGTGATGTTACCCTTTATGTCAATGACAAACTGGAGTGCATGGAGTTCCTCTTGCAAATGTGTAAGGAGACCACTGAGAGCTTTTATAAGTCAGGATTAAAGGGAGGGCACATATAAGTGACCTTATAGTGGGGGGTCTGCTACAGACTGTGTGACCAGGAAGACCAAGCTGATGCGGTCCTCTACAGACAGATAGGAGCAGCCTCACATTTACAATCCTTAGTCCTCATGGGGGACTTCAACTACCCCAGTATCTTCTGGAGGGACAACACAGGGCAGGGCACAGGCAACCCAACAGGTTCCTGGAATATGCTGATCACAGCTTCCTTCTCCAAGTTATAGAGGAACCAGCAAGGAGAGTTGCTATGCTGGATGTCATTCTCACCAACAAGGAAATATGAAGCTCTAGGGCAGCCTTGGCTGCAGAGACCATGAAGTGGTCAAGTTAAAGATCCTTAGGGCAGTGAGGAGGGCATACAGCAAGCTCACTACCCTGGACTTCAGGAGAGCAGAGCTTGGCCTCTTCAGGGATCTGATTGGTAGCATATCATGGGATAAAATCATGCGGGGAGGAGGGGCCCAAGAAAGCTGGTTAATGTTCAAGGACCACCTTCTCCAAGCTCAGAAGAGATGCATCCCAACAAAGAGGAAGCCAAGAAAACATGCCAGAAGGCTTGCATGGATGAACAAGGAGCTCCTAGACAAAATCAAACACAAATAGGAAGGCTACAGAGGGTATTAGCAAGGACAGACACCCTGGGAGGAACACAGAGAGGTGGCCCAAACATCCAAGGATCCAGTTAGGAAAGCTAAAGTCCTGATAGAAGTAATCTATCCAGGGACATCCAGGGCAACAAGAAAAGCTTCTGTAAGTATATTGCTGACAAAAGGAAGACTAGAGGAAATGCAGGGCTTCTCTTGTGCAGTGGGATGATTTGAGCCTTTCTTTCTGCAGGATTATTTGTGAAGATCCTGTCAATATTTTTTACATTCTCTGACACCCCAGTCTGCTCAGACTCTCCTGTTGGCAACACAGGTTCTCATCCAGAACACATCACTTTTAGGCAAGGACTTAATCTTCTCCTGCTCCAGCCCAGGGAAAGGCACCAGATGCTTTCTTTTAACCCCAAAGCTGGGTTGTCACATCTGCCTTTCAGAGCTCTGAGCTAAGGCCTTTGCTGTAGCACTAGTCGCTCCCGTTGATGCTAAGGATTGTGTCTTGTGCCACATGCCCAAGTTTATCTGGCAGATCCATGCTGTTTTAAGCAGTCTTCCGGCTCCCTTCCATAATTCTTCTGCACAAACAAATGTCTATTAGCTACTACTTGCTGCACTGTAGGTGTGGTAGTTACATAGATCTTTTGCTAGTAGTATCTCAGTGGGTGTTTGACACTTCATAATCAGGAGTCAGCTGCAGACAACAGGTCTAAGTGCCTTTTGAGCAGGAAAGACTAGCAGATACTTTTACAAACTGAGTTTGCTAGAAGCAAAAGCCTCTAGTAATCACACATTTCCAGCAACAGTAGGCACCTCAAAATTTGTAGTCAAATTCCAGGAAGTCGTCCAACCATCCCAGGCAATAAAAGAAGCCCAGAAATAGATGTGTAAAGTATTGTGGCCATTACCTGCCTCTGCTGCACCCTGGACAAAAAAAAAGATGAAGCTTAAATAAATTAATATTACTTACATAGCCCTATAATGTCTATTTTTTTTTAGTAAGAATGAATCTTCTGCTTTATCATTTACAGGTGCAAATGGTATAAAACATCCAGATAGGTAAATAACTTTACCTGTCAGGAAATTTATTTAAGCTAATTACCACAAAGGAGTTTTGCATCTTCTACATGAGCAGAATGCCTAAACGTTCTGCTTTTCTTAACGCTGTTATGAAAGTTGTGCAGAAGGCAATGTTGAAAAACTTCTCTCCCACATCAAACAACTAAGATGGTTTCTCTTAAACAGACCATTATTAATTGTTTTCGGAACTATTTCAGAAGATTGATTCATGCATAAAAATGCATTTAGTCAAGGATTTCAGGTTTCAGCAACTCTGCTTAGAAAAGCTTTATAATTTTCTTCTTGAAGAAAGATCTATAATTACATTGGAGCAATAGAGTGGGATTTATGCATATATTCTAATTATGTTCTAGTAAAACTGAAAAGCTCTTCGTTAAAACCATGTGGAGAAAAATCAGACACATGCCAGCACTTCATTACTGAGAACTTAAGAGGAATTGTGTGGTGGCTTATTATCAGTATTGCATAAATAGAAGGGCACTCTACAATATTGCATATGTCGACACAGTCTTTCAGATTAAAAAATAGGCTGATTTTGAGAAAACAGGAAAGGATGCAAATTAACTCAGTTAATTAAACTAACCCAATTAATTCTACATAGAGATATTAGCACCTTGCTACCTGGTTAGTAGAGCAAGCATAATAATAATAAACATGTTATTTCTAAGTTAAATCTCTACATATACATCCATGCACAGACATATATTGAGAATATAAGATGATAGATCAAGGTTCAGCTGCAATCTAATTAGATTAATGTAATCATCAAATTCAGTGTATGATTCAATCATATAATTTTTCATAAGAATTACATGCTTATAGCATGATCGGAATCTATGTCATGCTTTCTGTTTAAACATAAGCTTTATGATGAAGGGTTTTCTCATGTTGTAAACAAGAACAGCTGGTGCACAGGCTGTGTTACAACACACTGTAATAGCAATACAATAGATTTATTGTTGTTTCTACGATTGTGGACAAAGAGGTCATTCATATTTTAAACACAGAATTATTGAGCACTTCTTGCCAAATTGCAGACCCTTGTGAACAATTCCCTTTGAGTCCAAGCACATGACTTTTCACTTCTTAGGGTCAGTCCAAACGATGATAAAATAATTAAGACTTGTGAGGGGGTTGAGTATGCACAACATCCAGCTGCTGACTCCAAATTCATAGAAGGGAGCTCACTAAACTCTGAATCTGAACAGGGTAGAGAGGGGATAGCAGTAGAAATTAGAAATGAGAATGGAAAGAACAGTGTGTCCCTACAGCAAGTCTCTGCTGAAACTCACATTTCACCAACTCCTGCAGCTCATCCTTTGTTATCAAGATCCTTTGTATTATACATCTAGCCATAAAAGAAAGGATATTGCTGTATATTCTAAGTGAACCAGCTCATTAAATGTAAAGAGAGTTGACATAGTGGTTTGATTATGGGGAATATTTCTTGTGACTGTGTGTGTAAAATACCTAGCTCATTATTTTTTAAATAAAAAAGCAACCTAAATTATGCATAGCACATATATCACTGCATGATTAAACAACATAAATAATTTTCCAATATTTACAATATCTCATTTCTACCTCTATCAGTAAGTATTTTCAATGAGAAATATTACTGAATTTTTTAAAGGTATCTTCAAAGTAGGACAGATATGAATGAGAGACTTCCACTATCACCAGTTCTAGTATTCTCTTATCATGGACAAATTTCTCATATAATCTGTTTCTTAAACTGATCAAATTTGATTTTAAACTTTTAAAGTTTCTTGTCTAAATTATTCTTATAGAAGAACTACAGGATTATGGAATGGTTGAGGTTGGAGTGGACCTATGGAGTTCATCTGATCCAACCTCTCTCAAGCAGAATCACCTAGGCCTGCTTGGCCAGGATCATGTCCAGATGGCTTCTGAATATCTCCAAAGATGGAAACTCACCTCTCTCTGGGCAACCTGTGCTGGTGCTTGGTCACTCGCGCAGTACAAAAGTATTTCCTGATGTTCCCACAGAACCATCTGTGTTTTAGTTTGTGCTCGTTACCTCTGGTCCTGTCATTGGGCACCACTGGAAAGGGCCAGGATCCATCCTCTTTGAACCCTCTTTTCCGATATTTTACATACATTAATAAGATCCCACCTCATCTTTCTCTTCTCTAGGTTAAGCAGTCCCAGCTATGCAGGTTTGGTCTCATCAGTACTGAGTACAAGGGAAGGATCACCTCCTTTGACCTGCTGCCAATACTTTGTCTAATGCAGTCCAAGATATCATTAGTTTGATTTTTTCTTTTTTCTTTTCCCAAGGGCACATTTCTATCTTATATTTGATATAGTGCTCACCAGGAGCCCAATCTGCTTTGTTGAATTCCAGCTGGATGGCTCCCAGGTGCAGCACTGCATTTCCCCTTGCTGAACTTCATGAAGTTCCTGTCAGCCCTTTTCTCCAACCTGTTTAGGTCCTCCTGAATAGCAGCACAACCTTCTGGTGTATCAGCCACTCCTCATAGTTTGGTGTCATCAGTAAACTTGCTGAGGGTACACTCTGCCCCATCACCCAGATATCATTAATGAGGATGTTAAAAACTACTGGGCCCAGTATCGATCTCCAGGGTGCCATGTTAGTTTCTGGCCACCAACTAGACTTCATTCTAGTGATCACAACCCATTGGGCCTAGCCATTCAGTCAGTTTTAAATCCATCTCCCTGTCTCTTCATCCAACCCTTCCACCAACGGTCTGTCTATTAGGATATTATGGGAGACAGTTTCAAGCCTTACTGAAATCCAGGTAGACAATATCCAGTGCTGTCCCCTTATCTACCTGGCCAGAAATTTCACTGTAGAAATCTATCAAGTTGGTGAAACATGATTTCCACTTGGTGAAGCCATGCTGACCACTCCTGATGATTTTCTTGTTTATGTGCCTGGAAATAGTTTCAGGATTAGCTACTCCACTATCTTTGTAGGGACCAAGGTGAGGCTGACTGGTCTGTAGTTTCCTGGATCCTCCTTGCCCTTCTTCAATATTGGAGTGGCATTTGCTTTCCTGCAGTCATCAGGTACTTCTTGCAGTTGCCATGATCAATCAAAAGTTATTTAGAGTGGCCTTGCAATGACATCAGCCAATTCCCTCGGCACTCATAGATCCATCCCATCAGAGCCCATCAGCTTATGCACATCCAGTTTTCTTAAGTATCTCTTGGCCTGATCCATCTCTGACAATGACCAACTGTCCTTGCTCCAGCCTTTTCCCTTAATTGCTAGGACCTGGGACTCCTGAAAGTTGGTCTTGCTTACAAAGACTGAAGCAAAGAGGACCAATGAGCATCTGGCACTGTGATATCCTTAAATATTCCCATTACTTTCCCCAACCAGACACAACCGCAACCAAGAGAAAAAGTATTCAAAAGCAATACTCTGTTTCACAGTGTTCCACCTAAACTGGAGGAATGGGAAAAAAATGCCTATTGATATGGTCAGGATATCTGATGGTTTTGTCTGGCAGATACTCTCAATTTCTGAGATTTGTAACAAGAAGAGACTTCCTGGAATTGCAGAAAATCTATTAAAAAAAGTTGCTAAAGTAAATTGCTCTTGCTTTAAAGTAATACAGACATAGCATAAGTATTCCTATTATGTGTATGGATTTTCATGATAAACTATTGTAAGGTATGAGTCATGAATGCTGAAAATACAATGCGAATAATCCAAGTTTCTTTTCCTAGGCGGAGACCAGGAAAATATTTACTTTTATTAAAAACAGTTGTGTTGGTATAGATCATACAATGTCTGCTTTAGAGTCAAATTTGTCCTTCGGAGGTGGATTTGTAAACCAAATATTTTTCCCCTCTCCAACAGTTTCTCTGTGTTCTGCTCTCACTATTCACCTCTCAGCAAGACCTGAACACATACAACACTCATTATGAAGAGGTCTGGATAAAGGTCTTTTTCTGAAGAAGTATGATGTGTCCAGAGATATTTCTAACTTCACACAAAATTGTATGTATTGCATCTTGACATGAAGGTAAAGTTCATTGTATCTTGACATAGAGGCAAAGTTCAGTTGCTCATTTCCTTAAATTTAGTCATTCAGTAGTAGCACTTTCACATATTTTAAATTCTATCACTGCAAGCAAAAGGGCTAGAAAATTTTCTTTCAAAGGAAGGATGAATATTCCCTTTCCAGTACTATATCTAAATAAAACTGGATCATGGTAAACAAATCCTAGAATGATTTAATTCATCCAACACATGGAAACAATATGAAAGTTAGTGAAAAATTAAATTCTTATATATAACTAGTTTGTGATTGTTCATTCTTGTCCCACTGAGATTTTCCTATTTCATAAAAAAAAGATGATTTTTTCTTTTCCTAAAACAAATTAGCATGAGCTGCCTCTGCAGGCTAATGTAGGGCTGTATTTCTGTCCCAGAGAAGAAACAACTCATGGCTGATTCTTTCTTAAAATACCAGGCCACAAGCATGGTCTGGCTAGTAGACACCTATCATTGATCTGCATAGAAAATTGAGCTCCCAGTTTAGACATAAGGGATATTTCTTACCTTTTTTCACAGTTCTCAGTAAAGCTGTCTTCTGCTTTGGAAACCTGTATTTCCTCCAACCATCTCTTTCTCTATCAAGTGGATGACTTTCTTGGCATGTTGTGTAAGAATGTCAGAACATCCCAGAAAGCACCCAGAAGAAAATGTAGAGGAGTAAGGTACTGAATTTCTTAGGCCTTTAGTCACCAGAGGTAATTCACTATAAAATGGCAGCCGGAAATCTTTCCACCATTGTTGCTCTGCTAATGCCCATTAAGGACAAAAGCCACCAGCCTGAAACTGGGTTTTCAAGCAGGTAAATATTCCCGTTACATCAGTGGGACCCTGAGAGACAGTGAGGCACCACTGCAGCATCTTGGGTTGCTGTCCCTTTTTCCGAATCACATGACTAGACCAGTATGCGAAGTGACTAGCTCTTCTCAGGAGACAAGCTGTAGTAGAGAAAGGAATTCTGTGTTTATGCAGAGTTGCTATAAAATAAAACATGGAGAGGGAAAGAGAACATAAGCCTGTTCTTGAAGCACTGATGCATCAAAGCCCATTTTTTTGTCTGTCCCTTCTTCTCGTAGTCCCTGCAACAGGACAGAAGTCTTCCACAGTTTTCTGCACATCTAGTAGCTTTTAATCTAGAAGTAGAGACCTCAGAGAAGATGATAAAAGAACAAAAGGTGGGGTAATATGTCCTCACTCTAGGCTCCAGGTTCAAGATGTCATCAGGAGAGCAAGGGAAGACTGGGAAATGTGTGTGAAGTATCCTACAGACAGATTTTTGTACTTGCTGCATGTGTGGGCAGCCACCCACTATGTTTTATGTTAGGCACTGAATAGAATGATGTTTTTCATTCAGCTCTCACAGGACCCCAGCTTCTCTAAAAGGACTGGGCATGCAAAACAGCATGATGCTGTATACAAATGTAAGAGGGACTTTGGACTTGGTGCTGTGAAACTTATTTTACAAGTGAGAGTAAAGCAGAAAGTTACCATTTGGAATACAAGAAGTGTTCTTTCCCTACTCTAGGCAGCCAAGTCAATCTGCTGCTTGTTATAGGGAGATCAAAAAAGAAATATAGTGCCTTCAGGAAATGAGAGATAAAGGACACAAGGAGGGATAGGAATCACAGAATCACTGAATATGCCGAGTTGGAAGGTAATCACAGTGATCATCAAGTCCAGCTCTTAGCCCTGCACAGGACAACCCCAAAAGTCACACTATGTGCTTGAGGGCATTGTCCAAATGCTTCCAGAACTCTGTGAGGCTTAGTGCTGTGACCACTTCCCTGGGGAGCCTGTTCCAGTGGCTAACCATCCTCTGGGTGAAGAACCTTTTTCTAACATCTGCCCTAAACCTCTCCTGAAAGAACTTCAGGCCATTTCTGTGGGTCTTATCACTGGTCAACACACAGAAAAATCAGTGTCTGTCCTTCATCTTCCTCTCATGAGGAAATTGTGGATTGCGATAAGGTCTTCCCTTGGTCTCCTCTTCTCCAGGCTGAACAGACAAAGGGAAAAGATGTAAAGAGGAGGCCCCTAGAATAAGGCAGGACAAGTGGAGTCAGTGTAACTTCAGATGAAATAATAGATAATATTTTTGTCACGGAACCAGATCCATAAGGCTATTAATATGGCATCAGGTGGTCAAAGGCCTGGAAATACTCATTCTTATTGGACCTATGTGAGTGAGAAAGATTCCTCATTTGCTTTTTGTAGGTTGTAAAAGGGCATGTCATCAAACCAATATCACAGGCAAACCTGGTAGACCTTAACACTTTACACATTCAGGAATATATATCAGGCAAATATATATCAGTGGAGATAAGAACTGTCATGCAATGAACATCAATACAGTAAGATAGTCCGTTTGGCATTTCAAAAATATTGGGCATCATAAACATAGTTGATGTGTCTAATGCTGTTGGGATATGACTAAGACACCCTAAAGTTTAGTGAGCAGCTGTGTCATCTTTCAGTTACTTATATAAGTCAGGGATTCTTTTCTGGGGATGTTGGAAGGAATGTGTATCTGCTTAAAGCCGAGAACAGCTGGGCATGTTTCCCCACCGGAACATGATAATGCTGTCTTAGGTTTCAAATGGACCAGAAATATCCATTCCTAGTGTCAAGTCCTAGAAGCGGGACTTTGATATACTGAAATTGATAGCTCACTGTCGATCATCCCAGAATTTGGAAGATGAAATTGTACCACCAGTAAACATTAATACTTTGGTTCCTCTCAACCAGTTCTGTGGAGTCACAGGAGGTATGATATTCAGAGATGCCCCAGAAATTTAAAGTATGGAAATGATTGAAGATGTGAATTCCAAAAAAATATTCATGTTAGAATAGCCATTGGAACAGATCCAGGAGAACACTGTAAATGTATGTATGGATCTTCATATTGCAGTTGTTCAACTGCCACATTCTAGTCACAAGGTACATCAGCACTCTGACAAGAATTGTTGGGAAACACCAACAGTGGGGTCTGTCACAATGGAAGGTGACATAGGAGCTCACTGTGACAGAAACTGAGGTGAAATGCATTCAAACAATGAAGGAACTCATGTTACTTGGAAACACAGCTGAGACTTGCAGACTAATACCCGGTAGCAGAGCTGAAGCAATTTTTGATCAGATCAGTACTGCAACACATTTCCTAAATAAATCACTATAGCTCAAATGATATATTTAAAATTATATAATTCCATGTTTAATATGCTAACTAGAATCAAGACAAAAAATTTAAAAGTTTGGAACTACTTGGGTGAAACAAGAATGATCACTTATTAAGCATATTAATTTTTCTTCATGAGCAATGAATCTTGAAAACCACAGTGGTTTGTCAAAATAATTAAAATCCGTTTGCTTTTCAGATATAAATGCCTACACATCTTGCCAAAGGCACCCATGTTTGCTATTCAGAAGCCAAAATGTTCATAAATGTACGCTCTAAACCACATTTTTTCTTTTTCATTTATGAGTTAAGGCAAAAAAAAACCAAACTCATTCTGATTATAATCTTCAATTTTATTCATGCTAATCCTGCCAAAAGAATTAGTTTTTCAGAATCAGGTTCATATGGAATACAGGGATAAAAAAGACCCATTTCCTCTATTGTTGACAGTGCTAATTTCACTCTGATTTGCTTTCATCTGTTTTGTCAGCAATTCAGGCTACTGGATCCCATGATTATAGATTGAAAAAGGCCTGATGTTTTCAAGTGACAGCAGTATCAGTCTTATTTTGTAATTCAGTTTATCTGTGGAATAGATAGATGTGGTAGACATCTACATATATTTTTCTTAGATTCCTTATTTCCTTTATTGATAATAGCAGTTAATCAAAAAGCATTCTTTTGCTACCTTTTGCAAAACCTCTGTGATTTCTTCTGTGACAATTCAGTACAGACTAAGAGCATTTATTCAGTGCTGTAACAGCCCTACATGTAAAGCCCCTCAAATAATCTCAGTGTCAAACCACAGAAAAGAAAGCCTTGAAACTAGTTAATTGTACTGACACACAGGTAGACCACACCCACCCCATAGGAAAAGGCACTATCTTTTCTCAGTCCTTTTCAAGGCTCTGAGCACAGCCTGCCACACACCTTCCTAGACAGTAGGCTGCCTGTGCCCAAGGCTACCTCTGACATGTGTAGGCATGTACCCTTGTGTAATGGACGGTAAGGGTAAAAGCCTAGAAATTGCTTATCAAATTCTAAAACTTGTAAAGGTTTTCTTAACGGTTTCCAAATGTTGGGCTTGTGAACGTTTTTACTTAAAGTGTTATGTTCCATTTTTACTTACTTAAGCAAGTAGAAGTTAAACCACAATGTTATGCATGTCGTGCTGAATATAGGTAATAATAAAGAACAAAGAGTGGTGCGGGTGGGGAATGATGTGATAAAACAAGACCATCATGAGCCATCATGAGCCATCATGGAAAGGAGAACACTCCCTAGCAACAAGACCGAACCCAGGACCAGAATGAAGTGGACCTTGATTGGAGAAGTCAAAGGAGAACAAAGGGTATAAAAAGTGACTAGAGACCCGTTAAGTTTGCGGTCCGTGGCGGAGCAGGAGACTCCCCGGCTGTCCAGCGTGCTGCCTTGCTCTTTTGCCTTTAATAAAATTTTGGTGTTTCAAAATTTTATATTTGTAGTCCCTTGACTATAACATACAGCGCTTTTAAACCAGGTTCCCATCTTGATCTCCACCGTTTGTACCACTCTGTCTTCCTCGTCCATACCGTTGCCTGGTGTGATGGGTATTGTTAATCTTCTTGACAGCAGTGGTATTCTTCAGGAGTAGGGACTGTCTTTTGCGCTCTTTTTCTAACCATTCTCTCTTTTCTTTCCGGCGAGCAATTTCTCACTGGACTTCTGGCAGGTGAATTCTGTCTAATTTTTTAATCAATGAAACATGTACCCCCCATTCTTGTTCAGTAAGTTCTTTTTGCAGGATGGCCCAGGTAAAATAGTTTCCAATTTTCTTTCTACAACATTTATCTAAAATTTCAGTTTGTTCAATTTTTTTATAACAATTTACTACCAAATTTAAATAATACCAAAAATAAGCTATTTCTATATAAAGCTTATTTTCAACTACATATCTCTTTACTGTCCACCAAGTGTCTTCAGGGAGACTAGTTCTAAGTATTTGTTTACGTAATTCTTTTAATTTAAATCGCTTTCAATTTTCTTGCTGGCAGTGTCTGGCGACCATTTTTCTTCAAAAATAAATCTAGTAAGCCAATATATATTTTTACATTTATCACATACTGTTTTAACTTAAAGATGACATTCATGCTTACACTCACACCAAGCTTGTACTGTTCCTAAAGTGATGTACTTTAGGACAGATTAATTTGTTTAGCTTTTCTTTTAATGTCTGTTTTGTATGTCGAAGGTCCCCTGAAACAAATATATCATAAGGTATTTGAAAAACCCAATCTGTGGTCTCAGTTACCCGCGGTTTAAGCGCCTTATGTACTAAAGGTTTAATTTGTTTAACAACTCTAGTTACAATTTTCTCATTTATACAAAATAAAATTATTTATAAAAATACAAATTATTCATAAAGATCAAGTATAAGTGTCTCTGGTAAACTTTAGTTTCAGTTCCTCCACTCCAGGAGTCAGTCCACCGATCTTCTGGCAGGGGTCCTTTAACTCGACAAACGTGGGTTCACCCTCTTTTAGCGGTCCAAATGGCAGTATCTGTGGTTAAAAGCACAATATATGGTCCCTCCCAACGAGGGGTAAGAGAGGATTCTCTTCATGATTTAATTAACACTTTATTTCTTGGCTGGATTTTGTGTATTGCCATTTCGAGAGGAGCTCGCTGAGTTACTAACCCTTTCTTCTTTAATAATTTATTCTTTCTTTTTACCAAAGCAATTATATATTTTGTTATCATCTTGTTCTCTATTTTAGGGTGATTGCTGGGGAGATCAGCCTAAGTCTCCTGGACAATACCAAACCTGTGGGTCAATTTGTTCTTCATTTTTACTTATTAAAACACAAATTTTTACTTTTACTTTATTTCCTGTTATCTTTCTACAAAATACATTTTTAAAAGGGCTTGCCCCATCTGTGTCTCGGGGTCTAGCCCTAAATACAATTGAAACACCTTCCGCAATCTCTCAAGCCACTCGGTAGGTGTTTCATCATTCTTTGATGTTAAAGTCCCTGTCTCGCTTGGGTCTCCTTTCCTGGTTACTTTTTCTCACTTGAAGTGAGGGATCTGGGGAACCCTCGTCTGATGTTTCTGGGGCAGTGGGTGCCATCAGAGGGATATATGGGGGAGGGGAAGTTGGTGGTTCCTCAATGACTCGCCTTTTCCTAACTTCCTTTTTATCTTCCCCTGTTACTGCAAATAACTGGACTCTGGTGTCTGCCTGTATCCATAAACTAGCATATTCACCCTCTTCCAAACTGAAAGGTTCCTTTCAGTTAACATAAATATTTAACACCTGACAGATCCAATCTTCAAAAGAGCCATATATTGGCCAATAGAGGTGGTCTGGTTGGATCTCCTTTCCTCCCCACACCTCCATACAATAATGTACTATCCTCTCTTTGGATTTCCCCTTTCTAGAAGGGTAATCATCTCAATACTTTATCATTAGTCCTAAAGGGCTATCTGGGGGAATACTGGGCAACTTCATGTTTCTAATTTGACTTGTTTCTTACTCTTTTTCTGTCTCGTCACCCAGGGTGCCATTGTCCTTCGCTTCACCCTTTTCATCGTCTACACCCTCGTGGGCAATAGGAACCGGACTACTGAGGGGTCTGCACTCGCTTCGTCCAAAGGACGTCTCACTCACTCGCACCCTGGGAATACTTCCCCGACCAGACGGCACATCTGCACACACTATACTTACCCAGTCCCTGGGTCTTCGGCTGGCTCTTTGTGCACAAAAATTACGGGGAACTGCAGTATTCTTTTGCTCATTAATCTTAACTTTTTAGGGTCGAATGTCCAGCCTCTGCGCCACAGGGGAAGAGCACCGGAGCCATCTAAAAGACAGGGCACGCCTTCCTGATGAAGGTTCTCTGCCTGTAGAGGGAATGGACATCCGAGTCACGGCACCAAATTGTAATAAACTGCTAGAGCAAATGTGCAGTTTTTAAAATTTATTAATGAGCAAAACAGCGCTGGGCAGCCAGGGGTCTCCTGCCCCACACCTGGTCTGCAACTAACAATGCCCCATCAGGGATCTTTATACAGTTCTTCTTCCGGGTTTCTCAACTGGCTGTGATCTCTCTGCGCCTATGTCCACCTGTTGCTAGGTGGTCGTCTTCTGCCTTCTGGGGGTCGCAGGGCTGAAGGCTCATCCTCTTCTTCAGATAACGGCTCTTCTGCCCATGCGTGTCTCGCAAGATTAGCTTTATTACAC
>JAWWEE010000105.1:61904531-61953240 GCA_035221455.1 Xenops minutus | reverse complement strand
ATCGAGGTGGACTTTGATTGGAGAAGTCAAAGGAGAACAAAGGGTATAAAAACAGACTAGAGACCCGTTAAGTTTGCGGTCCGTGGTGGAGCAGGAGACTCCCCGGCCGTCCAGCGTGCTGCCTTGCTCTTTTGCCTTTAATAAAATTTTGGTCTTTCAAAATTTTATATTTGTAGTCCCTTGACTATAACACTTGAATTGGAGCATGGTGATAGCCCAGCGAGAGCACAAGGAGCACAAGAGAGAAAGCAATTCAGTTGAATATCTTCCCAGTAAATCTCTGATTCTACTATTTTTTTTTTTTTTTAAGCAAGAGTGAGATCAAACTTTTTCAATAGGAATATTTGCCTGTTTGAAGGATAGTTTTCTTACTCTTTAAAATTTAATCCCAGTCCCCAAATCAGCAGATAAATTTTCGTTGAGAAAAAGGCTCAACTTGGTATTGACAATTATAAGCACTCAGCATTCACAAAAAAAAAATTAAAATTTATAAAGATCCAGTATACATGTTATTTTATGTACTTTTTTATTATTCTTTCAAATCAATTCTTTTTATTATTCTTTCAAATCAAGCACTTAAATCAACTTTTCCTCTGCAATCAATATACCCATAAATTAATATTTTTGTTTTAAAATGAAGTTGATAGTTGCAGGAAATCACTTGCCTCCAGGAAGTGAACCTTCAAAGAAAAAGAATAATATTTTGAGACTTTGAGTAATGTTTAGGCTGCCTGAAGAACTCTTGCTGAGAATTAAAGCTAGCATAGGCTGCACTGGATGAATGCAGTACTGGATATTGATAGTATTTGGCAAAAACATACAATGTATTTTGGAAGAAATTAATATAGTAGTAAACACATATATTTAAAAGCACTTCAAAAATTTCAGCTGTTAATCAGATTTGCCGACATTCTGGTCTTTTATTTCCCTTCCTCTTCTTGCCTCCTTCCTATCTCACCCTTCTTTGTTTATAAGGTCTACAAAGTAAAAGCTGTTTCTCATTAAAGCTTGAATTTTTATTAGACTGTCTTCAATCATCATGCTGAAAAATGCTGTCTATGTCAAATAATGTAGAGTGGGTTTGTATCTATATTGTTTATGATTCAAGTGCTTTGAGCCAAGCCTCCACATTCATTCCAGTGGGATGCAATGGCAGGAGAGCACTTTGATTTACAGACTGCCTCATCGTCCCCTGCACCTCAAAAATATGGACCTTCCACCCATCAAAGAGGGTTATGACCTACTCTTAATCCCTAAATTGCTAGTACAAGGCTTCTTGGGACATTGTTGGACAACCATGGTGGGTTGAGCCTACTCAGGTCCCTTTACTGCTGTGTGCAGCACTGGAATTCTTATGCATGCTCTCCTGTCAGCTTCTGGGAGCAGCATGAGGAGGGTTGCTCTGCAAAGAGAGGCAAACCTACAGCTGAGGACAACACCAAGGCAGGACAGGCAGCAACACTATTGACAAGAATCAAGTACCTGAATGAGGAAAGCAGATCAGGTCCGGTGACTGTACCCATGGTTGGACATACTCCAGTGATTACCAGTCTTGCCTGTAGTGCTCAGAAAGGTCAAGAACCAGGTCAGAAAGCCAAGTGTGCAGGTTGGAGGCAGAATCAGGGAGGTAGGCACAACCATACCTGTAGCATGACTCAGGCACAGAACCAGGATGACAGCCTGAGCTTATGTCCTAGTCTCAGGTGAATAGGGGGAAGGGTCCCCAAAGCAGTTTCTCATATACTGACTTCATAAACAATAGATTGATCTTAACAAATCACTAGTGAGACTTTGTTAAGTTTATAGTAGAACAAAATCAAAATATGGAGCTAGGAGATCACTGCCTGTATGAGTTTATCAGCTCCCTAAAGTCTGAAATGACAGGTAATTTTCAAACATCTTTAAGCTTTTTTTCCAGTTTCACTTAGGTAGACTTTATATTAATGGTATTCTAAAACTTTGATAGTATAGAGAGTGTTTATGAGAGATTTATATAATTCATTTAAATAGATTAATGGACGTGTCTTTCATTAAAAAGTAGTATTTAACAACCAGCAAGTTGGTATGTTTATATATATGTATATCAGCAGAAAATTAAAACCATATATAGCAACTTTTAGAAACATATTTATATATGCACATCTAATATTGTTATTTTAGTGTTATATTTAATGTTACTAAAGCATAATGCATGGGTTTAATATTCATTTCATATGTATTTTAAGATTTTATTGAGTTTAATATTCCTAACACAGCAAAGAGTTTATGTCAAATACCTCATTATCCATTTGTAAAAGCAAGTACCTTATAAATGCAGTAATTGGACAAGAAGATGTAAAATACAAGTTTGAAAACTAGTTACAAAGGGAATGGTTTGCAATACATTAACTGTAATACACCAAGGAAAAGTGGGATTTTTTCTACCTCTTTCAATTTGAGAGAATCTACTTATTTTCTTTTAAGATGATTCACAATTTATAAAGGAAAGAATCATATTTTTTGAGCAACAGCAAACATGCCATACAAATGTCACAAAAATCACAGGCAGAACTGCTGGCTGGATGAGATGTTCGGAGGTCCTTTAGTCCAGCCTTCCACCTGATGCAGCCCCTCTGCCAATGTCAGGTCAACCAGGGCTCTGCACCTTTCATCAGTCTTTGAATTTCTCCAACTCCCTCTGAACTGAACAACCAGCTGTTGTGTCAGACACTTTAGCTAGACTAGTGTCAGCTGCAAATCTGTTTTGATGAATGAATTGAGCATTATGTGCCACATTTATAGCTCCTTGGTTATTCTGCTGCTGGATGCTGTTTGGTTGTCAAGCCATCAATTATGACATTTGGAGCCTGGCAGTCCAGCTAAATCTCAGCCCATCTAATAGTCGAATTATTCAGTTTATATGTCTTCAGGTTCCCAGTGAGAAAAAACCCTGTAGGAGATGATGTCAAAAGTCTTACTAAAGGAAAGTATATTACATCCAACAACAAATAACAGCAAAGAGTGATAAAGACTACTTCAGTTGCCCAGTGCATACAGCCATATCTTATTGTGTTCCTCTGATATATGTCAACAAATTTATTTGTAAGCAAATAAAAGTTTTGGCTAAAAGTGAAACAAATGCATGAGCAAATGAATGCTCTACCAAACAACTCTACATGACAGAAAAATCAAATAATGCTATCTCAACATCTTTGGGCTAATGACCTGAAAAGACAACAACAACAACAAAAAATCTGATATAAAAATTCAGAGTTATATTGTCTGGATCAAATGCAAAACATATTTCTTCTCTCTCTCTCTCTCTCTTTTTTTTTTTCCCTTTTCTTATTTCTTTAATGAATAAGCTGACTTTGGAACAAGTTCTAAAAGTCTACAACCTTGGACCGAGAAGGAGAAACAGAACAAATAGCCTTCTGTTCTTCTGAACATCCAGTCACCAGCTTTGTATAAAACGAACCTAGGAATGTATCTTGTTTATTGTAGTGAAGTTGTCAAGCTAAAGCTTGCTAAGAGATATCTTAAAGATATTGTTTCTTGCCTATAAAGATAGAACAAGATCAATTGTTTCATTAATAAAGTTACTCTTTATATGACTGTTTCTTCCCATGTATTATTGGTTCTGTCCAGAAGTGGTATTATTTTGTATGTCTAGAACAGGTAGGATATACTTTTGTACTGTGTGCATAGTTCTGCAGAATAACAGATGGGCAGATATATCATAAATGAAAACATTTAGAGTTCATGCCATAGACTAACTTTATTTGACTAAAATAATTGTCCAGCCAACAGTAATACAGTGTACCTATCCATAAAGATTGTGTAACTGGATATTTATTTAAATGAAAGATGCTTGTTTAATCTGGCCATTTTAAATTCTATTTCAAAAATATTATGAACTCATAGAATAAGCAATTTACTGGTAGCACCAAGTTGGAATTTCTTTCTGAGGACGTACATGCACTTTAGAAACATCTTAATTTTACATTTTAAGATTGCTAAAAGGAATTTATTCTATCAGTATAGAAGCTGACCCTTTGGCAGATGTTTTTGTAGATGTACACAAGTGCATTTGCTTTATGAATAGTACGTGATGTGCTATTCTTTCAAAGAGGGCATTGCATTCAAAATTCTTCCTTTTGTATATTTCCAGTTTCTAGATTTTCACTTCTTTTTCCTCCACCAAGAGGAACTAAAACTCACATGAGTCAAAAAACCCCAAACATCTACTCTGCAACTACTTCTAATATCCCAGTTTTAAAGATGCAGATGACATCTGGAGGCTTTAATGGTTGGAAAATTATACTACAGCTTAAATGAAGCAGTTCACTTTTGGTCATGTGTACAAACATGCAATTTGACAAAAGTGTTCTTTTACAATATTCTCCAGGTTTTCCTAATGAACAAAGTGTACAAATTGACATTTTATCAAAATAGATAAGAATACACTAACTGTCACTTTATAGAGCAGTTGCATGAAAGAATTCTTTAATGAAGATCTCTTGCTTAGTCCTTTCTGTTTTGGAGTAAGCCAGCTGAGAAAAACTCAATAATAGTTTAAGGGATTAAATAGTTTCCTTCGTTCCTGCTTTCCTTCTTCCTGCCTTTCTTTTCCTTACTTTGCCTTCCTTTCCTTTTCTTATAATTTGTTTTGTAGTTAGTTACAAGCTTCTTTATTCTAAAACAAAATTGTCATCAGTTTCAATTACAATATGATACAGAGTTCTAAAAGCCTTGATCCAAAAACATGTCAAAGATTTTTCCTTAGCCTATCAAATCACAATACAGCCAGATGAGTAAGATGTAATTATGCGCATAACTGTAACCACACAGCTAATTTAATTGATTCTAGAACTTCGTAGTCATTTCAGGAATATCCAGGAGATGATAGACATTCCTCCTTTGCTAGATCTACTGCCCTTTTGCATCCTTGAAATCAGTGGGAGGAGGCTCCATCGTGTTGCCTTTTGGATGGACCTGTGTGGTTATCCCACTTACAGCCATGATACTTCCTATATAATGAATTCTGTTTTTTTAAAATGCAGCAATATTCATGACAAATTTTTCTTTCATAAATTAAGGCATGGGGAGTCTAAGAGAGAAAAAATAAACTTTGTTTAGGAATGTATCAGGAAGTGAAGAAAACATTTAGATTTTATCAGATAAAGTAATATGTGCTTCAAATCTACAGGAGATGAACAGGGAGTCCTCACATCTTAATTGACAATGACCTAATATCTCCAATGTACTTATAAGTACATCCCTTTACTACCCTTGTGGGGCAATGTTTTCTGTACAATTTCTTTTTCTCTAATTTAGCTCATCTTACTATTTCTGTAAAACAATTTCAAATATGAGCCAAAGAGCTCATAAAACAATTTTTTTAAAGATAAAATATTTCCATTATAAAAAAGGGAAATTTTATGTCTGTACATTTGAGGATATAAAATGGTAATAATCTAGAGAACTGATCCTTGCTTTCAGATTACTGTATCAACCTTATTTTGATAGTGTCTGAGTGTGACGTCACTGCAAAGAGGAATATCACCTAAGCAACCCTATAATGCTAAAAAGCTTATATCTGAAATGTGTAGAAGGAAGCAGATGGGGCAGTATCTGGAAATTTTATTTGTCAGATATCGCCCATCTGTTTCTCTCCCTATCTGCATGTTTTGCAGTAATATCCATTTTTAGGAAGGCAAGTCAATCTAATTCTACAGAATTGGTTTAATCTTCTGTTTTATTATTATTATTATTATTTAATTTTTATTTTTTACAATTCATTAATGGCTGGCAGGGAAATATAACACCCACACTGGTGATTCAGCCAAGCAATCTTAATTTCCACTCCATGAGAAGCAAAGTTATACTTCAGGGCAAAACCAATAGATGTTAACTTATTAATTGAATCTAACAATTTTGGCAGTTTCTCACATGCAACAGACCTCCTAAACAAATGAAGGATAGTAACTATTTTTAAATGCATTCTAAAACTGAACTTATTACATGTCATTTTCAGAGCAAGTTCTAGTTTCTTTTTAACAAGTAGCTATTACAATCAGTCTTTTTTGTCAGCTATCTGATTCTCTGAAAATAGAGTCACCAAAGGCTTTGCAACAGGTATATTATTTATGAGTACATAATGACTTTGGTTGTAAAAATTAATTATGGGCCAAGAAATTCTATTTGTTTTGTGCTCCATATACTTAGCTAAACATAAACCAACATAATGCCACAGCCATTGCTTTCCAAATTGTTTATTTCTCACAGGATCAAAATTAAAACCAAAGCCACTTAAAATAGCAGCATAGGCAGAAGGGAAGCTATTAGAAGTCAAGACCAGAAATGAGTGGTGCTTACAAACAGCACACAGTCTTCAGTGTTAGGCAAGGCCGTGATTCCTGCCTATTCCTTATGCAGAAGTATCAATATCAAGGTACTAATAGATGAGCATTTAGCACATCTGTAAGAGTTAATGAAAAATAATGATAGTAAGTGGGTTCGGTGCACTAATTAGTCTAATTATAGGGGTGGTGAGCAAGGCAAAATGGAGAGGTTGAAGAAAAATGAGCTCTATTCCAAAATGAGCTCCATCCTGATGTCATTTGTAGCTCATCAAACTGTAACAACTCCGCTCTTGACTCTAGTCTCCTCAGCATGCAGTGACTGCTATTGCTGTCATCCTTCTCTTCACAGCATTTCCTGTCAAATTATCATGGTTACTCTCTTTTTACCACCTAGGTCCAGGTCTATCCTATTCTCCTCTCTTCTTTTGATTACTTTTCCTTTCTTTCCCCTCTTAATTTTACAGGATTACTTTCTGACCTGCAGCTATCTGCATCAGCTTTTAAACTGACAATACTCGGTGACCGTGGCAACAGAGGGTCTCATAAGAATGGTTTTCTGTCAGTGTTAGATTCACTCTTTTCTTCATGTCTCCTTTGTCTACTTTGATCTTGAATTCTACTCCCTGCTTTAATATTGGTTCCTAGTCACAGATCTCATTTCTTTATCCCTTGTCTGTCTTTATCTTGTCTTCTGCCAGGCCCTTCTCTAACATCTTTTGGTGACCACAACCCTGGCATGAGGACATATCTGGTTCCTCCTGACTTGGGTCCAAATAATGTCTCACCTTGCCCCTAAAATGGGGTAATTCTTCGATTCTTGTGGTTCACATATTTCAACTCATCCTAAGAGCCATATCTGATTCTTCTCTATATCCTTTCAACCTCATTTTTCATGTTTATTTTCTTTATCCTTTGATTACAGTCCACTTAAGAACATAGGACAGGGCCATACAGGTCATCAAATCCATTCCTCCTGCCTTCTGCAGGCAAGTTTGTCATGGAATTACTTTCACACATCTGCCAAGTTCTACTTTTAAATAATTTTTTCCCCTTTCTCTCCAAAGAGAAGGCTTTTGATCATACCTTATGATTAGAAGCCATCTTCCATTTTTCCAGCCTACACTGATCAATATCTTGCTTATCCTCTTTTCGTGACAGTTCCATCCATTAACATCCCTGTTATGCTTAGAACTGTCTCCCTTCTTATTTTCCTAGGTTAAGCAAATCAAACTCTTCTAATCTATGTGTTTCAGATAACTTCCCCATTCCCCAGAGACCTCTGGTCTGTTTAAGTCTGAATAAATTCTTCTTGAACATATATGATCTTAATTCCCTATGATATCCTAGGTGGGATGCAACATATTAATTTTCATATGTTCACTGGAAATATTTTTCCTGATTCTCAGCTTTATGTATCCTAGGCTTTACTTGCTTTATTTCATAGCTGCATCATTCTGGTGACTCAAAATTGCCTTGTGACTCACCAACTTCCACTCAGGGGTGTGGGGTTATATTTTTTATTGATAATTCTCATAAGAAACTCTTAGTCCTTACTGGCATGACCCAGGATCTTGTAGTACTTAGGATCTTCCGATTTTCTATACTTGAGTTATTGACAATAAGAGATATATAAATTCACAATGTATAATGGTATACATAAATGTATAAATTCATAAAATATACATTGGTCCTCCCCAATCTTATTTTATAATCAAAATTCATTAAAATCTCCCTCACTTTTATGCACACATCTTGAAAATATTAAGTCATATTGGTTCCCAGATGAGTCATTATCTGATTTTACTCACATCTTCCTTTCAGCCCAGCAGTTCTGTCCTCAGTACACACTATCATTATTGACTCTTTAGCCACTGCTATAGCTGAGAAGCTTCTTATCTAGCTTATCATGACCCTGAGTACAGCTATAGGCTCTGCAGCCTAGTCTCACTCCTATGAGTTTGGCTGCCTGTGTTCAAGGCCATCTCTGACCTGGCACAGCCATGTAACCTTGTGTCAGGCAGTAGTTACACATTTCATGTGTGAGGAAGAGCTTGGAGAAACCTTGCTGGTTTCTCCCTTCGAGTAGTGGATGCTGCATTTAAGCTCAAGCCCTTATCCCTAATCTCAGTCTATTTCACATTGCAGCTACATCTGTGCCTTGTTTTGCTCCTCACCAATCCTGACCCCTATTTGCAGACTTGACCTCCTGGCTTGACCTCAGATCTGTCTCCTCCCTATGAACCTGTCTGTAGATCCATAACTTTGTTTGATCCTAGTTATGACACCCAGACCTGCTCCTCCTGCTTTTGGATACTGTGGACTCAAGCCTGAGTGTTAATGCCACTGCCCTGCCTGCCTCAGTGGTGTTACTTCATCTTCTAACTTGTTTCTTGGTTTGAGGCAGCCCCCTCTTGCTGCTTCTTGACACAGCTTGGCAATTCTTTTGTAGTATGAAATTATTTCCTGTGGATCAGAGGTGAAAAATAATTGAATAAGTCAGCAGGTCATCCTGGCATATCTTGCCTCCCAGTGTCCCCCAACTATTAAAGTTTATAGCTCTGGTGCACAGTTAGTCAGAGCAGGCTCTGACTGGTGATGGGTACCTGCCTATGCCAGCAGTGTCGCCAAGCTGAAACTAGGCTGAGTTCTCACAACACCTTCTCACATTAAAGACTACACAGACTCGACAGCAGGAAAAGCTGGTTCAAATAAAAGCTCAGGGAAATAACATGTTGAACATGCTGTATTTAATACTGGTGTAATATGGATATTTGGAGAACTAGTGACCTCTACAACCAATCTTCTGTTGATCTTAAATTTACAAGTCATGGAGATATTTTGCAGAAACTTCAGATTTTTTCACATAAAGCAGCAGAGGTTTCCACCTTTTGATCTCACTTTCAATTTCTACAATCTGCTTCTAGAGTATTACCTCAAACTCACCCGCAGCACTTGCAGCTTTTGGAGCCCTGGAAAGAATTTCTTCAGTTACGGGAGTATACAACTCATGCTGGTATGGCTTTTACTCCGCAGCTGTCACCATGCTTGACCAAATTGAACCAATAAATGTGTTTTTAGAATCAAACCAATGTCGATGCAGTCAGATCCCTACCTATGCAACTGGCACTGAATTCTCCAAGTTACTGATATATACTTGGAGTGAAGTGTTTTTACTTTATTGGTTGGACTTAAGAATTCACTAGCTTACTCTTGTTGCATATATTCCCATTTCCTTGCAGTCAGAATTTTTGTACGAAGGGAATTCTGGAGGGAGAAGCTGCTGGAAAAAAGAGCTGTCTGTTACTGCTTGTAGGGAAACACTTTATGGACTAAATAGTGATAGTGATGAAACTGTGGATAGAGTCATAAAGATCGTCTCCCTTGCTGTCCCTCCCATCTACCTGACTATATATACCTCCACAACAAAGCAAATAGTTGAAAAGATGAAAACCATTGAGATGAACCTTGAACTTGAGTTTTCCAGTAAGAAGTGCAGAAGACCACACATACATCATCTGTTGGCAAGAGGACTGGTGTATTTTCCATCGCCTTTCAAGTCACAAATGGTAGAGCTATACAAGAGTGTTATTGTTGCTGCCCTGTGCTGGGGGAGCAGTTTCCCAAAGGCTGCAGAATCAGTAAGTGTTGAGTAACAGGACTCCCATCAGCAGAGCCCGGGCTGTTTGGGAGGAAACCTCAAAAGTGAGCAGTCACTGTGAAGAGAAAACAAGTCAGCTCAGAGTGAGACAAAAGCAAATAGTCTGAGTGGCTGGATGCAATAGTCTATTATATGCAAAATACTGCGTTGCTTGAATTTGGGGTTTGGAATGACGGGCAAATTTACCAACAGAAAATGCTGTGGTTTGAGAGCTGAAATAGACAATGTATCCAACTCAGGCTTGTCCATGCTTGTCTCCAGCCTCGCTCCATGTTGATTACAGCAAATAATGTGTATGAGCTCATAGATACTGAAGCATTTACGTCAGTAAATAAATACTTAATCTCGATGTGAAATACAAGGAATGCTCACTTTGAAGTGCAGTGTTAGAAGACTTGTGAAGATGCAGGGGTGACCATGCAGAAACAGGCTGGCAGCACAATTTTGGTTTTGTGCCACAGATACGCTGTGAGCTCAATCCAGCTCACTCTTTCTCACAGTTTTTTCTCTGTGATCACATTCAGGTTGGAAGCCTCACTACTCCTCGATGAAACCTGTTTTTTAACAGGCTTTTTCTAAAACATTATTTTGTTCAGGAAAACTATGCAATAGATTCTAATCAACACTTTATTATAATGCAATGCTAATTTTTCCTTTATGCAGTAATACAGATTTTTTTTCTGCTATACATGGCTAGCAGTAACATACTACTCCCAGGCACAGCAGGAAAAACGCGTTAGACTCATTTACAATCCTCGTTTCCCTAATGCCTTTCCAGAAAGCTTCCCCCTCACCCCCCTGGCACAGCACAGGTATTTTTTTTTCCTCCCTCAGGTAACCCGATAAATGACGAGGGCACTTCCAGGCGGGAACGCTTCCCAGCTGGCGGGAGCGGCCGTCGGGCGGGCACGTGCCGCCTTTCCTCGCGCGGCGCCTCCGTGCGCGCGTTCCCCCATCCCGGCTCCGCGGCTCATCCCGCTGCGCTCCCGCTTCCCGCGGCCGCAGCGCGCTGCCCCTCGGTGTCCCCCGGCCCCTCTCGCCCCAAGGCTGCCCTCGGGGCGGCGGCCCGGCGGCGGGGCGGGGTGTGTGTGTCTGTGTGTGTGTCTGTGCGTGTGTGCCGGGGGGGGACAGGGGTGTGTCCTGCTCCCTGCCCGGGACACGCACAGGGGTCTGCTCTCCTCTCAGGCGCGGCCGCGGCTCACTCGCCGGGCTGTCCCACGGCGGGATGGGTAGGCAGCCCGGCTGCCCGGGAGCCATGGCACGGGAAAGTTTGGCGCTCCTTCTGCTCCTGGCGGCGCTTGGCAGCCGAGGCCAGTCGCCGCCGCCGCCGCCACCGCCGCAGAGAGGTACAAGGGAGCGAGCGGGGAGCCCGTCCGTGCCTCACCCGCCCGGCCGGGGCCGCGGAAGGGGAGGCGACTTTGCCAACAGCTCGGGAGTCCTTGTGGTGACGGGAGGGCCGAGGGGACAGGGACAAGGGCTGCGGAGGGGACCTCGGTGGCCGGGCCGAGGAGGGGCTGCCTCAGGCGCCGCTGCCGCGGTCCCGAGGGACACCCGGCACATCCCGCATCTCGCTGCGCTTCCCGGTACCGCACACACACGCTTAGTGTCCCGGCTCCGAGCAGCGCATATGGGCTGCGCTGTGACCGAACGCGGAGGGGCAAGTCATTGTCGCTATATTGAGGGGAGGCTGGAGGATGCGTCCCGATTCCCCGAGTCGCACAGCAGCTACGGGCTGATCTGCTGGCAGCCCTCCGGCACCCGGGATGTACCCATCTGGTGACATCTCTGGGGTAGGGGGACGCTGGTAGGCTAGGATGAAAGCCCGGGCAGCTTTTACTTCAGGTGACAAGTTGATGCTCTTATCCCCTAACAAAACTTTTCTCGGTGTTAAAAACTAACCACGACTGGAATGGGAACAGAGTCAATTATATCCTGCACGGGTAGTAAATATCTTACACATACCATCATCATCCATTATAGAGCTTTTAGGTGTGTTGACACTACGGGTTTTTTTGTTTGTTTGCTTTTTAAGTCGGTGTTTTGTGGGAAGTTCAAAAGGGGTGTTCTGTAGGTATGGGAGAAATAAACTTTATTCAATTTCTCAGCTCTCATAGGAAATGCTTAAAACCATTGTTCAGCTCACAGTATTCCTTTCTGGTGCTTGCATCTGCTGCTCTTTACATTTTTAGCCTTGCTCAAATGAATTCAGTGAGGAGATACTGTGGGCGTGTCAAAATAAAACTAATTAAAGCCACTGGATTAACAGCTAGCTTCCTTTTGACCCTGATGTCACACTGCAGGCTGCACACTATGGATTAGGAATTTTTGCAGGTTTTTTGCAATTTTTGAAAAACATGGTGCACTGACATTTGCTGAGAAAACATACCTCAAACAGCTGGCTCCTTAATATGAATTTTACTGTGTGAGGATAAAAAACAGTAGATCCACTATCTGTGTAGATAAAAACTCATCCAGAATTAGACTGTTTGATGATGATTTATTGTTAAACGTTGAAGACCGAGATTTTAAAAGTAGAGCATTTAAAATATAGTACATTATGCATTTTCTTCTTGCTGTTTTTTCTTTCTTCTTTTTTTTTTTTTTCCCTGCCAGCTAATTAATTTTTCAGCTATAGAAACAGTGATTTGGCATTTCTTTTAGTATTCTCTCACTCACACACACACAGATACTTTTCTTTATGCAGTACCATGTTGTTTTTTAACCTCTGCAGTGAGGGGATATGTTCATTATTTTCCTTTTAAATTAGAAGTGGGTGTCTTTGGCATTCATCTGCTGCATCACTGATACCCTGTTATAACTGAATTCTAGTAATCCAGGGGGGAACACTACAACTTTTAATTAAATGTTAATGTAGTGATGAGACCTTCTAAACTTCACAGTTGAATTGAATTGCTGTCCTGTCAAAGTCTTATGCTATTTACTGTCTTCTAAATTTCTAAGATATGTTGCAGCTGCTAGGAGGTGCTAGCATTATGTAGATGTCACTGTCTTGCCCAGGCAAAGAGGTAATGAACTCCTCTCTAGTGTGAAAAGTTTGAAAAGTCTGACTTCACCAGAGTCCCAAGGGATTTTTAACATGTACAAGAATGTTACTGGATCCATGGTTTATATATTTAGAGGTACAACTTTTGTTTTTCCACTTAATGGTTATTTGGTAACAACTATAACATTGGATGGTAAGTATTGCTCACTAATTGTTAGCATCAGTCAGATGTCTGCAGAGCAAATTATGTAACAGAGCTGCAATGCTTTGAAAAACAGTTTTTGAGACATCACAATGAATTCCCATGTTGTTTTTTAGAACAGAACAGTTCAAGAACATTTTGCACCTCAAAGATGAGAACAGTCTGTATTTCTTTGTGTCTGTTCTTCTTGTTATTAAGATTTTTTTCCCATTTTTAAATTGTTACAGGATTTACTGTGGTCAGAAACCTGGAGTTAATTTTAAGTTGGGTTGTTTTTATTTTACTTTTTTTTTTTTTTTTTTTTCCCAGCTACACATGCTATTTATTCTTCTGTTGTTTGAACGCTGAGTAGTCATTTAGAATTTGTGCCATGGTTTAACTCCAGCCATTGACCAAGCACCCTGCAGCCTCTTACTCCCCCACCAGTGGGACTGGGGAGAGAATCAGAAGGGCTAAAGCTAGAAGACTTGTGGATTGATATAAAGACAGTTTAACAGGAAAAGCAAAAGCCATGCACACAAACAAAGCAAAACAAGCAATTAATTCACTGCTTCCCATGGTCAGGCAGGTGTTCAGCCACCTCCAGGGGAGCAGGACCCCATGACGCATAACTATTACTTGGGAAGACAAACACCATCACTCCAAATGTCTCACCCTTCCTCTTTCTTCACCCCACTTTATATACTGAATATGATGTCATATGGTATGAAATATCCCTTTCGTTGCTTTTGGTTGCTGGCTGTGAATCCTCCCAGTTTCTCATGCCTCTGCAGTCTCCTCACCAGCATGGCAGTATGAAAAGCAGAAAAAGCTTTGGCTCTATGTAAGCCCTGCTCAGGAGTAACAAAAAAATCTCTATATTATCAACCCTTTGTTCAGCACAAATCCAAAACAACCAAGCCCCATACTAGCCACTGTGAAGAAAATTAATTCTACCTCAGCCAAAATCAGCACAATTTCTCAGAAAATGGAAGAATAAGAACCAGAAAGGCCTGTGCATTTTATAACAATGCTTATAGGTGTGTTAAGGCAAACTTACTCAAGTGCGATGTAATGTTCCTTTAAAACTTGAACCTTGGTTCATCCTTTTCCATATGGAATGTGGAAGAATCAAAATAGTAGCTTAGAAAGTAATGAAAAACTTGCTTTTGATCTTGAATTCATGGTTTTATTAAAAGTATCTGTCATGAGAGAGAATGGATGCTATTTGTCTGTAAAAGGTGTGAATAGTAAGGACGGGGCTAAGGAACATACATTGCACAGTAACTTGATCTGTGGTGTCGGCTGCTGACATCAGTGGAGATAATTCATGGAGTACAGGTGCTTTTAGCATGTGTGGAAGGAAGTGTAAGTTGACTCCAAGAGGTGATGTATATAATATTGAAGTGAAATTTCTCACTTAGAAATGAGGACTGAACATCAGCCTAGTGTTAACAGAATATGACTAGTGCCAGTCTGTTAGGCAATGGATGGTGGCAGGTTGGTCAATATTTTTAATTCTGTTCCTAGGTGTAGGTTTTTTAAACAAGTTCCTAGAGAGTTTAGTTCAAAACTGTATTCTCTGTGTTATCTCATGGAAGTGAGGAGTTACAAGATTCTTTCCCACATACATTCATGTGTACATATTGTACACTGTACTCTGAAAAGTCAAGAGAGAAGGCTAATGGGACACAATTTTAATATTTCAGATACTAAGAATGAAGAATATTGTGTAGACTTAGATTTTCTGTTTCCTGAGGGGAAAAAAACCACCCCGATGCTTTGTTAAGGTAATCTGGTAAAGTAAAAGTCAAGTTTTTTATTTCTTCCTAGGGACTTCTTTGGAGTAAGGTCAATTTCAAAAACGACCAACACTGCCCAGCTGTAATTTTGAAATGAAGAGCATTTCCATCATGGATAATGGCATATAAACATTCAAAACATTCTGCTGACTTTATTTGGAGAACAGAGCTTTTAAAAGATTTAGTTGGTAAATTTGCATTCCACTTTCCTGACAAAGCAAGGCTTAGATGATTGCTTATTAGCTTGTTCTCACCCAAATAAATTTTGAGTCTGTTGTCTATTATCAACAAATATGAAAACAATGTAAAAATCTTTAAGATATAATCACTGAAAGTCAATCGCTCTTTGAGAGAAAGAGTTCCAAAGTACTTTATCTTCTGCAAAAAGAAAGGTAGAATTTAGCCATTGTCTAATCCATTCAGTCTCTGTAAGTCAACATGTGTAGGACTCTGGCTTCAAGAATGTGAAGGAGAATAGGTCTGTTGTGGAGGGTAGGCATCTTACAATATGTAAAATTCTGTGTATATTTTTTTAAAACAGAAGTTCTTTAATAAAGTTTTGGGATTTTATAACAGGTAACAAGCCTTGTTCACTGAAGATGTCCTGCAGTATAGTACATTTTATGTATCCCCTTTTTACAGTCATTCTATATGCTAATAAATGTTTTGGTAGATAAATTTTTGGTGATCTGGAAATTATGATTTGTTCTTTTTTATTTGTTTTAATGTACGTACACAAGACCATGATCAGTTCTAGCAACTGTTTTAGCAGTATTTAGTGCTGCCTGATCAATAGGGGTTAACCAGACACAAAATTTTGAGAGATACTGCTCTCAAATATATGTTGTGATTACTTGTATCTTTTACATCAAAGCTGTTGTCCATATTACTTTCTGGTAGTTTAATAACTGGCTGAGAAGATGAAAGCAGAGGGAATTAATACATGTTTCAGGTTTAGAATGTGAGAAAGGAAAACATAGTAATCAAGGGCCAACCTATCAGAAGTAGGTAGAATTGCCCATACTGACTGGAGCCATGAATATGTGAGTTTTTTGTGTACATGCTTTAAGTGGAAATAACCACAGCCAAACTGAATGAAGTAAGCCTTGTACAAGAATGTGTGAACTTCTCCAAGCAACAAATAAGAACATAAGATTCACTCTGTGTTTAACCCCCTTATTATTAATTTTTCTTCCAAGTTTTTTACATGAGTCATTCTTATTAGGCTTGAATTACTAAAGTCAGAACAGTGGTTCTTTAACCTGTTCCAAAAATCTGCTTTGAAATAATACAGCAAACAATAATTTTTAATTAATTCAGTCTGGAGGAAGGAATCCGCCCACACATGTTCTAATTTCTTATCCAGCTACTTGGACTGACAGTTTTTGAGATTATAGTATTTTGGAATAAGAAGCAGCATGAATTCCTAGTGCAGGGTTGCTTTTTCTTCTCTCTCTCTCTCTCTCTCTCTCTCTCTTTTTTTTTCTTCTTTTCTTTTTTTCCCTCTGAAGTTCAGACTCCTTATATTTATAGGTCAGGAATGGTGATAGGACACAAAGACATGCAAGTTTGAATCAGTGTGCAGACCTGATTTTCTCCTTTCCCAACTTTTTTTTGTAGATAATAACTTCTTAATTACTGGATATTTTTCTCTCAAGTAAGAGTTCTGTCTAGAATATGAGAGGTTATATGTCACACACTTAGGCTACAGTAACTATACTGTATACCAAATCTTGCTTATAGATATAAAATGCGACCAATATGTTATGTTTGTTAAACTTTATATTGATTCCATCCATGTGTTTGAAATGGAAAAGGGAATTCCTTCTGTTTGCCCATAAAGCTATTTCATGAGCTGTCTCCTGCTGATGACTACATGTTATCTATTCTCTTTTATCAACTACTGTAGTTGACAGCCAATTCCTAGTCCCTGATTTTTCTGGAGTTTCCATGTTCTCTTCAGTCCAAAATGTAGACAAAGGAGCTACTGAAATGAAATGGCAATGATTTTGGACCACTTCTGTACCATGGATAAGGTTGAGATTAGACCATTTTTTAACCATGTATTTTTATTAGAAAAGTTATAAGATTTCCAGGAAAAATAACTTGGATTTGAGTGATTTTTATACTGACAAATAACAAAGATCCCTCAGGATTCTTGCGGCACTCAAAACAAATAGCTGTTACTATCCACATTTTTTGGAGCAGCTCAGTGTCCATTAGTTACACCTTAGCATCACAAGGATTTTCATAGGACTCTTGCTCCCTGCCAGATTCCTCCAGCAGACATTATCTTTGAATCAGACCTTGTAATAACATTAGACTGGAAAGGCAGCTGTAGCAGTATTATGCCAGAGAACTGTTGTGAAACCTCAGGAAGAATAATGAACATTCCTGCAGAGTGGATTATCCAAATGCCATTAAAATGCCTTGTTCTGTCCCAACTGACGTGTATCTACTGCTTTTATAATTCATGGATTTAAGATGTAATGAGAAAGAAAATTACCTAAAAGTGAACAAAAGAGTATTAAAAATTATTTTTATAGCTATATAATTTTTTTTATTGGCAAGTGACTGTATCTTGTCATTTGTCATGTATCCCAAAGAGTGGGGGTGTTCTTTGAGAACCAGAATGATGGACTCTCAACATACTGTGGTGTATTTCCCAGTGCTACAGGAAAATGGAGCAAAGCTGGAGGTTGGCAATCAGGAACTTAGAGGTGCAAGAAAAAGAAATCAGAAGCACTGTTTTTCTGCACACTTCCACTGGTAGTGAGTTGATTTAGGATTTAGTTTGGTTTTCTACATATACACCAACTCCTCAGATGAACCCTGAGTTTTTGGTGCCCCTTTCACTCAGACTACCTTTAGGTTTTGATGGGAGATGCTGAATATGGCAATTTATTACTCTCTTTATGCTACCTGCTCAACAGTCTCTAATCCCATTCCATGTCTGGGTAACCTCTATTGCAAAGAAACGCATTATGTATTAACTTTCCTGGAGTGTGTCTTACAGTGGGAATATGGAACTACTGCTATATATCTGTTGCTGAATAACGTTTACACTTGGAGAAGAACTAAATAGCAGTATTTTTACATATTGTTATGTTTCTAAATATGTATGTTAAGATACTATGTTGCAGCAATAACTATTTTGTGCATTTTCTAAACCTGTCTACAGTGGTGGGAGCATGAATAGTCTGGATTCCTCTGAAAGCCACAGCTTTCTACCTTACAAGAAGAAATCCATGCCTTTTAGAAAGTATAAAGTAACACAAGAAAACGTACAGGGCTTTTGAATTTGATATGTGAAACCACCAGGAGCAGAACATGTATGTTTGTGCAAATCCCAGAGCTAGTGATTTGTATGTGGTGCACTTGCACATCTAATTCAGCTGTGTGAATTATGCATGCATTTTTTGTAGTGTCCACAAAGGGATGATTGCAGACCATCACAAGTACATTTCATGTGTTAATTGTTGAGCTGTCATTGACAATACTGAATTAATTAAAGTTACCTGAAAAAGCAATTCTTGATACCATTTCATGCCTGTGGGTAATTTTTTAGTCACCTTTATGACAACTGTGGAAAAATCCCAATTGTGAGTATAAGAATTCCCATCATAGTACATGGCATAAAACAGAGTACACTTCTTACTGACTTTTGATTTTGGTACAATTGGAGAATATTTTCTATTAATCATCCTGTTTTAAAGATGATTGAGCCATCATACAAAAAGGTTTTCTTTAGCATGGGAAAAAACCTCACACTTTTAATTGAAAAATATACTTGTAATATACACACTGAATTATTCACTTAAGCATACTGTCTTTCTACAGCTTGGCACAACCTTCTAAATTAGTTCCATTATATTAAGGGTGTGCGTTGTGTGGGTTTAGGATCTGTGCAAGTGTCACTTTTGGTGTGCTTACGTTGTAAATATGGCAAATATTTTCTAAATTCAGAGTAGGTGGGAAGCTTTTACATACCCTATAATCATTGATTATGCATGCAGCTTCAGCTTCTTCCCCCCACTGCAGCTTTGAAATAGAGAATAAGACAGTCATTTGCCAGAAAAATTAATAGTTAAATGCTTGTATCAACTTCATAGCTTGTTGACTAGAGGGGAAAATGCACTGAACCTGCTTTCCATATTAGTAGGAGTTATTTAAAACTGACTTTGAAGCTCATAGTTTAATTGGTGAAAGAACTTTTGTGTTGTATAAAAGTGGTGAGTAAAGCAACAATAACAGTAAAAACCATCGTCATCATCTTTGTCAGGAGCTTGAGTCAGTTCTTGGGGAAATGAGACACTGTCCCAGAAGGATAAACTGGAACTCAAGTTGTTAGACAGGATCACTTGTTTATTGATTTAAGATAGACCTTATCTTTGGTCAGGATTGTTACTCTCATGATTTCACCTTAGGCAGTCCTTCTTAGATGATAATACCTGAAGGAATCAATGGATACAGTCGTGCTCTAATATATTGGTTCTTCCGGATACTAACACATCTCTCTGTTAGTATCACTTTGCTTCCACTTGCAATATCTATTTGTCCAAAAATACCTATTTAAAACTTCTGTGATTCAGGGGTTCTTATGTAACTACTTGTTCTGCTGGTTTGCTTTTTGCCTTCACCTTGACGAAGTCCCATAATATAATTCAAAATAATAAAATTGTGTGTGTTCACTAGTAAGAGAGAGATCGGTGCTTGGTTTAGTATATTGCTTTGAACAGAATGTAAAACTGCATGTTTCATATTTGTGCAGTGTTTCTGTGTTTTCCATTATCTATAAAATCTGGTTTTTATTTTAAAAATTAGTGACTTTTCATAAAAGTACATGCACAGTTAGATACATGCACAGTTTGCCAGTGCTCATCTCAAAAAAAAACATGGCTTGAGGAACATAAGATACTTTTTGAGGGGAAAAGTTTGGGAGAGAAGGCTATTTATGCCTGTCTGTAACAAAGAAAATAAAAATAGCTAGAAATTCTGTGAGATGACTGCTAATAAATGAAACTTTTATCTTCAAGAATTAATCTTTGCTGATATGAAACCTTGTCTTTATATTCCAGACTCTTTAGGACTAAAATAGAAGTGCCATATAGGCAGAAATAAAGTAGTTGTAGAGAAAAATTGTGGTGATGAGCAAATCTACGAATGGTACACAGTAATTTCTGATTGTGTTTAGCATTATAGATGACACAGACAGGTAATGTGCAGACAGCAGATACAGGATGATAGAAATGCTGATTTATAGAGTTATCAATTCTGGATCTAGAATCTGTTGTTAGCATGAAAATGTTTGTGGAATCAGCTTTGATACAGATTATTTAGGGCAAATGAGTAGTATTAGCTCAGTAGCTCTAGGAGAAATAGGTATTTGAATCTGAGACTTACTGAAGGTTGCAAAGAACTTGATGTGAAAGTGCTGGTGAATTAATATCATTATATAACTGATTGTTCAACAGGTTATATTAACAGCCTCATTAGAGAGGAAATGGAGGCTGGCAAATATGATGCTAATATTTAAAAATGCCTCACACAGTAAACTTGTCACTATAGCCTTAGAAATGAACACTGTTGTAGACATAGTAAAGCATAGATTTAGTAAGTACATAGATAAATATGTTGTATTGGCAAGACTCATAGCGAGGTTTTTTTTATTTTATATGGACAAGCTGTCAAAGAATTTGTATTAGACATATTAATAAGGGCTATTATACTAGACCTGGGTTTTCAGAAGACCATCTGAGAATATGCCACAGTATTTTAAACTACAATATCACAGTAATAAAGGAAATCATTTATGGAAAAATTCATAAAAGTTTTGACAAGGTATAGGCCTGTCTAGGATGGAATTAGTCTTAAATATAATTGAGAGATACGAACATTAGTTATCTTGGAAACTATTCAGCAATTTGTTGTAATCCCAGTAGTGGTTTGCAGAGCCTCTTTCCTTCACTTAAAATGAGAAAATGTAACATTCAGTTAAACAGGGTGCAGCCAGTTTCATATGACTTGGTTATTAAAGATCTAGTAAGTAGAAACTGTTCCGCTTTATCTAACTGTAAGCTGCTATGAATAATCAGGAATTCTGGTTCTACAGACAGTCATTTATAGACCATCACTCTTCATGTAGATCTCACCATCTCTATGGAAGATGGGATAAGTCTGCTTTAAAAATGGTGAAATCCGTTGTAGCTTGAATGTAGACTGTGCTTTTAATTGTCCACCACAGGTCTGTGCATTTTTGAAACAAACCACTTGGATATTTCTCATAGAAGAAATTCTCAGTCTCACTTCCCCTTAATTTTATTTCTAAATACTTTTATGAAAAAACTTATGTCTGGAAACATGAAGAAGCACAGCACAGAAAATGTCAGTAAACAGGCATTTTGAGGAAGTTAGGAAAAGTAAGGCTTAAACAGGTTTGATATAAGTTGTTGCAAAGTAAAAATAACTCTTACTGTAACATGCATAATATAGAGTTTAACTACTACCTCTCTTCCTTTGCTATTACGAGTATTTCATAGAATTACAGAACAGTTTGGATTAGAAGGGACCTTAGAGATCATCTAGTTTCAGTGCCTTTCGCATGGGCAGGGACATCTCCCACTGGACCATGTTCCTCAGTGTCCCTGCAAACTGACCTTGAACACTGCCAGGGATGGGGCATCCACCACTTCTCTGGGCAAGCTGTTCCAGTGCCTTACCACCTTCACTGTAAAGAATTTCTTCAGTATATCTAACCTAAATTTACCCTCTTTGAGTTTGAACCCATTGCTCCTGAAGTTCCTGATGAAGAGTCCCTCCCTGGCTTCCCTGCAGTGCCTCTTCAGGCTGCAGTGAGGTCTCCACACAACTTTCTGTTCTCCAGGCTGAACAGCTGTTATGCCGACAGAGAGTTTTCTTCCCCGTAACTGTTGCATGGGCTATCAGTTTTGTGCAAAAGAAGCTGAGTGGCTGAGCAGTGTGTGCCTAAGATTGCTTAACAGACCCCTGGGATCAAATGTGACTGTGGCAGCCTTTATATACTGCTCAGGTCCATGGCTGTGAACATGATGCATGAAGGGCACTCTTGTACTCTTCTTGTCCCATAGAATACAGTTGTTTCTAGGAATTAGAAGGAATTTTGGCTGAAAGGTATGAAAATAAATACTTCCAATTAACTGAAAATCCATTGATGAATTAATCTATTAATTGATCTAAGTATCTCTGTAATATAACATTTGGTTTCAAAGTGAGTTCGACATTATTAGGGCAATCTAGAATGAGATGAAATTAGTCTCCTTGATATGTTTCATAAACTCAAGTAATTATTAAATTTCATGTTAAAAAGTCATTTTATTCTGCACAGCAGTCCTTTAAATCACTTCTGGAATGAGTTAAAAAATGTAGCATCTGTCTACAGTATGACAGTTCCTGTACAATTATTTTCTAGAAGTCAAACTGAACGTATGTATTCCCTGTTAAACCAAATCCACAGAGAGTCCAATGAAATAATTTTCTTTAATTCACCCTGATTTTTCTTTATCTGAGTAAAATTGTGAGATACGTAGTCATTTTAGTGCGATAGTTAGGTTTGTTTGAAGTTACAGTGAAATTCTTACTGGCTTCCTCATGGCAAGAATTCAATTCCAAGTCATTATAGAGGGAGCATACAATTCAGAACATAACATTTTGTTCTGTTTTAATGTTCTGCTTAACTTACTTGTGTGTAAGCTGTTTATTTCTACAATGTCTGGACAAACAAGAGGGGCCAGAGGGTCCCAGGAGTGTCAGAATGAATTGTTAAACTGAAGTATTAGCTATAGTTGAAAACTAAGGAGTGAGTGGCTACAGAGAGCTATTAAGAAGCATTTAGTGTTGTTTCCTGTTTAAATGAGGCTTTGTTTCTATCTTTGTATCAGCTTCCTCGACTCTGTAGATGTACCTTAGAAGCAAACAAAACCAACTAGCTTTTAAGATAAACTAATTGTGGAAATGGTATGCAAGGAGAAGTTCTTTAAAATGACATATATGGATCCACAGTAGTCTCTTTTGGTAGGAATTAAACTTTTCTGTGTCAAAGTTAAGATGTTTTCACTGTATCAGCTAGACTGAAGAAACAGCTGTTCTAAGTCTGTGAGGATCAAAATACTGACATGTTATCAGATGGTACTTCTGGAATCCCACTGTTCTGTTTCATGAACATTAATCACTCCTACATATGCACTTATGACCGTATCTATGTTTTTTGAAAAACCTGATGAGGAGTAGCTCCAAATAGGTATATAATTCTTTATGCACAAATAATTCTTGTAATTTTTACTAGTGCAATGAAACTTCACCAAAGGATTCAACCTTTATTAGATAAAGTGTCTTAAGAAGTAAGTTCAAGATTTTAGCGGCTTATTCTAAAAGAATTCAGATTAATTTGTATTAGCAAAGCTAATTGTATCTGACATATTATTTTAGATGTTAAGGTGAATTTGATGTGTAAGAGTGTATTTAGTGTTATTGGACCTAAAGAGATTTTAAGATATGATACTTGTCAGCCTTAGTTTCCACTAGGAAATATGATTAGCATGAAAGTGAATGAGTGTATTTGCTTTATTTTTTTTTTTAAATTGACAGGCACACACAAGCGTTTTTCTTCCTGAATATCTTTTCAGCTTCATTCTAAAACAAATCCTGAAATTTTAACCTATTTTAACTCTAGTTACTGTTGTTAGTGAATGTTTTCTCTTACTGAAGTCTTAACTTTTGTCCCCAGCGTGCTGTACTATACATTGGAGTACTTTGGTTTCATGACAATGTATGTTGCTCTACCTAATATGCAACACATATAATGTTTAGGATTACTGTATATTACTGAGCTGCATTAAAAATTCAACCAAATTAATTATCTAGGATTTTAAGAATATGGGAACAATGAGTGAATATGCATTTTTTATATTAGGCAGTGGGTATAGGACTGAGATAAAGACCATGTAGGTTAAAGCAGACAGATGGCCCTTAGACATGACCTAGCTGTGGCAATGCAGACTGTAACGGAAACAAATAAGGAGATTGTAGCTATTCTGAGGTACTTAGTTTTTTTAAAATAGTATTCTTAAGAACATTCTTGAATACAGACAGATCGTATTTCCCACCCTTGTAAGAAGCTTTTTGGTGTTAATTCTCTATGGAATGTTTCCACATAACTTCCATTACATTGAAATTACTTGTGTCTATCTAAAATAGATGTGTACTTGGATGGTGAGCTAAGCTGTTCTTTCCACATTCATAAATGAAACTTGTACAATGCTATTTAGATAAGTACATTGTGCTTTTGATATAGTGGATGTATGAGGGAATACTGAATTAATTTTATTATTCTATTAACATTATTCAATTCTTCATGTCTTCTGCCCAGAGATGAACTTACCCTTGGGTCTGACAGTTTACTTGGTACAAAACCTGAAAGATGAGGTGCACACACCTTGAATAATTTGTGGTTCAGTCTTCAGCCTGTTAAAAAAGGCTCAACCAGATTATTTTAATAGGCCCAGAAACAGATGTAGTGCTTTGTTTGGAAATATGTTGTTGACTGAGAAAAACATTCATTTGTGCACCAACCTCTGTCTTCCTTGAAAGTGACAGTTTTTATGTGTTTTTGTTTGTTTGTTTTTTGTTTTTGTTTTTTGGGGTTTTTTTTGCTCAGGAAGACACTCTCTTCAAAGTGTACTTTTGAAAAATAGCAACATTTCTGAAGTCAGGTACTCTGTGGTCTATTGTTGCATTCAATTATTTGAAGTGTGTGATGCGGGATTATTTGTTTTCCTTAAAATCTGTAATCTGTTTAAATCATCTGACCCAAACAGAGTGAGGCTGGGGTCAGGTTTCCTTCCCAGATATGAATATTCCAGTACAATATTCCAGGAAGCTCTTCTTGCTGATGCTTTTTAAGCAATGCATGCCATCATGCACAGATATGTACGTTTCACATATATTCTGATATTGAAGTCTTTTTGAATATGGATGATTAGCTCCAAATGTACCACTTGACTAGAAAAATAACAACATGGCAATTAAATAAAAATGTGATATTTGTATTAATCCTCAGTGGTGTGGAGAGAGTGGTGAAGGTGGCCACAGAAAAGTTGTGTAAATAGTTAGAAATACTGTCCTTTATTTAAGATTATTACACTTTCAGTGTTCTTGTTCTACAAATGCTTGCATACTCAGTATGGGATTTTTAAAAAGCACCCAGTTATTGCTAGAGGAATGCTCAGTGTTTGTAGAGTCAGACCCTAGGAGGACAAGTAATGCATGAAGGATGTAGAAATTTAGTGGCCTTCTAAATCAGATCACAGCCTACTTTTTGTCCTTGATAAAAAACTCTTGTAAACTTGATATTTGAACAACATAAAGAGGAAGTTATAAATTTAAATAAAGGTTAAAAATAATGCCTTAGGTTTGCATATGGATTTTGTTACCAGTCTTAAGATGCTGCCCAGAGCAACCAAATGCCGCATGGGAAATCTGATAACATTGTGAACGTTTCAACCTTGTGCATTCTAATCTGAGTGTGGTTTCCTGTAGTACTGCTGATATGCCAGATAAAACAATCTTGGATCCAAAATCAACCTCTGTTATAAATGGATGCTCTCTGTTATCTCTATTTGTGCTGCAATTTGTGATTAACTGTTCCCTATCACAAAGAGAAAAACATTATTGTGTTCAATTTTGTGTGTAGACTTGCTTCCAAATGGTAAGCAATTGCTGTTTATATGACTGCTTACTTCAAGTATAGTTATGTATTATTTTAGGCTACATTAAAGTGTAGATATACTTTTATTCAAAGCAACATCTTCAGGATAACTAACTGCTTTCATTTTTCTTCAATGGCCCTAAAACTTCACAATGGTGATGAAATTACTGTGATTTGACTTCCTCAAAGTGAGCTTTTTTCATTTAATTGAAATGATATACAGTAAATCACATATGAAGAATTAAACTATAGCAGCAAAATTTAGCATGAACAAATAAAATTCATGCTAAATAGAATGTCGTACTAAATAGAATTGGTGAATAAAAATACCAAGATCTGGTCCCTTCCATTCCTTTTTTTTTTTCTGTCTGAGCAGACCTCTGTCAGATGTTTAGATATGAACTCCAAAATCCATATTTCTTTATTGCTTTGGTATTTTGCTGCTTTATAATATGTAGTTACGCAGTAGTTCCCCAGTGTCACTTAATATTTTAAGATTTTCATATTTGTAAAGCAACAAGAAAGTTTTGAAAGAATTGCAGCTCTCTTATGCTAGAAGTTTCTTAATGTTGTATTTCTCCAACAACTCAATAAAGAATTTCAAAAGCATAACCAAAAGAAAAAGAAAGCTGCTATAGAAACCGAAGTCACTTGAGACATGAAGTGCTGGGGCAAGTATCTAACATCAGGCATGTACGTCGATTAGGGAGATGTTCTGTTGATCATTAACATAGTTATTTTTTTCATACAGAAGTTCAGAGTACCAGTTTGAGGCACTCTGATTTGTCTTCTGGAGGAGACTTGCTCTTATTTAAATAGAGAGATTAACTGCCCCCAATTTAGGCACTTTACTTTCTTGCCTGACACTCTGATACCATTAGAAAAAAGGCAGGTCCTGAGGAAAGAACTAACACAGCTGAATAGTGAATTATATAATTATTGATTGAGGTCAATACTGTTAAGATAGAAAGGCAAAGAAAGAATAGCAATGAGAAAAATATTGGTGAAGTTACAATATACTTCTCATGTTGAAAGATTAGACTAGAATAGTCTCCATGGCTGAAAAATCATGCTTTTGTTCTCTGGATCAAATTAATATTCAAGAATTTCACAGGAGAACAGGTTGAGTAAGAAATGTAAAAATGCCTACTCCCTCCCCCTCCATAAGTAGTTTAGAATTTGGACCAGTGTCCTTAGAAGATGAAAAACATGTATTTAAATCCTTTTGGGCAAATATGGATCAATCCTTTGTACTTAAGCTATTTTATTTGCTTCAGCAATGTATTTCTGAAGCCTATTAGATGTGGAAGAGTGACAAAATTTACAGTTCACACACCACTTGGTGGAGATGACAATAAATGAAGCCTTAGAAAGTGACCAATACTTGCAGTATTGCTAAGACTGAAGTTGAAATAACCAGAACTGAAACAAGTCAGAAGCTGAGACCTACTGTTAAAAACTGAAATCTTGCTTTTTTCTTTAGGGTTCTCATTTTTGAGTACTGCGGGTTGGGCATGTTTTGTCTATATCTTGCTGCAAGTACTGCAGGCATACAAAGTTTATACAACATGCAAGACATAGAACTAAAGTTTTCAGTAGCAAAACTGGTAATAGAAACCAACTACCAGTGTCTTCGGTAGCCACTTTATTACACAGCTATATTCACTGAGAGTTAGAGAGACATGGTTTTAATTTGCTTTATAGCCCAGCTTTTCTGTGAAAAAATTGCATCAGTAAAATAGTACTTGCAGCAGTAGTTACAGTTTAGGGATATTAGTTGAAGGTTGCTATTATGGAAGGAAGAGAAAGCATGTTTCTTGTTCTCATTTTGAAATGCATTCAAGAAGTAAGTATGATTGTGACTTTTGTAAAGCCAAGGGAAGAGCAGGAAACACTTGTTCTTCTCATAGTGGAAAAATGTCAAAATTATAGTTTTGATCCTATAATAATTTAATATCATCTATTTAGATAGTGCAGAAAATTCTGCATGCACATCAGGAAATTGAGGTCTGTAAAATATTCTATATATGGTAGTGTTGCAGTGTCAGGAAAAAGAGAATGAGAACATTGCAGCTTTGACGTAGTGAGGACAACATTCCTAGGAACTCACAATGGCAGAAAGAGTTTTTCCAATGTTGCTGCATGAAGTTTACTGATTAGTTTTTTTTTTTTTTCAAACTAATTTAATTTCTATAGTTCTGAAAAAATAAATTAGCCCAAGAAATCACAACCATATCTGGAACTTGGCTTCTGTATTTATAAGGCAAAGATAGCACTTAATGCCAAGAAATGATGTCTTAAAATGGAAATTTTTTGTATTATAAGACCCGCCATAAGGCATCCAAATTTGCAGGAACTGGAGTATAAACCAAATATACTAGGACACACATCACCACCAGATAACTTTTCATAGCTAGTCCCATATTTTTCTTTTCCCTCATTTCCCAATAGAATCTTCCCATCTTAGTGTTTTTTTTTTTTTTTTTTTTTTTTGTGGGTTGGTTTTTTATGAGGGTAGGGAGAGTATTTAAGATCTGATAAGTTCTTGTAAAGACTGATTTTTAACAAGAGGCAGGTTGACACACAACATGAAGCTTTCTGAGGACAAGTGGTAAAGTTTCTTCAGTGTCTTCAGTTCTTTTCTCAAATCTCTAAGGGCGCAGGATATGATCAGAATTTTTGGAAACCTGACTTGATGTTGTAAAATGGAAATGTTGTGTCGCATTTGTGTAGCATGACAAAACCCAAATCTTGTGAAAAGAGCAGCTGTGTATGATCTGTGTTACATTCAGAGAATAGGTGTGGTTCATGCTTACTACCTCGCTAGATTTGTGTAGTTTTATTTGAAAGGAACTTGGCAGTCTTGTCACTAAACTTCAGTAAACAAAATATAATGTAGCTGTTTTCCTTTGAGATTTTTTTGTACATTCTGATCTAAAACTGAGCCAACAGAAGACTCTTTGCCTCAGGAGCATCAGACATGTCAAACAATTGTTGTTTGGAAGTGTTCTTATCCTTTTGAGTATATGAGTTGCAATTATGTATGACCCAGAGGTCACTGTTGAGGTTATGTCCACTGTGGAGGGTTCTTTCAGTGCATGTGGCAAGTAGGCAAGAACAACTTAAATACCTTTTCAGCATACTTAAATTTTTGGCTTGTAGAGGTTTTAGAAAAGGGTTGAAAATTGGGAGAAGCAGTGTTTGTGGAGCTTTTCCTTAAACTCTCTGCAGCATATAGAACGTATATGAAGTTACTTGAATAGCCCTGGACTCTGTGAACATTTAAGGAATGTAATTAAGGTCAGATGAACTCCAGATACTTGTTTTTTTAAAGCCCTTTATTAGAATTTAATCCTTTTAATTATGTGAAAGAGGCACAGCTCTATTTAAAAAAAAAATAAAAAAATTATGTCCTAGTTGAGCATAATGAGGAATTGTCAACACTTGATTTACTATTTGCATTCCCAAAAGCTTGGATGCTGCTTCAAGATTTTGGAAGCCTATTGAATTTCTGGATCTGACCTTCTGATGTGGTCTCTTTTCAAGAATGAGGAAAGCCTTAGCTTAAAATACAAATTTAGTTAGGCTTAGAATTTTAAAACAGGTATCATTTTCTTTTGCAGAGAAGAAAGATTCAGGCTTAGATGCAACAGTAGTGGTCTTGGAGTCCTATGTAGCTCCACTACAGTATTTTGGTGTTTGGCATGAAGGAAATAATAGGTGAAGACAATCTGCACATCTGTTATGCTTACGCTGGAAGTCAAACTCAAGAGGATGTTACTCTTAATGCTTTAACTTCCGTTGCAATTTCTAAAGAGCTATTAGATTTTGGCCTTGCAACTTATTTTCCTGTACTAAAGCATGAAAAGCTAATGCTACTTACATATTTTTTATGTTGCTGTAATCTTCTCTCTCCCCACCTCCTTTCCCCGCCCCCCGCCACCTCGTGCTCTTCCCCCTCTTCTCTTGTCTGAAATTGACTTGAAAATTATTTGGCACATAAATCCTACAATGTATTTTCCAAGATGAGGTATGGAAAACCCTAAATCTTACTTTTTAAGCCCAGAATGTTCACTAGGCTAGATATTTCATTCCTTCAAAACCAGGAACTGTGAAACGTGGAGACAGCAGAAGGAACTAGGATGTTACACTGACTTCCCTACAGATCAGGTAGTGAATTAGGGAAGCTTTGTCAAGACGATGCTGTAAGGCAAATCCTTGTAACTACGGGCCTGGTTTCAAGCTTTCTGTTCTGCTGGACTCTGTCAGATATAGGGCCCAGCATTTTGTCAAGGTACTGTTATGCAAGTTTAAAGAGCTCCTTTGAATGTTAATATCAACAGGGAACCAGGAGGAGAAAGTAAGTTACACAACTCTGAATTCAAATTTCTCATGAAGCTTCTACCTTGGAATGTCTGTGGTTTTTCTGGCTAAGATAATTTTGGTCATCTGTGTCATAAGCCCCTCAAAGTTAAAAAATGACCACATACTTGGAGATAAGTACTTATTCTCCAAGATCAGAGGCATTCCTATCCCTGTTTACAAGGACAAATGTCCCTTCTCATCTTCTCTTGCATTTTCTTTGTCTTTCTCTCACTGTCACTCGTCCTCACTTTTCTCTCCCTCCTCCTCGCTCTCCCTGTCTCTTTTTCACTTCTTGTTTCTTCTTTCCTTTCTTCTTTCTCATGTGTCTTGCAGTGAAGCTTGTCAGCCAAGGGTGGATCCTTGGTTATGTAACAGTCTAAATAAAATAATAATTGGTCAGTGTTTAATAGAAATACCAAATTTTACTTTCAGCTTTAAGTGCAAGTGCAACATAAACAAATACAGCTAATAGAAATATTTCATCTTCTACTCTAACACCTCAGACTCTTAATGTAATTTTTCTTGTGCAGGTCGTACAGAGTTCTTGCTTATCTAAGATATCATCCAGAGTCTTCAGCCTTAGGTCTTATAAGTAATTGAGGAGTTTGATAAGTCTTTATTACTAAATCCTTGAACTTTTGGAAACTTGAATTATGATTCAGTTCGTTATTCCACATCCATTTAAATGAATGTTATTCATAGTGTGGAAGTTCTCCATATCCAAAACAAAGTAGTTTGGTGTAAGTTAGTCTTTGATACTGTAGTATATCAGTACTTAAGAATGAGCAATATGAGGATTATAGGAGGGGATGAGATCATGTATTAGACTAACTATTTTACTAGTTTAGAATAAAATGCATGAGCTTTAAGGGTGCACAGGTCTTTGTTTAGATACTAAAAAAAAGGTACCTTACCTTTATCTCATCGAAAGACTCAGAAAGTTTTAAGTTTCTGCACCATGTAACAAGAGAAATTGTTTGAAACCTCACTAAATTCTCATGAAGTGACATTTGTGATCTGCTAATAGCCACAATTCCTTGGTACAGAACTTGATTCAGGAAAATGTAAGAAATGACTTGCAGGTTGGAGCAGTAAGGCTTATAGTGGAGGCAAGATCTTTAAAGAGATGAATGGCTGTAGTTTGGTGGAGAAGTAAAAATTTCAGGAACATGAACTTAGAAATCTTCTTAAAGGCTTGTGAATAATGACACAGGTCTATTATGGACAGAAGTTACCTTTATTGCATGCTGTAGATCTGTCTAGGCATTTAAAGAGCAAGTATATGTGATTATTTTCCCTCTGGGTGCTGTTGCTATATGTGGTATCTGGTATGTCTCATATATTCCATCTGTGTCTAAGGTACACTTTTTTTTAAAATATAAGACACTCAGTTCCATATTAAAAAAGCAAGATTGTTTGTCTGTGGTATCTGCAAAGACATATATCCATAAAGTTAAAAATATTCTGGCTTTAAAACTCACATAATAATCTAGATTAAAATGGCTAGACTTTGTCATGGAGAACATTCTGCTACCTGTGATGTTACGTAAACTGCCTTTTTGGGAGCATGGAATGACTGAAATTATAGTCAATGAAGTATTGAACATTACAGCTGAACACTACACTGAAGTTAAGTTGCATTTGACAAAGTCAACAAGTCAATAGAGTACAGATAGATCTTTCCTTCCCTCCTATATTTGAGTAGTGTAAGTGCAGACATGCTGTAAAAGTGCAGATAAACTGTATTTCTCTGCAGGTTATCTCAGTGGTACTCCTATATGAAAGATACTTTGGCTGTAGTTCTGATATATGGCAGGTCTGGTTTAAACTATGCGTCATTTGCAACATGATGCATACACAAAGAGTTTTCCTGGCAATGGATTCAATGTTCAATATATTGTCTTAAAAGTTGTGGTATTTTATTGAAACGTTATATTTAAGTAAATGTGTAAGTGTATAAATGTTTATTCATACAGTTATGTAGTAATATATATATAGACTATCTGCTTGAGCACTGTATTCAAGGAATAGTGGAGATATTTTATATATTAAGCAAACTAAATTAAAAAGAAAATGTGTTAGCTAAAGCTTAATCTATTTTTTGAGCTGTTCCTGTTAGTGTCAAGTACTCAGAGAATTACTGGTAGTTTATATTAAGTAATAGTGACATTATAATATTCTAAAGGCAGATAATTGCCTGCTGATATGATACAGATTGTGGAGGTGTAGAGAAAAAAAAAAAAAAAAAAGCATGAGCAGTTAAAAGGCTGAAATCCAAGACCTTTGATTTTCTACTTGTCTTGTTATAAAGTACATTGAGACTATATTACTCAATCAATATCTAGCAGCCAGGTAACTAGCCCAAAGCAGGTATGCTTAAAATATCGTACATTTTTCAGTTCTGTTTATGTTTAGATGCAGTTTGGAATGCTGATTTCTTTGGCCAGCAACTGGGAGCTTTCAGATCACTGTCAAGGTGCCATTTTGCTGCTTTGCAGTATCAAAACTGCTCTTTTGACTAGCTAAATCCCCTTAAGCACGACACAATTGTTTAGTAAAATAGTTGGAGGAATTTATGTATCAGCGTATGGGTCTTCTTTAGCATGATAGAACATGTTTATCCAGGCAAAAAAAAAAAAAAGAGAAATCTGACCTGTTGAGTATTGTGTGTTTGTTGGAGTCAAGGAAAAAGAGGTCTGCCATTCAGTCATGAGAGAAACAGAAACTCTTCACCAAATAAATGAGCAAGTAAGAATGATTGTGTTTATAATTTTGGGAATTCTAGAAATGGAGGGACTTGGATTTATTTTGGTGCCTGAGGCAGAAGATAGGCACATACAGAGTTGAGAAGTAGGGACAGGATGAATGGAAGGACTCAAGCAACCTTTGCACAGCCCAGTTCACAAACGTATAAATTTCCTTTCTTCCAGTTTGCAATGTTTTTTAGTGCAAAAGGTAATTACAGTTTACTTGGAATATATTTTGAACAACACTTAGTTTTCACAGACAGATATGTCCTTAGCTTTCCTGTTCAGTTTTTAAAATATGTTTATATTTTAGCCTTGATTTTTAACAGCTTTAATCAAATGGTTGTCATTTTGAAACTTGTGATTTGAACCTGTTTTTATTAAAATCCTATTGCCTTTCAGGACATGCTTCACATTTTGGAACAATATTACTATATTTTAATACTATTATTTTGCTATGGTGTATTATACCGAACGTTTATGCGTGAAATACAAGAATTCTTGAAGTTTCAGTATGTAGTATGTATGTTCACTGCCAAATTGTGTCTTTGGAGTAAGGGTTATAATCAGGAGGTACAGCTACTCTGAAATGTAAGTGAAGAAGTGTATGCATATTTTGAAGTTCTGATCAATTTATCAGGGCCAGTAGTCCATTATCACCCATCTGCCATCCAATCTATAATTTCTTGCCCTTTATATTAAAATATGATCTATGTAGTTTTTTAATTTCAGCTATTGTAATATAATTTTTACATAAGATTCTACAAGAATTTCATTGTGTCACTTCTTGTTAATGATTTTTTTAAATACAAAAGTTTATTTGCTGTTGGAAGAAAAAGGTTTCTAACAGCCCTTCAGTGTTATATAAGGTAGGTTGGACGCATCTTTCTGTTCTGCAATTGCAGCACTTGTCACGTCTTGTAGATGATGTAACTTGCTTAAATGTGCAAGTGGAAGGATTGAAACTTTGCAGCAAACAAGCCAAATGTTTTACTAAAGACCTAGTGTCTGTATTTCATTATCCTCATCTCCTGACTTCATCTTGTCTCAAAACATTGCTACCATACTTATGTAGAGGACTGAGGTATTACTCATTTAAACTCCCATCTTTCTATCTTCACCAACTCCATGGAAGCTGCTGTGCAGTATGGAATGTATGTGTAAAGATTGTGCTATATCTGCGTAGATGAGGTATTACAGGCTGTGGTTTTACTTATCCAGTATAACTTAAAAGGCACAAATTGAAGGCATCAAATCATATTGTGGTATCTCTAAGTATCTTAATCAAATACCACCTGACAAAAACATGTCATTTACTGTTTGTCAGCATTTGAGATGACTTCTGCATGGCATTTACATATCACAGTCAGGGATATACCTTGCTGTGAAAAAGTCTTCTAGTTTGAAGTATTCTGAAATGTTAATTGTTTGGCTTTGTTCAGTTATTGAGGGATCTGCTGGTGTTTAGAAATGTTACACAGAGAAAATCATTATTACATAGGTGATGAAATATTTAAGGGAAGAGATGGAAAATTACAAAAGAGTAGAAAACAAAATAATTTTAATTTTTCATTTTAAAGTGCTGCACATATTGCATCCTTGAGCAAACTAGCTGACAAATAAAATTTTAATCTTCAAACTATCCCTCTGTGTTCAATATTGTAATAAACACCGCCCCCCCTCCCTCCTCAGTCTTTAGGTAACTAGAACACACCAAGTATTCACTAAATAATTTAAGCACTGTAAGACTACCAAGAATAAGACTGGTTTAGTTTAAATAGGTTAAAATGTAGTGACTCATAGTGACTTCTCCTAAAGATGGATAAAGGAGAGTAATCATTCTCCATCCTCTGGAACAATCCAGATGATCTTTCTCACCACTACCTTGGAGGTGGCCTTCTTTGTAGTACAGGGAAGGATACAGGGAGAAAATGTGAAAGTGGAAGAGAGAATCCTGAATGAATATGAATGACACAGTACTGAAAAATGTTGAAATTCAGTATCTTTTCCATACAGAGGTGCTGACTTGCAGTCCAGGTCTATATGGCATCAAGGTTCCTGGTCTACTGCTTGATTTGTGTGTCTGTATTGTTCTATAGGATGCAGTTGCCATCTGCAGCCCTTCTTCCAAAGGGCAAGTGTTAGAGGAGGTGTCTGTCTGGTAGTGCTTGTTTTTTATAAAATAAGTCTCTCACTTCTGATGTGAGGACTGAGCTTCCATCTCTGTTCAGTCTGAGATATTTTGTCTCCAAAGAGGATGTTCTGTGCATCAGTATACAGACAAAGCTAGTTGGGGTTAAGTAATGCTTTTCCTGTTAAAGTCAGATCACCAATCAGTTGAAGAGTACAAGTGTTTTTGGGAAAATTGGATGCTTTTTTCTAGTGGTAAGGCAACTCATCTGGCAAACAGACTAAATCTTGTATCTATTCCTTGCTCCCCATGCTTTTTTAATTCAGTTATATATTTTATATATTTTATTCACTGATTCTGTAATGAAAAACATATGGGTGCTCACTTAAATGAGGACAGGACCTTATAATTCCCTTTGGACTGCCTTTGCCTTCCACTGTTACATCCCATAGCACTCCATGTACATTTACAGCAGAATTCACCTGGATCATTCTGTTAGGCCTGATACATACTTCAAGATGAAAGATAGTTTTGGTTTTCCTTTTCCTGGATATCTAAGACTTCAGACTTGGATTGTGGAACATAAAAGGTGGCCACCACAACGGTACCAAAATTTTTGAGTGTAAGTTGCTACTGTTGTGCTGGTCCTGTGCCTGTGCAAGCTCACAGATCAGTTGTCAAATGAGACCTCTCTGTTGGTCACAAAGGATGCCTACTCGTGAATCCTGAATAGACCATGAAGGTATTTGGGGTCTGTGTATTACATTGTGTGTGTTTGTATATTTCAAAAGATAGAGGAAGAAAAATAAGTCTTAGATCATAAAATAACTAATTTCTGCAAAATAAATCAAGAGCAGTAACGATTGCAAGAATGTTGACAAACTTGGCAAAGCTGCTGAAGCATGAAAAGCTAGTTGCTCAAGTATTGCAAGTAGGCTGGAAAGATTTGTTTACTACCATATGTCTGGTCTTTACTAAAGCTTGTTATAATTGACAATATTGTTGGTCTGCTACTGAAAAGCAGGAATCAATTTCTAAGCAGTAAAAGAAAAATACATAAATTAAGAACATCTTACTATCAGATTCCATCCAGTCATTTGGATGACAAAAATAAGTATTATTTAAAAATCAATGTAATGAAGAAAGTAGAACCAATATTGGTTGAATTCTATCCAAGTATATTTAGAAAAATCATATAGACAAAAAAGTCTAAATTTGTCAAGATTCAACCATAATAATTGATATTTGTTTCGAATTCTGTTAACATACTTTGTCCTTTTTTTCCATGCAACATTTTAATATGATCCATTATAGCATAAATATTAAGAGTTCTAATGTGCCTTTCAAAGATCCTGGTTACCCTAATATGAAGATATGTATAGTTCCTATGAAGGATTTTTCCTTTGTTTATTCTTGGATCTTTTGCCAGTGCTTATGATCTTTTTCTCTCACTTAATGTGTTATATGTATATTGAATAGATCCAAAAGTGTGTTTTAAGGCACTTCATATCTAAATAGCAACACCTTTCTTTGCTTCATATGTGGCTAGAGGGCATATTGCACTTTTGAACTATCTGATAGGAAGGTATAAAAAAGATGCAAAGTCTCCTTGATGGTTCAGAGTGGTGCTGGAGTAGGTGGTGAACATGAGGTACAAGGGCCATTCTTTTGAGATATTTGGAAAACTTCTTCAAAATATGGGTGATCTGAGATGAAGGAACAGATTTACTTAGTTTGGATTTCTGGCTGAATGAACAAGCAAACATATATAGCTATGAATGTAGTTTCTTCAAATGTTTGGTAAGGAACTTTGATGTTCTGTTCTTTGCACTGTTCAAATTCAGAGCTGGCAGTGACTTCTCCTAAAGATGGATAAAGGAGAGTAATCATTCTCTGAAGAATTTGGCAATTGGACTGAAATACTGCAACGAATGTGTTCTGAGTATTTTTTGAGTTTAATACACTTTTATTTGGCTACCAATTCCTAATGATAACCTAAATTTTGGAATATATGGAAGTAATACAAATACTGATGAATCTAATTTAATCTGTCCAGCGTATCAGCACTGTTCTGATTCAATGGAGTACAAATATCTCTATGCCAGTATTTTGATTAAATTTTATCTTTACTCCATCCTAGGTATATTATTAGCATGACTGAAAACTCTTCTGGGACTTCCCTGTTTTCTGGTTGCAGTTCAGGAAGGTGAAAAATATCCAAAAAATAAAATACACTGGGACAAGAGGCACAAACACCCTATCACCATACACTTATGGGGAGCAAGGGGGCGTTAATACATGGCATGGACATTTAGGAAATAAGATTCCCTTACTTGTCTTGTCTTTGGCAAGTTCCTTCTGTTGTTCCTTACACAAGTAATTTTACCTGGGATGTGTTTTGCAGCAAAAATTATCAAAGGTAACTAAATAAACACTATAGTGTTCTCCTTTTGGTAGGACTATTATATAACTTTTAGAATCTATAGAGATCAAAATGTTATATAAAGTGACCTGTGGATATGAAAAATTTTCCAAGAAGATAAAGATTCGTAAGGAAAAAAAAAAAAAAGAAATTGAAACTCAGGCCCTCATTGTGAAACTATCCTAAAATCTGGAGATAATTTGTATTTGGAGAACAAGAATATTCTGGAGTGTAATACCCATAAAGGGAGTATGGAAGTGAGACAAAAATTTTTAAGGATGTCAACACTTCTTCAACTATTATACATTAATATTGAATTAGGAGTAGTGGAGAATTATTCCTCATTGATTTGGTTTGGAGTTTTCCTGTGCCTTTCTGGAACACCTAGTGATCATTATTATTACAAACCTCTTGTATTAAGTGAAATATGAGTTTGATGCCATAAAGCAACTGCTGCATTCCTAAAATCATATTAGTATGATACCAGGTGGGAGGCAGAAGAAAATGGCTAGAACAAACTGTTGAAATAGCTTCTAAGCTCTGCCTTGTATACCTGTTCCATAAATAATGCTTCCTCTGGTAGAACAGTCCTAAAGTCCCTCATGATGGAAAACTGCAAATCTCCACCCACATAATTTTCTTTGATCATATAATTTACTTAAAAATAACAGCATTCAGTCTGTTTCAAAAAGGCTTTGCTCCTGTGAGTTATGTGCTTGTTGTCAGTAAAACTTGGAGACAGGAGAGCTTATTGGATGCCTAGTGCTAAATATTAAACTGCCTAGAATGTTAAACAGATGCTAAATGTTTAATGTTTGAGTTTTCTCTTCCCCCGCCCCAGCCCCCTCTATAACAATGTTGCTTTATTTCTCTTAAAAAACTTATAAAAGGTTTTGGTCTGATGAGCTGGAAACCAAAACTACCTTTAGTTATCTGAAGAATACAGGTTGGAAGAACATGTTCCATTATGTTCCCCTGTCAGCATGATCTAATTGTCATCTAACTGTTAGGTCCAAGCCATGAATTTTTATTTTCACTCAGCATTTAACCTCTTTGTCGTACTGAATGTTAAGCTTATGTGATCCTTTGCCTTATAACGTGCTAGATGATTTGAAACTGTCTTTTTATCACACAACAACACAGGCCAGCACTCAAATAATAATGATTTTCAGTCAATACTATTGTCATCTGGTTTGTCTTGGAAATGAAGAGTTTCTTAGGCTGCTTTTAAAAGTGTTTTGGAATTGCCACCATTAAGTCTGAGCTCTAAGTGAAGAGAGGGTGTGAAGTGTAAAAAAGACCATGAAAAGTGGTCAGTACTGATTGAGCAACCTAGACAAAAATGTCTGAAGTAGTTTGGGACAGAAAAATATCACAAAGAAGGTAGGCAGGAATAAAAGGAGAAAAAATAATTAAGCCGGAAAAATTGAGGAATATTGGTTGTACTGAGAATAGAATGTGATAATTTAATTCTGTATTTAATAAATAAATTCCATAAATTTCTTTAGGAACAGAAATTGCATCTAATGTCAACCATTCTACCTTTAAGGAAGCTACCTGCCGTATCTTACTGAATTTAATATTGAATAATATGAATTATTATTTTGCATACTTAACGATTACTCAGACTCAATGCATCTGTGGTTACATAGTCCTTAGGTGGCATAAAATATCCTTTTGCAACAGAGAAAAAGAGTGGATTTTCAGTTTTCTTAGTATGTACATATCATACCAGTAACTTATTTTCTATTTTTCATAATCAGTTTGAACAAATGGGCCAACGTATAAGGAATTATGTTCTCACAAAACTTGCTATGTTGGGAGGATGCAGAGATCCCGGGGGATCCCAAACTACTCTATTGCTTTGCAAACTCCTTGGAGAGCTTCATAAATTTTATAACCGATCTTGTATACACTGATCATTTTCCATTGCAGTCTTTTTTTAGAGATGGTTATATGCTTACACAGACTTGTATCAGGGACAAATTGTTACATAACAGTGTGGATTTCATTCTGTGCAGTTGCACTGACCCATATCAGGAAGGGATAGGGGCTCACAGTGAAGTGTTGTTACTTTTTGTACTGCCAGTCTTTCACTTCTACTAGAGCTTTTCATATTATTCTTAAATTGTGAATTTTAGCCAAACTCAGCTGATTCACGACTATTTAGATAAGATTGTGTCGATGGAGAAGATACAGTAAGTGAAGATTTTGATACTCAGTAATTCAACTCTTGGAAGAGCCTTTACACCTTCTTTGAGAATAATCCAGATTCTAAGTTTTTGTCATCTGTTTTCCCCACTCCCCATCTATCCAACATATTATCTGAAGTTCAGGAAGTGTAATGAAATTTCTCTGAAGTGTAGCCTATAAAGAAAACAACATAACAACATTTGAATTTGTAGATGAAAAATACGAAGTTGTGGAGTTGTGGGTTGCATTTTGTTAACCTAATTTTATATAACTGCCTCACTACCTGCTCGTGGTGCTGTCCAATTAGTGCAAAATCATAAGTCTGTATTAGAAGCCTGTCATGGCATTGGGCTCAAGAAGATACCACTAATAAACAAAAATTGCAGTGTTCTGACTGTACCACAGCAGAAATATAAAACAAAAAGATCAAGGTTTTCAGGAAGGGCTGTTAGAGTTTGGAGGGAGTCTGATAGGACTTCTAAAGGAAAAGGGAGCTGGAACTTTGTTTGGGACTTGGAATTAGAAGGCAGAGGAAGGAAGCCACGTGACAGTCTATGGGGCAGTCTTATCAAATGAAGGTTTTATATTTCTTTTGGTTTTTAGCTCAATGACCTGAGGGTCACATTCTGTTCTTAAAACGAATGCTATTTATGATTACTATTGTGTGCTTCATGCAGATGAACCGTGCTTTAAAATAAAATAAAAAGAAATATCATAACTGATAAATGAGGCAGTCCATCTGCCTTGTACCAATATTTGAATTCTTTGTACATGACCACCTTCTTAAAGAGGTGTTTTGCATTTGGACAGCTTTCTTGTAATTTCATCTGACGGGGCTAGTGAATGAGGCATATGAGATATGCAGTAATGATCTGTAGCAGAACTGCATTTCTGGCAACTACATTAAAAATGAGTCTTGTGCCGTATGAGTGCATGTCGCCGTCAATTTTCAAAGCGATGTTGATTTAAGACAGAGTAAAGAAAGCTCATTTTTTAATGCAGGTAATATTTTTTCTTTAGATCTTCCTTCTAATGATTGTCACATTGAACCTCTTCAGATCTTTATTCCATAGGAAAACATGGACACACAAAATCACCACTACCAACAAGCCACAATAAAAAGTAATTATTTTTAATCCTGTAGGATCTTTAAAAAAGGTATTAAAAGCCATTACCAGTTCTAGATCACTGGTCAACTCATTTGTGAGAAAGCTAGAGTTAATAGGGTTATCTGGCTTTGTCTGACTGTTCCTGTTTTCTCCAAGACACTGACCTCCTTTTGGGGATAATGTTGTATTATATTGGTTTTGGTTTTTTTCTTTTTTTTCCCCCCCTAAGTGTGTGAGATGTAGCTTCATTGCATGTTTTAAACAGGTTTTCTTGGCTGTAATGTTGGGACAACTGAGTTCGGAGAGACAGGGCAGAGGCCAAGAACCTGTGTAGCAACAATGAGGATAATAACAATGGGAATACCTCCTGAAAGACAGATAATGTGTATATTAAAAAAGGTGCTTGTGTGCAGACACGCACTAGCATACAGTTGCAACTTAAGTTAGGGTTCTAGGGTTCTTTCCCAATTCCTTTTCAGACATAAAGAACCGTGCTTCTACATTTCACACAGGAGAGTTCAAAAACCTAAATGAGAGTGTTTGCAGTTGCTTGCCAATCGTTTGAGGCAATGCTGTACTAAAGATTGGATGTATTGTGGTGTTTAGTGTATTTATTTTTGCATTACCTGTGCCTGGAAGGGAAGGATTTTTTTTCCTCTTTATAAAATAGATGCAAAGAGTTTTCCTTGTGGTATCATTAGCATACAGTACAATGTTAATATTGCTCTTAACCAATTCCCATTTATGCACAAAAATCTGTAGTTGGAATTGCTTCAAGGTTGAGCAAATCAGCTGCTTCCAAGATATCCACTGAAGTTCCAGTTCTGCTTCCTCTAATAATGCAGTGAAAATATATCTACAAGCCTGAATAAGCATACAAGAATCAATTGCTATTGAAATCAGTTTATTTATAAATTGGAAGTCTTTTCTTCAAGCTTGGCCTAGGTGCTAGCTGTGGGTCATAGGGCTTTAAACCACTCCAATGACGATAAGTGTGGTTGGTGATTTAGAGAATCAGATGTCTCTGTGTGCCTTCAGGATGCTGTGAAAGGATACATGATTAGCCCGAGGGTTACTTTTTGCATGAAAGGATGAGATACCGTGCAGTTAGTGCAGGGGAATGCTGAAGCAAGGTAGGATTTTAGTCACCTCCTTTTTAGAATCTTCTATGGAATAAACCATATCTTTGGATACAGCCAGTTCATGCTTTTGTAATGCATCCCACAGCAGTTCCTTCCTCTGGAAAAGAAGGGATTCTAGACTCTCATATCCTCATGAGGTTCACTATATTCTTGCCCTTTTTGGTTTCTCACCTATGTAGGGTAAGGCAACAGGAGGGGAAATTTCCTGTCCTTCTTAACTCAGTAGAGGAAGTCTCACAGGGGCAAGCAAATCTTCATCTCTCTTCATGCCTTTCTTATCTTTGGAAAGTACTTTTATGCCTGGCTACTGCTGTCTTCTTGTAGTAATTTTGTACCTCTTGCTGGACACCCTTGCTTTAGTTTTCTTAAGTTTATCTAGGAGCTGTGGAGCCTTAGACAAAAAAAAGATACTATAATCCTTTGCTCCTCTGGCTTGTGAGAGCTTCTGGCAGAAATGCAGGTCTGTCAGATTTTTAGCTGACTAATTTTACTAATAAAAAAGTAAAAATGAAGCTGATAAAGATGGCTGTTGAGCCTAAGTTGCAGTAAGAGTTGGACCTTGTGTGGATTTTTACTTCTTGGGGATCCGGAGTTCGGCTCCCTGCTTTATTGTTATTTCATGAAATTGTGGGCTAACTGTTTGATCTGTTTTTCATATGTGTATCAGGTTTTTTCCCAAGATTTACTACTGTAAGTTTCACTGCCATATACCCATTAACATTTTGTTATGGTTTTAATTTTTAAAAACACTCCTATTAAACACATTTATCTAGATTTCTTATTACATCTATTTTAGCTATACTCGCTTTTCACAGTATCCATCAAACTAAATGATTTTTGCCTTGTAGCTAATTTTTATGAAATTACTTTTGTAGTGCAGAGTTCTTTTATTTACTCCACTTTAAAAGCTTAATGGACACTCAGACTGTTATGTTTTCCTTTAGCATATTTACAATATTACATTGAGTGGGCTGTTATCTTAAGCTATACAATTCCTTCAGGCTTATTTCCTCATTTTGTATCGCATTTGCTTATTTGAAGGGATCATTTATGCACAGAGTGTTGTTGTTACCACTCCATCTGAGTTTAAGAAGTTGTCCTACTGTCCCATATAGTAATGTATTCTAATTACTCAAGAACACAAAAATCGTGTTAAAGAAGCATATTGGAAGCAATGATATATTGACAATAATAAGCATAGAAGACATCAAAGGCTTAATTTGGAAAGAAAACGTGTGCTTTGGAGTGACACTTTTTCCTAATTGTCACTGTGAAAAATGGCTGTCATTTTCACTGTTAGAAAATAAAGGCATCGATGAACATTAAAATAATATCAGCACTTACTGTAATATACAGTTAAGTGATGTGAAGACCTGAAAATTAGTTTGTGATTGTGCATGCTTCAGTTACACTTTGGAGTTCTTGTGTATTGCATAACTTGTGAAAAAATTGTAAATTATGTTCTAATTCTTTCTATCCGGAAGAAAGCAGCTTTGAGATTTTATGGATGCATAATGCTTCTGTTTAAATCCATCAGGAGTCACCAGGACTGAACTTGCTGGGAATATGTTTTGTCAATTCATTTCAACAAAAAAGCAAGAGAACAAAATCTTAAAAACAAACATGGTATATGGAAAAACTTCTCAACGAGTAGAATTCTTACCAGGTTGCATAGGTACATTATATTTTTCTTAAAGATTTCTATTTTTTCAAATAAGTTGCTGATGGTTTATTTAGTTTTTATTTTGCAAAGTATAAATTGCATTGAATATGGTGAGAGTCTTTGTAGAAATCAGACATGTCAAATGCCAAACTCTGGACAAAGCAATGAACCTCTGTTAAAGACTGAAGAATATTTGATATTGGATCTTTGCTCTTTCTGCATGAGGGTAATTGCTGATACTTTGCTAATCTGATCCAGTAACTGCTGTCAGTCAGCGTGTTGGCCTTTAGCCAAGGTCATGAGCTCTCAGAGAGAATAGCCTGGAGCTGTACATGTATTTAGGTGTCAGTATGATTTGTCCTTGACATTAATGTGTCATATACACCCCAGGTATGGTATGGGATTTTTAGGTGTTTTCTGATTCAAAAAATTCAGAAAAGTGCAGGATGTTCTCCCCTATTTATTGTTCTTGGGAACTTTTGGGCATTACTGGTCCTGGCTTCTGTATTTTCACACCACTGCCTGTTTAAAAGCAGTAGATCAGCCAAAGCACTGCACATGCTGCTTCATTCCTTTATTGTAAGTCTGGATAGCTAGGCCTTGGATCAAAGTGTAAGGGGAAATTTGGTACTTGGAGACCTTAGTGACTTTTTTCTACATGAATCAAATTGTTCTAATATTAAACCTCCTTATGAAAGTACTGTGGAACTATGAAATAAAATATAGGAATAGAGATCAACTTTCAGTGTGCACAGGCTAATCCTGACCAACAGTGCTTAGGTAAATTGATGCTGTGTCATGAAAACCAAGATGCAGGCATCAAATCCAGAGCGAACCTTTCAAATCAGTACTGTTCAGTTTTGTCTGGGATGAACATGGGAATCTTGTATTTTTATTTGAAAGGGTTGTTATTAGGATTGGCAGTTTTGATGTTTGTCATCTGTTCTTCAGAATACAGGTGTTCTGTTGATGTATTTATAAATATATTTGCAAAATGCCAGGTTTCTGCCAAAGTGTCTGGTTCTGTATTTATCTGTCATTGAGGTGTTCCAAAGAATGACTGTAATAATAATCAAATTGGGAGGAATAACTACTGGCAATTTTTGCAACTTTTTAATCACAATGAAAATATTTCCATAGTTTTTAGTGTGACTATTCATGTGAATAATTTCAAGTATTTTGAGAAGAAATTGCATCATCAGGCATTCAATGTGGTGGATTCAACAAGGCTATTAGAAAAAGATGTGAGGAAAAATATATTTTAAGTTACAGAAAGTGTCTTGATAGTACCCTTAAGATTAAGGCTGAGTAGTAGCTGATTAAAAATAACTAGTTTTTACTGGGGACACCTTGATTTCTGAAGAGTTAAAGAGAATGTGAGTTCTCTTCTCACATTCAAATATTTTGAAATCATCACTATAACAATGTGTACGCTTTCTTTTTCCAGTACTTTTAAAGAAAATTCTAGATTTCATACTTCACAGAACCTCTCCTAGCTTATTAAAAAAACCCAAACAAACCAGCAAACACCCACAACATTTCTTTTTTTTATTTTACATTACGTGTTTTAGATAATTATATGCCCAAGCAGTTAAAAATGTTTTCCGTTGCTCTAATAGAATTTGGAGGGAATATGGAGAACTTTAGTTTTAGTTCAGGCAGATAGTGCTCTATTGGGCTTAGAGAGGTGATGGTAAGTCTTGTGAAATACAGTGAAGTTTGAAACAGTGACTAAGTTCATTCAACTGAGTGAATGAAAAAACCACACTTCTTCAGAGGAGAGAATAAAGGCACTTACAGACTATTTTGCATGAAGTTTTTGAATTGTAATTATGGAGTATCTAGAATGCATTATATAAAGATGGGGCAGATCATTGCTTCTCTAGCTGCCTACTCTCAAACTTGACTTTTCCATTGGCTAATGAGAACCCTCACATGGAGAACAAATAATGAGTTACTTTCAGATATTATGTTTTTTTCCCATTTCAGTTTCAGGATAGAAATCTACCCTATTCTGAATTGCTGTCATCATGGCTACACTATCATGACTGAAATTCAGAGATGACATTTTGCTGGTAAACTTGCAGGTGGAAGAGTAAGGTAATCACCACAAAGTGGTTGGGAATGCCTTCTATGGCTAGTTGGCTCCAATTATTGGCTCCATTTAGAAAGTACAACATGCTTAATGGTTAATTTACACAAGTCGTTCCACGGGACCACTTCAGAGCATGACATTAGTTTTTTGATGATTTTTGGTTTTGTTTTAAAAGGTATAGCAGAGTTTTCACTTGATACATAAAATAACGGGGAAGATGATGATACTAGGCTAAGTAATGTGAGGGAAAACATTTAGTGAATGAGACTTCAGAATATTTATCTCTGACTTATTATTGTTACTTCTCAGGTTTCCCTTTCTAAAAGCAGTGTTGTCTCCTTCTTACTTTTTCCTACTGTATGTTTATTTTTCCCTGGATTCAGAAAGCCATCAAAACAAAATCTCAAACTCTTATTTTCATGACGAAGTCATCTGTGTTTGCCTTCAGTTTAGTGATGCCAGAGTTATGTCCCCATTATTTGACAGTTTGAAAAAAGCATCACTCTTCCTTATTTGTCTAGTGCTATTTAATAAAGATATACTACACAATCAACATTTCTAATAGAAAAGTACACATTTTTCACTACCAGTGTCACAACTATGAAATAAATCATTCTGCCACATTCAATTAATAGCAATAGACAGTATAGAAATATTATCGGCCTGTTACAGGATGAGGATAGTCATCTCACAAACAAGGCAGAGGTGCCTGACACTTTCTTTGCCTGTCTTCAACACGGATGACAGACCAAGGGAGTCTCTGTGCCCTGAGCTGGAGGACCATGACTGTGAGAATGATGCACTTCCAGTCAATCCTGGAATTGTGCGGGATCTGCTGCTCCACTTGGGTCCCTACAAATCTACGGAGCCTGATGGGATTCATCCAAGAATCCTCAAAGAGCTGGCTAATGTCATCACAAAACTTCTCTTGATGATTTTTGACCAGTCTTGGGAGTCTGGAGAGGTCCCAGCTGACTGGAAGCAGGAGAATGCTGTCCCAGTTTTCAAGAAGGGGAAGAAAGGGAACCCTGGAAACTACAGACCTGTCAGTCTCACTTCAGTGCTTGGTAAAGTTATGGAGATTATTCTGGGAAGTATTGAAAAATACCTGAAAGCCAATGCTATCATCAGTCACAGCCAGCATGACTTCATGAGAGGAAATTCCTCCTTGTCAAACCTGATTACCTTTCATTACAAGGTAACCCATCAGTTGATCAAGGGAAGCCACTTGATGTAAGATAACCCATAGGAATTAACATTAGTGAGTAAATATCTGAAAGGTAAATAAATCACACAAAAGAATAATATTTTGGTGTTTTGGATAGGGACAATAAGAGTTCTTTGAGAAAGTAAAAGATCCCCAGAACCACTGGATAGGAATTGATGAAATGTTTTTTAGAACATTGGAATACTAGACAAACTTTAAAGTCTTTAAAAGGGAAGAAGCTATAGCAAAAATTGAAATGTGGAAGCAAGGTGTTTCAGATAGTGGTAGGCAGATTATCATTATACTAATCCAGAGAAAAGTCCTGGACAAGAGTGATATCTTGATTGGAGACAATCAAGATGCATGATATTTTTGTGATTTGTTAAAAAGAAGTTAGCCAACAAGAAATACAATGCTGAAAAATGGATTCAGGAAAATGTTTGTAAGTTTATACATTTTAACAAAGTTGACATATTTAGTGTTCTAAATTATTTAGCTTACTTTGATCAATCTAACCTCATTAAAACTGGTACTCTGCAAAGATGAGTGTAACAGATTTAATGACAGCAGATACCTCAAAGAAATGGTAAACAGGAAATCAGGTAATAAGATTATAGCCAGGTCCAGAAAATTTTTTCCTCTGAGGCTCTTTGTCATCATTATAATACATGTGCAAGAAAACTTGAATTTGTTGCTACTAAACATTGCAGATGTCATAAACATTGGTTGAGCAATAATTAAAATAATCAGACATAGCTTTACAGAACACTACACGTTGCATGGTAGCATAATCTCACTTGAATATGGTATATACATTTGTTACTAAATGGTATAAACCATACATGCATACATATGTACTGTGCATACCCCTTCAGAGAATTGAATTCATGCAGTGAAATAATTAAGTGCTGTGTATGGCCAACTGTCCACAATGTGCACTGATGGCTCTTAAAACAACAAGGTTTCTGTGGTACTTGAGGGAAAAACCAATGGAAGAGTAGGCAGCTGTTGCTGAAGTGGCATTAGCACATTTTTTAGGAAAAACATACAGCCTTAATTCTAGTAATGACATCCTCAAGAGTTTTTTTACTAAAATTGTATGAATAATTGATAATTTGCCTTTTTTTGTATGAACTGATTTTTTTTTCTGACTTTTTTCCACATTAAAGGATCCTCTGTATATCTTTGTCTAAAATAAAATTTTTACTTTATTTAAAAAAGTTTTTTTTATTTCATTGCAGACTTTCAATACTTACAGCATTTTGAAGTAAAAGAATTAATAAAGTATCAAAATTATAAGAAGTAGTTCAGCAGACACAAGATCCTAATTTTGAAATATATTAGGGCAAGGCAAGTGACTAGTTATGACTGTAGATTTTTCTAAGAAACATATTCTTATCTCAACAAGGTAATATAATACAGGAATCTCTTTGTGCAAATCTATAGTACAGGCACTGCATGTGATCACACTAGATTAAAATGGGTTTTCTGTGCTGTAAAGTTGAGGACTCTGCATTAGTCTATCATCTAATTTTGGCATTGTCTAGAGCAATTAATAGAAATTACATTGTTTCTGAGAAGAGAGCCAAGATACAATTCTGAAAGGTTTCCCCCCCCATAACTTAAATATTATTATCTTAGTCTGTCTTTATGAGAGTCTTTAATCTTCTTAAGTGTTTTTTACTCTGTATTTATATATGTACTTGATTTACTTACGAAGGCAGTGTCAATCCTCTTTCAGATTTTTTCGTGAAAACATTTTATAGAATATTGTGTAATAATCTGTATCACCAGAACAGAATTTGCAAGGAATGTTCAGTTCTGCAAATGTGCTGGTTTAAAAGTAGACTGGCAGGAGAAATGGACCTACCACGAGAGATATTGTAAGTCAGAATTACAGTTTAA
>JAWWEE010000105.1:61675865-61901645 GCA_035221455.1 Xenops minutus | reverse complement strand
CTCTTAGAAAAAGTATAATTGTGTGAGTGCTTTGGAATAAACAGAGCTTTGCTGTTAACTCATATTGAGTCGTCTCTGCTCCACAAGCCTGCCTCCGCTACAAGTTCTGAAGTTCATACTTTGTCAGTTGTTCAGCCGTGCAATGAATCACTGGAGATTAAAGGTTAAAACTGCTTATTCTTGAGTATTTGTGGCTCACTCTTGTCAACTGAATAGGATTTTCAAGGAGATACTGATAGTAATATTTTAATCTGTTTGTAGAACATATAAATCAAATTACGATTATGACAAAATAATATATATTTAAAGCATTAATAAGGCAGTTATCCACAGTTCAGTAGGGTCATAATTCTTGCCTGTTTAATTCAGGTATTGTTTCAGTGTTGCTGAGAAGTCTGGAAATTATTAACGGCTATTGACTTAAAGGCAAGAAAAAAATAACAGATTATTATGTTTTGATTTATGAAACATTAATTGAAATGCTATCAGTATAAGACTTTGAAAAGTTCATTATTAGAGTGTCGAATATATTGAGGTAGAGAGCAGACAGACCCCAACCCACTGGGGTGGTTTAAGTTCAACATCCTATTAGCCTTATTTGGGTAAAACCCCAGTATTTACAACTTTCAGATGGGTGTCAGAAACAGCAAAGAATAAAGAAGTAACAGATTGTTCAGTTTACTTTTTTGCGTGTGTGAGGATTTCATATCACAAATAGCTAAATTCAGAGTGGTTCAGTTCACAGCTGTGTTTAATATTTTTTGTTGTGTTCAGAATTTTGGATAATTGACAGTTAATAGAGGAATTAATCATATGCAGATTAATATTTCCCTCTAATACAAATAAATTGCCTTTGAAAATTACTTCCCTTCTAAAGGGAATGCCAAATCCAAGGTTTTACTAGAGTCAGTAAATTGTATGTGTTATTACAGTAAATAAGCAAAAGGAAGTATAAATATGAATCTTCAGAATACTTGCATTGGCCTAAAGTGGTAAAGGCTTGCTGTGAGTTCCTCTTAAGTATTTTAGAAGTATTCAAGTTGAGTTTTCATGAAAAGTGTGACACATGACAGTTTTATAATCACTCTGTAGTCTTTATTTTAGTTTCTCCACTTTTTCCAGTATAGCTGTTTCCCATCAACACTACCGCCTCCCTCCCCCCCAACATATAGAATGTGTAATACTGCAAATGAGAATTTGAAAACTTGAAATTTTAGAGTTCAGATCTTCAGAAAAGTGCTATACATTCACTTTGTTCATGTCTTTGCAATAGAATCTTCTGTTTCTTGGTCATGTGCGTTTTGTTTTTTATTACTAGGTGTTATAAAAGTGTAAGATTTTTCCAGACTTCTTTTAATCCTCAGATGTGATCTTATTGCTTTCCATTTGTACCCTGTCTTGAACACAAAAGTGACTGTTTTCCTTCTTCATGTTTTTGTGTTCACTTGATAATATTTTCTCTAAATGTGTTTAGTAGTAAAGCATTATATAATTAAAGGAAATGAGAATCCTCTACCAAGTCAGGCTGTGAAAGGTATTACCTCCAGCCATTATATAGAATTACAAAGAGGTTATAAGCAAAAATTTTCCATTAACTTTTAGTGCCCATGAGACATTTGGAGTACAATCTTTTCTCCAAATACAGGAAACCGCAGCTGGAACCTTCAGAAATTCTTGCTGACAAACTGTAACTACTCTCTTTTCTGCTTGTTAAGACATGCACAGATAAAGAGAAGTACACATGAACAAGGTGATATCTGGTCATCTTTTCAATAGGGCATTAAAGGCAAGTCTTTTATATCAGGTCTGCTTCAAGTTATAGCTATTCTTTTGGAAAGTTATCATTAACACTGACAAAACAATTTATCTTTACCAAATGTTTTCAATATCCACAAAAGTGCTTTGATGTGGAGAAATTTTGACTAGAATTTTAATCCAAAGCATAAAATTCTTAGTTTGTTTCAGATTTTTCTAATTACTTAAACATTTTTGTAAGTGATTTAATAATTGTTTGTGAAATACTGTCTTAGTCAGCTTGTTATTGGTGTGTGTTTACTTCTGTTCTTTTTTTCCCCTCTTTTATAGATTTTCTCAAGTCATTGTTCTAACTAAATGTTAGAATAATATAAAAAAGCTATTGCAAAATGCGTTTCCTTTTGTAGTTACCTTAGAGGGCATCTGGAATCCTTCCTGTCTGAACAGAACATCTTGAGTTTTTCTACTCAGTGTTATCTGGACTTCTAATCATTTTGCTTGTCTTCTGAAAATCAGATCTTTTTTTAAAGCGCAGTTTTAAAATTAAACTATCGCTCAGGTCTCATCTTGGGCAATCTTTCACAGTCTTTCAAGTTTTTACTGCTGTTTGTAAGCTCCAGCTGCTAATAAAACTTCTGGTTTGAATTATTGAGACCTAAAAGCTGGACACGCTATATCTCTGAGTAGATGCCATGGAATGATAATCACCCTTTTTGTAACTACATTGCATGGGGACTTGTAATTTGAGGTTCATTGTGTGTGGCTCCTATATGAATTCTACAGAATTGCTAATAAGTAATTGTGCCTGTTCCTGTGTTTGTGGAGCTGATTATTCCTGGATTTCAAACTCTGCTTTTTAGACTTCTCTAACTGTTTTCTGGACTGTGCTGCTGTAGTAAGCATACTCTTTGTTCTAGTTCTATAATTAATAAATGTTTTACATAATGTTGAATGTGGAAGAGAATTTGCAGAATATGGCTTTTTGTATCCTTCTCTTTCCATGATGAATACTGATAATTGGTCTGCAAGTGTCACACTTAGAAACATTACAGTTGGTAATGTGATCTAGCTTTTGCTTTCTGCATGTAAAAGTAAGGAATTTATCATTTAATTTATCATTTAATCTAAGAAGTGATTGGTATTTCACATCTTACCTTTCGTTTTTGCACTGAGGTTAATAACAGGCTTGGCATAGAAAACATTTTGCTTTGGCTTTGGCACCCTGTAGGATATATTAATGGAATAGATGCCACATGGCTTTTTCCCTGATATTTGAAAGCCCTCCCTTTGGATAAATTACAGCTCTGAGTAACTTTGCATTAGCTACACTAGCTGTAAGACCCCAATTCTTGGATCTAAGAGATCACCAAAGGAGTTTTACTTTAAAAATATACAAAGCTCCAAAAATTCACCCACTGAATTATTAGAACAGCCCTTGTTCTTTTAACACCTTAAAAGACAGTGCAACGGAGAAATGCCACATGTGTTTTCTCAGGAGGTACTTTACTGGTAAACTTTAGGAAATAAGAGATCTTGGTAAAAGTTTAAAGGGTAGCATTCAACCAAAACAAAGGATTCCACAAAGCATTGATTTAGTACATGGTAATCCATACAGTTTAGCAAAATCCAACCCATTTGGTCCCAAGTTACCCAACATATTAAGAAAATAGATTAAGAGAAGAAGAAGAAACAAAGAGAAAAAGACAAAAGTATATAGCTACCACTGGAGAATCCTGTGAAAGTCCAGCTTCCAGGTGGCAGGTCTCCAGCAAAGATGTTGCTGTTTTTTAGGTCCTCTGGCCCTCCTGTAGCCACCCCTTCCAAGCGGGATTTCTGGCCCACTGACCACTCTGGAGCTCTGGGACGGGATAAAGGGTGGTGTTCCTGCTATGCCATCCAAACTAGAGCTGGGATAGGAGTTCCAGAGGGCATGGTATGAAGCAATGCTTCCGGGCTACCTTTCACTGACAGCTGCTCTGGGGTTTTCCAGTGAGTCTCAACATGAGTTAGCATGTGGGACAATTTCAGCTCCATGAAATTTGACCTGTCCCTCCCCGCCCTGCCCCTCACACACACACTTGAGTTGGTCCAAGCCAATATCATAATCCAGTGCCTCACACTATCTTTTTAGAGATAATTTAAAACCTAGAGCTAGCTCTTCCTTTCTGTTCAACCTCCCTAAATGTACCGGATAATGAGAAGAGTCTTCAGGCTCTTTTGTCATCTGTTGAGATGGAAACAAGACCAGAAAAAAAAGTACAATTACAAGTTGTTTATAGTCTCTCATTTAAAGGATTTGTAAAACAGAGAATGAAAATCTTATAATAAAAAAGATAAGTAAAAATGAGTAGTGGAGTTCTTGCTATGGTAGAAATACGTCAGTTCCTTGTGGGAACAAGCTTGTGATTATTGTTCTGTCATTGCATGTATCATGGCAAAACAGAATCTAATTCTGAACAGAGATTTTCCATATTAGAGTAAATTCAGTGTATTGTAACAGTTTTACCAATGCTACTTGGGTCATCTATACTGTGTTCTTTCTATAGAAGCAAAATAGTTTACTTGGCAAAATGCACAGAGAATGCATGAATGTAAAACTAGGAAAAGTAGGAAAGTACACTTTTTCTTCTCAGAATGATGATTAACTTCTCTTATCTTGAAAGATATGTAATAATCACCTTTTTAAATTGTTGTTTGTTCTGCTGCTTTCTTGTTTTGCTTTGAGGAATAGTAGTAGAGCTGTTGAAAACACCAAGTTAAACTTAATATAGAAGTCAATAAAACCAGATCAGACACTTACCACTAAACAAAGTGAATATTTAGTTAGTAGAAACAATCCATATTTTCAAAAAATAAGCAATTGATTCAGTGTCTTTTAGAATTTAGCCACATAGAAAGTAATTTGAGTCTTTTTTGTACCACCATAGTTTTTCTCTGAAATTAATGTTTTGCATTTAACAAGAAATACATGCAAACAAAAAACTTCTAAATTTCATACACCTTCCTTTTCCTTGATTGGCATTATGGTGACCTTTAAATAGAAGGTAGTCAATTACTGTTCTAGGGGGAGGAAGGATAAAAACATCTTAAATCTGTCCAGTTGTCCTGGTTATAGTGGCCAGGACCAGTTTGTTACAGTGGGAGTCTGGCCAGGGCTGTCTATTCTACACCCTCTGTTGTCAATTCTCATGAACTGCTATTAACGGATCATTTGCAGCCGGGGTGCATCATTGTCCCCAGGGCACACCTGGCTCCTCAGGCTACAAACTGGGTGTTTAGGAACTCTGTGAGATAAGGAAATTTTCCTGTCTTCGCACCAAGGACTCAGGTGTGATAATTCCCCTCAGGGGGAGTCATTAGCACCTTCACAATCAGCCTGAGAGGTTGTATCAGCTAATGGGCCATCAAGGATTATTACTGGGTATTCCCACCTGAGCCTAAACAGATTGGGGGTTTGACCTTCTTGTGCCACTCGTCAGATTCGGAGAAGGATCCGGACTTCAGCAGGATTATGACCATCATCACCACCAACAGGTTTCTTTGTTCCTTTTACTTTGTACTTAGGGGGGGCACGTGGTGCTCAGTACAGGGGCTGGCAAGCTCCATTTTGTTTGTGCCCTACAGTGCTGGCTTGTACATCTGTTCTGTTTTTGTGGGTCAAATGGATTTTTTTTTTCTCTGTATCATTGTATTTACTGTGATTTTTTTTTTTCATTAAATTGTAATTCTGACTTGTAATCTCTTTCTAACTTGGGTTAGTTTCTTCTGCTGGTTTACCTTTAAACTAGCACATCAGTGTAGGAAGACAACAAGACTGTATGCTGACATGGAAGAATGGTTCCCAAAAAGCTCTAGGGATATTTGACTGTTGAGATATTAGAGAGATTATTTATAATCTTGGATATGAGAAACTGAGAACCTTAGAGCTTGATGAAAGGCAAGAAGGTTCTTTCCCTGAGAAACCCGTAATGCTTGTGAAGATTAAGCATGACTAAAAGAAGAATTCTGTTCTAACCTCCTAATATTTTGATAGCCTGTACTAAATTCAGCAGGGGTTCATTTAGTTAACGTGGCCATTGTTTGAAAAAGTAAACTGTTGAGAAATTATTCTATGCTATTGGTAATTTAAGATGTTCTTACCTACCAAGCATAAAAGAAAATTTTGTTCCAAATGAAATATTGTGATCCCCAATCTGTGATTCTTCTGCCAAGTGATGTCAGCATACTTCCTTTAATTGGTGTTCTTTTAGTGTCTTTACAGAATTTGGAGGTCTGTTGTTCTAGTACATTTAAAAAAACCCCAAACACAGCAAGTTGAGGAAAAAAACTTCTATTCAAATTACTATAGCTGTTTTAGAGTTCAAAGGATTCTCATGTCACGTGAGTATACCAAATAATTAAATTCAATATAGAAGTAAGACTTAGCTTTTTTTTATTTAGCCCTAAATAATACCAGCTGTTTTATTGGACAAGAATAGTTGAGTTGGTTTATTTTGTTGGGTTTTTTTTGTTTTGTTTTTTTTTTTTAAAATAGCATTTTTAGTAGCTACGTTGAATTTATTCAAGAGAACAAACCAGGAAATATATATGTTTAAAAGCAGAAGTGAAAGACCAGTGGTGACAATCCAATCCTGTTACCAGAGTACTTACAAAGGATCCTCAAAACTGATGCTTTTATTCAGAGATGCAGTTTGAAGCTCAGCATGAAATGATAAGGAAACTACTCTGGAACTGTTTTATGTTGGTGGTTTTTTTGTTTGTTTGTTTTGTTTTTTGGGGGGTTTTTGTTTGTTTGGGTTTTTTTAAATTTTTTTTTTTTTTGAGGGTGGTCTGCTCACAACTGGAGGAACTGCCCAATTTTTTTCCTTTTCACAAGCATAACAGATCAGATTTTATAAAATTACATAGATGCTCCCCTAGCCTGCTTATACCTCATATGTATGCGACTTTTAAATCCTTAAATCTTTACTTTTTTTCATGTGCTAAACTCCATTAAACTTGATATTATAAACAGGTCACACTTACAGCTAAGATCCAGAAGTTGGTTAGTCTTGCTTTCCTTTACAGATACTTTGGTGTCACCTCAGTGACACTTTCAGGAACTGCCTGAAGCCAAAATGCAGTGAAGACTGCCATTTTATTTTACAGAAAGCACCTTATACAAAGGCTTTTCTGGAGTGAAAGCCTCCAGCTGCTCTTACAAGTATATAAAGAAATGACTCATTAGGCTTTGGGGAAAGAAAAACCTATCATCATAGTTCCACATTAGTTGAAGATTTTTTAGATACTGATCCAGTAATGTGATTTTGGCCACTTTTTTTTATCATTGTATTTGAGTGTACACTTTACTTTAAATTTAGGCCTAATTTCATTGCCTTCAGTGGAAATAAAGCAAGCATTAAGTGTTTTTTGGATTTAAAGGCATGCAAATGATTCTTGTACACTGCTGATAACCTATAGAAGTAAAAAGCTAGCTGTGGTAGTGCAGCTAGCGAGATATAACTACACTGATACCTGTTGTGCTGTATCAGGGATTAATCTAGTTTCCAATCTCACTTGCAACAGTTCTTTATTATTAATACTGTGTGTAGATGATAATTAAATGTGTCTGATTGAAGGCAGTACTAACATATCTACAAGCTCTACCTGGGCCAGTGTCTGGCCATGTTACTTTCTGTGTACAGGCTTCTCCCTCTCACTGAGCTCCAGAAACAAAAATATCCATAAGAAAAATTATAATTTTTGATTCTAGGTGAACTGATGAATTGTGACAAATGCTAGTCCTCTGAGTACTGTTACTGTTCTCTAGTACCTTGTTTTGTCTAGTAAATTTGATTAGAATCCTGTCATGCAATGTTGTTTGAGTTAGTAATTTTTAATTACTCATAAAAAAATTTTAAAAAATACATTACAGGGTAAAACTGACACTGTAATGGAATTTGTTTACTATAAGTCCCATAAAACAGTCTCACCACATTTATTTTTTCTACTTTTCATATCCACAATTGCTTTTTTCATGATCAGTCCAATTGCATACAACTATGCCTCTATAAGCAATAAAATAGGCTAGTAGTAGTCTATTCCAGTTTTACACTAGAATTTCCAATAGCGTCAAAGAGGTAGACATATAAATTCATATCATGTTTCTTGTGTTTTCCTTCTATAGTCTCAAATCTGAAATTTAGCTTAAAACTGATGCCTATCTCTTAAAAATCAATTCCAGTGTCAGTTGTTTTATTTTTATTAATAATTTTGTGATTCTCATAGTACATCATATTGTTTAAAGAAGATCTTGTTTATACAGGCAACACTTCATGTAGTTAAAGGTCCATTTTTAGACATGCTTAGTTAAGCTATGTTTATGTGTAACAGTACTGTATAGTTACATAGATTATATGTAGCTTTTACTAGTTTATTTTGGTCTAGTTTGTTTCTAAAAGTTTTCTAAATGCTCATTTAAGGTCACAGTGGTAGTAAAAGTATGAATGAGATATAGACCCATTATTCCTGATGCCTGTATCAGAAGCAATAGCTATCAAATTTCTGCCATAAGACTTCGGTCTGTTAGAAAATTTGGGGAGGCAAAAGATATTCCTGAGACTGAATCATAGATTTCTACGTGTTTCTTTTAGGTTCATTGCTGCATAAATAATAAAAAATGTGCCATTAATTATGTATTAATGTTTCCTGGTTTACACTTATAAAAAATGTAAGGCAGTACTGTTACCCAGATTAATTTTCCTTTTATTTGTGATAAAACTTGACAGAGGAGAAGTATCAGAAATCCTCAGCCTTTGTAGGACTAACTTATTGTTTCTCCCAGTTCCTACATTTTCTATTTCCTTAGACTTTGATTCTGATGATTCTAGTAGTTATTTATAATCTAAATTCATAATTTCCATTTATTTTTTGGAAAATTCCAGTGACAAGAAGTTAGTGTTTTATTTACTTTTCAGCACTGAGTTTCAGCCAAAGCCTCCGAGAAACACAAGGATATGTTCATTAGATGTTATGGGCTTGGTATAGTGGTGTTGTTGAAACTAAATGGCTGTTTAATGTAGAGATAATCAACCAGCTCAGCTATTGGCAACAGTGTTTTGAGATTACAAAACAACTCAGTACAACTGCACTACTAGTGATAACTGAGTTGGTTTAAGCAGAGCTAGCTCTGGTAGTCCTCTGTGGCCTTGAGCATGCAGGCATACCATAAATTACCGTCCCCTTTGTTTTTATTATCCTTTATTCAAATTCAAGAAAAGAGATGATGTTCCCTTACTACATAGGAAATCATAAGTTGAGACCATGAGCCTTACTGATATATGCATAGTGTTTTGTGACTTTGAGCATGTAAATTATATGAAGGGCAAGCTATTCATCCTCACAATGTCTTTTGGCCTTGGAGTATTTATAGAGGCTCCCTGTGGAGCTGCACTGTCATGCATCCCCCAGCTGGGGAACAGCTTATGAAAGGTTCTCTGAGGAGTATGTATGCACACTGAAAACTCATTAATAATCATATGTAGTCTTATAAGCAAGATTATTCTTGTGGCTTTTCTTCATCTGGAAAAATTTTTGTATTTATTTCTTTTAAAATGGTGTCTCATACTTTGGAGCATTTCTTTGTTAATACTCAAAGTTGGCTTCAAAAGGGACTAAATGTCATAGAGCTCGTTATTTTAATATCTAAAAAAATTATTGTCTCAAAAGAGGCATTCAGGGTCAATTCTGTAGTGGATACTCAGCTGTTTGCAAGCCCTGCAACACAGAATGTAAAACATGAATGTGTGGAGAACAGAGCCATAAATAGGAAATGTGGATGACTGAAATTTGAAATTCTATAGCAGGGGAAAGATCTGGTGCACAGAGTGAATAATAGGTCAAAATAAAGATGCAGAACTGTTATGTAAGGTTGTAAAGGTTCTTGACTGGTCTGGTTCCACACTGTTTCTGTAGGGCAGAATCCCCTGGTGTCTCTTTGAGAAATGTTGCTGTAACAGTGCAAGCACCATACTTGTCTGAGAGTCATTGAATTATTTTATGGAGTCTTTGAGTTTTTATATTGAGTCTAAGTCTGTAACTTCTTTGAATCATCATTTCTCTTCAATATGCAGCATTTCACTTAGTGACTAATTAATGATAAATATTTACTCCCTTTCTAGTCCATATACATTGCAAAACCTTTTAAATCGTAGCCAGCAATTCCTAACTTAAGACGTAATTCTATGAAACCTTTCATTGTCATTTTATGAGCTGTAGATTTAAATTTTCATCTACCTGAGAACCCGATGAAGATTTTTCTGTCTGCGAATTCATATTTCATCACAGATGTTTCATCTGTGTCTGCATTTGAGATATGATCAGGATTGTGTTTTGAGTGCATATCTTCATGGTGAATATGATGGTGGTGCTAGGTTGGCAGTTGGACTTGATGATGTAATAGGTCTTTTACAACCTTAGTGATTCTGTGCTTTTCTTTCCCACTTGCTGATTTCCCCCTGCCCCCCTTGGTATTCTAGAGTGCATAAACTGGATTCCCTTTAGGTTGTTCTAAATCGAAGTTGTGATCTCGTGTCTAGTTCATAGGATCTGACTGGAATTATGCCAAAGTACATTTAAAGTAACACTTCCCAAAATTGTCTACATCATGGATACCTAGTGCTCTGCACTGATGTTTCACTCTTCAGATTCGTTTGTATTCCAGTGTGCTACTTATTAGTAGCTTGTTGTTGCAATTGCTGCATAGATTCTTCAGAATGAGCAGCCTTTGCCACATCACAGTGGACATTTAGACACAGAAAAAAAAAAAGTAAACACTGGTAGAAAGAGAAATTAAACTTTGAGGCAAAGTATTTGCAGGGCTATTGAATTGAGCCTGGAGGCTTATCTGGCTCACTTATACTACAGTTTAAAAACTGCTGTTTAGACTGTCATGCATTGTACAAGTTAAATTATTAGCACAGTTTTGTGAGTTTTACTTCAGCTAATCAAATTCATGTGAAGAACTAGAGAAATATCAGAGGACTGAAGGAGGCCATTTTATCCTCCTGTCTGTCACAGATAATTGATTTTATGAGAATAGTCAAAAAAGTGAGCAAAAGCTAAATGATAATAAAAAGAGAGGAAAGGTATTTCATAATTTTATAAGGAAAATAGCATTTTACATAAAGAACATTGCATTCATTAATGTTAATGGACACGGAGCATGCGCTAATTATTTGCTTAAGTTGTCTTAAATACTATCTGTTCCTGCCACTTTTTTGATACTTTTCACCATCTAAGAATCTTTTCACAAGATCAATTTCTATGAGTTTCAAATACTAACTACAAATTTTTCATGTTTTTCCTTTATGACTGTGGATCTTGTTAAGTCATTTAAAATACATCACCACTAAAATGTATTGCTTCTTATTCTTCTCTAGAGTTATAGTATGGATAATTGTGAAGCTTCTCCTGAAGCAATATAAGTGCTGCAAATATAAGGTCCTGAATATGCCCCTACTACAAGGGCCTGAGTTCTGTGGGTTTTGTGTTTAGGGAGTATCTAGGTGTGTTGTTTTTTTTCTTTTTTTAAACACATACTGGTGGATTGCTCTGTTATACGTCTGCCACTCATTATGCATTTAGAAAGGTCAGGATTTGCTGATAATGTACAACACATCACTGTAGAACATTCAGGCTCTCAAAAAAACTTCAGGAAAATTAGTGAGACTGGTGTAAGTAATTCTTAACATCCTAGGATGATCTATCCAAGCAGCACGGTGAGGAAACAAGTTAGAGATTCATCTAGAATGGGGTCTTGGTGTACACCTCCCATCTTGACATTTTATCATCTTCAATCTCTTGTCTCCAATGTATAGAGATGTAACATGACATGGTAGATATGAGATGACAGCTATCATATATATCTGAGATGATTTCTATAATGCAGTAAGATGGAAAAAAATCTTTCCACTTTCATGCTGAATTTACAATAAATTTGAGTCTGTTGAGATCTTCTGATTTTCCCAGCTGAATTCATTAATATTAAAGTATTATCAAAATTTTGATGACAGTGTATACTCATAAGCACCTTTTCATATACTTACTTAGAAGTAAGTGAAGTTGGTATGAAGTCAAGTGAAGTCCTTTTACTTCTTGCACAGTATAAAAAGACATCTACATGGTAGTCTGAAGGGTCCTCCTGAAGCATTTTCCAGTAAAGTGAAATGAAATAATAAATCTGCAGATTACCAGGGGATATAAGTACTAAAACAACTACTAAGAAAATCCCTCTAAAACCAGAGGTCCCATGAGAGGTGAACTTTTCCAAAGAAGTCTTGTAAGAGGAAGTTGCATTAGACGGTTGTTGTCAGCTAGCTTGATAGACAGCATCTGGGCTCTCTAGTGGGTGGCAAAACACATTTAAATATTTTGCTCTGTTACTAGTCATGAATGTGTTCTGTTCTGTTCCAGTCATGAGAAAAATAATGACACAAGAGAAAATTATTTTTATTTTTCTTCAGTTTTTATTGTTAGTGTCTTGTAATGACGTCCAGAAATGTGCAATATGTAAGAAACTGCCACTATACTACTGTTCCATTTCACTGCAGAATAATGAATATCATATCTCAGGAATCAGAGCCTGCCTGCACAAATCTGCTCAAAGGCAAGGTGCTCTAACAAGACTTCAACCATAGGTTTTAAGCTACAAATCCATGTGTTTAGAAGTACTCTGTCACTGGAGTGAGCAAATTATTCCTGTTCTGCATGCTTCAAAGCAGGGAATGCTGATTTGAGTGTGTACACTTCCTCTTCTGCTGCCTATGTGGTGGTGTTTCCTCTCAGGGCTCAACTTTTCTCTGAGCTATAGATTTTAGCAAAAAGTCTTGTTCTTCGACTTTTTAATTGCTTTCTGTGCTTCTGGCTTTTGTTTTTCTGTGTGTTTTTCTTTAGACCAAGACAGTTTTTCCATTTTCTGGTACAAACTTTAGAATATCAACAAGAAACAAAAATAATAAAAATGAAAAGCAACCTTCTAGGTAGTACTGTGGAATTTTCTTGAACAAAGTGTAAGCCTTATGAGAAATTGTGAGCTCTAGTAATTATTACCAGTCTACTTGAACGTACTGTAGTTCATAAAATAGTTATTTGAAACAAGTAATGACTGTACTTTTTATGTTCTCATATTTTTTTTTTCATTAAAATAACTACATGCTGTCATACTTTAGTTTCCAAGAGGAGGTAACAAAGAAAAATATCAGAGTAGTTAATTTTACACTCTGTATCATAATGAATTGGTATAGAAAAAAATAAGGAAAATAATTTCAAACATTTTAGTTGGAGCAAACGTTTGTCTGGAAGTGCTGTTCCAGCTGGTGTTGTCCTAATAACCCTCATGCTATGCTGAATGCTTCTGTGGTTTCTTTCCAAAGACTGCATTGTTACAACCTTAACACCTGTGTTTTGGATGACTTTCTTCATTTGAATGTTTCTTGACATTTGTTTCCTGATAGGACCTTATCTCATGGGACAATGGGTGTATTAGGTGAAGCATAGGAGGCAAATGTTTGTTGAGCTCTTCAGTGTATCTGGTAAAGGCATTACACATGAAGAGAAGAAAATAAGCTTCTTTATATGCTGTGCCAAAAATCAGAGAAATAATCAGATTTCATGTAAACAGTGTTGTGACCATCTGCAATATCACTCTCTGGTTATTGCACATGTGCCTTGTTTCAGACAGTCACTTCAGTCTTCCTGTTTGAAAAAATCTGAAACATTTTCCTTGCCTCCTCAATTATCTCTAAGGATGTTAAACTGAGTTTTCATACACCTGGAAGACCACAACATTTCTGTCTTGGGGGTTGTAGGGAATGTTTTTTCTGGGGCTCCAAGGATGCAACATGAAAGAGGAATTCCGTCTTAAACTATTTGGGAGGATTTTATTTTATTTTTTAATTAACATGAATGTAATATTAATGAAAGGTTTTAAACTGGCAGCTCTGGTAATTAATTGCTGCTAAGTTTGGTCCAAAGGCTGTCACTGATTTAAAGGAGCTTTGGGATTAGGTTTTATGATGCGCATTGCAGTTATCTACTCCACTGATCTGATCTCACTTAGTGCAGTTTGGTTGCAGTGATTATTTAAAAAAATACACATGGCTTTTTTTTTTTTTTTTTTTGGTGCATTTTACTCATGTTTTCCAAGTAGATTTGGCAATACTTTGAGAATTAAAATTCTGTGGATGAAAATTGAAATCCTGTGGTGATAAGGGGAAAAAAAAATCAAAGTATTGAAGAATGAATGAGATAACCAAGTTCCATTGTCAACAGGAATGAATTCTTAAGTGATGGGCAATAGCTATGACTGAAATAACCACTAGGCTGCTCTCCAGGCTGTATACTAAATGCATCTTGAACAGATTTTGGATCAGGAACTGTTTTTGTCCACTGGCTCTAAAGACAACTGGGATCTGAAAGCTGTGAATGAAATAATACATCAGTTCTTTGAATTCAAAACACCTGGTATATTTCAGTTACGATGTTAATAGTTAAGGAAGTAAGCAATGTGAATAAATCCTTGTATACAATAGGTTAGCCTAATGTAAAAGGAGAAAGTGATTAGGATAATGTAGTACTAAACTTTCAAAAACTCTCTCCATGTGTCTTATTTCTTCAATTTTGCTGTCCATTTTGGGTTCCTAGTGTCTGTTCGTGAATCAAAGAAGACCATCCTGCTTTTTTTTTGCCTTTTTTTTTTCTGAATGTGTAATATCCTCCAATCTCAACATGAAATCCTAAGTTTGTTTTGACATACTTTCTGAAAACAAAATATTTCTGTTAGTTTTCTGTACTGTTCACATTATAATTCAGAGCGTTTGGTACTGGAGTATGTTGTGAATTTTCAGTTTGTAGAAGCACAATAATCTATTGCATGGGGAGCTGGAAACTCCATGTTTCTAGAGGTTACTCTGTCACTCAGTGTGAAACATTCTGCCTTTGACAAAGCTTTACCTTGCTCTTAGTTTTAGTTCTTTTGATGCTCTTATTTTCAAGAAACATCTGTATTTCTATTTCAAGATTTTGAATAGCTATCCTCTAGCAAGATTTAATGAAAACAGCTTATTTTTGGTTCTTGATTTTAAAAGGAAAAAAAATTCTCATGTTAAATTCAAAGGACTTATTATTTTTGTAGGTTCTATTATACATCTGAAAAATATAGATACTTTTATATTTTTTTAGTTCTGCTCTTACTTACATACTAAAATACTAAAACTTCTCTTCCTATTCAGCAGCTCAGTGCTAGTACAATGCTAAGAATGTTTGAATATTGAAGGTAATTTTGAATTCAGTAAATAATGCTGTGACCAAATTCTAGATTTATAATTACTGGAGCTAAGAATCACATTTGGATACTCATGGCTGCTTACTGAATAAATGGTTGAACACATATTTGAGTGGCAATGTATGTCTGATTCTTGCAAGATCATAAAGTTCTCCTCCAGAAAGAAAATGAAGAGCTAGGTCTCCAAAAGAGGAATTCAAATGTTAAAATTAAGGAAAAGTAATAAAAATCCCCTTCAACTCCACTAGAGGACAACGGTGGTTTATAGGGGATTGGACCATCCATTCTTCAGTTTCTTTATTCATGTTCATGGTACGTAAAAATAAACAAAATATAAATTCAGGGTGCTCTGATGTGACTTTGACTCCAAAATTTCTACAATTCTTACAGAAGGAAATAAAAGGGATGGTGTCTTGCATAAATCAACTGCAAAGGGGAAGAATGCTAGATGCTCTTCTGTGTGCTAGACATCTGCAAATATACACACGATTTTCTAGTTTTGTCATTTCTGTAATCTGGCATAATTTCTACATTTCCTTGTTGTCTATGAAGTTTTCCTCTTTTGTTGTGTAGAATCATGGGGCTTAATTCTTACAATTTGCTTTTGTGGGCACCTGTTAAAACAGGAAAGGATCGTTTTCAGCAATGCTCTTGCCTTTCTTATTTGTTCAGTAGAAAGGGTTGCTTCATAGACTGAAAATGTTTTTATTTCTTGTAACTTTTTATTTTATGCTGTTTGTCCAAAGGGAACCTATTCTGACATGAGAGCCTTCCTCCAGCCCTTGGGGGGTAAGCGTTACATAGTTAAAGCAGCAAGTAAGTCTGTGAGGAAAGACCTGAACAGGTTTTTTTATTTCATGTCAATTAAAATGAAACAGACTGTGAGGTGGGGGCAAGATGTTTTAACCTCAAGCTACCGGATTCCATTTCCAAATTACATTGTAGTTTAATCACAAGAACCAGTCACTCACTACAGCTAGTCATGTTTTAGATGAGTTTTCTGTAGTGTTCTAGTTTTCCTCAGGGCTAGCTGGGGGTGCACATGTTACTATTACAGAACATAAATTGCTTCCCTGAACTTTGGGACTTGCTTTAGTTTGAAGCACTACAGGATTTTAAAAGTAAAGGTATTAATATTTTACTGTTGTTGAGAAACTGTCTCACTTGCTCATCTGTGTAGTATATTGCACAAATTAATTACTTGGCAGGTCTGAAACACCTGGTTTTATTAGGCATTCAAAGACAGAATATCACATTCTTTTGAAGTAAATCACAGAACACTACCTGTAAGTATCTCTCTTCTTGTTCCTTCCTCACCAACCCCATTTATTCATAACCGATTTCATCCTTTTTTGATTTATGTCTGTTACACATGTATAGCCATGAATACAAAATGTTATCCCTGTCAATGTAGATCGGACAGTTGCTTGTGCAGACTTGGTTAAAAAAATAAAATTACTACCTTCTTAGATTCTCCTCTGTAGAAATCACATGTAAAATGTAGATCAATCAAAACTGACAGTATTGTTACCAGGTGGAATGCCTAGAATAGCTCTGCAGCTTCTGTGTTTTCATGGTCAGGACTGAGTCCTTTCTCAGGAGAGTTGTATTTGTTCTCAGGAGAGTTGTATTTGAAGACATGAGGAGTGGTGAGCAGATAATGCCTTTTTTTGTTTGTTTGTTTAGTTGGGTTTTTTTTGCATTTAAGTACATTTACACATACTCAGTGTTCTTATTCTTAGGTGTTCTGAGCCTGTGTAGATATTACTTGTCTTAGCATTTCATAACATTTCCTTTTTGATTACTATACAACTTCCCTATAATTTCTTTGTATGCTATTAGTAAATGAATTTGTAGTTGTAGATATGTCACTTGCAAAGTAATATTCTTTATAACTTAATCAAGCAACAGTAAAACCTAAAACCTACATGAAAAGTAAAGTTAGAAATTGATATCATAGGTGGAAATAGATATTGTAGGAGGTCAGCTGAAAAGCATCATTATGTACTCTCAGGCATTCTTGGATGGATATAAGCAGTGGCAGAATCCTTCTTTTAGTGTAATCAAAGAATTCTAATTAATCTGTGTTCAAGGCCCTAAGTGCTGTATCATTTGTATGTACAGAGTCTGCTGTTCTTGAGCAATACAGCTTTGCTCTATCGCAGATGACTAATGATCATAATTTTGAATAACATTAGATAGCATTTTGAGAGACTGTATTTTTGAAGAAGCCTTTCTCTAAAGAGGCAGTGGAAGTTAGGGAAGTAAAATTCAGCTTTAGCTCAAGAGTCTGTTTGATATTAGATTTCTGTTCAGTAGTATTTGAAGGTTTCTAGGTTTCTGACATTTGGAGGTAATTTCCAAGAGAGACAATCCCCCACCTCCTCCCCATATAAAACATCCCAGAGTGGTTTATATCTGAGATTAACGGAAAGTGTCTATTTGGCAAATAGCTATTCTGGTTTGGTTTTGTTGTTGGTTTTTCTTTTCTCTTGGTTTGTTTCTTTTGGGAAGGTGTGTGGTTTGGGGTTTTTTTTGGTTGTTTTTATTGTTGTTGCTGTTGTTGTTCTGTTGGGGTTTTTTGTTGTAGTATTATTAATACAGAAGGTGGGATTCACACCTGGGATGAGGTGTGTTAGCACCTCTAAATGCACTGTGTAGACTTGCTGTAACCACTGAACCTTCAAGGAATCCTTTCTCACCTCAGGAGACAGACTAATAAATTACCTTTCCAATAGGCGACTAAGTTTCTGTTGTGATAGTTCTACACTAGCCATTTTGTTTGAAGAAACTGTGCTGTTTCCAAGTGCTGTCTCCACTTACTGTGTGTTTTATTATCAAAGCAGTTTTTCTAAGCTTTAAGCTCTTCCCTAAATCTATTCCAGTCCCATTAAGGCCTAAATCAATGAGTGGACAATCCAATTACAAGGTTTTCTAGCACATACATCTAACGTGCCCATGCTAACTCCAAGGCTCCAAAATTGTTCTGCACTACACTGAAGCATACCCATGTGGCTCAGTGCCATTCATACTTTTCACACTAGCAGTCTTCAACTTTTTGCAGCTCCTGCTTCTTCTTCATTCTTCCATCCTTCTAGTTAGCAAATTCTTTTCTTCTTGAGAACCCTACCATACCTCCTATTGTCATGTTGATCTTTAATCCTATTATTTATTTTCTGGTTTTGATTACTTTGATTTCAGCCTCTTAAAAAATAAGGTGCAATGTAAACCAAGGACTCAAGGAAGTGATTGCTGATAAATCTGTGCCATTTCTCTAGTTGCAGAATAATTAGAATGTTTCTAAACTTTTAAACACCACTGTGTAACAAAAGACTAGTAAGCAATGCTGCATCAAATTCAAAGTGAAGAGGTTAAGTACAGGTGCCATGTCCACAGTGAACATAGACCAGGTAAGAAGAGTTTTAAGTGATCTTTGGATAGGAACACAATCATCAACTTGTTGCCTATTTGAAATAACACATAGTGGATATTGTGTGAAAATATGCAGTTTTCTGGAGCTTTGTGGTGCTGCTCTGTGGACTGTATCCTTAGCTCTCAGAGGAAACCACTGTGAGGGCATATTTTAAGAGATATTTTTGGTCTGCTGTCCTTCCTGGCTGGTCTCACCCTTTGCACCAGCATTCCTTGATTCCAGATAGGTAAGCATGCTGCTTCTCTGTATATGTCTTTTAACTAGGAACAGTGCTGATGAATTAGGGCATTCAGCTACCAACTGTGAACTTCAAACGCAATCCTAGTCTAACTGCAGGATCTGTTTTTTTCCTGTGGTGCTGTGAACTGTGGAATATATCTTCCCCACAGTGACTAGATAGATCAAAACCTGTTTTCTCAGTCAAAGTGACTGAATGCTTAAGGCACACATGACAATGCAGTCCTTCTAAACTTTATAATGACCTGCTATGGACTCTTTTAAATGCCTTTCATTTTAACATCCTGTGGGAATATTTTGGTAGAAAAGAATATGTATGTTTTGGGATATATTGATGTGAAGAAGCTGGTAAGTCTGTGAGTTGACAGTGTGTCCTGCTGCTTCTTTGAAAGCTGGAAGAGAAGCTCCCTTTTGGTACCAGTCTGGGGAAGGGGCCCGATGGAAATGCTGCAGAGTGGTAATAGACCTTTCAGGAATGACTTAATTGAAGACAAGAGTTCATAATTTCCTGCTGGTTTCCTGAACTCTGAGGCCATGTGAACAAGGACACTTGTATTTAAAATAATCCAACATTTCCTAAAATACACAGATTTCTCTTCCTCTCAGCAGGGCAATACCAGCACCCTGATTTACTCCCAGAATTATTTCAGGAAATATTCTTTAACATGCTATGTATGTTATGAAAGGCAAGTGAATGGGAAAAAGTCCTGGCATCTGTGAAGTCAGTGGGAAATTGATTTCAAAGGAGTCAAAGTTCATCAGTGTTGCAATCTTAGGGTAAACAGAGAGGTGAGTTTCTCAGTTTACAGTGACTTGTAATGGATTAATCTGAATTCAATAGTTGAGAAGTAGCAGCCGTTGTAAAAGGTGCTGCCTGTCATCCAGAACTGTTTCTGTTAGCATGAATAACTGCAAGTGTGATTGCTGCTGCTGCCATTCCCTCCTTATTGCTTTTGAAACGTTTTTTTCCTCCTTTCTTTCTGCTATGCATCTATAGAGGCTTGGATTCTCAGGGTGCTGCCAGATCTGTTTGGAAAATGAATCATAGTCATTTCATGATTGACTGCTTTTGTTATAACATGATAGATTGGATTTTTTTTTTAAATTCTTGAGTGAATACTTTTCATTCTTGATTTTAAAAAAAATTATTTACAAACATAAGAAATGCAGATAAACCTCTCTCTAAAACTGAGAACCTTGGCCACCTTAAAAAATAACATTATTAACTATATGTCCCAAGTGCTGCAAGCCTATAAACATAGTCTTCATAGTATGCCAACTTTATCTGTAGATTTGATGTAAATATTTTTCATTATAGAAGTTCTGGCATTTTTTTCTTCAGTAAAAATCTAGAAGAATCATAGCATAGCTTTTAGTTCAAATATTAAATGGAATAGCATGCAGTTAAGCTGTTAGGCTTATCCTGACTACCTTGTTTTCTGTTGCTACAAAAGAGTTTTCTTGCTGTCTTGATGAAGGAGTACATACCTTGGTTGAAAAAAACCCACAGCAAATAACCATCCTCCTCCTCTCAATGTTCCAGCAATTTATAATTCTTTAGAAATCTTAAGATAAAGTTTAATCTAAAGTTTTTTCCTAATCTTACCATATGTTTAAAAAGTATCATTGCCCAGAAGTCTACCGGTGAAGATGGAATATATGCATATGTACTTTTTATTTTTTCTCAAATTGCAATCAGTGACATTGGCTATCAGAATCAAAGAATAACTACAAATACTGTTGCCCTTTTCTGGGGAATGAACTGTTTTTCTTGAGTGTCGAACAGAAGTTACCACCTGTGAAATACTATTATATCAAGATTGTTAAGTTAGAGTAATGCTGCCCTGGTATTGACTATTTCTCCTTTTTTAAATCTGCATGAAATATAAATATACATGAAAGATTTTTTAAAATATAAATCAGTTGAAGCATTTGTACAATTACCTGACTATTTTAGAGAAAGTGTGTGAAAAGCTGCTCAACCACTAGTAACTTACTATCCTCTAGCAATAACTGCCTTTTCAATGGTGCAGGTTACTTTTGCCAATAAATGTTTGCATACATTTTTATACAGGTGCCTACTTTTCTTTCGAGCTCTGTAGTACCCTCCTCATCAGATTATTTCTTTAGCTAAGACTTGGAATAAGACTTCATCTTATTGAAGATTATGAAACCATTTTACATCCCCAAAATAAAATGTTGTTGCTGTTTCTTCTATAAGATGTGCTGTTGAAACTAAATTCGAGTGGACAAAAGCAAAGCAATATCCTTCTTGTATTTCTGTTTTTGAAAAGTATGGTGTAGTTTAAGACTGTAGAGGTCACAACAGATTGTAAAATCTTGAATTCCCAATGTTTCAGAAAATTATTTAATCTTCAGAAAAAGCTACTGTAGTGGAGAAAATATATTTTGTTTAAGAGCTAGTAGCAATTTGAATATGTAAACGGAATAGTTAGGGTAAAGTTAAATACTTACTGTGTAATGAAAGCAGAGAGTAAAGAACATGACATGAGTTTTTTGTTTTTTCCCTAAAGTAAGCTATGGGAATATTTCTAACATCTGTGATCTGCTTTGAGTATCTAAGAAGTAACTGCACAAAGAGAAGTTTTACATGTCTGTTACAGAGCTCTGATGAGGGGAGAGCAGTTGATATTATATTTGTCTTGATTTAAGCAAGGCTTTTTTCAGTGTCTTCCCTAACATCCTATTTTATAAACTGATGAAATACAGTCTATCTAAGTGGACAGTAAGGTAGACTGAAAACAGGTTGAACTGCTGGGCTCTGAGGACAGCTATAGGCAAGTTATTAGCGAAGGGTCAGTACTGGGGCCAGTACTGTTGAACCTCTTAGCTAGTGACCTGGATGATGGGACAGTTTACCCTCAACAAGTGACAGCATTGGTCAGAGGGGGACGATAAAACAGATAGTTGTGCAGCCATTCAGAGGGACAAGCTGACTTTGACAGGCTGGAGAAATGGGCTGAGAAGGACCTCATGAAGTTCAACAGGGGGAGGTCTTATGGACAATAAGTTGCAAATGTGCCAGCCAAGTGTCCCTGTAACAAAGATGGTCAGAAAGCATTTTGGGTTGTGTTAGTAAGAGCATGACCAGAAGGCTAAAACAAGTGTTTATTCACCCCTACTCAGCAGTGGCGAGGGCAAACCTGGAATATTATGTCCAGGTCTGTGTTCCATAGTACAAGAGGGATATGGATGTACTGGAGCGAATCCAGAGATTATGACTAATGGCTTGAAGCATCTGACACACAAGGAGAAGAAGAGAGAGCTGAGATTGTTTTGCCTTGAGAAGGGAGGGTTCAGGGAGAATTTTGTCAATGTATATAAAATACTTGATAAGTGAAAAAGGCAAAGTCATATTCTTCTCAGCAGTGCCTAGTAAAAGGCCAAGAAGCCATATTAACAAACAGCAATAAGGAAATTGCAATTAAACCTAAGAAACACCATTTTGACAGCAAGAGCGATCAAGCATTGGATCAGGTTGCCCAGAGAACTTTTGATTTCTTGACTGGACAAGGCCCTAAGAAACCTGTGGTAGTTGACCCTGTTCTATGTAGGGGAAATGAACTAGACAATCCTAAGAGGTCCCTTCCATCCTTAAAAGCTTAGTTATTCTGTGATTTACCTTCAGTGAAACCTTTGCCTATCTATTGACTAAATACTTGTTTCATAACGCTTCTCAAATTCTTACTAAAAAATTATTTATTTTGAGCTGCTTTGTTATTCTTCTGGTTTCCATACATCATGCTCCTTCCCAGCCATCAAACTAAATAATCCTTACAGTAAATATTCTGTTAGTTCTGGATAGTGGTGTCCTCTTTGTTTATAATTCTGTAGTTGATAGGTTTTCATAATAGTAAATCTTACATTCCAAATGACGAAATCGCTTCCTACATGCAGTTTTTCATTAAGAAGCATATGACTTATTTAATTTCATAAGCATGAAAGAACTTCCATTCCAATATGGTATAATGCCAGCTTGTATGTAGAAGTGCTACTTTACCTTTCAACTTCAGGTACCCTTCTCACCTTATCTCAGAATCTTCTCAAAATAAATCACACTAAACTAGTCTTCTGGAAATTCTTGAATTCTTGGATTTCTTGAAATAGTTAAATATTTAAAATAATCAAGCAGCTTTGGATATACATTGCTTGTGTGTGTTGCAGTTTTGCCCACTCTGGTATTATTAGGATTAGCCATACACTTGTACATTAATACTGCAAGATTTGTTAATGGAATTACTGTTAAATCTCAGAAGAAGGAAATTCTGGAAGTATTATTGTGGTATTTTCCTCATCTGAGGAAAGACTTAAGCATCTCCATAGTATGATTCAGCCTGCTTGTATTAGCTGCTTAGGAGGTATCTCTTGAGGGGCATAATTCAATTCTGCCTATTGACAGAGCTTAACAAAAGAACCCTAGTGTTTTTGCAGATAACTCTCCTTGTCTGTTTTCTTCCTTAGAAATTTGTTTTGAAAAGTTGATTTATACAGAAAACAAAGAATGAAAATTTAAAAATTGTGTCCTCTTGGATCATTCTGCATCTGGAGGCAGGGTATATTAATTAGATTTAGGCAGACATCACTTAAAAACTGGATAGCCATCTATGATAATTATGCTATAATTGCTTTTTGAATATTTGGGGCAGTTGGTTCTGTGTTATTTTCAGTTGTACAACTGTGTTTGTGTGATGAAAAGTATCCAAATCTTGCAAAAATATGCTAATTGACAAGTAGTATTTGGGCTGTTGGAATATCAAAACTATTGTAAGATAAATATATATTTTGTGGCTCTTAGTTCCTGTGAGAAAAGATAGATTCTATCAGTTGGAGAGTTGATTTCTAGTCTCCTCGGACTGTGCCTTTGAGCAAAATAATGCTAAAACTTTAGGGAGAAAGAAGAAAAGGTGAAAATTTGTGTGGGTTGTTAGTTTGTTTAGATTTACATATTTATAGTCCTGTCTTGACTGACTGGTTTCTGGATCTCCACTGAGTACATGCCTGACAAGCTGAACAATGTAGTCTGATTGCTAACAAGATTGAAGACCTTTGACAGAATGCCTAGCTGGGAAGAGTGAAGATATAACAAGGCTGTGTGCCACCACTTAATGGCTCTGACCACATAATGTATTGCATATTAGCATTACAAATTGGGTCATTCTACAAAAATCTTCAGAATATTCTATTAATCATAGTATGATATTGTCAGGAATATAACAATTTCTATTTTAATGTGTTTAATTTGCAAGATTAAAGCACTAGTTAAATAAATGAAAAGTTGTTTACATTTGATTTTTGGTTTCAGGAGAATACCTAAGAAACTACTTTTTTCTCTCTTCTGTTGTGGAGGTTATGCATGTTAGCCACCATAACAAGGTTCTGCTCTAAGTTTCCACATAAGCCAAAAGATAGATTCAGTTATGAAAATACTTTTCATTAATAGTGCTACTGTTGCAAGTTTTGATTACAACACTTCTTACAGAATTAGAATAATTAGAATAATTCTAAAGTGAATTTCAGAGAAGATAAGTTTAACTACATCAGTCTTGCATTATTAGATACTTAATATTTTGAACAATGGCTTTGTTAGATACAGAGTCAATATTGACCTGGACTTTGATTTCTCAGTGTCTGTCAGTGCAGCTCAAGGAAAACCTTGAAGCACAAAGAGTGCTTGGTAAATGAGTGGATGATAAATTATGAGTCATTTGTAGCTGGCTTTGGATTGCAAATGAGCATGCTCTAAACCTTAATGAAGCTCGAGACACCACTTTTAACAATGTTTTGTGTTCTATGTTCATCTCACTACCTATCAGTTGCAATCAGCCTTCAGAGGAAGGCCTTTGCTGTAGCTCCCTTACAAATCTCATAATATGTATAGCTGTAACAACCGCAATTATGGAAGGATGTGCTTTCTTAGTTTTGCAGTAGGGTTTTGTCTCCCACATAAGTTTCTGCAGGATATTAAAAGTAATATTACTGCAGTTGTTCTGCCTGCCTGGTTGTAATGGTGAAGGAGACAGAATTGATTCCAGTTCATGGCACGGTGTTCCAATGGTATTCAGCAGCACCTGTTGGCTAACAGCTGTTCAGGATTATTCCAGGCTTATTAGTCATAAACAGGATAACAATAACAGTAAAAGTGTTTTAAACTAGCTACTGAGGAAGTTTGTCTAGAATATATATTTTTATATCTGGATAATTTTTAATGTTAAATTAGAAACATCATTAGAAATAACTATGGACCAAATTATTGAGGAAATAAATGTAGTCTTCATACATATACTAAAATCTGTAAAATTGTTCTTCTAGGCTTTATCACATGGGGGTGAGAAAAAATGAGAATTTACTAAGGCAAAATTTCCTGGCTTTTAAGTGCTCAGCCTAAATGAAGTGAAAAGCAATGTTTTGTGTAATTCCTTACCATATGTATGTTTTGAATGTGCAAGGATTTTATTTAGTCAAATAGTTTGTATATCAAAGTTAGTCTTTATGATGCAGTTTGAGATTTTTTTTTTCAGAAGCTGGGAGAGTAACTAGGGACCATATTTATCTTTTCTGTTTTGCACATGAGCATTACTGCTAGAAGGTCACAAATGAAGTCAGAGCTTTCATGGTTCTGTTTGAGTCATTGTGTGTTTGTGGGGAGTGAAAGAGAAATGCTGTTAAGTAAGAGTTTGTTATGCTACTTTGTTTAAAGACATAAAATCAAATCCCTTTGGCTGGAGGAAACTCCAAAGGCTGATCTCATGCTGGGTTTTTTTTGGAGTAGCTAGTAGTCATATGTTCATAAAATGTAGAAAAAGCCCCACATCTCATGACTTGATAAAACAGTACCAGGTTTTCTTTGTTATTAACTTTGGTAGTAAGGTGATATTTTTGTACTGGTATAGGTTGAGAAATGCCCATTTAGTTTTCTGTGAGACCACATCTGTTCTTACTCATTTTACATCCTTCTTGAATAGCTATTCTTCTGCTACTAAATTGTTCCCTTATTAGCCAAGTCTAGAAATCCTAAGGCATGAAAAGTCTCTTCCTTAAGAATAACTTTAACTAACTACATTCATCCTTTTAATGGCAAGCTACTCACTAAATCTCTGTTACTTATTTAAAGGTCTTCACCCTTGTCACTTGCCTGTGGGAATGTTTGAAAAGACTTTAGATGTGAAAAATAATCTCTGGATTTTTTATGTTTCAGTTGCCTCCCATTCCCACGCCCCTTTTGTATGCCTCCAAAGTAATTTTATCTTTTTACTCCCATGACTTAACCAGCTTTTATATGAGTAGTCTTTATCTGGTAGCTATTCTATATGTAATGAGCAAAAGTTCTTTTGTGCCATGTCCATTTCACCATTCAAGTATCTTAAAGCATTTTGCTTTACTTCCTTTGAGCAATCAAGAAGTTCATCTGTAAACTGCAAGGCTTCTGACACAGATGAGTTTCTGAGAAGAGTGTGCTTAAGCAGTGATGAGAGTGTGCCAGTGCTGACAGGCAGTTGAACTGTTGTGCTGGTGGTGCCTGAGGGCAGCAAAATTCAATGCAGTAGTTCTTCATGTTTGGGGCTGTAACCATCTCAAGATCTGGTGGTTGCATTTTCTAGTTGTAGAAGACCAATAGTAGGTCTGTGACTATATGTGTTCACAACTATATAAATAAATAGAGGTGCAAAACACTTGTGTCTCTATGCTTGGCCTGACCTGTAGCAGTGGACAGTTATAGAAGGGGTGAACCTACCCCTTCCCTTGGGTTTTCTGCAAGAGTTTGTCCCCATTTCTTTTGTGTGTTTGTTACAGATTATGTAGTCATGTCGTGAGCAGGTTGCTGTCCTTATCAGATACTCGATTTTATTTCAGGTGCATGTGAAATTTCAACTTACTGTGCAGCCAAACGATTACCAAAGTATGGTAAAAATGTGTGGATGAGGGAAGAAGGGGAATCAGCTGTTTTCAGCAGCGGGACATGCTCAAGATTGATTTAAAGCAGCTGGGAAACTATGTGCTAACTTGAGTAGAAACATGAAACGTGCAAAATAAAAGATCACTCAGAAAGAAAACTGCCACTTTGCTTTTTTTCAATTAAGTGAAACATTACTAGTCTTGACATAAAACCAGACATTCTGTTTGTGATGGATATAGCTACATAATGAAGGAGACTCTTGAAAACTGTGGAATGAAACAGTAATCCTAAAATAAGGTTTTTCCAAGCAAGGAAATATATTATTTGAAACAAGACATTTTGAAAAATCACTTCAACTTCAGTCACTAAATAATTACTCAAGGTTCTCATTCTGAGAACAAACAAAAAGAAGAGGTTTCCTTCTTGTTCTGTATCCTTTCTGATGACCACAGAAAAACATCTGCTTAGGAGATATACTGGTGATTTCTCAGGGGAAAAAAAAAACAAACAACAAAAACAAACAAAAAACAACCAAAGAAACCCAGCAGCAAGATTGAAAGTCTAAATGTATGATCTGGATAAAAGTATGAATTGACAGATCCTCATACATTTGTTTTATGTCATGTTTACTAAAAACAGGCCATTAAAAATATGCTGTAAGCTAAAAAATAGGTGAGTCTGGAAGGGTTCTGTTGGTTTTGGTTGTTTGCTTGTTTTTAACCTAAGCCTTTTTTGAATACTTCATCTTTATTTTTCAGTTATCTCTCCAAGTTATTTGTAGAAATATTGGTGGGAAGGGACCACTGGAATCTAACCTTCTGAAATTCAAAACCATAACATGACCCGCCCATAACTAGTTTATTAGAATTGAATGTTATTAGATTAATACAGTGTTAGCTGTGACTTTGTCTGATCAAATCTTAGAAATAACCTAGGATAGAGGTTTCACAACCTCTAGAAATTTATTCCAGTGCTATACTAATCCTTAAGAGCTGTTTTTCTTGGTCTCCAATTTGAACATTTCAACTTGAAGTCTTTGGCTGTTGCCCCTTTTCCTGTGTTCTTGTAACTCTGTATTCACGACTCCTTGTTTACCTCATACACTTGTTTTCCTGATATTTTCTGCTGAATACTTATTTCTTCTTTCTTATTCAAGGGAGGATACTACTCTTCCAGTTTTAATGCAGATGTTTGTCTTTGACAACATTCAAATTGTAGAGTTCATGTTTAATTCAAGTAACTACCGCACATGCTAATAAACTGTCATCTTAGACTGGGTTTGAATCTGGAGTGTTTTGCCAGATATGCTGGTCTGTACTGTTAACAACTGTGTTTTCAAATTAATACTGTAATTTATAATGATATATATTTGAATATGACTATTATCTATATTAACAACTCTCTAACTATATATGAACTATATTTTCATATAACTAGTTTCTAATACAATTACTACATTGTTTTCCATGAATGGACACAGCATAGTATTCTAATTACATACTGATGAAGCTTTCAAAATTTTCACATAACTTGTCTGAAGTTCATTTTGAGAAGTTTCTCTATAGGGTCTAAACTCGTTTACATCACAGTTGTTTTTCAGTGCCTTCTTGTAACCCATTACCTCCTCTAGTAGATCGTTAATGCTTTGGCATTGATTTGAATTTTATTTCCTTTCTTTATGTGTCCATATACATGAACTAAAGCAGCATCAGATAAATCTTTAAGTAGAAAGGGGGATTTACCACTTTGCTGAAAAAAAAAATCACCTCATTTGGAGGAAAAAATTACTTCTACAGTCAGGTAGCAGGACAGGATTTTTTTTACCTCTGCTACACAAATGTCTATGTCAGGAAAATATACAGAGCTACATAATACAAGTATAAATAAAGACTGGGAAGACAGCAGAGTATGACAACTAGCCAGGGCCATTACAAGACTGTTCACCAGTTATGCCCTCAGTGTGTGCATGGCAGAAGCAGAGTAAACTTGCAGAATTAAACTGTAACATGAATGAGCATAGTAGTTAGACTAGGCAATTCTGATCAAATGAAGAACTAAATATATTGAATTAAATAACAATCTGATGCACCATATTGCTACTTAACTGTAGTGTGTAAACCTGGAATCATCAGCATTGTGTTCTGTGGATCTGTCAGAACTTTGCTTCTGTTGTCTGGTACTTGGAGTTAATAAGTTTGTTTGATTGACTGTTTTAAGTAGCTGATGCTTCCCCTAGTGCACACACAGAGCATAAGTTATATCAAAATACATTGTGGAACTGCGTATGTAGATTTAAGTTGGTTTTGTGATGGGTGGTGCAAAGAGACATGTCCCTGGTACTTATCAGAAAAGTGTGAAAGATTTCAGAGCTATGCCTCCTATTGGTTTTCTTGCTGTCTTAATTTAACAGTTTATACTGAAATTTTCTAGTCATATTTTCTGCCCTTGTCACCGTGATGTCTAAGTGTCTATTAAACATTAACTGCTGGTTTGGGAATTTCCCCGCAAAGGGAATTCAAGACAATAATAAAATACCTAATAAATTATTCTGTAGATCTCAAAGTTCTTTAGAAAAGGCATCAGAATCAGTATAATCTTTTTTCAGTGATAATGCTCAAGACACAGAGCGTATAGCATAGCATAGGGACTATGCTGAGAAAGAAAATGAAGGATCTTCGAAGTTTTAACCATTAGGTTTAAAAATACTTCATGAGAAGTGTCTAGGTGTGGTCTACCCTAGTTTCACTTCTGTGTGTATGTATGTCTGTGCTTTCTCTCCCTTAACCAGCTATGTAGTTGGTTTCCAGAAAAAAAGGTGCCCTTTAACTTCCCTAAATGTCCTATGTCAAAAAGAGAGGTACATTTTTGCTCTGTTTATTAGAAGCAATAAAAGATACATTTAGATATTACTACCTCAAGATAAAAAAAAAAAAAAAAAGAGTAAATATATTTAGGGTTTTTTTTATCTCTGGATTCTTTCATCCAACATAATTTCTGTATCTTTTATGGAACAGGACAGGTATTATCTTCATTTTACTGATGTGGAAAAAGAGGTTTAATGTGCATCCTGCAATAAACCAGTGGTAGATTTTGAAGCAGAACTTTGATATTTTGCCTTCCAGACGTTAATGTGATTGATTCATATGTGTGTACTTTGTGGCAGAGGAATTTTCAAAAGCTATTCCAGTTTCTTTTAGCTTAAAGCCCACAAAAGTGACAGAAACAGAGGGAAGCAAATTCCATTCTTTATGCAATGCCACATGAAAGAAATTCACGGGTTTTGTTTTGTCTTTGTTTACAAGTACAATGCTCTAATGGAAAAAAGAATGTTATGCTCTTAAAAGTAAGCTTATAGTAAAAATGGAAATGAATTAAATAGTAACATAGAAATGGTGTAAGAAAAAGACATATGAAGTTTTTGCAGTACGCTGCCAGTACTTTGTGTTATCTACGTCAGGGGAACACGAGCTCCTTCAGTTAAAACCAATGGATCTTTTTGACCTGAAGGAACACCCCTCAGCTTCTTCACCTTCAAAACGTCTTTCTCTAGGTATTGACAGATCAGAGGTTTATCTTACAGATTTTTTGATTCATATGTATACTTAATAATTGCATACATATATATATATTCATAATTGCATATGAATATTCATACATTGCATATGTATACTTCATAATTGCATATTCACATTTTCATAACTAAGTCCACCTGCAAAAATTTCCTTTCTCTTCTTATTTGTAAGGGCTTTGGTAAATGGGTATTTCGTTTTATACTTTTTGCCAGTGTCTTGTAAGTGGGAAAGCCATCTAATCATTCATCTTTTAGAACCAAAAGGACAGAGTATAGAATTTAAAAAAAAAAGAGAGAGAGGAAGCACCATTGCAATGTTGAAAAGAATTCCTTTATTGGTATATAGTCTGGTAAGAACTGAAAAAAGCTTAGGGAAGCAGTTCTTCAGACTTAAATGGCAGAGGAAATTGTTCTTTAAAACATATGGTTCCAGTTTTTCTTCCCATACCACTGCAAAGCGATTCTATTGTGAGAAGCTGCCCTCAGCCACTGGAAACCTAGTAGGAGTGACAGCTGCAGGTAGTGGAGAAGAGGGCTTCTGTGGCCAGGAGCTGAGCCTCACATACACAGGATAGGATAGGATGTAGGTACAGTCAGGGACAGATTGTAATGATTGTGCTAAGACTTCAAAAACATACTGCTAGGAACTTGTATGGTTGTCAACTTCTTCAGTAACTGTTTTGGAAATTACTTTATCCCCAGTCCCATCAGTTTAACAATCATCTAAAATCAGAGTATTTATGGGTATTGTAAAGGTATGTATTCAACACGATCAGTGTCATGGATGTGTGTATAACATGCAAACTGCAATGTCCTTCTTGGTGTACTCCAAGGCGAATGTTCTAAGTAAAAGCTTTAAGAGGTGCCTGAGTAGACAGTCATGCTTTTAACAAAAAAAAAAAAAAAAAAAAAAAAAAAAAAAAAACAAAAAAAAAAAAAAAAAAAAAATTAGTCTTGGCTTTTTAATACCGTGTCCCTAAAATGAGAGGCTCAGGTTCTTGTAGGACTATCTTTAGAGTTTTGGCACTTTGTGGGAACTATGCTATTTATCCTCCAGATTACCCTGTTTGGTTTTTTCAGATGAGAGCATAAGAACTCAAGTCTACTCTGTATAGGGATTATAATTCCATATGATACAGTACAATTACTTGCTTGACATCAACTGTATGATAAAATAGTCACTGGAATCCAATTAAAATAGGGAAGGGTTAAAACACAGATTAGAAGAACAGAAGACTCTTAGATTATAAAATAGTAACAAATTACATGTTTCAGTCAAGGCTTGGAGCAAGATGGACCAAGTATGAGCATTCCACAAGAATCAGCAGAAAACGGAACTGCTACATGACAGAGGGGGTACTTTTATTTGGTCTCAGCTGCACTGAGAGTACTATTGAACCATTACTGGAGAAGGGTAAAGACCAGCAATATAGTTTTACAGACAGAAACTGCTACTACAGAAAACCCATCTACCAACCCAGATCATGCAAATATTGAATATGTGACAGGTGGAAATGCAGGTGAGTAGAGAGCTGTGAGAAATATTTTTGAGTAGTTCTAATTTGATTTGAGTAGTTGGCTGAAGGTGACCCTAGGCGTTGTTTTATAATATGAAGAATTAATTGAAATGTGTATTTCTTTTATCTTTCCAATAACTGGATAGCTTCTCTATTTCTCATGAAAGAAAATTTTCTGTTACAGGTTATTAAACTGATCTCCACTGTCTTACGAATTTAGTAATTGTGTGGCATATGAGCCTTAATTTTTTTTTCAGCAATTGGATAAAAAAAAATCAATAAGGACACTTTTAGGCACACTGTAAGATTTATAGGGTAGAAAATATGGTACTGCTCCCTACTGTGACAGTTGGTGTGCTGGTAGCTGCCTGAGAACTGTAGTAAATTTCAAGTGGCTTTGCCTTGGTCCTAGTCTAGGACAGATGAATGCACTGCAAAGACACCAAAATTCCTGTTAGTATATACATAGCAGAAAAAGTCTTATTCTGTATAATTCTCTATTATATATAATGCTGAGTGGATTTGCCTTCAGCCCTAAAGTAATCGTAGTTATATGGAAAGGTACTAGGCAGATTTAAGGATCAGTGTTTGAAGTCTACAGTTAAGACATAGACTACATGAAAATGGCTTCCTCATACTGAACATATTTTTAACAGATTCCCTGTTTAATACAAACATGGGAAACTCATATTTACATGTACATTAAAAGAAGAATATGCTTAGTAGTTCTCCCCTTTAACATCCCCTTCTAAGAGTTCTTTGTGAAAAAGATCCCATAGTGAAAATATTTTCAAACATGAAAGTTTCTGAGGGAGTTAATTTATATATTCTTTTCAGAATTTTCCTTCAACTCCTTTGTGTGACATTCAAAGAATGAAGAGGCTAATAATTATGTGGAGCGTTAGATTTCACGAAGGTTCAAAGACAGTATTTGTGTTATTAGGTTATCCTAGAAGAGACTTGGCATTGATTGCTAACTTTTTTAGGAATTTCAGTCTGAGGATTTATGATAGTGTCAAGAAGTTCACTTAGACTCAAAATTAGGCACAGGATTTTAAGGAGAGAGCACACTATTCATGCATAACAAAAGCTGAGATGTGTTTATAGATACAACTTTTCATCTTAGGAAACTAGTTAAAGAAAGAACTAGACAAGGATGAGTGTTTTTTCTTTAGCAGAAAATGCAAACAAAACTCTAAAACTTTCAGTTGAAGTGATGTGGCTTCAGGCTTTTTGTTCTTTGCTGATTCTACAGTGGCCATTGCACAGTTGGAAGCCTTTTCCACAGAAAATGACTGAAGAAAATTCTCAGTCTATCCCACTGTGCCTGTAGAAATGATACCAGGTCTACCTTGCAATTTTGTTTTTTGACATTGGAGAGATGGCTTCTGTTGTCCTTCATAAAAAGAGTTTTTTTTTTTTCCCCTCCAGGATATATGGAGATGATTATAGCCTTTGTATTCTTAGTGACCAGAGTTTATTATGTGTTCCCACCCAAATTTATTGTGTAAGTTTCCACTCATATTTTCTCACTTTGGGAACAGTATTTGACTTGTTTGTTAGGAGTTTTCTTTGTTACTCAACTTTTTGTCTCTTACCGCTAAATTGCTATTCCGTTTTCAGCTGAGATCCCTCTGTGCTCTGCTGCTCCCACCTGACCTCTTGCCTTTCTTTACCCTGTGCCCTGATGTCACGAATACAGTGCATCTCCATGTGTCAACCCACACATACTTGGATTGTTTTTGTTCTCCTTGCCTTCCTGCTTCCCCTCATCAGATGCTGTGGGTTTCAAAATCAGAAGGGCTGCCAAGATGTGTTCTCTTGATCACCCTTTCCTCTGCATTTAGGGTTCACCAAACATCTAAACAATACATCTACTGAGTACTCTTTTATTCTTTTGCTTATAAAAGTGTCTCTCTCTTATTTCTTCCTTTCAGAAACTTCTTTATTTTAACCCTTTCACTCTTGACAATGCCTCTGTCTAACCCATTGTTCTGTTTGGTCCTAAAAGGAGCCCTTCCTGCCCCAATGTCCGCTCATCTCACCTGTTGAAATACCCCCGAATCTGCATAAAAAGAGTGCTGTGTTTTGTTGCTACCTATCTGCAAAATTATGTTTCCTGTCTGTTTGGGGTCTCTACCTATTCTACCTTCCTGCCTTCTTCCAATTTGTCACTGATGAAGAAATCATTCTCTTCCATTCTGTGTCTCTCAGTAACTAGACTTCATGGAATGGATAATCAGGTGTATCACTGTTACCTGGAAAGCATTAATAGGTGCCTTTATCAGCCAGCTCTGTTGGTTGTGAATTTATGCAGTTCTAAGCAGTTAAACTCTTCTAACCAATCTTGTTCTGATTTTTTTTTTGTCCTCCTCCTTCCCTTGCTCTTTCCCAGGCCAGTAACTGATTCGGAGAACACTTAAGTTTTACAATTAGTTTTAAATATTACAGCCAATTATCGTAGTACTTACAGGTATGCCTGTAAATGTTATTGATTTACTAAGTCTGCCAAGACCTCACGTTTCCAATATATTCTTTTTTGTATGAATGCAAATCAGCTATGTCTTGTCAATGCTATTGCTAGAAGTCTTATTGTATAAGGGGAACTGTGTTTCAGGGGAAAGTTCTTGTAGAATCAAAGTGTAGAAGTTAAGGTCTCCATGAACTGAATGGTCTGTCACCTGGAATTACTGAAAGCAACCTCTGTTAATCAGAAAAAGCTGCATAAAAACCTATTGCTATATACAAATGTGAGGGACCTGAAAACTTTTTTTTTTTTAAAGGGGAATAAAGCATTTTGCTAACTTTCAGAAAAGTGAGGACAGCCAAAGGAAACCCCAAAAGACATGCATTTGCTTCAGATTTCTGAAAAACAAACCTGAGAGTCCATTGATAAAACCTTTAATCATGCAAATAAATGTTATACTAGTGACAGTAGTAGCACTGAAGCTCATTAAAATCCTTTTGTAATACCTAAAGAATTTGTTTCCTTGATGTGTCATCCCATGCATTTTTAAAGAAATGTACAGGGATTCATCTGCATGTAGTTCTGACTGACTTTAATGGCATGTAAAGATGTGACATCTATGAGCTCTGAGTCCACTTTTATAAAGAAGAAAAGGAGGGTTTCCATTAATACAGATAGGCACAGCTTTAACAGAGACCTCTTAAGAGATGCTTTATAGTTTAATTTAATTTTCATGAACGGTAAAGTAAATATGTGTAGAAATGTTCAAGCTGGCTTATATTCTAAGCCAGATGTCTTTGGCAGTTACAAACAGGAATTGTATACCCGGTTGCACATTTTGTCTCTAATTCTAAACCATGGTATGTTGTCACTGGTTTGCTGACAGCCATCTGCTCAGACCTTGTTTGATCTTTCCATTCAGTCACAGTTCAAGTAAGGGGACAAGATATATGTAAGGGAGGGAAATTATTTGTCTGTTTTCCTCATGGAGAAAATAAATTTTATTTAAATATTCTTTCTCACTATATATATTAAAATGAAATAATGCACATATATTCTCTTCATGAAACAGGAAGAATTTTAGACATACTACTGTGACTACAGATACAGATGCACTGTCTGTTGTATTTGCTTGTCTGTATATATTAAATATATATAACAGACAAATATATAAATACACTATTGCAGCTCTTATGTGTATTTAGGAGCCCCTTTGTAGCAGTTTCTGGTGAACACATTTAGGTAACGTACAACTATTTCAACATACCTAGAAATAAAGGATACAGAATGTTCAAAATATTCTTTCATATTCACATATATAACTGAAGAGCTCTTGATTCAATGCATAGTGCATTATGACACAAATATACAATTTAGTTTTTTAATTTATTGTGGGTTTTTTATTATTTGCAGTATTTCTCATTTATTCAGCTAATTCATGCCTCAGAATATTGCCTGTATGGAAATGAAATGGAGGCAGCCTATTCTGATCTGTGGAAAACTGTGAGATGTGAAAAATAAATTTTGCATTCTGCCTTCAATAGTATAATTACTGAAGGCCTTGATCTTGTTAATTGTGCCTTACATGCATTGAAATTGAACAGATCAAAGGTGTACAGACTTAGAGTATTATTGGAGAAGGGCAAGTTAATTCTCATTTTAATAGAATGTTGTGTAGCTTGGGTATATGTAACACATACATGTAAAATGGTAAATGTAAATGGTACATGTAGCTAAAATGTCAGTTTTAGAATCAGCATGAAATTTCGGAGGGGAATTTTTGATCAGCCACCCTGATAGCCTTCTATGATCAGGTGGCTGAATAAAACTTGCTGAGGAACTTGATGAATGAAAGGAGAAGAGCTGATGTTATTTATATTAGCTTTATTAAGGCTTTTGGTGCTGTGTCTATAACATCCTCAAAGAAAAGTTCATGAAATACAGGTTAGAAAAGTGAAGAGCAAGGTAGACTAAAAAGTGAATGGATAGGCTCAGATAGTTGTGATCAGTGGCACAAAGTCCATCCAGAGGCAGGTCACTAGGCAGGCACTAGTGGTCAGCATGGGAGACAGTACTGTGTAACATCTTTGGTAATGAGCTGTATGATGGGACAGTGTACCCTTGGTAAGTTTGCAGGCAATACAAAATTGGACAGAGTGGCTGATATGCCAGAGGGGCATTGTCAGACTGGAAAAATGGACTAACCTCCTGAAGTTCAGCAAAAGGAAGTGCCAAGTCCTACACGTGGGGAGGGACAAACCCCATGGCACCAGTACAAACGGGGGCCAAATGGCTGGAAAACAGCTTTGCAGAGGAGGACCTGGGTGTCCTGGTGGAGACCAAGTTGAGCCAGCAATGTGGTAAAAAAAGCAAAAGGCCTGCACTAGTTCGAGTGTCTCCAGCAGGCTGAGGAGGGTGATCACACCCCATTAGCTCAACAGGGATGAGAGTGCACCTGAAGATCTGAGTCCAGTTCTGGACTCCTCAGAACAAGAGAGACATGGACATGTTGGAGCAAGTCCAGGAAATGTCTGGGAAGATGATTAAGGATTTGGAGTGTCTATCCTGTAAGTAGATGCTGAGAGGTCTGGGGTTGCTTAGTTTTGAGAAGTCTCAAGGAGACTTTATCAACATGTCAATATGTGTTGGGGATGATAGAGAAGATATATACAAACTTTTCTCAGTGTTATCCAGTGACAGGACAAGAGGCAATGGGCACAAATCAGTATACAGGAAATACCATTTAAACAGAAGAAACACTTTTTTTTTTTTGACTGTGAGTGTGGTCCAGCAGTGGAATGTGTTGTCCAGAGGGGCTGTGGAATCTGCATCTTTAGAGATACTAAAACTCAGCTCCACAGTCCTGAGCAACCTGCTCTTGTGGCCCTAACTGAGCAGGCGGTTGGGCTAGATTTGAGTCCCTTCCAGTCTCAGTGGTTCTTTAATTCTCTGAAGACAGTGTTAAGAACTCTGAATAGAAATTGCTAATTGGTGATCACAATTTCTACCAGAAAATGTAGAAATTTTATAATCCTTATCAGTATGTGTAGCAGAATAGTGAGAAGTAAATCAGTTCAAAGAATGAAATTTGAACTTAATGTTTATTCAAGCTCATCATCTGAAACATACTTTAAACTACTTTCATCTGAATCCTCAGGGTAAAAGTGCACAGAATCTCTTACATATGGTAAAATCAGTTTTTCCATTCGCTCTTTGGTTTCATCAAGTCAGACTCAGTTTGGATTTTTTTGTCTGTTAGATGATGATGAATAGAATGACTTTTATTAGCTTCCATAACATGTCTTTTGTTGCCTCTTGTAAAAGAACACAGCAAACATCTCAGTCTTTCTAAGCTGACAGTGTTGGAAACTCAAGGGCACAGTAACTAATTCTGACACTGCAGTGTGGTTTCAATGGACATTGATTTTGATGTTATTGCGAAAATAATGCTTCATATTCTTTAGTGTCCAAGACAGTGCATAGCATGCCCCTTTTTTTTTTAATAAAAGATTTGTCCAGACCAAAACCAGGAGTAAATTGCATCTGGAGGCTCTGATTTTCCAAGGCTCTATCCTACTTTTGAGAAATCCTGAGTTAGTTTTTTTCCCACTTTTCATAATCCCTTCCTTCCCTCCACCTCCCCTTCAGTGGAACAGAACTAGGATAGACAAATCATATAGGTCATGCTCTGTTGACAAATGAAGGAAGTGCATGAGTAGAGGAAAGCAAACTTGGTGTCTTCTAAATACTGAGATGCTGATATTCAGACATAGGAAGTGAATAAAAATGGACATTTTTAGCTATGTATGCAAATTTAGTATGCAATTTGGGGAAGTTGTAAATTCATGTGTGTTATCAAAGAACAAAAGACACATGATTTGGAAGAATTCCTGTTTGCAGATCAGTGTTGTCTCTCAAAGGTCTTTTTATTTTTTCTTGTTAGGCCTGCTTGGCTAACCAGGACCATACTACTGTACTGCAAAGGTTTTAATGAAGGTCATGTGGTTAACAAATAAAAGGAAATAACTCTAAAGAGTATGGTGCTGTTAGCTTCTTCACGCATATTGCAGTCTTTCTACAGATAAGGTATTTGTACAACTGGGATTTTGCTCTTCAAAATTTTTGCGAGAATGCAGGCAGAATACATTTGAAAATCAATGGGTGTCTGCCTCAGACTGGGCATGTCTTTGAAAATGAGATGTCCATTAAGCCTTTGTGATTTGGATTTTTGCTTCAGTAGGAGTTCTGCCATGGATGTCAAAGAGAAAGGATTTCATTTTCACCTATATTTTTCCTGTTCTGTTTTGCAAAACAACTTTTTGTGACAGCTCTGGAAGAAAAAAAAATTCATTACAGAGCTAGGAGAAAGCTTATGTATTTCTTACAGTATAATATTGGGGCAAGGCAGTAACAATTCTTTCACAGTCTCCTAATCTGCAAAACTGATGGAGTTTTGCTGTTAAAATCATCAAAGTCCCTATAGATTTTCAACGCTGTAAGCTGTGGAGGGGCGAAGTAACATTACTAGATAATCGATACAACCTTTTTCATATGTGTATGTTACTTTGCAAGGATAATAGTTAGCTTTGCTGTCAAATTTCTTCAGTATAGGCTTTCATACTTTGGCATTGAAATTAAATATACAGAAGGATGTATGTATCGTTACTCTATGAAGAAAGGAAATCGCCTCTAAGTAAAAACAAGCCATCTCTACCACTGAACATGAAAAACTACTTTTCCACTTCCTTTGGAAGGAAAAAAAGCTGGCTACCCAACAGTACTGTAATGCACAGTTGGTTAAGGGCATCTGACAGAAATGGGTACTGAAACATTTGTTTTCCATTTTGTTTTTCTCTGGACAAATGGGTTTAGTGTCTTTTTTTTTTTTTTTTTTTTTCAGTCTGCATGCTCTGTTGTGTCTGGGCAGCTATTTTTTCAAATTTGGTGTATTTTCTAGTTGTAAAAAAGTCTTCATCTACATTCTGGGTAGAGTGCATTAAGTTACTCCCTGTTGTGCACAGCTGGAAGCAATTCAGTGCTGCAACATTTTGTTTTTATTTTGTCCAATTTTTTTCTCCCCACTGCGTTCCCACAGCCTAGCATAGCTCCATGTTGCAGCAGACAAGCCTCTCTTTTTCCAGTGACACTTCTTAGAACATCTGAAATTGACATATTCTCTTTTGTCTTTTTAGTACAAATTCAGTGGCAAACAGCTCTGCTTGACTGCATGAACATTTCAAAGTGCTCTATAGACTAGGAAGATTGGCTTGAAAAGTTAGACATATTTAGGCAGGCTGTTTTATTTGCTTCTTTGAAGAGAGTAGGGATATTTTAAGAAGATTGAAGGAAGTATACAGTGCCAAATATTGGTCTGTTTAGAAGAGAGAAGAGGAGTATGCAGGTCTTAACAGAGCTTTCTTTGAAGAAGAAAAACATTTTCTCTGTACTAATGCTTGAATAAGACACAAAGAAATCCCAGAGCTGATAAACCAAAGTTTGTCTTCCATTTTGGAAGTACTTAAAATATTATTAAAAATCAATGATTTTTTACAAGTTAACATTTTGTTTACATGTACAGGGACTGCAGTTATTTATATTAATTTTACCCTCAGTAAAATGAGGTGCTAATCTTATCACAGTGTAATCACAATCTAGACATTAAATAATACTAAATGCAAATTTTAATAGCATTTCCTGTCAAGAAGGTTCTATGAGTATCTTTGCAGTGGTCTTTCTCCTTCCAATTTTTTTTCTTTCTTCCCAGTCTCCCCCAGAGAGTTCCTTCCTTCATCTGTGTGTGAAGATCTCTGCTGCTATCTCCCATCTCCTATCAGCTGCCTACAGTGGTTCCTTGTTTCTCATTTAAGGTGTCTGCTGTTTCTTTTGTGCAGTAGCAGAAGACTGAGAGAGAGGTTATAATCTTGGTCTTTGTTCCTTGGTTGTACTTCCTACTTCCATTGCAATGCTGGAGTGTCCTTCTAGTGAGGTTTATCCCACCAGTTGCTCTGTAGGTATAGGATGGTGATGTGATTGAAAGAGTATTCTCCATGGGTTATGTGAAGGGAAGAAACATATATCAGAACTGGTTAATGATAGGAACACTAACGTACAAAGTAATTATTTTGTTTACATTCATATCTTTCCTGTACCCCTCCTTTGCTCTAGCTGCTTCTTGACACATTTTAAAAGTAAGTTACCCCAGTGACTATCCCTACTTCATATTGAACCTGCAATCACCATTCAGAAGCTGGAGATGCAATTAATACCTTTGATTTCCTGCTAGAATCCCTCCCTCCTCTCTCAGCTGGGGAAATCAACTAGGTCTTGCAGTGGGCTCTGAAGGTCAATCAAATAATGCTGATTGGGAGGGGAGTGAGAGATTGAATTCAACAGTTGACAGGATTTATGAAAATGTTGTGTACCTGCTACTTGTGTAGCTCATCTGCTTCTGCTGATCTCCACTATTGCAATAAAGCATGTGGAAAATCTGTCAGTTTGGCAGGGAAGTAGGTAATAGGGCATGACAAAACAGGGCAGGGTGCCAGGCATCAGATTCGTGGATTTTATTCCCACGATATTCATTGAGCTTAAATAAAGTGGAGGTTGGTGAGGAGGCATAAAAAGAAAACTCCTGAAGTTGAGCTGTTATTTTCCTTTATGCAATGATATAAGGAAAACATGAGAAAAAGAATTAGGTACTACTGCTTTGCAGCAAATTGCAAGGAAATTGCCAATCTCAAGAGAATGTTCTGGAGATCTCTTGATTAAGAAGCCATTAATGAGACCTTTATGGATGCAAGGTAATGATGGGAAGTAGTATAAAGGACAATGGCTGGTGAAAGAAATTAATATTGGCAAAAATATTACAGTTTCATTAGCAGTGCCACACAAAATTAAGTTTACAGTTTCTATTCCGTTTTGTACGGACCTTGAGGTAGGGATATATGTGCTACCAGCCTTAGTGTGAAACAACTGCAGGTATCTATCAACAGCAATATTGAGGAAAAATGTGAAAGAAAAGAAAGAGCACAATAATGCCTCCCTGGGTAAAATCCTGCACTGACTAGTGATTTAGGGATCTTCTGAACTGACAGCTGAACAAAAACCCTTCATGTTTAGCAGCCCCAGATGAACCCTTGTTCTTTGTATTAATCTAATTGGGTTTTAATCCAGTCGTGGTTTTGGAATAAAAATATTTTAATGTATAATTTATTCATGTATTCTAGAATTGAATTGCTGCCATACTGAAAAGCAGTTCCATTTATAAACAGGAAAAAAGTCCCAATCAGTGAAGAAAACTGTATGATAAGTTGACTCAGCAGCTCCAGTTTGTGGCAGGAGGATAACTAAACTTACCATGCTCACTTCCAAATGTTTACTTACTAAAGCCATTTATGATTTTATATGCAGTTATGTCATTCTATACATCTCAAAATCAGTTTGCTTTCCAGTAGAAAACTCACAGCCTGTTCATGTCCACATTCAGAAGCTCTTCCACAGCTGTGATTGTCACACTTCTCTTCATTTTTTAAGCTCTAGCATGTCCTTTTGGAGATGAGAGATAAGGAGTACCATGAAGTATTTGACTTGTCATTACAGATGGATTTATGCAGTGATGTAACGACATGTTGTTTCTATTCCTTGAGCTAATATTTTCACCGAAATATTAATATAAGTCTTTCAGGGCCGAGAATAGCTAGTGTAGAGCCTACAGTATTTTCCCTCTACGTATTAATTTCCATTTTTTTATTTCATCTGCCATTTTATGGCCTAGACACACCACTCTGTGAAATTTTTCTGCCACTCTCTGTTGTATATCTTTATTTTAATTTTCCTGAATAGTTCTTATCATCAATAAACAGTCACCTTACTTTTTAATCCTCTTTTTAAAGTTACTTATGTAAATTTTGAACAAAACAGGATTCAGCAAAGATTGCTGTAGTTTTCCACTGTTATTCTCCATTTTCTTTTTTGACCTTGTGAGAGGTCATTCCCTCCTGTGTTAAAATAGCTTATTTCCTTTAATGGCCTTTGTGGAAAGTTGTAAAAATCTGTTAATCTAAGTGTGTTGAACGCAGTGCACTGAGTTCACTAACATGCTTGCCAATGTCTATGGAAACCTTTAGTACTGATAAAGGATGCATCTTGTGAGTCATCTCTAAAAAAAACACAGATCCTAAGAAGCCACTATTTTTGTCTTAGGATAGGTATCTGGATGTGCTTTGAGGCAGAATTCATTTTAAGAAAACAATGATGTAGTTAGCACCTTGGTGCCACACCCTACTTAACTAGAACAGTGACAGTGTAAAACTTAAGTAGGTATGAGTTTGTAGGCAAGAAAATTCTACGGATTTGCTGGTTTTCATTTGTAGCAGTTTTTTCTGAAGCTATTTCTGTTGACAGTATGTGCTAAACTTCGTCCCTAATCCTCTAGCGATTGGAACACCATGCTTAATTACCTGTGAATGGTGCAGCACTTGAAATAATTTGATTAATTTCTCTGTTATTTGCCTTTTGTAGTTTAATCATCTGTCAACACTAAAACTTTCTATTGCATTTCCACTAAAAGCTTCATGGAGTATGTTCCATGCTTAAAAAACAGACGTGTAAAGCAGAAAGATGACCGTGCCTGTTTCATAGGTGAGAATCAGAGATTGTTTTTCTCTTCACACAGCAGTAGTCCTTTGAAAATCAGAAATTGAACTGAAGCTGCTAAAACTGCTACCTCTTTACCAGCCAATATTTTGTACCTATTTCCTCCGTGTAATTGCTAGAATTTTGTTATTTTTTTAACAAATAGAATGAATGCTAATCTGTTTTTTGCTGGTAGCACAAAAGAGGGAAAAGATTGATATAGCTGGCAGTTGAAGGGAGTTGAATTTTTCTACTTGCACTTGAACTACGAAAAGTAGAGAATAATGTGTTTGTGACTCAGAGCATTTTTATCCAGTCTTTTGCACTGGAGCAAATGACTACAGAAGATGTTTGGCAATAAAGAAGAACTCTCTAATTTTAGCAATTTGTCGTTTTGGACATGTTTGAGAGGAGGATGCCCACAGAATTCAAAGTGGGATTGATAACAACAAATTTTATGATTTAGTGAGAAATTGATGTACAAAACAACAAATTTAAAATATTTCAATATTTCTTCTATATGATTATTGTAATGAAAAGGAAAGCAAAATTCTCTAAAAATGCTGTCTATAGCTCCCTTGCCTTTTTCCTGGGGGTTTATGGATAGATAAGAGTCTCAGAAAATATAAACTGGATATATTAACATCACGAATGTACACATCTTTATTTCATATTCAAGAGGCCCAACTAATAGATTCAAGACAATGGTTTTATCTTCTGTAGTGCTAGAATCTCATGCCTGTGTTATGAAAGTATATATATTAACTGCTAGAAATCAATATGAATAGTATTGCTTCCTCTGTTCCATCAGGTTTGCACATCAAATGTTCTTTTAAAGCAAAGCCTTATGTTTGGCTGTGCAAAGCGGTATTACAGAATCAGAGAAGAACTCGAGTTCATAGGGACCCATAAGGTCCATTAAGCCCAACCCCCTGCTCCTTGGAAATAAAGATTATTCAAAAAAAATCAAATATGTAGTTGTTAATTGTAATTTTTAACTTCCCAGGTCTGAGGAATTTGGTATTCATCAATAGCAAATGAGAAGTGATGGTTGCAATGTGTATCTTTTGCCCTCTGCCTGTCACTCTGAGCCTGCAGAGAATTCAGTGTGGTGCACTTCTTTGTAAGGTGTTGGTATCTTAACATGGGCTCTTCAGTGAAATACTTAATACTTGTTTTATTGCATGTGTTTTGTACTGATTATGGGCAAGGCTATTTGGTAGCTTTGCCCTACACTGCTCCATGCACCCACCCATGGGTGAAGTTATATTCTAATTGATGAGTTCCTTAAGTACTCTTAATTTATTTATGTGCCTTATATTTAAAGTTTGAGTTAAAACTTAGAACAACAGTATGATTTTTGATAGACATATAACAGGTAATATTTTTACAGCTGTGTGAATCTGAAGGCTTTTTGGCTGCTCTTTCAGCCATTCCACTGTTTTTTGAAGGTTTTATTCTCCTGATGCTCTGTACTGCAATTGCTGTAGGATCATTCTGTCCTTTTTACAAGGTTCTCTTTCGAGGGCTTAAAATACTTAACTCCAAACCAAATGCCAGATTGTGTTGACACGAAATGATTACTGACTTCTATGCTATTAACTTTGTACAGCCTAAAAAGAGAATAATGAGGCTGTAAGTCAACATAGGAAGGTCCACATCTATTAATTCATCTACTCTGCTAATGCTTACACAGGTTTTTACTATGTGCCCCCATTGTAGATAGCAGCAAATATAAATGACTGCAGTGAATAAAAATACAATAACAACTGTACAGATTTTAAAATGTGATTAAAATGAGCTGTAAACTATACAGAAAGGCCAAATTATGCGATCAATGAAATCTCAAGTATTGATTGACTAAACAAATTGGACAGGTTAGTAATTAATTCATTCTTTCTTAAGCAGTATATTTATACATGGTTTTAAAGTGAGCAGGAGAGTCACTAACTCCCACTGTGAAAGGACAGCTGTACCATGACCAGCCAAGCTTGGTAATTAAATGGCATACAGGTTAATTGCAGAGAGAAGCAGGAGACTGGAGTTAAAGGCCTGGAAGGAGTCAGTTGAAGAGTGTTATCCATTTGTGGAGGACAAAAAGGAATGCCATAATAAAGGGAGCTTTATCTGAGTATAATAATTACCAATTCAGTTTTTCTTAAAGCCTTATTTTAAGGTTATAATAGTACAATATGGTTAGAAGCTGAATGAATTGCAGAAGAGTGGGTTTTGGGCCAGTGGAAATTGTCATAAAATAAATCTGAAGATGACCCCAAATGTCCACACATCAGCTTGCCTTTTTTTTTTTTTTTTTTTTTTAAGCTTATTTTGTTGTGGGGTTTTGGTTTAACCTGTAGCCAGGAAAAATTATGCATTTGAAGATGCAAAAATGATTTAATGTGAGGTGCTAACATATGCATTCAACACATCATATCAGTTTGTCTCCATGGATCAATTTTATTATGGCTCAAAGATTTTGATCAGTACTTAGTGGGAAGGAGAGTAACCTACCTTAATGAATATTCTTCATACGGTTTATAATCTTTATAGCTTATTGCTATGTAGAATTTGGCTCAGCAGGGCATTCAGATGTGCTTAAGTGCTGTGCTGAATTGAGAATTATAGTACATCACTCAGCATGTGCACCTGGAAAAATAACAACAGTACTAACATATGATGTCTACCATATGTACTACCATATGATGTCATATATATTATTCTCTTCTTGAGGAAAGGGAAACATGGAATATGTTATTCGTGTTGCTACATGAATTACCCAGCTGCTGTGATGACAAAGGTGTCTATGAGGTCCTAAGCAGAACAGTAATAGAGTGTAATACAGGTGCTGTAGTCTGTGAAAGAAAAGCTTCTCAATGTGTGTAAGCAGAAAAGAAGAATAATGAAAAGTTTTCATAGGTATTTTGTGTATAATGTTGTAATGTTCAACTGGGTTGGAACACAAGATTTGATTATGAAAAATAAAATTTAATGATGCTTTGTATGTTTCCACACTTTACTTTCTCCTTTGGTACCCTGCTGTTATTTAAGATATACCAATGAAGGTATCAATTTGAAGTTTAGAAGAATGGGGAGAAAACCATCATTATAATGGCTTTATTATGATATGTAAATTCTGGATGCACATCCAGAGTTGCTCTTCATTACTTCCATAGCTGTTAAAAACTAAGCCTTTTGCTATAATGTCATAACAGGAGTTACATTCATTCATGACTATTGTGCTAAATTCACCTTGATTTTGCCTTCGTTGCTTTTGTTTATGTTTTTTTTTTATTATTTTTTTTTTACAGGACTGTTTCCTGCAGTGCTCAACCTGGCTAGTAATGCTCTCATCACAACCAATGCTACCTGTGGAGAAAAGGGGCGGGAAATGTACTGCAAACTCGTTGAACATGTACCTGGACAGCCTGCGAGGAACCCTCAGTGCCGGATTTGTGATCAAAGGAGCAGGGTTCCACATCGTACGTGTGCCATTTTCATTTTGTTCCTTTAAAAATGTTTGGGTTTTTTTGTTGTTTGGTTGTTTTTTTGTTTGTTTGGTTGGTTTTGGTGTTTTTTTTTTTTTGGTTGGTTGGGTTTTTTCCACCAAAGGATGTAGATAACTCTACAGGAAACAAAGCTGTAGTTCACCAATCTGATTGCTGTGAAATGTGTGTCACTTTTTCAATCAGGTTACCCATCTCTTCCAAAGGTATTTCAAATTCTATAGCTAATACAGATACTCCTCACACTGAACTTTCTGACTCAGATACTGAAAAGCAGAACTCCTAAATTCAGATTTAGAAAAATTAAGTACCTCCAGCTGTTGTAGAATTCTTTTGATACATACTAAACATGAATGAAAACCAGGTAACTTTACTTACATATCTACATACAGAATTTGAAGATTTTGGCCAATCTAAGCAACATCTGAAATTTCAGTAAATTCAGTTTCACTGAGCTGGGGCGGGGGGAAAAAAGAGGCAATGGAGCATCGCTTGATTTAATGCTCAGGTTTTCATGTTCAATTCTTTGCTAACGCTACTTTCTTAAAGACTACTGGAAAGCAAAATCAGTTTTCAAGTATGAATTTGTTATCATCTACTTCAGAGATGCCTATTTGTAATAGTTGGGAAGATGAGAACTAAGACAGTTTCTTACTTAAGTCATACAGGTTTGATTTCATGTGACCTTGTAGTGAAAGACATGAATAACTTTAATATTGTGGTAGAGAGTGTAGAGATACTTAAGGCAGCCTTTAATGGACTAGATTAAGCTTTGGAAGAAGCATAGACACAAAAGCATGGAGACAATTTTTTTTTTTCCAGTTGTTTCCCTCTAAAATGCAGCTCAGATATATTTACATTTCATGACATTTAAGCATGTTCTTAAAACCACAGAATACAGAAAAAAAAAGCAAAAAAAGCTGACATTTAATCTGTCTGCTAGTTCTAGACAGGATGAGCTATCTATGGCTGTAGCTTTCCAGACAGAAGCTTGTTTAGCTTCTCCATAGTAACTTCCTCCCATGGCCACTCTTCCTAGAGTTATTTTACCTGTTACAAAGTCTTTTTCTAATTGTTTATCTACGTCTTCCTTGCAGTAATTTGTTACCTATTCCTAAATTCAGTCAATACTTTCTTAACAAAAGTGTTTTACTTAGTGGAATGTTGATGGTATTGCTCTAATTTCTACACTGAGCTATCTCTTTTCTTTCATTCTTCTCACAGGCTATATTTTCTAGAACTCTAACAGTGCAAATTGCAGTTCTCTGAATTCTCTCTGAAGCCTTTCAAATTTATTAAAATTCATCTGAGCTCTTACTAGCACAGCATAGAAATCCAAGTTTGCTTCAGAATGAACAGTATATATTCCTGTTTACCTGTTTTTCTTAGAAATTTGCCCTTTCTAATGGCGTGACACCACTGAGAACAGATATGAAGCAAGTTGTCCATTACAGCCCTCAGATGCTTTCTTTCCTGCTAAATTGCTACATATCCATTTGCTCTCCATCTTATATTTGGGAAGCTAGCTGTAATTGTCCCAGTATAGACTACTTCATTTATCTAAAGAGAGTTGCAACCTATTTTTTTTTCCAAGATGGTTTTCCACGTTTCAATGTCTTCTTTAACTGCAGTTAATGGAACCTTCTGAGGAAAAGGTCATATGGTTTTGTAGCAATATACACATCTCAATATGTTATACCATAGCAGTATGTCTCACTCAGAAGAAATCAGGAGCTCTTTTAAGCATTCCGACTAGCAGAAAGACCGTGCAATAGACTGTTTCCTTTTTTATAGATTGGTATTTAGAGACACATGCACATTACGCAAGTTTTGCTTCTGTATCAAGTTGGCTTAATTCAAAAACCAAACATGAACCAGAGATATTGCTTTGCCCTGCCTATGGTATCAGACAATGTATGTGTATATACACAGACATACATAATGTATGTGTGTATATATAAAAAACTCACCTGAGTAATGTATATCTGTTTCCCTGTGCTCCTAACCTCTTCTAAACTCAAATCTGCTCAGCTTCATAATACTGGGTCTTTTCTTGACAACCACATTTCATTTTACAGTTTTTAAATGTTATTTTGGCAAAAGGAAGCGCCTTGTTTAAACAGAGATGGCTTGTTAATAGGAGAACCATGTGATATAACCAGACTTTAAATGATCCCCCTGGAATGTGTAAGTCTGGAGTGCCTCCCCTTAATTACTGTAATAGGAAATAAACAAAAATTCCCTGGTTAATCACATGTGAGTCCAAATTAAAGAGCATAGTTTGGTGGACTTGCTCTATAAGTTCTCCCTCTTGCCATCCATCAATGAGATTCGTCCTTGAACTGCATTTGCAATCCAGTCCTTTTTACAAATACTATGTTTTCCCCCTTATTTTTTTTAAATAAGCAATACATACCAGCAATTAATCTGTGTTTTCAAAGTAGTTATGATTAAACCTTCATAATGGTGATTACAGCTAACTGTTGATTCATCTCCCAATCCACCTTCTCATGATTTACCTTTAAATCAATTTCATCTGAACAGACTTAGATCAAAATTTCCAATTAGACAGCTTCTGTCACAATCATTGAGGAGTTCCGAGTTTGATTTTTGCTACCACTCATTTAAAGCCAAGGTTTGTGAAAATGATCAGAGCTGTGGGAACTGACAACATGTAAAACATAGGGTGTGTTTTACTTTTCAGTATAAAGATAAAGCTACCAAAGCTATAACATCAGTTATAGCACCAGTATTCTAACTTCCAAATGTTGCTGCCCACTAATATCATTGAATAATCTAACATTTAAAGGAAACTTTTTTTGCATTTCTGGTGTTGAAGTTTTATGCCTTCTCTCACTCCCACAAAGTACTTAATTGTATATTTAAATATGATCAGACATTCTGGCTTTTCTTAAGGAGCTAGGATTCCTGTCCTCCATGGGTGGTTGATGTAGCAAAAAGCCAGAGACACAAAGACTATCAATCTGGCTGGTTGATTTAACTAGTAACTAAAACAACAATTAATTAGTTCATGAATGAATTATTTGCAATTGTAGGACCAACTAGTAATGAAGCATGTTGCAGTTTTATATCAAGGAAACCTGTCAGTTTAGAAAGTCATCCTTAATCAGAGGGGTAAGGCTTTCTCCTAATTTGCTATGTTGTTCCAGACAGAACTTGCTTAGAAGAAACTTAGTGTATTTTGATTTCCTTTGGGTTATTTTCTTCATAACGTACAGTCTTGCTCTAGATGATTAGGGACTTCAAACTATAGATCCTTTCACCTTTTAAAATTCTGGTTATGTTATGCATTTAGTACAGGAGAGAAACATAAATTTACTACAGAAAGTAGCACGGAAATGTTAAGTGTGATTTTTCTCAGTCCAAATAACATTAAAATACTCTAAGAAAACTTCAATAATTTAGAAGATCTTGAAATTCAGGAAAAAATCAATTCTGTAAATAGATTTGTATCACTTTTATTTCAGATTCATTTGAGACACTGCAGCAGAGTAAATGTAGGCATGAAAAGTAATGCATCATGGGCTTTGGTATGGATTATAACTAAACAAACCTTCTTTATAGGCATGTATGTGAGTCAGAAAATTTTCCAGTTGAGGATTGTATTCTGTAAGGATTTCTGAATCATTTCCTCTGTAATGATTTCTAAATTATTTCCTGAATTATTTCCATATGTGCTTAGAAATGTCTTAGAAATGCAAGTACCAGCATTACTTTAATCACTGCTTTCCTTGTACACCGTATCTCAGGATTCTGATGTGTTGTTTCTGTTGCAACATTTTATGACTTCACAGTGCTTGAAACTTTGGAAAACTGCAGGAAGTGTTTGCTTGATTTAGATACCTGCATTTTCTGTAGAATCAGGAAGGCCTTCTGCATTTAGATGTTCTGAATCACTTTCCTGTGATCCTTAGCAAAATGAGACAACTAACATCAGATGAGTATTCTAGTAATAAGTATGACTGGTGCCCCAAGAGTACAAGAAAAAATAAATCTTTGTTATTTTAAAGTTCTGCTTCATTAATTCTGTAATTGCATTAAAATCTAGATTTCAGATGCAAAAATAATTAAATATCTTAACAATTTTAAAATTTATTTATGTATTTCTGCTTTTATAACAGAACGACACCCGATAACGAATGCAATTGATGGCAAGAATACTTGGTGGCAAAGCCCAAGTATCCAGAATGGAATTGAGTATCATTATGTGACCGTTACGTTGGACCTCCAACAGGTAGACTTCTGTTTGTTTCTTAAAAGGCTTTTTTGTCACGGTCCGCTGGGTACAAAGGATTGGTCCACACTCGAGAGGGATTGGAACAGAGTAGAACATTTATTCAGGGAACACGGGACTTATATAGGGTTCGGGTTGGAAGCTACTGGAATATGGGCGGAGCGTGACAAATAAGGAAAGGGTGGGGCAGAGTTAGGACAAATATGGGGAAACAGGGGGTGGCTAGCCTTATATGGTAGTGCTGCACTGCACCACCAGCTAACCAATGGGAAATTGGGAAGGAAGCTACCAATGGGTGAGGTGTAACCAGGGTTTAAACAACCAGTGGGGACAAACTACAAACATATGACATAATTACCTATCTAATACAATAAACATCTAGCTATTCTTAAAAACTTTTAAAGACATGAGAACCAGTCCAACAATCTTTTAGCAGCTCAAGAGTTGATTATCTTCAGATGTTTTACTTTGTCAAAAGCTCCACCCATTCATAGAAATTGTCTTCGTATTCGCCATGCTGTCCTCCTACACTTTTGTTCTTGCACAACAGATCATCTGGATTATCTTAATTTTTGCTCAGTTTCTTTCATATTGTGAAGACGCACTCAACTTCTATAACTTTCTCTTGCTGGTATGGATAACTCTGACTGACCCATTCATTGTAGCATAATGTGCCAGATTAAAAATGGTCATTTCATATATATTTTTATGAAGTTTTGCTTAAAATTATTTTAACTATAACATTTTCAGTATACTTTTTTCACAGTAACTTCTGATTTGTCTCTTTGAAGTCTCCTAAAAGATAGTTTCTGGGAAAAAGTACTACAAATAAAAGTTTTATGTTCAGAATACTGTTTTCTTGTTTCAGTAACATAGTACTGTACATTTAAACACACAAAAAAATGCTAAAAGTACTTAGATATACTAAAATGGGCATGACATTCTATGGTGGGGAATATCCCTTTGGTCAGTTCTGATCACCTGTCTCAGGTACACTCCCTCCCAGTTTCTTTTCCATGCCTCCTCACTGGCAGAGCATGAGACAAGAAATAAAAAGTCCTTGACTTAGGATAAATGTGACTTAACAAAAAACCAAAAATCAATGTGTTATCAACACCATTCTCATTCTGAATCTGAAACATAACACTGAAACAACTACTGAGAAGAAATTAACTCTACCCTAGCTGAAAACCAGGACACTTCCCTGGGCGTCTTGTTCCAGTGCTTGGGAACTCTTTCTGTAATGAAATTTTTTCTAACACCGAATCAAAACCTGGGCATCTTGAGGCTTGTCCTATTGCTTGTTCCTTAGGAGAGGAGACCAACCCCCCACCTTGCTACAACCTCCTTTCAGGTACTTGTAGAGAGAGAGATGGTCCCCCTTTTCTGCCAGATGGCTTTCTAGCCACTCCTCCCCAAGCCTGTAGTGCTCCATGGTGTTGATGTGCCAAAGTGCAGGACCCAGCACTTGGTCTTGCTGAACTTCATACAGTTGGCTTCAGCCCATTGATCCAACCTGTCGAGATCCCTCTGCAGTGCCTTCCTGCTCTCCAGCAGAACAACACTCTCACCCAACTTCATGTTGTCTGCAAAGCAGCTGAGTGAACACTTGATCCCCTTGTCCAGATCATCAGTAAGAATATTAAACAGGACTGGCTTCAATACTGAGCCATGGAGAACACCAGTAATGACATTCAGTCACTGGCTGGATGTAACTGCATTCACCACTGCTTTCTGTACCTGGCCATCCAGACAGTTTTTTTACTCAGTGAAGAGTTCACCTGTCAAAGACTTGAGCAGCCAGCTTCTCCAGGAAAATGCTGTGAGAAACAATGTCATAATCTGTTTGCCAGGTATTAAGGCTCTCTGGAGAGAGATTCCCCTTCCGTTGTGGTCTCTTTACTGAAGTCAGTTTTCTATTCACTTGGAACCTGCCTGTCCTTATCTTCCTTCTTTCTCATATAGCCATACGTAGAGTGGACAGCAGCTATTTATCAGCTATAGAGGCTTGAATAAAGTATAGTTTGTCCTGAAATAAAAAAACCCAACAAACAAAACAATGAAGTGAAAGACAGAGCATTGAATCATCTGTGTGTATCCATATATGCAATTTTGTTGTTAGAGATCAAACGTACCTTAAATTGGTCCAGAATTCAGAACTTCAGTAGTTTAACAGAGGGTAATGCTTGGATTTCTAGGTTCCTGTCCTATATTTCTTGTAATAAACTGGTCAGCCAAATGATCTAATGGTAAAAATTCTTCTAAGTACCTTTTATCTGGGACACCAAAGCACTTGGAGAGCAGCAGTCTTTATACCTGGAAGAGCCTTTGTATCCTGGAAGTGTTATTAGCATTCTAGCCTTGGACCCTCATTGTTACTGGCAGAAACAATCCTACATCTGTGTCTTTGGCCTTATATATGCAAAACTATTCAATGTGCATTTGTCGTTCAATCAGCAGTGATAAGAATTTTCACAGAAGTTTGAGAGTAAGGTCCTGTGTTAAAAAGTTTTGGATTTTTTTTCTTTTTTTTTTTGACATGTCTTAAATTCTCAGAGTTATTAAATAGTTTGCCTTTACAGCAAGAGATTGCACCTCTTGTTGGAATGATCACTTAGTATGTGAGTAGGTCTCTGGCATGAGAACTAAATCCTTGTTTTTCATCACTCTAGTGATTTTACTTGTGTAGTTGTTTAGGTCAGGTTTGCTAAACTAAGGCTTTACAACTTTTGTTTATTTCCCTGCTACATCAGTATCTAGATTATCATAGGAAATAAACAAATTTGTGCACTTCTAGAAAGAGTTTCACATTTTCTTATATACTAGAAGCCAGCAACTGCAGGGTCAGTGAGGATACTGAAGAAAAAGTATGGGTTGTTCTAATGTATTTAAAATGCTTCTTTATGTGCCAATTGACAGCAGTCTGAGAATACTGCACTGCGTGTGGTGTGTGTTTGGGTTTTTTTGTTACTATTCTTTTTTAAATGAGACAAGGACCAAGTATGATCCTGTTTCTTTCCCATGTTCTTTTACTTATTGTTCAAAGAAAACTTGGCAGTCCTTTTTCAGTTCTAAAGCTAATACCTTCTCTTAAGGCCATTCCTTTGTAATTGGCTGGAATAGGAGTAGTGTTGAGGTTTCTGTGGATGTCAGGGAAGTGGGATAAGACCCTGTGTCACTAATGCTGTCTGGCACACTCTTTATGATCTCAGTAACCCATGTAATTAGGAATGCACACTGTGTTACTCACTACTGTACATAAACAGAATAACAGTTTTGTTCCCCAAAGTGTAGTAAAAGTTCTGTTGGGATTTGCATGTCCAATAAGAAATTAAAGTTGGTTTGGTTTTGAGAAGTATTAGGAGTTTTTGTTTGCTTATGAGGGAATTTTGTAGACACAGCATTATAGACTTTAAAGTAACTGGTAAAATATGAATTTTCTCTTTCAGTTAGTACCTTGTGTAGTAGTTACTATGAATGGTGAAGGTCACCAGATATCTTTGAGACCTCACTTAAAAGAATTTTCATTCTTTACCTTTGGCTTTTAGGATATTCAGTAATTGCTATATTTGTGTTGATAAATTCTTTCTTGAAGTATAAAAATGCTTAACTTCTTTTTGTGAGATAGAAATAACAAATGACAATTCCACAAGTAATGGACTGAAAATTGCAGGAATGCATTAGTTTTTATGTTATTACTGGTAATTATGATAGTACATGGAATGCTTTTAGCAATCCTAATTTCCTGGAAAAAATCAGGAAAATAATTAGTTATTTATATAATGCTTGGGTTTTGGGGGCAGGAGCTTTTTTTTTTTTTGCTTTATTGTGCAGTGTACCATATAAAAATGATGTATACTGTTTAGCATAACTAATAAACTAGAAGACGTAAAATATATTTAATGTTAAAAAGAGCCAAAATATTATTAGTCAGGCTGGGGAAAACAGTATTTTTTATTCTTTTCTCTCAGTTGAGGCTTACCATAATACTTTTAAAGAGCCTTTACCTATAAAAGACACTAGATTTCTAATTCACTAAAGTGTGCTTGAAATTTGTACCCCAACTATTATAAAAATATGAGTTGAAAACTGGAACTATTTGGTTCTGAGCATCTTTGCTAATTTGCTCTTAACCCTTCACTTTCCCTCTTTTTAGCCATTAGGATAATCCTCATCTTACACATTTCACAAGAATATTATGGAACTCATACCTGTAAATGTGAAATGATTTTTTTACGATGCTTTTCATCCAGAAAGTGCATAGGAGGTCAAAATATGAGTATAGATTAATTTGGGAGTTGCTTACATGTATCTGCATGGAGGTTAGAGTGACAGGTTGAGCTACCCTGGTTACCAAAACTGAAGACCGGAGTTTGGAAGAGTGGGTTCATAGGTATGCTAGCTTGTTGTACCTATGAAGCACTCACAGATTACCAGGAAAAGCTGTCTGCTGTTCTGCAGCTCTTAGTTCTGCCGGTTGGGTAGTCTGCATCTATCTATTTTACCTTAAGAGTGGTGGGCAGTTCAAGTGCAACAGAAGTGGTTCAGGTCCAGTGAGTGCAATGTTTAGCAGGACAGAAAATAGGCCTTATCTTCAAGAAGTACAGAGCAGGGAGCTGGTAAAACAGAAATGCTTGAACATCTAGGGAGAACATATTTCCTGTACTTGTGCTATTCCTATTGGTTTAATTTCAAAGTGATGTGGAAGATTAGTAGATTATCTTTAAAGAAAATTGGCCAATATGCAGGAAAACCAGTTGGCAGTTTGAGGTGGTCAGCCCATCTGTTTCTGATTTCTACACACATCAGGACACCTTTATTAACAAATTCCCTGCAGCTGTAGGGAACAAGGACATTGGCAATACCCTTGATGTTGCTATGATACTTGTGCCAGGAGCATATTTATGTGAGGTTTGACTTTTTTACTATACACTTTATATTTTTTAAATTGTGCTGGAATATTTTCTGTGACTTGTAGATGTGTGGAACTCAGGTGGACACAGAGTTAATGTTCTGGCAGAAATTTCTAGTCTTAATAACGGTGTCTTAATTGCTTGAGACTGTGGAGGATCAGTTCAGTGTCCACATAATCCTTTCCAGGCATATATTTCTGAAGAAAAAGAAAATGATTGACTCTCCTCAGAGCCTGGTAAGGTGCAATAGCAAGAATAACTGATTAAGCTATGCAGTTGGTTTCTCTATGAAACAATTATCATTCATCAGTTCTAAGTTCCTTAAGCTCTAATAATATCCAACTCTTTCACCTTATCTTTTCATCTTTTCCCCTGCCCTCCTTCTCTAGGAATCTAAAAAATTATGTTCTGACTGTATAAATCACTGCAGCCCTAATTCTCCTGAAGAGTATTTTAGTACTTTCTAGAATGTATGTTTTTAGAGTCAAGGGCTTGACTGTTTGAGTGGCACGTATAATGCTTTGGGAGGTGGCATTTCTTAAACTATATAGAGAACTGAATAACAAAGGGAGAAGAATGCTCAGAAGCATTTTGAACAACATCTACTAAGAGCAGGCAGCAATATTCTGCTGATGCTAAATTCATTATTTTGTAATTCTGTGTTTTCCAAATATAACTTCAGTGGAGGATTTTGAACTGGTTTTGAATGCTTTCTTAATTAGTTGATTCAATTTAATACCCATGAGTAGAAATACATATGCATGCCTGTGTGCACAGTCGCAATCATGTATCATCTGTCCTTAATAAGGAAAATGCTAGGAAAATGAAAGAATTGCAAAATGAGTGATTGTTTTTTCTTTCTCTACAGAAGACTGTACAACTAAGTGGCTCTGTGGCAAAAGACAGACATGAGAAGTAAGAAATTGTGAGAAGATGAATAGGAGAATTTTAAGTTGTGACTGAAATATAACAGGATAGGAGTGTGTTAAAAACATTAGGTATGGTGGTCTGTGGGAAGAGCTTAAAAGGGAGGGGAAAAATCTTCTGTCAGAGAAGGGAAATAGAATCTCTATGTGCACAGTTGTCTCCAAATTGTAAAAAAGATCATTAGGGAGGAAGATTCCCATGGAAAGTATATCTTCACTCTTTGCTATTATAGGTAGGACAGCTACAAACATCAGAAATAGCATATAACAAATTTCTGAAAGTAATATTTCACAGCTGACATACCACATGTAAGATAGTGTCTGTGATTCATTACTTCATTACTGTGCTTTTTAATTCTTGCTTTTTAAAAATAATTATTTTCATTTTAAAGCTTGAATTTTGGGTTGCACATTGAGTTTATACATCTGCTGCTATGCTGTTATACATAATGGGAAATGTGGCCTATAATTTGAACATTTGGGTAAAATTTGAAACCAACCGAGGAGAAAAATCTGATTATTGATACTTCCATTTTGCCTGCATTAGCAAAGAGCTTGTTGCACTGGGAGACACGAGGGACAGACTTGGGAGAGGACTTGTGTATATTTGGTGCTGACCCAGCTCACTTATGAAGAAATTCACTTCAGACTAGTTCTGTTAGGGACCATGGGCTGAATGTCCCTTAGCAGATAAAATTAATCATGTATGTATAAGCATGTTCTCCTGACTGACTTCTTATCTGAACAGAATCCAATTTGTGAGCTCCATAATATATTAATGATATGAAAAAAAGCATACTAATTTGGGACACTAGGAGATTGACCTCTAAAGCATGCCTCTTCTCTGAGCTAAAAAGCTAATGTGGATGTACCCTCATAAGCTCTGTGTCTGAACAGAGTCCAGATTTTGTGTTTAGCCTTATCAGGTGGTGCACACACCAAAATGATGGTGTTCCCCCTTGTCTTAGTGCAATATTGCTGGCTTTTGTTGTGGGAGAAGGCAAGTTTGAGAGAGGAATACTCTCCTATGATACACTCTCCTACAGAGAGACCTTATTTGTTGGACCTTGCTTGTCATTTGCTCCTTATCTTTGCCAGTATGACTGTGCCGTGTTGATAGCTGTTCGAAGGAAACATTTACAGCTGTCAGTTCCTCAATACACAACATTAGCCAGATCCCTTGGGGGAGTACAGATCTCTTGCAGAAAGGTTCATCACTGTTACAGAGCCGCAAAGTTCAAATGTTTGTTAGCCGAGGGTTACTTAAGTGTAGCAAGTACTGTCTTGCAGAACTGTGTTGAAGGTGTTGCCCAGATATGTGGCCCGTCTGAGACCGACTACCTGTTTTTAATATGTTTAATTTGAAGAATGACTGTTTTGGATGGAAGATTATTTGAAAATTAAGTTCTTACTTCCATCATCACTTCTCTGCCCACTTTGGGCCTTGTTCCCTCTCCCTTCTAGTGTTTGACTGAAGAGGTTACAAAAAGATTCCTAGGAAGGACTGGTTTGGAGTACTTTTGTAGCTTCAGAAGTAAAGCCACCCTTTCTGACTAGGCATTTCTTTGTGTTTCTAGTAAACGAGATATTGCCTGTGTTTCATTGTCCCTTCCAAAGCCAGTCTGAAAACACCTATTACAGGAACTATGTCATAAGGAAAAAGAAGTGTCAGAGACCCATGAATTTTTACTCAGTCTGGTCTGCATCCCAGTGCAATTAATCTTTTTTCTTAAAGAAGAAGTAACCAAGTTTTTGAGTCTTGATCACTTTGAAGTTGATGCATGGTTTTTGGATTCTGGAACAATCTTCCTATTTTCTGGTTTCAAATAATTAGTGGAACCCTTGTCTGGATATTTGTCTATACAGCTGAATCTCACAATTGGTTCCGTTAAACTAATCCTTTCGGGATTGACTGAAGTCAGTCTTACAGCCACAGTGAAACATGAGGTAAATTGGATATTTCACAACAACATTGCTTCTTTTAATACATAATTGCAATTCCTTTGTTTTAACCTGGAGCAGTTCACCAAGAAGTGGCTAAGGAATTAGAATGTGTTGAGCAACACAGCCATTTAAAATTGCCTTTACACATTATCTGCATAGTAGTACAGGAACTTGCATACCACTAGGATGCTTGTTTTTTTCTTCCCTGGAATATCAAATACCCTTTCCAGTAGGGGTGTGGGGGGGTATGTGTGTGTGTGTGTAAATTACAGCTAGCTCTCTTTGAGTAACTTCTGATATCAAATATGACAGGAATGAAGAGGAAATTGATGATACCATTTAGTCTTGGGATGTAAGAAGTAGTTTAGTAAAATTAATTGCCAGCTGGTCTTTGTATGTTAAATTTGTACATATGTCCAAACATTTTTTTTTGTATTTTCAGTTAATGTTTTCTTTCTCTCTTTTTGTAATAATTGTGGGCTTCAAGGGCTTTCAAAATAGCTTTTTTAAAGGGAAGGTTTAAAACTTCTCTTCATCCCCAAACCAGAAAGTATTTTAGCAGAAATGAAATTTAATCCAAATTTGGACTTTTCACCAACAAATGTCAATTGGATTTGCCCATCTTCAGAAATGTTTTTCTAAAGAGAGAAAAGCGAACAAAAGCAAAGCCAGTTGAGACTGTAATTCTGCAATTCCCTGATTGCTGCTCCCCCTGTTGCATTCCTTTTGCCTCACTGGTGAAAGGGAAAGGTTTCTCTTCTTGTTATGGCACTGGCACTTGTGTTGTCATGCAGCAAACCAGATGTACATTCATACAGAAAGCCATGTCTTGTCTTGTTTTTTTGGGTTAAGTTTCTGCCAGATCAATTTTCCAATTTGGTTTGCTGTGTGAGGTTTTAATGCCAGCCACGGGGAGGAGGCAGGAATGTATTTCTGGAGCTAGTGAGGAAACAGTTCCACTCCTCTCTGGAGCAGCTGGCACTCTATGTTGACTTGAACTTCAAAGTATGCAATACTGGTCTATGAGCTACAGCCTGTGCCTGTAACATAAAGCTGTCATCCTCAATATTTGTTCTTAGTATTTCTTGTACATGAATAATTCTGTTTTGAAGTAATTTAAACGTTTGAGAATTCAGAACATTAATTAAAAAAAAAAAAAAGCTAGGTCCACTTCCAAGACTCAGTTATACCTATGTGGTAAAGAACTGTTGAAGTGACAGCCCAAAAGAAATGCAATTAAATCCATGAAAATGAGACTGTGGAACAAATTGAAAAAAAAAAAAAAGTAAAAAAGGAGATATTCTATTAAAGTCCACAGCCAATTTTTAGACATGAATCTGAATGTTAGTTGTAATAGTTTTTTTTGTTTTGTTTTGTTTAATTTCTGTATTTGTTGTCTTGATAGATTTGAATCTGAACATTTTAGTAATTCTTTTACTTTCTTCAGCTTTGCTATTTGCTGGTAATTCACTAGATATCTATAGGATGAAACAAAGTGTACTTTATCCTTCTGGTGTTTTTTTAAATTACTATTTAATTTCAGTTATTATTTTTAAAGCTAAACTATTGGACTTGAAGTCAGTTTATAATGAAAGTATTTGAATAACTCAAAAAGAAAAACAAGAAAACAAACAGCACATAAATATACCAGTGAGGATTTATAGCAAACATACCTAGAAAACATAATTATTTGTCATTGTGAAAACAAACAGAACTGTAGTAAATATTTTGACATTACAATAAACATTTTTAAGAACTACCTTAGTTTCATATACTATTAGCAAATCTACTTTATATTTTGTAGCTTTCCACCTGGATTTCTAGTTGTGGGAAGGAGAGAATATATGCCTGCTGGTAACAGATGTTACCCAGGGCTTTGTTCTTGTCTGAGAATGACGTTTTTCACATTGATATCGCTCACACAAAAACCTAAAGGAAAACAAATGACCTTTTCCCTCAGTTAAGGGTCAAAAGTGCATGTCTATGTCAGCCATAACTCCAGAAGACCCTGCAGCATTAAGCTTTTAAGTGTTTTAAGAAACAAATGTTAGTGAAGATACTCATGCTGACTTTCCTGCAGCATTGAAAAAGTAGTTTTTCATGAGTGGGGCAATAAGACATGGAGGGAGTACTCTCCAATGCATTCTGAAATGCTAAGAAGTCATTATTGTAGTGAAGGATGTAATACCCATCATACAAAGTGCTGTAAGCTAGGCTGAGTGGTTGTATTAACAACAAATATCCACAGGATTATTTTGCCCAATTTTTTTATGCTCCTCACTAAATCAGACCACAACTTTATTGCTTTGTGGTTTCCCAGAAAGAATTTTAAGTGAGCAAATCCTTTCAACTTCAGTTCAGAATACACACTAGCAAAGACTTTTGAAAAGTTTTGAGAATTTATACTTTTTCTTTCTTATGTTACTTGTCTTACATATTCCCTGGATGACTACATTAGATATACATACCACTTTTCTAATTTTGCTGTTGAGAGCTATTCACCTTTGATATAGGTCCAAAGTATTCTCTTATCACTTTTGAATCCATTGACACATACTCTATGATATGAATATGAGATTGTCTTCTGATTTTGAACTGTTAACAGTTTTATTTCTAAAGAAAATTACAGAGCTTGGAGGAATGGTGGTATGAGAAATAAGGGGTTCATAGGATTCTCAGTGTTGAACAGATTTTGTTATCAATTTTGAAGAAATATGTCATTGAATAGTTTATGATGATAAAAGCATACTTGAAAAATGAGTTTTCCAGCTGACAGTGGTCATTAAAGAGCATTTCTATTGTGCTAGGCATTTATCACAAAACTGATAGTAGAACGTAAGGCCTGTGGGCACCAAAATTCTGTAGGACACGTGATGAGAACTTGTAAGAGAAGGACATCTGACTGTGTGCTAAGAGATAGGATAATAATTGACCAATGCATGTTTTATAAGATTTTTTGTGCAAGTTAAGATTTAGGAGATTTTAATGAACTCCTAATAGCAAGACGGTACCTTGCTATGGTGTTATGTAGTGTTTTGTGGCATTCTGCCAGTATTTATACAATGATTTAATGAAATATATGCTTAATGTTGTTTTTAATTGCCTTTTGTTTAAGCTAGCAAGATGCAAAAGTGTTCAGATTGCAGCGTATGGTACAAGGTAAAATGCTGTGACTCCTAATGCACACATTAGGTCAGAGCTTGGTCAAGAGCATTAAATCTGACTTGCCAAGAGTTTTTCCTCCTCTATGCAATTGTGTTGATATGTCAGTGGTTCTAAAACCACTCCAGGAAAAAGTACTAATGGCCATAAGATAAATGTTCAAATAGATTTTGGGGCTGCATAAAATCATGTTTTCTTCTGAACAATGAAGAATGAATATATAGGTATACGGTCCTTTCATCAAATCTCTTGATGGTTAATTTGTTCTCTTTATGTCTGTTTCTGTTAAGTCTGTGTATGGCAGGTCATGTGCACTTAAAAAATCAATTATCAATGATGTAGTTTAGACTGTCAGTGAAAACAGTCATTAATGTAGCTCTTTTTGTTTTATTTGGACTAATGTGAACTAAATGACAAAAGCAGCTTACATAATGGCATCTATTGGATCTTTCCAGGTACAAAATATAGAAAACCAGAGACTCGATCTCTTTTTAAACAGAGCATAGAACATGGTGAAGATAAACTTTCCACTTGGTTGTGAGTCCTAATATGTCATGATTTGTAATTATTCGTAAGTAAATTCTGACTCTAAAAGGGGTCTATGAGACAAAAATATGTAAAATTACTCATAATCCATTTTTTATGTTCCCTGCTATACCATACAGCAGTGTATCTACATCCAAAGCAGTTCTCAGGATATTCTATAAAGCAGTAAAAACTAAATGAAAACTGAACATACATACACTTTTTTGATCTAGAAATCTGATTTAGAATCTAATATCATTAAGGTTTTCTTGCTTCTTTTTATGTTTTTGAAATGTTGACAGTTTAGTGATATGAGATAGGTTTGTATTAGTGCCAGCATACATTTTTAAAGCCTTCTTAACTACTATCGTGTTTATCTAAAAAAATGAGGCATGATGTATATGAAAAGATGGCAAAAAAATATTTTGAAAAGAAAACCTCTGTTTTTTCTTATTTGAACTACTTTATTCATTATTCAAGTTGGTCATATTGCACAGTATTTTCCAGATTGAGATGGAGAGAACATTGTGCCATGTTTGGAGAATGGGTGTAAATTAGGACATGCCTATTTCATATTCAGATAAATGATACTAACCTTGAAGAACTTACAATTGAAATAAAATCAAAATCCCTGTTCCTCAAGATATGATGCCTCTTAATATACATTATATATGGTGAATAACATGCCCTTTTCCAGAAAACTCAAAGCAAAAGCTTGTGAAGTTTTCAGCAGGAAATGTTAAAGGTTTGAATGTTGATAATGCAGAAGGTGCTCTCTGCCAACCATACAACAGTTTCAGATGTTTGTTTCTATCCCTCTACATAAGGTAGGTAACAGATATCACCTTACTAAGTAGCAAGTATTTATTTATATATATTTTTAGCACTCTATGGAAAAGTCAGAAACCATAACATTGAAAAAGATCTTCAATTTCACATTGAAAAAATTAGTGCAGCATGAACTTGCTATCTGTTGTACAAAAAGGAGATCGAAAGAACTTTGACAAGATCCCTCCCAGGGTCCTGGGGGAACTGGCTGATGTAGTTGCTAAGCCACTCTTCATCATATTTGAAAAGCCTTGGCACACAGGTGAAGCCCTTAGTGACTTGAGAAAAGAAAATAGCACACAAATTTTTAAAAAGGGTATTAAAGAGGACCCTGGGAACTACCAAACAATCAGCCTCTAGTCCAAGAGGTGGCTGCTTAAGACAGGAGATTTGGACTAGGTCTTCATAGGTCCCTTCTAAACCATTCTACAATTCTGTAAGAAAACTAAGTGTTTCTAGGCAAAGCAGTTTCTTATAGGTTATTCCTATATCTAAGTGGTTTTATCTATGTTAAAATTAATATTCTCATTTTGGAGTGAAAATGTGAAGGCTTGATATGTGAGAGCTGGTGAGAGGACACATCACTGAAAGAAATACAGACACTTCATCCTGAGTGCTCTCAGTGTTACTGGACCCAGGAATCAGTTCTTGGTTCCAAAAAAAAAAAAAAAGGAAATTTTTTTGGTATGTGTGTTTTTTCACCAAAATAGAAGAATAACCTTTTCTGTCCTTCTCCTCTATTGTCTATATTTTAAGAAGAAGGGTTGAAATATTGAAATATTTTATCAATTTTCCTTTTCTTACCATGCACTTCCTCCATGGAAAGAAATTATTAACTTTAGGAAATAAAGAGAAAAGAATTGTTTTCTGCTATTATTTGAAAGCACTTGCTTTCTGCTATTATTTGAAAGCACTGAAAAGAGATTATTACCTTCCGCCCTCAACTCTGGTATATGCCAGGCCAATGAAGAGCAGCAAAAATAGTCAATAGAAAGCAGCTATTCTTTTTGAGGCCTTCAACACCTGAAGAGTGGGTAATGGAGAAAAACCAACAGAGAAAATTACAAAGAACAAAGTTGACATTGACAGAAACTTTACAGGTCCTGACTCCTTCCATTTGGCTTAATGTGTCTTAGATATTGAACAGCTGGACAACTTGAGAGCTTTACAGTTTGCCATTGTATAAAGTGCATTCTTTTACTAGACTTTGCTTTCATTTTTTTTAAGTGACACGAGTCATAATCATATTTTACTTATGAGCAAAAGTTCAGAAATATTAATAAATTATGTGTTTTTTTTATCAAGGAGAAGAAAGTGTTCTTAAAGGAGCTTGTGTCTCTCTAGCAGTTACATGCAGGGAAGGGAGAAAGCTGAGCTTACTCTAAGTTATTTTTACAGTTTTTTCAAAATGTGTGTTCTGCAGGTATTAACTGAATCATACTGAGCACGAGTGACTTTTTGTGTGATTAAAAAAGATGAATTTCTAACTGAAACAACTTTGTTTGGAGATGCCCACCTTAGAGCTTTTCAAGGTTTGCTATGATAAAATCTTTCTCAGTTTTTCCCATGAAGGACTGTGGACATCTTAATTTGCATGACATTCTTAGCTAGAACTTTTTGTAGCTACAATTTTTCTAGGACAGATGATGCCCAGCTAGAATTGCTTGTAACACTGGAAAAAAAAGAACTATGTTGGAATCAAGTGCATGTTTCTTTCAGCCCAAATTCCCCATCTGGTAACAGCATTTCAGTTGGAAGCAGCTCAGATGAACAGGAGCAACATTATCATTAGAATGGAAACTGCTGCACGGGGTGGGGAGATGTTCAGCTCTCTAGACTGATATTAGTGGAATCCTGTTAAGCATATTTTTTTTCCTTCCCAATGCCAATATTTTCAATTACAGAATTTCTAACTGTGAGCAGAATATTTGAAAACATGGCCACTGTCTCTGGGGACAGTGACAGAAAAAAATATATGCTAGATGGTCTTTTGAGGAATCCAGAGAGCCACTTAGTTTCTAAATAAGGCTTTTTCTCAATCTGAGTTGGATGTGAGACTAAAATGAGAAGTTTAGCTGTTTTTAAATAGCTAATTGTATAAAAATCCTTGCATCAAAACTGCCTACTCTTTCATACATACTAGACCCAAACAATAATCCATAACAGTGTGTTTGAATCAACATATTACTGACCACATAAACTGGCCTCTGAGGACTCAAGGAGCTGCTTCTCAAACTCAAATAATCTTTGCTTCAGTTCATTAGTAGTTGGATTTGATCTGCTTCATGTCTTAAGCCTTTAGGAGAGACTATTCCAAAATGACAAACAGTGCAAAGGTAGTATTTAAGATGTATGATGTCCTTCATATACAGTTGTTTTTATACTTGAGTGCAAAGATAGAAGTTAATGATCAAGGAATCTGTTTAGATCTGTGATTCCTGATTGATGACCATGCAACATATTAGAAGTTACTGAATCTAGTAGACTGATGGATGCAAGGCTCCTATCGCTCTGTCTTCACGTACACACTGTAGCAAGGCAGAGCTCATATTCCCAATTGAAACACATGCATGGCTGCACAGAGTGACGTAAATGGACCACAGTGCCCTATCAGCACCCATGTGAACACAAACACAGCACAGACTGCCTCACTCTCTTCTTCCTGTCTAGCTGATCAGAGTTAAAGTCTTCTAGGGGTGTGTATAACTTTGTATGCATACACAATATGCAATGCTTCAGGAGATGGCCTTAGATAATCTTTTCGTGATCTTGGAGATTTGCAGCCCCAGTCAGGTCGCTGGTACTCAGACCTCTTCTACTTGCTGGCTAATTGAGCTAGTTAACTCTTATTCAGACATACCCAGTGAAAAGAGAGGGCACACCTAAATGGAAGATCCTTAGAAACAGGATTTAATGACAATGTAGGTCAGACTACAGCAATCAAGATCGGGGCTAGCATGCTGACCAGCTAGCTATTTACAGTCAACTGGTTCCTTTTATCTCTTTTTCCCTGTGCCATACACTTTTTCCTTCCTGAGTGACCTTGATCCCTCCTTTTCTCCACCTCCCCTAAATGTTCCATATTAGGGTTTACCCATTTACACAATCCCCTTAATACGTCCCATAATAAATTCTGAATAGACTTTCCCCTACCTCTCTTAAGGGTGGGGGAGAACACCCCTGTAGCTAATAACCTCCTTTAGCCTTCAGAGTGTTGAGATAGCCTTGATTCATCTGAATTGATTTCATACTGAGGCAAGGGGTGTCTGCAGTGCTTTTTGGCTGCCCCTACCAGCACTTCGAAAATATTGGTTAAATGTATCTGTGGAATGTTTAAGGCCACATGGCTTAACTGCATTTATGCCAGCCTGTAAGGAAATAAGTCCTTGGCTTGTTGTGCACTCTTCTTGATGGAAGAATACTGCATTTACTTGACCATTAAACTGCAATAATAATAAACAACATAACTACAATAAACAGGTAGATACGGAGTTCACACCAGATTGTTGATGGAAGCCTCCATTAAAGCTCGTATATTCTTCTGTGGAGAAAATGAAATGGAAATACTTCTGTAGAATTGTGTGGTACTTTATTTTTTCTCTGATGATATTTGACTTACATGAATGCTTTCTAATAGAAGGATTTATTTTTTAAATAGAAATGCAGGTGGGAGTCAGACACAAAGATTTCCTACTTCACTAGCTAACCCTATGCAGATTAATGATTCACTTCAGCTCTGTCTGAATAATATTAGTGTAGCAAATTATCCTGTATAGTAGGATGCACTTTTCTATGTCTTATGAGGCATTCAGAAGAAGATACAGCGCTATAACTTGTGGAACTGTTCTTACAATGTGTCTCGCAGATCTCACTGCTGAGACAATTACCAGGGAAAATGAGACCCAAGACTCATTTTGTTTCTCATCTTGAGGATTATGTTGTATATGATTTGGGTAAGGTTCAAAGGTCTATTTGGACTACTTCCCTCCCACTCTCATGATTATACTATGGTCACATGAGCAGAACAAGTAGAAAAAAGTGCCAGCTGCACTTCAGCAGCTGTGTTAATGGTCTATTGCATGCCACTAGGCAGCTCAGTATTGCTCCTTTTCCATGTTTGTATCAGCAAACCTTGCTCTCTAGGTTCAACTCTACTGTGCTTTTACAAAACCTGATGTGCTTTAATATTTTGCAGTTACTACATCCATTGACATGTGTTGGTTTATTGCTTCTATTTGAAAAATTAACCAGGTGTCCTCCACCAATTACCCTGTGGGAATAGAAACTTAGTGTTACGATGTACTAGGAAACTTGGCTTCAGAGTGCTGAACAATTTCACTTTTTTTGATTGTGGAAGCAAGTGCAACAAAACTCAGTGATACATTAGACTTTATTAGTATTCTCATGCTACTAAGCACTTTCTGGTCGTGTTATAGTAACCAGAACAACCATCTGCTAAGCAAGTTGTCAATAAAAGAAGAGTTACTCTTGTATCTCAACAAGGACAGTTTTCCAGTTGATTGGAAGTAAGTGTAGCTTCCATTACATGGACTTCCTTTTGAGAATATTATGCAGCTGCTATTAATTTTAGTCTGTTTTCTTCTGCACTAGTTGTCAACTTGCTTGGAAAGCACAGTAAAATATGGAATACACTGTGTTTGCTGTCTGCATCGTAGCACTGCGGTGAGTTGGTGGTGCCTAATGTAGCTGTCTAAGCTGGAAAAACTTGATTTGGGCTAAAGTGCTACATATCTAGCTGTCACCCAAAAGAAAAGTATTTCTAAGAAGCATGGATTAGCATCCTGCATTGTCTTCAGCCTAGTCTTAGACAGATCAGGAGTAACGTTTTTAATGCATGTATTTGTTCATCTTCCCTTGTCTGCAATTAGCATGAACAGCCTACCAGCATTTAAAAATACTGGTCCATAGTTCCAGCTCTGTTTCTCTACCCAGGAAATAATTTTGTTTTATGCAATACAGTCTTGCAGTTCCATTTGTGAAGAGAGACTTGAAAGAGAAAAGAGGAAGTTTCTTATGTCAGTGGGTTGCAGATAGCTTGGTGCTGTTGGAGAAGCCACTACAGGAACACTCAGAGGCTGGGTCAGTAGTAGTCTGGATCAGGTTGAAAACTGTAATTGAGTAGTTAAAAGCAGCTCTCCATGTGTATTCTTTTATTTACATTAAGAAGCTTTTTTTCCCTGTCAAAATTAGATTAAGAGAAATATATTCACAGCACTATGACCTGCAATATTCTGTTTCCTCTCCACTGCTTTTTTTAATAAAATTTTGTTGTAGTTTCATTTGCAAAGTGTGCTAAAGATAATGAAAGCCAAAGGTATATAATAAATTTCAGTCAAGCAGTACACTATCTCACAAGGTAAGAAACAAGAATTCAAACAAATCTTCAGCAGAATGTGCAGGAAATGTTATTGAAAGAGGGCTCTAATTTGAGAAGTTACTGTAGAAAATTTTGCTCTCTCACACAGCCTAGTACTTCAAAGCACACAAACAAAAAAAGACTTCCTCTGTTGATTACGCCTCTTGACCCCACAGAACCAATGCATCCAAGATGTCTGCAGAGCTAAATGTTTTTTTGGCAGTATTTAACAATGAATCGTTCATGAAGTTTTGCAAATTTTAGGACTTCCACAAAGGAAACTATATATGCACACACCTATAATTATGAATTTATTGTGAGAATGTCCTAAACCACACATCTTCCATGGTAGAAGCCCTAGCAATGTGGTTAACCTCAGTTGTTATCCATTCAACATATAAGGAATGGTCTTATTATGAGAACTTGAGGTAAATCACTTCTGTAAAATTAAAAAAAACAAACAAAAAACCAACCAAAAAGGTATTCAGAAGTGCTCTAGAATGTAATCTCTATTCTCTAATTCTGTCATTTCTAACAGCTTAATGGGAGGAAACTGTTCCAATTATATTTTTTTGTGGCTATATAGCTATAGAAGACGTTGAGAAAGGAAAGGTTATTTGTGGAACAAGGGACAAGGGATTGTATGATTCCTGTGAAACAATGGAATGAAACACATTTGTCCTTGTCTCTGGAGTGCTTATTCTGTGCTATTGAAGAAAAATATTGATAACTTGAGCTAATCCTTTATGAATGCACAGTTACATGTGTGTTCTTCAGGTTGAAATAAAGCCTCACCCACTTCTTGTTCCCATGGAAAAACTTTGGTTGTTAGAGATTTTTCTTTCTCACTGAAGCTATTGTGAATCTTACCACATTCTCAGTACCTGCACAGAAGGCAAGAATGGTAACTGGAGATAAACATTTTCTTTGCCTTCATCATCAAGTGTACTGCAGTGTTTGCAGTACTCTGCCACTTAACATATTTTCTATTTTACAGGAATACTGGTGCTTAATGAAAAACAATTTGAATTTTCTTACTTTCTTTCATTGGTTGCTGTAGGGTCTTCTTTCAGTAGCTTTACTGTTTGTCCAAGCATTCACAAGAGATTTTGTGTGGACTAAGTCTGAAGCTTTCAGCTTCTTTGCAGTGACTCTCTGATAGAGAAAACATTAAGTATTAAATCAACACTGTTCTCTCCATGATATCCTCTGGCATCCTCATGTGCAGACTCAGCCCTGTGTCTTGGAAATACTAATTTGCTATATGTTCCACTTTTCTAATGGAAATAGCTGTTTCCTTTCCTTATCTTCAGTTCTACCTATGTAGCATATAGCTGCTACTAGGTTAAAAAGCAAACCAAACCAAACCCATATCACCAATGTATGTCATTCTGCAATTGCAAATGTATTTGTGGTTTGCATTTCAGCAAGCCTATTCACAGAAATAAACCTTGATAAACCAATTGAATAGGCAGATGAAATGGACTATAATGAGCATTGATATGTTTATATTCTGTTTGTAGTGGTATTTGATGTATCTCTGTCCTATAAAGCTTATTTATGGTCACAGTGCTGAGCTATGTGATTGAAACAAGAATGTTTTGTAGAATGGTTTCAGCATGTTGTGATTACCTTTCAATAGCTTAAATCTATGTGGGGTTTTTTTTGTTTGTTTGTTTGTTTTTTTTTTTAAACTGAGATTGAGTTGTAGCAGAGTTTGGCAAATCTTAAACACTCCAGAAAACGTATGTCTGTAAATACAGAGATGAAAACAATCCCACATCTGTGAATTGAAAATAATTCAAAACAAACTTTTGAAACATTTGGCTGAAATGACAGCTTAGCAATTACCTACTAAGTTATGTGTAATTTAGAACGCTTTTTAATTCTATTTTCAAAGTCTCTATTGGCCTACTGCAACTAACATTTTTTCAGAAATGTTAATGGAGAATTTATTTCTGTATTGAGAGAGGCCATATTGTATTTCTAGGGGAGAAAAAGTCAATTATTATAATATTTGCTGTTCTTAGTTTGGCAGCTATTAAGAAGTTGGGATAAATTGATAATTACATACTTAAATGCATTTTACCAATTCTTCTATTTTTCAGATTTTCCAGATTGCATACGTTATTGTGAAAGCAGCTAACTCACCTCGTCCTGGGAATTGGATATTAGAGCGTTCACTGGATGGGATAGACTATCAACCATGGCAGTACTATGCTATCACAGACAGTGAGTGCCTAACACGCTACAACATTCATCCACGTCCTGGAACTCCATCCTATATAAAAGATGATGAGGTCATATGCACTTCGTATTATTCCAAAATCCATCCTCTGGAAAATGGAGAGGTAAGATCAGATGTCATTCCATGTATTGTAACCTGGCAGAAAAAACCCCTCTTTGATTAATTGGCAAATCTGACTTCAGTAGGCAAAGTGTTTTGATACATTTGAGAAATGGGTAGAGAGTCTTTTTACAAATTAACAAACTCCTCTTAAGTGGTCCTATATAAACGCATACAAGGTTCACTCTAATAAGCATATTCTACAAAGCAAACAAGAGATAAAAGAGTTACTAGGTAGCACTAGTACTTTAGATAACTTCTAAGTGCTTGAAATATGTTCCCATGTCACTTGTGAACAAAGATGAGGATACTGGGAAAAATCACAAACCCAATGAAGTCATTAAAACAGTTTTCTTTTAGATGCATTTTCAGTCCCTGTATAAGCAAGGATGTCAAATGGTAATGATTTTAGTCAGAGTTTGATTTCATGGTTTTAAAAGCTTTTACTTGACCCTCTGTTTATGCCTATTCCTGTCAGAGGCCTCTACTATTTTATCATAGGTCTGGGCACGTGAATCATGGACCAGTCATTGGTTCTAACTGAGGGTATGGAAAAATATGGTGGACATGAGAATGAGTATCTGTGGTTGAAAGAGCAAGGCAATGTAACAGCAGTAGCTGTAAATGAAGCATCTTCAGTCACTTAAAATGATGAGAGGGAAAACCAACTACATATTTTTTTCCAACACTTGCTTTGCAAATAACTTGACTATTCAAGGAAACAATGTGACTTGAATGTGTACTAGATCTGAAGTACGTATTTATGTACAGATTCTTTGATTTCTAATGGTGTTCTGTGAAATTTTAGTCTCAATATTTATCCTTCTGTTAGGTTTTTTGTTCCATTTTTCAGTGACTTATTTTCACGTAAAGAAGTACAAAATTAGTTTCTTTTGTTCCCCTAAACGTAAAGCAACATTCACATGCAGAATTGTTTATACAGTTATTTTTGAGTCCTGGATACAGATATGTATAGTTTATGTTCACAGAAAATTTCTGATGCAGTTGCAAAAATTGAAAAGTACAGCTTTCAGTGAAAATATCCTGCTGATACTTTTTGGATCTCAGAGAGTCTCAGATTATCAGGAGTTATCAGATGGGAAATAATTTGCATATCTACAAAAAATCTACAAAATGTGTTTGTAGTTGGATCATTTGTGTTTATATCGTTTGAATGCTTATTTGTTCTTGTAAAATGAAGCAGGACCAGATAAAGCAATATTAAAAGAAATAGTGCATGCATGTGCTGGTTTTCAAATTGGTTTGAACTGAGTGCTTTTTGAACAGAAGAATTAGCAATTCATCATTTGCAAAGAAATTTTATACACTTTCTTTGGGAGAACATGTCTGCACTGAAAATACAATGCAAAAGTAATTATTCAAATAATTAATTTAATTTACATCTTTCCATTTCTTTGACTATCCAGTTCTCTCACAGACACATATTGATTCCAGTAGTCTCTTGTGCTCTTGGTTAAACCAGTGCCTCCTTATGTTCTTCATTGAATGAATTAAACAGCAAAGAACTTTATTCAGCACACTGGTATATATAACTGTGACTGAAACATTTGCTTAAAGACTGCTGAACTGAGTGGAACTCAGATTCTGATCTTAAGTGTGCAATTAATAATTTTTAACTTGGCCTGATATGCTGTATTTGTTGCTCTGTCCTGAACCTCGGAAGTGACCAATATCTGATAAGCAGGTTCTTTAAACAGGAAAAAGACGTTGAAGGGAGGAATACTGCAGCAGCTGAAGTGGATTCGCTCTCCCTTTCCCATCCCCGCTTCACCACGTGGTCCCCAGAGAAGTCTCAGGAAGGAACCACCAGGCAGCCAGCAGAACAGGAAGCAGAGAGAAAGTTTATTCCCAGGGTCTGGATTTATATAGGGTCACGGGGGAAGTGATTTCACACCAATGAAAATCGAGGGTTTACAACAAGTAGGGAAAGGGTTAACAACAGGATTGGAAGGGGTTTCTCACAGAACCTGCCTGGGTACGTTCTTGCATTTTAATGAGAGTGCTCCCAGTGTGATCTGGGGACAAGACAGTGACACAGACAGGGCAAACTCCATTTTACAACACAGTAAAATCCTGTTCTCAAAGCATTATGGCTAGTTTTTTCCATCTTCTTCAGAGGCTCATTGCTGCAGAATACATCTGTTTCATACCACTTGGCAAAGGGGAGTTGTTAGATGCAGACATGCTCTAGGAAAGGGATATGATTTAAGCCACTCTGAGTTGATCTTACCTCACACAACTAATTATAAATCTGACATGTGGCCTAATAGAACAGCTTGAAATGAAAAGCCTAAAGCATAGCCTTTTTAGTGAGTACAAGAGTACCATTCCACATGAACTAATCAGCTTAAATTTTTAACAATACTCTCTTCATAAGTAAAACACTAGTTTCATCTGAGTAGCTAAAGTCTGCATTAAGAAGTATGGAGCATTTACACAGAATTAACCCAGGTTAATACTTTTTCATAATTTGTCAAACATGTGATAAGAAAAATAAAAAAATTCTACCAATATCAGATTGACTTGCAATTGTGTTGTAGATGATATTTGGCCCCTGGTTTTTCAGTGGAACTATATCTGTATATAATTTATTTTTGTTCCAGTATAGCAATTTTGTTCTATGAATCAGATATTGCAGTCATTTTGTAAGACTGACAGAGTTATAAAATGTACATTAAGTCCCTTTGCTTCAAAACCCATGAGTTCTTTAGGCACACCATTCTGGTGTACACTCCGGAAACCTGATGAAGTGCAGAAGCATCATAGGTCAGCAAGTCAGTGCCAATGTCAAATGTACATCTGCAGTACTGTCTGAGGTTAAAACTTGTCATCTTAGAAAAATCAGAATATGTTCTTATGTGTGCTTTCAATGACCATTTTAGTAATTTCATTCATTAGCATATTCCCAGAAATGTTCATTCTAAGCCAAACATTTTGATCATTTAACACTTTTCCTATTTACACCAGTAATATTATCTTGGCCAATCACATAATTAGAACCAACAACAACTAGAACAACAACAATAACAAATCAAGCAAACAAAAATCCCATGTGATTTATATTCAGATCAATGTAACTAGCACAAACAACCTGTAGCCCAAGAAGCATTTGCAAAAAATAATTTTATTAACTATTTTAATGAATTAATGGAAAACTACATAATGACAGTTTCTGAATGAACTAAAGTGAGAAACTCTCAAATAAAGAAATTTTTCTAAAGGTGTAGACTTGATCGTAGAAAAATTATTAGCATTCCGGTTTCCATATTTTCTAAGATCAGTGATAGCTGGAAAAATAGGGTGTTTCTATATCACACTGGCAAGGGTAGACTTTTAGCATAGAAATGCTAATATTGCATTTCTGATATGCAATCACAGAATAGGTAAGATTGGAAGGGATCACAGTGGGTCATCTGGTCCAGCCTCCCTGCTCGAGCAGGGTCATCCCAGAGCCCATGGCACAGGATTGTGTCTAGGCGGTTCTTGAATATCTCTAGTGGGGAAGACTCCACAGCCTCTCTGGGCAATCTGTTCCAGAGCTCATTCACTCAAACAGTAAAGTTCTTCCTCATATTCAGAGGGAACTTCCTGTGCATCAGTTTCTGCTCATTGTTTCTTGTCCTAGTGGTTTGCGCCACTGAAAAGAGCGTGGCTTCTTCCTCTTGATACCCTCCCTTCAGATACTTACAGACTCTGATGAAGTCCCCTTGAGGCTGAACAGGCCCAGCTCCCTCCGTTCATCCTCATAAGAGAGATGCTCCAGTCACCAAATAAATGTAAATGCCAAAATTTTCCAAAAGGTTATTTCAAAATAAAAAAGAAATTTCCTGTATGTTAGTGGCACCAAGCCAGAAAAATAAGGGAGCTACTCATTAACTTTTACTGAACTGATGTTTCTTGCTTTAATGGTAATTTCTATTTTGCACTGAGAAAAGACCTATTTATGTTAGCGTTAGTAACTGGTGGGATGAGTCTGGTATTTTCAGGTGAAGAAGAATGCTCATTCTGTTTTCATCTTTGCTCAAAGGCCATATCAGAATGGTCTTTTTTTCTTTATTTTCTGAGATTATCATTACTTTGAGAATTAGAAATTAGTGGGTTTGCTTCATTTCCCTGACACGAGATCCTCTGATGTTTACATCTTGTTTGTACCTTTTTATTGAAAGCTTTCTTCTTCTGCTAGACGACAATTTGTGTCACAGCTTCTCTACCTTGATGACTAGGTGGATATAAGGCTCTGGACATTAGCTTTCAATGTTGTAATTTTATTTTCTGTGAGATGCTTAAAGATTCCTTTTAGCAAATGCTTGTTTGAACTAGCATATGTAGTATTTGTATTTTGACACATGAGAATCTTCCCTCTTGCCTGCTCATTGTTTCAAAGCTGGACCTTCTGAAAACTTCAGAAGAAGTTTGGTCACTTCAGAACACTTGGTCACTGTTGCATAACATGCACAGTTGATAATGTTAGAAAAAGGTATCTCTTTGCATAGAAAATGGCACATTTTACTTAGCCTATAGTTTAATAGGAAATAAAATTGGAGGTTGCACTTGGAAAAAGCATTCTTCAAACATACATAGAGTTAGAGTACTTTGTATAAGCTATGAGAAAATAAGTATTTAGGTAAAAAATAACTGGTTTGTTGTTTCCTCAATATCAAGTAATTCTCTCTGCAAGCAGAGAGCCAAATTTGAAAGCCAAATTCAATGAAGACAGTGGAAGAAAAGCTTAATTAATCTGATAGGAAAGCACTGCCTTTTACTAAGAAGTCAAAATGAGCCTCCCCCAATATTCTGGGAAACATTGAGTTTCTCTAAAATGAGGCCTTCTGAAAGTTTAAAAACAGAGAGGAAGGGTGCGAATTTAGTTCCCATCTTTTAAAATCATAATTGAAATACACAATTAATTCTTTGGTTTGTCATCACATAGAAGTGTTCTGTCAAAGTTGGTTCTGAAAAATTATTATCATTGCTGTGGTGCAGAAGGTATGTAAACTTACAAGGGAGAGAAATCCTTTCCTCTTTGTGGGCAGAATCTATTTTCAGAAGATGATGCCTCAAAGGATATTTCTGCAGTTGATTAGAGTTTGGGATACACAGTGACAATGGAGAGGTGAAATTTCAGAATTCAGTAAATATTTTCTCATTCTGAGTAAGAGAAACAATCTCTGATCGTCCTGTGGGAGATGTCTTTCATACATTATTTTCAATTGCTGAGAATGTTCTATCTTGACATTTAAAGACTGAAAAATGGAAGGATATAAGATGTATATTTGAAGGAAAGTAATCTGATTCTAGAAACAAGAATGACACCTAATTGCAGTGTATGAAGTGGACCAAATTTCCAAAATTTTTGTCTAGACACTTCTTATCAAACACAGCCCTTAGCGTTGCTTGATTCTTTTCAGCAAGGAGTGTTTGTGAAGCAATCAATGTGACCATCAGATAGCTGATATAATGATGTTGATAATGACTATCAGTCTTTTGTTAAGGAGGTAATATAGCTGCACATCTGCTATGTTCACTTATAAACTGCATGGTATTTCCATGTTCAGAGGTAAAAATTGGAGACTGAAAGACTTTGGCAAGAGCTTTCTATGTGAACAAAGGGAGTCTAAGGTTTTCTGAGTCCGGATGCTATAGCCTTTAACCAGAAAGTTCTTTTTGTCTCCTCTCTGGACATAGCCAGCACTAAAGTGAAGTGGAGGACTGACAGAGAGGGGAGTTGTGGTGGGAATTAAGTAACCTGCCTCCATCCTTTTCTGCAATGAGTTGTCCTATCACTGCTCTTATAGTGGAGAGAATGATACTGCAGTGAAGGTGGTGCTTCAGTTCTGCTCCTTCAAGTGCATAGTCTCTTAGCTTTCTTGTGATGGGAGCAATGTAAACGCAAGGTCAAAAAAAAATACTGTTTTTGTGGTTGTAATGGCTTGTCTATGTAAGCATATTCATTAGTCTTTATTTTCTTCAGTCAAGTAGGAATTCAAAGTGTGTACTAAACCTGCAAAGAAGAAAAGTAAACAGAAACAAGTTTCTTGATAGTTATGGCTTTTTCCATTTTGTTCACATGCCATAGCACTTGCATTCTTGTACTATGCCCCTTTTTAAATGCATCTCTGCTCTACATGTCTCAAGTCCCTTGGAACTTCCCACCATGTCCCAGTACTTTGTTGAACTTGCCTCAGGCCAATGATGCCATGAACATTCCATTTTTAGAAATGGACTCTTAAATCTTTCCTTCTAATAGCCAGATTTAGAGTCTGAGAATGTCAATGTTAAGAGGACAGAGGCTCAGAATTTTGGAAGTACTTAAAATTGAAATGTATTCAGTTGCAGATTGAAAATTTTGTGACAACCTTTTTTTCCATACTAATAAATTGTACAGGTGCAACACTGTTTCTAAAAAAATTGCCTGAGAGCTTGTCGATTGAAGTATTGATGCTGCCTTTATAATTCCTGTTTTCAGATTGACCCTCTCCGCTCCTAATTTGCATTCAGCATCTTGTTTTTATTGCAAAATAATTTTCTAAAGTCTGAACTCTTAGTTCCCCTTGAGTAACAGTGATAGATTTCTTTTCCAATACATAAGATGTAGAAAAGGCATCAACAGTAAAAGTAATGCCAGTAATATCTCTCTCCATGTCCTCAGCTGCAATCACTCTAGGCATTCCTCATGAGTATGCTAAATTTCCATCTATTTGCCTTGCTTCTCTGTACACCTCCTTCGAGTATTTGTGGTTATGGCATATGTTGTCTTGTACCAGTATTTTGTTGCTATATTGTCACTGCTTAAAAATGCATGATACAAAAAAATAGTAACAATCTATTGTTAATGGGTGAAACTGTTCAGAAATTTTAAGTGGGTTCTACTTCCAGCATCACACTTTAGACAAAGACATTAGACAGAGACTAATGAATTCAGTCTGAGTCAGAAATTCCAAAATAGTGATCTGCGAACAGGTTTTTTTCAGCTTGACATCTGAACAGGGAGAATAGCAATTATTTTAAATAATGCAGATTTTTTTTTTTCCAAAAAGTGAAAGGGAAGTTCTGATTTTGATTGACATAGGTTTTTCAAAATGATGGAAAATGAAAACAGTTTATTTCATAATTTAATTTTTTTTCAATGCAAAGACAATGAAAACAAACTTCACAAAACTGTGAATGAAGGACATTTGATGGTCTTTTGCCTAGAAAGCAAAAGAAAGCTTCAGCAGGTAGAGATCTTATAAGATGCAATCTTTGCATCCAAGAGGTTCTGCTTCCCAGGTTTTTAGCATACTTTGAGTCAGACTGTCAGGTGTCATAGACTTTATTTTCTAAGAAATAATGAATTAGGTTTTTTTCTGGGTGGAAATTCAAGTGTCCTGTCAGCTTAGGATCATTCTCATGTTCTTGCTTTTCTGTCTTACAATGCATGCTTAGTATTTTGTAGTGATTAGTAATAAGGACAGCCAACAGAATCCATAGATAAATGGTGCCTAATATTAAAGACCTTTCCACTGAATTCAATGGTAACCTTTGGATCAGGTCTTCTGTGAAGGCTGTTAATCTCATTTTATTCAGTGTTGCACCAATACAGAGCTTAAACAGTCCCTGCTTAACACTCTTGGATTACTCATACTTTGTTTTCCCTGTTGGTCTTGGTTTCTATTTGTTTGCTTCCCCTCCCACTCCCACCTTCTGGCTACAGCAGCTTCAGGAAGATTTATGCTCTAGCCATGGTTTTGGATGTCATCTTTTTGTGTATGATTGGTCTCAGTGAAATGACCGTGGTAACCTTTACTTATGAGTGTCGTTGTTTGAGTGTTTTGAAAGAATAGCAGCCTAGAAGGTTACTTCTGTCTACCAAGAAGGGATAGAATATTGACTTTCTGCAAAAAATCTGGCACATAAACTTTCAGCTGCTCCAAAATTTCCAGTTACAATGACCATGAAAGAAACACTTTCCAAAGAGAAATAAAACAGAGTAGAGATTTGGGCAAAAATCCAGGTCGAGTTAATTTTGTTGCTTTTTGGGTTTTGTCCTTTTTTTTTATTATTATTTTTTGGCTTAGTAAAACTAAGCTTCAGTATCTAATCTGAGAAAAAAAAAGGCTTTTAACAAATGACTGCCAAATAAATGGCTGCATTTTACATACTCTGTTTACACAATGGTATATTGCCTTATTGGTATAAAATTAACATTACCTGGTTTTCTAATAGCCATTCAAAGAGATGTAAAAGGAGAAAAATAAAGTAAGCATTGACATATGTGCTCTGTATCATAGGAAAGTGTTGAAAACATACAGAATTTAATTTAGGGCAGTTTTAAATGAATTTATTATGTATGACAAGCATTGACTTTGCAACAATTTATTCAAGTCTTGTGCAACTAATCTTGAAAGTTGGTAATTTTATAATTACGTCATAGCAATATTCACTGTTAATTTTTGTGTAAGAAAATGAAAGGGAAACATACAGTAAAACTTTCAATTTGATAATTCATACTGAACTTGAGTTTCTAATACTTAATATTGTGGAAAAAAAAAAAAGTGGATATAAAATGTATAAGGTACTTCTAAATTATGCTGCAAAGGGGAAACAACTGTAGAAAACTACATATAAGTAGTATTGCAGTCTCCCATTATTGTAAAAACAAGAGACGGGATATTTACTGCTAAATCTGTGTGGGCCAAGTTGGAACAAAAGTTTCTTCTGTGTAGTTAAACAGTTTGCTTTTCTATCTTGGCATGTCCCTGAGCAGAAACTCATGTTGTAATTTCTACTGTTTCAGGGAAAAAAAGAAAAACTGATTAATCATATGATTTATAATACTTCAGAGGTAATAAAGCTGCAATATGCAAAAAAATTACTATACAGAGCAGTCTTTCAATTTGAAGTTGAAGAATCAAATTGATTAGACTATTTACCTTTTTTCTTTAGCATTTATTAATTGCTGACAATGCTTATTGAAAAGAGATGTGTTGCACATCTTTATATAGATCTATGATAGTTTTTTCCAAATCATAAAAGGAGGATTCATGAATGTAAATATAGTTTATAACTGAAAATACCATTTCCGTTGCAAAGGGAAATGTTACAACTAAGTCTTGGTATTTACATGAAATGACCCACATTTGTCTTGTTGGGTCTGGTAGATTTTTCATCATATTGGGTAGCCATAGATTTTATTCTGACAGCAAAACAAGAGCAGTGGATACTTGGTAACTTATCTTGGTGACTTTTTTTCTCTTCTATTTGATTAAGGTAACAGAAGGTCCCCTGCTGATTGTCGTTTTGGAGGGACTGATACTTGAAGATATATATATATATTTTTTTTTGAGTAGTTGTTAACAGTCATTGCAAATTACTGGGAGAAAGAATAGCTTAATTAAAAAAATATATATTCGTTAAAATGCGTGTGAACTACATGGAGGACTAATTTTAATCACTACAATCTTTTTGAAGCAGGGGCATACAAATAGGTCAGCCTGGGGCCAGATGTAGGTATGCTTTCATGAGAGTACAAAGGAATTGTATATAAAAGAACATCAAAGCCAAACAGCATAGTTTACCTGTAATTTTCAGTTTAAGTGTCACAGAAATTCAATAGAAGGAAAGTTAGTCAATGAGACACTCTAATACCAATGGAAGAATTATTTGATTAATTTCTAGAGTATAGAACGTGCAAATGACAGATCTGCAAAGTAGACAGATTGCTTTTTCAAGCACATCAGAATAATAAAGGTGATAGGCAACTGAGAGATAATAGGAGTGCCAAGGACAGTAAGTTCACAGCAGGTTAATTCTGTGGCTTGAGGTTCTTATGGAGGGATGTAAAGAAGTAGCTGCAGTAGATCTTTGCTTTGTTTTAGAAGCTGGAGGAAGAACTGTTAAAAAAAACCCCAACAAACAAACAGTTTAAAAGCCTTGGCAGACTTGTTCCCCAGCTTTTATTCCTGATCATGTTGTCATGTGGTAGGGAATATACCTGTGATCAGCTGGGGTCAGCTGTCCCAGCTGTGCTCCCTCCTAACCCCTTCTGCACCCCCAGCCTCCTCAGGAGGGAGGCAGGGTGAAAAGCTAAAAAGGCCTTGATGCTGTGCAAGCGCTGCTCAGCAGTAGCTGGAATACGTCTGTGTTATCAACACTGTTTTCCTCACAGATTCAAAGCATAGCCCCACACAAGACACTACGAAGGAAGTTAACTCGGTCCCAGCCAAAACCAGCACACTAGTTGACTATATAAATCATATCAGGTATCATAAATGAAATCTGAAAAATCCAAACAATTTGGTTTGACAAAACACTGCCAGGTTTATTTTTTGTAGTCAAAGTATTTTTGTAACTATTTTTGTAACTTTGTAAAAATTAATCATGGTAGGAACAAACAACAAAAAGTTGTTCTCATGCACATAATTATTTAATCTGTCCTTTACAGAATGTTTATTATGCCATTCCTGGACGGGGCTGTTCATTGTATGCAACTTAGAAATGGATTTTTTCCTCTGACTTTTCTTATAGTAACCTTTGTAAAATATCTCCAAGTCTGAACAGGTCAGGTTCAGAGCTGGAGAGGTATCAAAGTTTCTTGTATTCTACATCTGAGTATCCTATTTATTCCTTCTTTTTAAAATATTATAGATGGTTTAAAAAATGGTTTAAGAGGCACTGAATGCTTACCATTCACAGGGTTCCCATCTGGTTTTCAAAAGCATTCATCAGTTCATGTTCCAAATGTTATGACACAGGTTTTGGTAGAACTTAGACACCAATGCTGTACAGTAATTGTAATGGACTTTTCCACACATAGATTTGCACCACAAAAAAAACCCCAAAAAACAAAAAAAAGTTTTGTTGAAATGTTCCCAAATCCAAAACTCTTCAGAGCTGTGGTTCAAAAGAAGAATGTTGCAGCAGTGTAAAACATATTACCACAGTTTATTTAATGATAACGTTCAGGACCAGATGTACTTGTTTACTGTTTGAACAGCTTAAATCCACACATTCTCCCTCTTTTACATCAGCAGTTGTGTTTGGCAGCTCTTTGCAACTGCTTACAGCTGTTAAAAGTTCCTGCGGATTTTCTTTCTACTGGTCACAATTCTGTACTGGCAGTAATTTGTCTGTAATTCCACAGTGTTCTCCACAGTGCATTCAGGAAAAAGATGTAGTAGGAAGTATCATGAGTTTTTAGGATAATCATAATAAATAAGGGAAGTCATAATATCTTGGTAGGAAAGGGACAGTGAGTGTTATTTGGGTGGGTTTTTTAAAAATATTGTTTGATTTGGCATACTTAGAAGCCTTTTAGTTAAATCTGGGAATCAGAATGCTTTTTATTATGATCCACAAGAAAAAGTCACTTTCCTGTTTTATTATTTGTTTGCAATTACTTGTCTCATTCATGATCATTGTCCAACAAGAAGCTTACTACTTTAAAAAGTAGTAAAGAAAAAATATCCTTTTCAGATAGTATGTCATGTTACTTCAGGGCTTTCTTAAAAAGTGGCATAATTTGGATTTTAATGTGCTTTTTGAGTAGTTTTGAAGACTGTGTTTGACAGACCACTGTATTTCATTCTTTAAGCAGAGAATTGGTCATGTTTAACTCTGTAATGCCAGTGTATTTCACCTCTACTTGGTCAGAACTCAGACTACCATAATTCTCAGAACTGCTTTGCAGCTGGAGTTGCCATTGGCATGACCTGGTGAGATCCTGTGGCAGCAGCTCTATGACACTGACAAAATGTAACCAGTATGACAGTGGTTGTACAAGCTTTCAGATATCAGAGGTAAGATCATTGTAGTCTACAGTGAAATTTAAACCAGTTATCATTTAGTGATTTAAAATCTTAAGTCACTTTCAATATTATGTGCTAGTGGCAAGCACAATGCCACTCTACCTGGTTGTAGATAACTTTTAAAAATGCTGGTTCAGTGTGCTTGATCAGTGAGAATGTTCCTGTAAGAGCCAAGCCTTTAGCTTTTTCTCTGCTATCTTCTTAGTTATTAATAAGCACAGAATACCTTTTTGCTGTATTAAGAGATGGATTCTCACTTCTAAGTACACTTTGAAGAGCCAGTAGAGCACAAACCATCATTGTTGTGTTAAAGTATGGTATTCCAGGCCTCACATCTTGTCTGATGGACTGTGGTATGCTGAAACTGCGGCATGGTGCAATGTTTCCACTTCCTTAAGACAGTTACAAAAAGAAAATAAAAGCTTGAAATTGCAAGTATCCTTTCAAGGTAATTAAATTCCTTATTATTCTGTGATTTATTAACTATTGCTCTGACAATGAGCAGTCTCTTTAAAAGTATGCGAGATGATATCTTTGACAAATTGTTTCTTCTTCAAAAATGACAAGTATGAGAATTACAGAAGCCATAAAAAAGCGGTGGCTTGAATAGGCAAGTTAAGTTTCAGGTGAAATTGGAAAGAGGAAAATGACACAAGTGAGTTAATCAAAACTGAAGAGCTGAAGCCTTATTTAGTTTAAGCTGTAGGGTATAGTTGTCAATGACACAATAGTATTTGCTAAACAGTTCGTTAAACTGACATTTGCCTGTATTCTTAGGGGGAATGAATTAGTTGAGATAAAATTTGACATGCATAGCCCTTGACATTTTAATGCAAGTTTAAGCACTGCATTTCAAGCAGCTCTTGTACTCATTAGCAAGGCACAGAAGGGAGCTGTGCTTTCACTTGCTAAACCATTAATTTATTAAGATAGTGAGGTATTTATTAGAAATACAGCAAATCTTGCCAAATATATAATTTCTTATATAAAATTATTATAAATATGTATTTATGTCGAAAAATTGGGTGCTGAGTTCTGGCATATGCTTCTATCTACTATTCTAGTTGTGAAATCAGCTATAATGATAGATTAGGTCATGCATTAAAAAAACTCAGAGAAATTTTGTCTTTAGGGATTAAATATAAGATGCCAAGAGATTAATTAATAGCAATTATTTTACATCTACTGCAAATGAGCTATTTGCAACAGATAATTAAAGCTGGTATTGGTAGGAGAATTATGAGAGCTACTGAATCACCTGTTGAAAAATTTATGTTCAGTATTGTCCATCTTCATATTGATGTGGTTGCATAACTTAAGAATTTAAATCATGGAGTTCCTTTCTCATTAAATCATTTTAATGCTGACATTTCTGTCTCTTCCAGTTCCTGATTATCAAGTTGTGAGTCTTTTTGCTCAGGACAGAAACTTTTTTTCCTGTATGCTGCTGTCTGAGGTTAGATTTTAGTGAGAAATTGACCCTTCTTGAGAATAGTTTAGGGTCAGACCACTGCCTTACACAAAGTGTCAAGCTTGAAGCCCACAGCCTTGATATGGCATACAAAATAAACTACTGGTGACTTGAACAAAGTGAGTTCTTTACCACTATTGGCCAAAAATTATTGTAGAGTGATATTCCCCCTCTATCCTTGTAACAAATTGCACTAAATAACCTTCCCTTTTTATGAAAGAGTTAAGTCTTCCACTTTATCAGCAGTGAAAAGCATACTGGTTAGCAATACTGTTTTCTTGAAAAGAAAGTGAGAATAAAAACTTCATGCCACATAGCTAAACAGCTGGGGTTTTTCATATCCCACAAACAGCTTGAGATTGACTGCACTCAAATTGCTTGGCCAAGAAACTTCAAATGCTAGAGGTCTAAGTAGATATATACACCACTTGGATTCATACATGAGTATTTTAAATTTGTATGAGAACTTGGTGCATACTTAAAATTCTTAGAAACTTTGTTAATGTTAATTTTAAGTAACTCAGCAGTTGATAATATACATTCATGCAAAGTAGCACCATTTTTACAATTGCATTAAGTAAAACAACAGAGGCAGCTAACGTGATGCATGTTTGCATATCAGTTCATGCCAGAAGCACAGAAGAAGGGGTGGAGAGTGGTGAAGCACAGTCTGGGCACAGTACTCAGCACTGGCTGGTGTGACTGCAGAGCCCTCAGCTCAGGCTGAGATCCAGAGGCAGGATGCAGATTTTAACCTCTGAGACTGCAAGAACTCTCTGGGACCTTGCTAAGGTTGAGGGAAAAGAGACGGTGACCTTGCCTGCAGAATGTTTGATGTGGCTGGGGATTAGTGTATTACCAAGTAAAGGACTGAAGGAGAATGTCAGCAGGCTGAGCAGCATCAGAGGTGACAAGAAAGAGATTAACTGACTGCAGCCTGAAGACACAACTGTATGAAAACAGAGGCAGTCAGAGTCTGTGCCTGCTGGAGACAGAAACTGAGACTCCCATGATGGTCAATACTGCAAACTAGTGACTTCTGAAACTGGTAGTGGGGCTGCTTCTTTGCCTGCAGATGGGCAGTGCTTGGTAGCAGGCAATGGGCTGGGAGCTCTGTCCAATGAGGTGTGTGAGCCAGCTTTGCCTACATCGCTCAGGAACATCAGGAGGAAACTGAATGACAGCAGTGGTGTACACCAAATGGAATATAAGCCAGCAAGGTGCCCTTGCAAGCAAAGAAAGCCACGAGTATTCTGAGCTGCATTAGTTAGACAGTCAGCAGCAGGTTGAGGGTGTCGATGAGAGCACACCTGAAGAGCTGAGTCCAGTTCTGGGCGTCTCACTACAAGATAGACATGGACATAGTGGAACAAGTCCAGAAAGTGTCTGGAAAGATGATTAAGGACTTGGAGTGTCTATCCTATAAGCAGAGGCTGAGGAGGCTGAGGTTGCTTAGCCTTGAGAAGTCTCAAGGAGATTTTATCAACACATGCAAAATATGTGGTGTGGTGCAGGGCAGTACTTTTCTCTGTTCTGAAGTAAAGTCTAAATAAGTCCTTGTTCATTAGTATATGAGACTTGTCTAATTCCAAAAAAAAATGGCAGAAAGTTTCTTAGGCTTCTCAGTGTCAGAAACCTGATGAAATGTATTGTGAAATTCTAGTCACATGGATGGATGGTCTGATCGTCATCTGGCTGGAGCACTTTGTAAGCCCTTTCAGGTGTTGTTACAGAAGCTAAGATTGGATACATCAAAGTAATGACCAGTATCCATATCCAGGAGTTGAGAAAGATTACTTTGACCATTAAAACCAACCTTTAAAGGGTGCTGGAAAGAGATGACACTATAGGCATGAAAGAAACAAGAAGCTGTTTAGGAATGACTGAGTGGCTTATGGAGGAGAGACACTCTAGATTTAATAATAATATAAAATAAGAAAGTCAGCGAAATAAAATGGTATATGAGATCTCTGTGAACTAAAATTCAGCACCTAAACTGGGACAGCATAGCTTTAATGTTGTATCAGCAACTGCTCAGAGGTTTGGAGCTGGGTGGATCTTGATGAAGGAAGGCTAAAAGTATAATATCTGCCTTCTATAACCCTTTGGCAGACTCTGTAGGTGTCACAGTAGAATGTAGTGCAAAAGAGTATTAAACACCTGAATGTTCTCAGTGCAGCTGGTAAAGGAACCCACAATTTAGTCTAAAACAGTGCACAGATCCTGGTCCAAATTATTAACCATTGAATAATTGCTATGTAAAAATAACCAGAAAATACTCAAAATACAACATCCCATGGGAAAGAAATGGGCCAAAGTGCAACCTCAAAATAGAAAAGATGGGCAAACAGCTAAAAAATATCAGGCAGCCCAGAGTTCATTTGAAAACAGCACAGTTCACACATGCATGCTACATATTAGAGTAGTTCTAAAAAATCAAACATCATGTTTAAAACATAAGCTAAGGAAAGATAATAGATATAAAAAGTGACTGGCATCATTTATGAATGGACATCATGTCTTTTCTTGCAAATGAGGAAAAGGGGTAGGAAAATAAGCTCCAGCAAATGAAATGTTAAATCACAATAAAAATGTGAAAAAATTCTGAGTGACTGAGTTGAAATAAACCTTTTTTCAAACACATCAGATTCAGGAAGTCTGCCAGAGAATTGGTGGGCTGAGAGGTGATCAAAGAGCGTTCAAGAAAGATAAGGTCATTGCTGAAAAACTAAATTAATGATTTGAATCAGTTTTTCTATAGAAACTGTCAGGAGAGTTTCTGCAGAAGAAATGTTATTTACAGGAGAGGAGTTAGAGAAGCAGTTGCAAACTAGGTTGTTAACTGAAGAGGTGCAGAAATAATTGATAAATTGAACAGTGAAAAGGAACTCAAGGCTAAAATAGGTGAATTATAACACTTATTATTTAACTCCTCACTTTCAAATATTCTCAGTAACTAAGGAGTGTGGAGTGTCAAATGAAGCACCATTTTTTTAGTAATGTTCCTCAGGCATCCACAGAAACTACAGATCTGGAAGCCTGATACCTGTGCAAAGCTAATTAGTAGTAAAGAAATGTAATGAAGAATAAAGCTGGTAGAAAGATACATTTTTTTGCTCCAACTTAAGAACTAGGAAGTATTAAGTGAATTTAGTATGGAATGGATTTAAAACAAGCAAAAGAAGGATCTCTTTCCCTACAACATGTAAATGAGATGAGAAAATCCTTATTAGGTGATGGGTGTAGATATTAAGGTGAGACTGAGTTTATGGAAAACCTTTGAGATTTGACAGAAGTATAGAAACTACCTATAGCTCAGGAAGCCCCTGAGGAAGTATCATGTATGCTTGCCTTCATGTTAGCGTGCCGGTTTGGATGCTGTATAAGGCAGACTACCAAGATAGATATTTTGGTTCTGGCATGGTCCAGAAATTCTAATGTACTTGAGAAGTCCTTTGAATATATTTGGCAGTGTCCCTGTTGTTCAACATTCTTGTAGACGGTCCATAAAATCAGAAAACTGTAATAGCAGCATTTGTTGGTAATGTAAAATTTAAGATAATTTGTTTTATTCCCAGCTTATTATACCACATGAAAAATACTGTATGAAAATGAATGTTGCTAAAAGTAAAGTAATATATGTAAGAAGAAAAAAGAACTATGCAATAATGCTGATGGGCATTTGGATTAAATTCTCTTCAGAGTAGAGAGCTTGTAGCATTTTTCAACAGTTATCAGAAAAAAAAAATAGTTGATTTATCATCATATTGAAATTTAAAAATGAAAGTATGTTGATTTCTCACAATTTTCTCAAATGAAAAATTAGAATACTGTCAAATAATTATGAGTTCCAGGTTTAAAAAGAAAAAAAATCCCAACCAACAACCAATAGAGAGAAGAGCATTTGTTGGAATGTAATCCTGGACAAATTCCTTGTTAAGGAATGGTTTTCTGTGGTTGAAATCTGCATACTTTTCATTTAGAATGCAAAATGATGATTACTTAAGTCTTGAAATTGGTTAATAAAAATTCTCCATGAAACCTCAACAAAATTTGACATGGTGCCCTCATGGGGACTTTGATTATTCAAACTGTAGCAACCCAATGAGTGGATTAAAATATTAATTTCCTGGTAGACTCAGCTTTGGATATTCACTCTGCTGTAGAACTGTCATCAGCAACATAGTTGCCTGTGTGAAAATGGGACTTGTCTTTATGCAATATTGTGATGCTCTTGTATGGCATAGTGGTAGATGGATAGTGAGGACTGTGTTCACTGGAACAGTCTGGACTGAAAATGTGCTATTCTATAAACAGTATCTTAGAAATAGGTGCAAGAGTGGAGGGAGATGAAAAGAGTGTATTCTGGAAAAACTCAGTGATGTCTCATTGTGAGAGTCATGTTGGAAACATTGTAAGTCCAATCCTACTTACACTTCTTTAGGTTAAAACTCTTTTTTTTTTCCCAATTAATGAAAATCTTACTGAAGTACTGTTTGTTTCTTCCTTATTCTCTTTTTAAGGAGTAGGAGCAACTTTGTTGGAAGCTCTTCAAGTTGATTCTAAATGTTTCTAGGGAGAAATTAATGATTTCATCACAGATGTTTATAGGAGGAGAAATAATTTAGAGCAATTAATTTTGCCTGTGTAGAATTTGCACTTCAGATTCATTTTGATAAAGCTACCCCATTTGAATTTTCTAGGTCTCAGTGCCATTTTGGTGTACTATTTGAACAGGTGCCACATACAGCACAGGACATAGCTGTATTTCAGTAATGATGAGAAATTTGTCATTTTAAAATGAAATTCTGAAACATTGAATACAAGCATGAAAGAAAATATAAATGCTAGTCATCATCTCTACTAGCATAGCCTTTCCAAATAGATGTGCTGCTGACAAATAGACCCTGTTTAAAAGGGGGTCTATTCTAAAATGAATGCCTCTTGTTTTATTTTGTCAATTTATATTTTAGTTCTGTAAACCTACCATTCCAAGATGATGGGGTTTTTCCCCATCAGTGTCTGAAGACTAAATTTGTTCCTTTAAAAAAAATATATAAATCAAAAGGAATGACTGCCATTTGTCAGCTGTGTCATTCCTGATCAAGCTGTGCCTATGATTCACACTTTTAACTCTCTATGGGCACTTGCTTATTCTGATACATGGGCATTTTTCTCCCCTCACCCCCAAAAGGTTTATTTTCATCTTTTTGAAAAGCTGATCAGATTGCCATGCTGCTTATCTCTATGGTGCTGTTGTATCAGAGCGAGCAAGTTTTCAGCACTACTTAAGATATATTTCTTCTTTATCTCTGGAATAACAAAGTTCAGTCTTTAGTGTTCTTGTTTATTAAACCCATCTATGTTTGCTGGATGTAAAAAAGAAATCCCTTGGATCCTGTTTAAAGGAAGGAGGTGATAGTGTGAAAAAACAGAAGAAACATGCTTCCTTGGTCGCAGGTAAATATGGTACAAAGAAGTCTTTAGGAACGTGTTTTTACTAAAATTCTGCTTCTTTGGAAAGATTTATCCATTTCCACTTGACCTATTGCCACATCTCCAGATTTCTTTTGAAGTTGACTCTTTTCACGTGTTCTCCTCTCTCTCTTCATCAGGGACTTGAGCAGTTCTTGAGTCCTGTGTTTTTGTCCTATTTGTAGCCAGACATTTCTCATTTAGAACTTCCTTCTGGCTTCCTCAGGGATTTTATTATAATCTTTTGTTTGCACCCTGGTTTTTTTCATATAATTTTATTCTGTTTGTTTCTGGCCAAGTGTCTCCTCAAATTTAATTACTTATAGTCAAGAGCAAAATTGAGGCAGAGCTCAAAATGATATGCAGAGGAGGTAGCAATATCACCTGTTCCTGGAGATAACGTGACAGAAACTTAGAGGTGCTGATTCTTACATAGGCAAGATATAACTGCCAGCAGCTCTTGGCAGAGTGGCTCCCTGTGATTCTGTGTACCTATAGATACTTTGGAGCAGGATGCTGAATGCAATGAGTTTTAGGGTTTCCCTCTTAGTAGAGAAAATTACAGAATCACAAATTTGTTAGCATTGGAAGGGATCTCTGGAGTCCAACCTCCTTGCCAAGGCAAGGTCCACTGGAGCAGGTTACACAGGAGCTCATCCAGGTGGGTTTTGAATGTCTCCAGAGGGGGGTAATCCACAACCTCCCTGGACAGCCTGTTCCAGTGCTCTGCCACTCTCAGTGTAAAGAAGTTCTTCCTCAGTGTTGAGGTGAAACTTCCTGTGTTTTAGTTGATGGCCATTATTCTTTGTCCTGTCTCTGGATACCACTGAAAAGAGTCTGGCACAATCCTCTTGGCACCCACCTTTGAGATAAATAAGTTGACCGTATCACAGAGCAAATGCAATACAGCAGTTGTCTCAGTAAGTTGTCCAGCATCTCTAAAAACTCCAGGAAAGAAGTTATTGCTTTCCTGGGAGCAGGAGATTTACTATCTCTTTCCTTGGTGTGAGGCAGCCACTGCTGAGTGAGCGCCAGATGGTGTTCAGAGTGCAGCTGTTTGCCTAAAACAGTGGTAATATGACCGTGTTCAATGACAGAACATGGCTGTGTGGTCTGACCTCTCACTCAGAGCCCTGAGGTAAGATGCAACACATGTTCTTTGTAAAGAATAAATAATTCTTTTGTTTGCTCTAATGTTCTGCATGTTTGGCTCAGCATCTGAACATTCTTTCAGTGTACTAGCCTGTAATAAAAATGCCCCAATTAAAATGTAACACTTCAGAATACAAGAAAATTAATGGTTTCCTTCCTCCCTCCCCCTAGGTGCTCATTAACAGTATTTTGCTGTACCTGACATGCTTCTTCTTGTAGGCCTTTTCCAAGAACAGTTCGGTAGCAGCCCATCTGTTTTATTTAGTTGATTCACAGCTAGTGTAAGCCATGATCAGCTACAAAGACAGGAGGGGAAGGAGATCTCTTATTTTTCTTGCCTTGCCCTTGATGCTGCAGTCAGGGTCAGAGAGTCTCTTTATGAAGGAACCACAGACCACACTTATCTAGAAGATTTCAGGATTTTAGGATAGGGCAGGCAGGGAAAGGGGAGGAGTGGAGTAATCGTTAGAGAACCCACAGTGTAAGCAGAGAGAAGTAGCGTCTTTGACAAAACAAATGCTAAGCATAGTCCTCAAAAGTGACACAGATCTTCCTTGGGGACTGGATGAAAACAGTTGTAACCGAGGAAATTGTTTCACCTTGCTGAGAACAAGATTCAAAGGAGAAGATCTATGGTGTAAAGAGACAATGGGAAAGGAGAGGTCATTACGAATGCTTATTTTGTCTCATCTAGCTATTGTAGTTTTCAGTATTTCAAAAGTTACCTTATTCTGATTTTCAGATGCACATTATTCAAAAGCCTTTTGATGATGGCTCTAAGAGGTGAAAACTGACACCTATTGAATTCTGATTCCCATTCCAAGTATACATTCCTTTAATTCAAAATTTCTGAGCCCTTTGGTTGTATGATAACTTTAATATACCTATTTTCAGACTACAGGAGGAGAAATGAGTTGCCTGCAGCATGGACACTTGTAGGGCCTGTGGTTTGTGCTACAGTCTTTCTGTAGATCATAACTTTCCTTTGCTCAGAATGTTTTTATTGTAAAGACTCGTCATAGCTGAGGTCTGTGGACAAATATACTTTCTAAGGAAAGAAGGTATTTTATATGTACAAATGCATTGACACAGTGCCTGTAGTGACATTTGTTGGCATAATCGTGACAGTTTTGATGTTTCCTAAGTCCTTATTGCTTTAATAATTTTTCAGATTCACACTTCTCTAATTAATGGACGGCCTAGTGCTGATGATCCTTCACGCGAATTACTGGAATTCACCTCAGCTCGCTTTATTCGCCTGAGATTCCAGAGGATACGGACACTAAATGCTGATTTAATGATGTTTGCACATAAAGATCCAACTGAAATTGATCCCATTGTTACAAGGAGGGTAAGTTCTGGCAAGACAGTAGAAATGCATGTGTAGTCTTTCTCTTACACTTCTTAATGCTGTACCTACCTTGGTTTGCCATAGGAAAGTTTGGGAGATGATGAAACCCAACAATAGTTATCTGTCAAAATCCTGGTGGAGAATTCTCTGTTCACTCAGTTTTGTTATCTTCTCTAGAGTGGAAACAGCAATGTTATCTTTTCTGCTTAATGCTGTTATTAACATAAGCACACAATTCCTTTGCAAACATTTGGATGCAGGTATTCGGCAAGTGTTTGCTGTTAGTGTCCTCTTGCCTCTTCTGCTGCTCAATCCTTTCCCGTGTTTAACATTTCTTAAAAGCTCCATTGAGTAGAATTTCTCACTGTACTATAAGTAGTAGTAGGGCCTGAATGCAACACTTCTAACATTATCATATGATTGAGATTAACAGTAAAAATTTTGCATTTTGCTTTACCTTAAAAGAATGAATGCAGCACTCAAATTCACACCATACCCTGATCTTCTCCACTGTCCCTTGGTGTTCACACACCTGTCTCTTCCTTCTGTAATCTAGTTTCTTTCTTTGCCTTTTCCCTGCTGCTCAAATGTTGCGTGTAATTCTAGTTTTTCGCAGATTTTTCTACTAAGCGTTCTCAGAAACTGGTTTGGGGGATATATAACTTCCCACATTTTTTTCTTTCTGCTCACTTCCTCTTCATGTTGGTCATCATATTTTAATTTTTGGAAAGTTTAGATTGCCACTATATCAAGTCCTGTTACAACGGGAGTGTATTATTACTGTAGGCTTTAGTTAATATAATTTCTCAGTGGTGGATAACCGCAAAGAAAATTTGCTTGTTCCGTTCCATATTTCTGGCTTTCATTTCCTCATCTAAATACACAAAGTGATGGCTATTGCTGAAAGTTTGGAATAAACCATTCTGTTTTACAATACAGTCCCACAAGCCCTTCCAATTGAGTGCAGTTATTGCAGCTTCACTAATCGTGGAAACCATGTGTTTATGTAAAAGTGTAAAAATCTGATTCTAAGTGAGTAGAAATACAAAATTGAATTCACACCTTAAAAATCACTGTATACTCATGAAAACTGAGTGAAGGATGATCCACTGATTTCTTAAACCAACAAAGAACAGTAACTTCTGTGTGGCATCTCTCCATGAGGGTGTCCTCAAAGGAATAAGGAGCAACTGAAACTTGCTATCCTTGTCAGGAAACAAAAAGGAGCCACAAATTATACATTTTCTGTGTTATGTAAGGTTAACTATGAGTTATAAACGTTCTCATTTTGTTTTATTTATTTATTCATTATCTGATAAAGAAGTTGAACACAGTAACAGCAAAATTTGCAAATAGCATATGTTTGGTTTGATTAGCCAGTTGTTAACATGTTGCAGAAACCTTGCCAAAACAGATGAAGTTGAATAAGATTCACTGTTCACAGATGATGTAATATATGACTATAAATATCATTCCATCCTTCTCTTTGGTTAGGGCTCTTAATCCTCACCAAAGAAAAAAGAGAAATGGTCAAATAGCAGAAAAACAAGCACTTAAGTCTCAGTAATGAAGGCTATTCTACGGCCATTCAAAAGGCCAATAGTCAAAAACAGTTCTTTTTTCCACAATGAATGCCCAAATTAGATGCAACTAAGGCAAACAAAGGTGATTTTTAATTTTTGTTCTAGCTTTTATCTTCTCCCCATCATCATGCCTTTTCCTTTTCATATTTTCTGAAGGGAATAAATTCTGTAGCATTTGACTTTTCATTATCCAGTGCATATATAGCCTTTTGCTATTCTTGAGTTTGTTGTATGCTGTGTATAAATTGACATGGCTCTTGTGACTTCAAACAAATGGAACTGTGCCAATTTATACCCGTTCATCCTGAATCTGTTGATCAAGATATGGCTAAGATTACACTGTCTGCTATATTTTTAATAGATCAAAAAAGAAATAAACCAGGACCTGACAGTTTTGTCACCAGAAATGAATTCTGCAGTTTGGCACCTGCATTTTACAATCTGCTTAGCAATTCAATTTCTGTTTTGTGTTACAGTATTACTATTCTATAAAAGACATCTCTGTTGGAGGCATGTGTATTTGTTCAGGCCATGCGAAGGCTTGTCCGCTGGATCCAGTGACCAATGTATGTATTTTTTTTTTTAATGTGCATTATTTATAGGGTGGAACATGAAAAAAAACCCCTGATATTGATATTCCTCAGAGTTCTGTGAATTTATGTCCGTTCTTTACTTAGAAGAGAGTCAGAAGCAGTGCCATGATGAAACACTGCTAGCAACCAGAATAATAAACATTCATACAGTGTCAGTGAAGACTTTCTTGAAATGAAAGAATAGGTTTCAGATAATTCAGTCCGTATTGGAAGTTCCTTAGGAAAAACAGAAATCTGTGTTACTGTGTGTAGATGTAGAAATGAGCACTAGCAGTCAGTCTTTCTTTTCCTCCTTGATATTAATCAAGGTGTTTCCTAAATGACTGTCAAGTGTTTGATTGATACTTCCAAAGAAATGATGGCTCTAGAATGGTGCATTTACTATGCAGGAAGTATTAATTGAGTGGTCGGTTAAGCTAATCTAGAAAATCATGAGCTGTTTATAATGTCTCCCAACTTGTTACTTTCTTTTTGCTCATAACCAGTGTAATAAAAAAATAATCAATATTATCAAATAAGAAATATAATTTGTTACTGATTGTCCAACTCTATGCACCCATTACCACTAATACAGAATTTCCTACTAATATTACATATCACAGTGTGGGATCTCTGCATACACTATTCACTTAAGTAGGAGCTTTGTAGGATTCAACAGAAAATCTTGTTTGCATTTGGCATGAAGCCATTATGTAGGAATGCATTAAAAAAAAAATTAAGAAATCTTAACAGCAAATGCATTTACAGTTCTAAGCAGTTTCTGTGGAACCTTCTAAAAATTGTGCAAACTCTTTGCTTTAATCTTCTGAAGCTTTTCTATAATGATGCATATAGCAAGGCTTGAACTATTGTTTCAGATGCTATTAGTGATCAAACTGAGCGTTGTCTCAGTGTCACCTGTTAGAATTGGGCCTTCCTCAAAAAATAAGTGCTGATACTGTGATAATACATATTTCAGATAATATGGGTATAAATAAAAGAAAGCCGTTTTGACAAGTATGTTATCCTGTTTTGCAGGATGTCAAATATGTATTTGTTGTCTGACCAGTATGAAAAATAACATAAGTGAAGCAACTCAAGCCAGAAGAGATTTTGGAGGTTTAGCTCTCCAGGGATGCTCTTTATACTGAGCCATTCCAAAATAGGCTAATAAACATTATGACTGTAGTTGTTATCAGAAAGAATTTTTCCCTTAGTATTACAAAGAATAAACTCGCTGGAATTTACTGCCATGCTTTTCTCAAGCATTCCTTAAGTTAGCCTTGTTTTGCAAGATTTATGCTTTGTCCTATGAGCCATAGATTTTTTCCATCTTGCTGCTTTGACCTTGAATAGCTTCAGAAGGACCACAGAGAATCCCCTTAACCAAATAACTAGAAAAGGCAATTTTTACTTCTCATTTGTCCAAACTACAGTTTCTTTTTTCTTTTCCAAGCTGTTTCTGTGACTTGGAGAGTTTGGGTGTTCCCTAAAGCAGTATTTTCATGCTGGGACTAATGTGGTCTGCTGAAGAACTGAAAAGTGTCTGAAAGGCTGGGCTTGCACTCATCTTTTATTAGTTTAAATACTTCTGCTATCCCTCCCATAGAAATAGTTATGCAGTTAGAAGGTTACATGATGAGTTGACTGATCCAGTCAAAAAATAAGGTCAGAGTTAAAAAAGGGCTATTTTTATTGGATCAGCCAACAGAATTGATTTCACTCTGCAGCAGCAGGATTGCAGCATTCACGAGAAGGATGGAGAATGGCTCACTCTTTCTGGGATCAGATCAGTTTTCCTGTAATGTGAAGCTGTATTTGAGGGCTACCAGCACTTTGGCTTATTTATTGTACTGAGGAACTTTAATTCTCCCATTCTCCTTTCTTTATCCAGTTGGAATTTAGTTCTCCTATGTCCTTGTATTCTCCTTAGATTATCTGGCCAACTATGTTCCTTTGCCTTGTGGCTGTTTTGTTAAAATAGAGCTATAGAAGTTAAATACATTTAGTGAATGCAGGATACATAAATGAAAAAAAAAATGAATAAGCAAAAGAATTACAGATTATAGCCATACTCAGTGTTTTCATAATTTGAACTGGAATGCAGATTATGTACATGGACAGATTCTTCAAATCATCACATTGAGTAAATATTTGCTTTTCTTTTAAATTAGAAATCAGTCTGTCAGTGTGAGCACAACACATGCGGAGAGACATGTGATCAGTGTTGTCCTGGTTTCCATCAAAAGCCTTGGCATGCTGGCACTTTCCTGCATAAGCATGAATGTGAACGTAAGTTGAAAGCAGTACAGAAGAGAAAGTTTATTGCAACTGTGAAAACTGTTGTTTAGTGAAAACTGAAATTGGGTCCTAAATGATTTTGCAATTAATTTTGTTTCTAACCACATTTGTGTATGAATAACATTTGATGTGATGTTATTCACTTAATTAGATGGACTCAAAAGAATGAACAGAAAAATTACATGTAAAATCATGGTTTTATTGAATATGAACTATTTTATTGTAACATGGTGATATTTGGGGAATACTGTATAATTTTTTTCTTGTTTAGTTTTTATGATTATGATGGTTTTGTTTTGATAAAATAACAGGACTGTATGGTAACAAATATTTTTACAGATTTGTGCTTATATTAAACTTTAACAGCATGATTTTTGCACAAATGGCACTTTTATATGTTATAATGATCATCCTTGTTGAAACAAAATATTTTTATATGATCCAAATACAATTTGATTTTTTAGCAGAAAATACAGCATCTAGTTTTTCAACATGGAATGAAAACATAGCTTGAAATATCACCTTCCCATAGGGTGGGAATTTAATTTTCAGATTTATTGTAGTAAGGCTTATAATAAAGTTATAATTGAACTTTAACGTCTTACTTCCAAAGGTCACATACGCTTTTTCTAAACATCATAAAATCTAGGGCTCCATTACATATAATTGTTTATTCATTTGTGGGATTTCAGCTATAATTTCAACATGAGTGATTAAAAAGAAATAAAAAGGAACAGATATGCCCATATTAAAAGTAGCCATTGTTTCATTTGGGACTATGTCTGCGCTGGGAATGCATTCTGGAATTAAATCAGGGTACATTTATTTTCATGTTTAACTTTTGAGAGATACTTCTCATGCCCTGTCCAATCAGCCCTTAGTGAATTGTTGTACTGTCATAGTGGAAACAGTTCCCTGGGATCTGCTTCAGATGTAAGGGTAACGCTTCCCTACAATCTTGACAAGCTTTGATTTTCTCTTTATGTGGAAATGAATGTTTTAATAGCACAGAGGAAGGGAGAGAGTGAGCTACCTCATTTTCACAGCAACAGATTATTAGTTTATCCTTTCTGCACGTGGACCTGAAGTCTAGAATTCAGATATGAACTTCAAAAGAAGTTTAAGATTAGGAATCCCTTTGTTCTGACCCAGTTCTTATATGCATGCGTGCAAGTCAAATATTTTTAGGATGTCTTTCAACTTTGAATTATTTTAATTTACTCATACCAATTTGCTGCTTTCCTTACTACTTCTCTTGTATTTTAAGGTGAATGACTCTTTTATGAACCATACATATGTGCAACCACCAAAAGGTTTCTTGGCTATCAACTTAAACAGAAAAAAAACAATCTAAACCAAAACATCATAATTAGACTATGTCTGTCAACTTCCATACTCCCTGAGATAAATACTGAGAGAAAAAAACACAACATACTACGCTTTATTTAGGATGAGACCACATTACTTTTCACAAATTAAATAGTAAATAAGTGTTTGATATGATGTTTGATGTACAATGTACACAGCACCAATGATAAAATGTTGAATTACTCTTTTTAATACCTTAGTAACAGTGGGGCATTTCCAGTGGGAATGTATTTGCTAACACATTCCTTCTCTTTTAGCATGCAACTGTCATGGGAAGACTGAAGAGTGTTACTATGATCAGGATGTTGCAGAGAGAAATCAGAGTTTGAATATCCATGGAGAATACATTGGGGGTGGAGTGTGTGTGAACTGTACAGGCTACACTGGTGGTATAAACTGTGAGACCTGCCTCGATGGATACTTCAGACCTAAAGGGGTAAACTCTTGTTCTCTTGTCCCTTCTCTGTAAAGCTTGGTGTTCAAATCATCACTTCATCAGGGGAAGTTAAGTTATTAAAAAGAGATGGCACAGTTTGGACTGCCATTTTATGAAGGTTAACTTCTAATTCTGACAGTGCGGCAGTTGCTTTTCACAGCTGGAAATCTATAAAGTTAATGCTCACAGAAATAGAGAAGTGAATTGTGTTGATATGAAGGAATGCACTTTAGGTCAGGTCCTCCAGCTAGTATTTCAATTTAATTTAAAGAAGAATATGGTCCTGTAAACAGAATTTTTGCCTCAGTAATGAATTTCAAGTTTTGTAAGCAAAGTTCAAAGCAATATTGATATATTTGATATTGATGAAAGAGAGTCTGTATTTTTTATTTTTTGAATATAATGTAGAGTTAATAACCACTGAAATTCTATAGTGTCTCGTGAATGTCTTTAAATTTCAGTGCAGGGGGAATTGGTTTTTGTATTTCATCATGTAAGGCTGTATTTTCGTCTAAGTTTAAGCTGTCAGAAGATGACTATTATGTTAGGTTGTATTGTTAGTATGGATAATTCCTGTGCTTCAGACAGCTACGCTAATAGTGTGTGCTTAAATTGCTTATATTTCATCTGTGTAGTTTCAGTTGAGTAAATAATGGCCTTTAGTCTGATTGGTATTCAATTTTCAAACACAGAAAACATCAGCAAATAGCAGTAATTACGTTTTCCCTGATATACTGGGTTTAGCCTTAGAGCTTGAGAAAAGGAGTGCTAAAGAACCAATTTCTTCAGCAGCAGGGCACTTCCTTGATTTTTTTTCTCTGAATCGAGTAATCAACCAGCTAATAGGGATTTGGGTTTTGATTTGTGTTGTGTGTGTGTATAGTGTATCTCTAATACGTGTGTGTACCTAGTTCATTCAGCACTTCTAATTTATATTCCTAGGTTCATATTAGACCAAGGGTTAAGTTCAGTTGAGGTAAAGTTTTCAAGCACAAAAGGAAATTGTTCCAATGATTAATATTCACTTTTTTTCACTGACCTTTTGCTCACTTACTGACTAGCTTTGGTGAGTTTTTGAATCATATTGACCCAAACAACTGAACTACTTGTCAATATTACTTTAGGTAGTAAATGCTTCAAATCTGCTTCATTTCATTTATTAATTTTAATGTTATAGTGGTTTGTTGAATCTCTACACCTGATTTTTTTTTTTTTTTGGTTGAAAACATATTTGTATCTAAGTCTCTTATATGTGTCTAAATATAAATCCGAAATGTAACTTTAATAGAATCATAGAACATAGAATCACTTATGTTGGAAAGGACCTCTAAGGTCATCAAGTCCAACCCTTAACCTAACACTGCCAAGTCTACCACTAAACAATGTCCTTAAGTGCCACATCTACACACCTTTTAAATAACTCCAGGGATGCTGACTTCACTATTTATTTTTTTTTGGCAGTGCATTCCAGGGCTTTCTGTGAAGGAATTTTTCCTAATATCCAATCTCTGGTGCAATTTGAAGCCTTTTCTTTTTGTCATGGACTGTGCAGACTAATTTTATTAGCTCTCTCATTTTTGTTAAAGTGTAAGCCACCTACACAGAAATTGTTCTCTCCTATTTTTTGTTTAAAAAGTAAATTAAAATTTTCAATTCTAAAAGGTAAGGTTTTGTTTTGTAACCTCTTTATTTTTATAGGTACTGCCAGATAGCCCAGATCCATGCCAGCCATGTTCCTGTGATCCAAATGGGTCTTTAAATGATACCTGTGTCAAGGATGAGAAACATGCAGCAGAAGGTAAGATGTCTCAAAAATGCTGATGTTAAAGATGAAGTTTGGTAATAGTCAAAGAAAAGCTGAATCACATTTTTGGTATCTTTAACAAAAAAAAGGTCACTTTTTCTTTTTTAAAAAAAAGTTTACTCATACAAAGAGTAATCCAGCTGCTTAGTTTTGATAATTTTTATTTTATTTTTTTTTTAATTCATATTCTCAATTTACTGAAGCTTCTTTCAGATACATGGCTTGCAAACTCAGGTATCTTTGGAAGATATGTAAAATGCTGAAGAGTTTTGGAATATTTTATGGAAAATATTGAAGACTTTTTGCTTAAAAAGCTTTCTTCTTTTACCACAGAAAACTAGTGCAACAATAATGTTTTAATGTCTTTTCCTATCTAAGCATATTTCCATTTGAAATCTAGGAAAAAAATCTGTTTGAAAGGTATTTATGTGCTTTCTCTATTACTAACATAGAATTGCAAGATGTTTACCATAGCCATGTAAAAGCTATCTTCACATAGATAATAAACTGCTTCATTGTGCTTTATAAACAGTAGATTGCCACACTTTTTGTTCTTTTCTTTTAAAGCTTCTGAAAATACTGTAGGAAGATAACAAAACTCAAAGTCTGTTCTTAAGAGATGTTTAATTTGGGCTAATTACAATCTATTGATGAGATGCAGCGATCCATTTTGATAGAGATCAATGGAATTTAAAAGCAGCATGGCAGAGATGCAAATACTGGGCCAATGGTGCAAAATCTAACTTAATACCCATGTACTGATTGTATCATTTCAATAAAATGATACTGATTTACTGTCACAGGGGTATCTGTGGTGGTCAGCTGTAGCTGCTCACCCAGCCACTCTCTCACTGTCCTTCTCAGCAGGACAGAAGAACAGATGAAGCAGCTCACAGGTTGAGGTAAAGACCCATGCTTGCCAATTACCATCATGGGCAAAACAGACTTCCCTTGGTGAAAATTAATTTAATTTATTGCCAGTTTAAATAGATTCAGATATTGATAAGCAAAGACAAAAATTAAAAATGCACCTCTTCCCCCATGTTCTTTATTTTTTTTTTTGTCCCCTCCTCCCAGACTCAACCTCACTCCTTCATTCCAGACTCCTCTACCTCCTTCCCCGCTGGCACAACTGGTGCAGGGTGATGTGGGGAGCAGGAGTGAAAACAGTTCCTCTCTGATGCTCCTTTCTCCTCACATGTCTCCCCAGCTCCAGTGTGGGTGTTTGCCATGAGCCTGTGTCCTTCAGGGGAAAAAAAAAAACAAAATTGCTCTATCATGGGTTCTCCACGTGATGTAGTTCCTTCAAGAAATATTCATGTTTTCCTCCATGGGGTCCTTCATGGGCTGCAGTGAGGATATGTGCTCCAGGCTGGTGTCCTTCAGGGGCTGCAGAGGCACATATGCTCCAGCATCTGGAGCTCCTGCTCCCTCTCCTTCCCCTTCTCCGTGCTCTGACCTGTCTGAGTGAGAGGCTCAGCTGTGCACCCTGCTGGAGATGGCTGTGTTAGGCACAGGGCAGGCCCATCCTTTCCTCACAGAAGGTACCCTGAAGCACCTTCCCCAATGCCGGTGCCTGAGCATGGATGCCCAGTACAGTTATATCACCTGGACTGATATGAGAGACAGTACGAGCAGAAGAGACGATGAATCCCAAAGCTGGAAAAACCACAGCAAGACTCTGCAGTGCCTGTACCAAACCTGTGGGTGAGATTGTACAGGTTACAGATGGCAGACAGTGAAACAAAGAAACCTCTCAGACTGTAATTTTGAGATGGAGGAATGATTAATTCAAAGAAATGTGATGTTCCACTTGCATGTTATGTGGCTGCTAGGTCTCTTAGTCCTGTCTGTCACTACTTCAGTCTCTCACACCTTCTGTGCTGGCCTTCATGTGGGTCGTGCTCCCAGAGCCTAGGAGCTGAACAGCACTTAACAGGCTGACAGCTCCTCTTTCACAAGAAGAGGGAAGCAAAAAGATAGAGACATTTTTCCATCTTGTTTGATTGTCAGTAATAGTGTCCTTGGGAGCTCTCATAGTGTCTTATGCCTCTGAGCATTCAACAGATCTAAACTATCTCATAGTAGCTTTCTAAATCTGCTTACACTTTCTGAATCTGACAAGGTGATACCGTGCTTTGGCACCTTGCTTCCTATGTCTCTTTCTGCCTCTTTCAATCCTCTGATTGTCTTTCTGGTAAATTCTTCTATTGCCTCTTTTTTGGACCTCTCCAGGAAAAGAATAATTCTGTTTGGATCGTTAACTGTGTCTTTCTAGTAAACCAAGAAATATGTCATGCCACCATCTTGAAGAAAACATCTCTGAAATTGGAGGGTTTTTTCCTGCTTTACCTCCTTTTTATTGCAAGCAGACAGTCTTGCTCATCTAGCTCCAGGCATTCAAACAGGCTTCAAACAAGCTTCCTATCTCCACAGTTCCTCCAGTCCCAAGAACAAAAGAGTTGTTTTACTCTCTTCACAAAACGAAAACTCTCATCTTTTTCTGTCTTGATTATAACTAGTTTCTCCTCATCTTTCTGAAACTTAACTCATCCTGCTGCAATTGCTTAAAGGTCTATTGCTTTTGAGAATGTCAGAGTATTCTTAATCTCTGCCGAATCTGCCATTTGTAACACTGAAGTATTTTTTCCCCTTTATTCCTTTTCAGACCCATTGATGTCTTCTGTTTCCAACTTATTCACTCTAGAGATTATTCTGTGCGTTTAAACTACTTATTCTGTTAACAACAACTGTTGCTTAGGTAACTACCATCATATATAGAATTATCTTCCCAAAGTAGTCCGTCCATTTCTTTTCAGCCAGCTGTCTGTGTCCTGCCCAGTTTTGGAAATCTGGTGAGAAGTGGGCACTTCGCACTGTCTAGACAGTGGCCAGAGGACAATTTTGATACTATCTTATTATTTACCTATTTTAAGACCACAACACCAAAAATAAACCAGCTCTACATATAATTTGACTCTGTACCCATTAGTCTTAAAATGTTCTTCTCATTTATTTGCTTTTTTTTTTAACTTCTTCTACTATATAATGTTCCAACACTTTAGAAAAACTGTTTACTTCTTGCACATTATGTTTGTTTATAACTTTTGGACTCTTGGCTATATTTGTGACTGTAATGCCTTATTCAACAAAAAAGACACAACAATGCCAGTTGAAAGAAAAAGCCTTTCTAGCATTTCTTTTAAGAAAAGATTATTATGGTAATAGAAGAGGTTGTGTTAGGATCGAGAGCAGGTCTGGGTATGATTTTTAGTATTGAACTATCCTGAAAGCAGATTGCTTTTTCTCTTCCCCCTCCCCCTCAAATTTATATTCAGTACACTGATAAAATCCTTTTTACTATATACTTCTCACCTTGGGCAACAGCTGAGTTTGAAGCATTGGTGAATCTTTATAAAGGAAAGGCTGGAAAGCATGATCTGTCTGAAGGAATCTATCTATTCACCAGTGAATCAGAATGAACGCTCTGGGTAGGTTGAAATACATCTCGAGAGTTACTGGCTCGTTGGTGGAGGATTAATTGTTTGCTTGGTGTACGATGGGAATATGCTTTTTAAGTATGTGCTAAGTGAATGCTTTGAAAAAGTAAAAAATATTAAACTAAAATGGAAATTAAAACATTAAACTAAAATAATAAGGAACATCACTGGGGATAGAGTCACTGTGAACAGTTGTCAAGGAAAATAAAGCTGAAGGCTGTACATTCTCTGTGTGCTTGAGTGCAGTAAGTAAGCAGCAATTAAAATGGAAAGTTCTGGAAAATACTCTAATCACTGGTACATTGATGAAACACATCAAGAAGATTCAAATGACTGCATCCTATATTCATAATTAGGTTTCAGTAGATAACAGAAAGGCATGGAAAAGTCACTTTGTAGTATAGCATTCATTGTTTCAGGAGAAAAAGAAGTATTGTTGTGTATTGTATGGAAGTATTGTATGTATAATTTACATTTTGATCAGTATAGTATAACTTTGTCTTCACAGGTTTCAGTCAGCATTCTAAAATGAAATATTTTTATTCTAGCTTGTAAAGTGTATTTTCTGGTTTTGAATCTTCAAGAATGCTTTTCAACTATTCTTTCATAGCAATCCTATATCAGATGTTTGTGAGCAATAGAAAAAAGGGAGACTTAGGATCAATCATATTATTTTTTTAAACTGGGATATTGATGAAATAAACTGATGAAAATGCCTCTCGGTTTTGTAACTGAAAGGCAATAATTTTAAAACTGAACTTGTCAACCTGTGTCCAATCCATCCTAATAACAGGTAGACTTGACCATCATTGGTATTGTGATCATTTGCAATTGTCCATACAGAAGAAAAGGTGGAACCTATACCTTCAGAACTACCCTATACTCCAGTAATTAGGGTGTTCTCAGTGAATCAGTGCTCTTCTTTCAAGCTCTAGTGGCTAGATTTTAACAAATAACCATTTTACTTGGCTTTTAAGCCCCTGCAAGAGCTGTGAGGTTTGAAAACTGGCAGAGTTTTCTGACTCAGTCTTCACTGCATACTATCAATTTCCCCCTATTGCCTCTTTATGTAGTTCAATGTAATCCCAATGATAGGTGTTTATTTTGCTAAAAAACTTCCTCAGACGTTTTAGGATAAATAAGATCCAGACATCTCGACCTTGATTCAGGCTTTGTAGAACTTTTTCCATGAGATCCACTGATTTCCATGAGATCATCTTTTGGAATTTATACACTGTTGAGCAGAAGGGAAAATGACAGAGGCCAGTCGTGGGATTGCAGGTTTTTCAAAGGTCTGGTGCATGCTTTTGCATGCATTTATTTTTGTGCAGGTTTGAAAGACTGCTAGGCTGTGAGAAACCTGACTGATAAAACTTGTATTTCAAGATGACTCATCCTCTAGGATGAACTTTCAAAGCCTCTGAATGCTCAAAGATGGGACAGAAACTGATCATATTCAGGGAGAAAACAGGGAATAACAGCTTTATCCAATAGAGCCCCATTCAAACAAGGCCTATGAATTCATAGACCAAAAGCAAAAGATGTACTTCTGCTGAAATGAGTCCATTACATCAAAAACAAAAGACACACCTGAAACATCTGCCCTAAATCAAAACATAGACTGTTGACATAGTATACATGACATATGCACTACAGAAGCCTGGTCAAAAATAATCAGTGGGACACTGAATTATATACCATGTAATACAGTGAGAGCCAAGATCTTGAGAGAGCCATAAATGAGAGGAGGCGTGGAGCAAAATAGCATATACAGACTAAACGTAACAACAGGCCTAAGAGCTGGAAGAACATGTAACAGGTAGCAGTCTCCACACCTTCCTCTCTCTCATGTGGAGCATGAGGTCTCTTGATAGTTGGTGGGCTGAAGGTTATCCATACCTAAGTATGCTGTGTAAGAATGGAGTGGGCAGGGCTGGAGACAGTGAAGTTTCCAGTCTGGTTTCTCTCCCTTAACTGCAGAGAAAGGAAGAGCAGGAGAAGGGACAGCTCTTGATGGGGAACTTAAAAAATGGATTTACTGAGCAATGGACAGACTGTAGATTTAAATGAGTATTTGGGAGCTCCCTATTGAGACTTTTAACTGGATTTGAGTTTGCTGAGACTTGTGAGACATGAGTTCTTGAAATTTTCTAGTAAGACTGGCTCACTTCTAAAGAGTAGACTTGCCTGTGCCTTTTACTGCTGAACCCTCTAGTACAGCAGAGTATTTTCATCTGAAAGGAACAAAAGTTTCTCTGTTCCAGATTGTCCAGTTAGGATGCAGTGACCCAGATTACAAAAGAGCTTAAGGCCTGCTGTGCTGTGGGGCCTCACTGGTAGCTGTTGAGAGGAGAATAACTCAGAAATTTGAGAAATAGGTGGGCCAAAGGCATTAAAACCCATGGAGCACATGGCTTTGTGATAGTAAGTAACACAAATTTCATGCACTGAAATTCTGTATATAATTAGGACAGATCAAGAAGGTGACATTATTATGATGTTCTGGAGATCAAAGAGGGTGCAAGGTTAGAGTAGACAGATTGAATTTCGTCTCTGTATAGATTAACAGATAATATAATTTAAAACTCCTGTAGGTGACTGCTTCTTCAAATAGCTAGTTAGAGAAGCCATAAAAAGGAGAAATGCCTCTGGATTTATGCACGAGGGACTGTTTTAAAACTCTCATCTTGAAGGACAGTCAAATTCAATATTCTTGTAGGAATGAGAAAGCCTTCCTAAAAACAACTTAATCAAAAAATGTAAACCTTCCACAAGAAAATAAAAATTAACAATCCAAGACTGCTAATGGCAAGCATAGGGTTTGCAGACTGCGTATTAGATATTTAGGAGGATGCATTTCTCTAGTTCAAAATTATTCAAGCAATGCAATTAAGCTAAAAAAAAAAAGAAAAAGATACATCTATTTAAACAATAAAAAGAAGCTCCCTGAAAAAGCAGAAGTTATTTTCAATTGAGGATTGTAACACATTCCAGAAAGTCATACTCTTAATAATACATACACATATTTTAAGAAATAATTTTCCAAATACCTAGATGTTACTAAGAAGTACTTCTTCAGATAACTCAGAACCAAAAAGACTGCTAGAGATTCAAATACAGTAGGAGTTAAATATGGTTTAGGTGTAATCAAGCTAGAGATCTCAAGAGAGAAAAGGACACAGAAGAAAAGCTGTATTAATTCTTTGTAACAGTGAATAGAATAGCTCAGGGAATTTCTCACTTGGGAGTCCTTGTTCATGGGGACAAGTCAGAACTGCCTGAAACAAAAGTGCCAGGCTTAAAGCAAGCTGATAAATGCAGAATAAAAATTCATCAAGCATATAGCATTTTTATGTGGGGCTTCAGGACAGGTTGAGAAGATCAAAATCGAGTTGCTTGAAACATTAAATGCAGCTTATAGTATTTTTTAAAACAGACATTAATATTACATAAATAGATACTGTTTATCTAATTTGTAAAAGAAAGGCAGAGGGTTCCAGAAAACTAGAATCGAGTCTAGTTTCTGTACCAAGCAAATCACTAGAAATACAATAAATAATTTATACAATTCCTGAAATGTGGCAAAAATGAGTAAAACTCAAGGCCGGGGTATTTATATAGAGGACAGTCTGCCTTACAAATCTGTTTGAATGATTAAATGAGCATATGAACAAAGGCTCATTTGATTAATATTGTATTTTTATTTCAAAAGGTTTTGACAAGATCCTTTACCAAAATCCACAAAAGAAAGTGCAATAGAATAAGGGGGGAAGGTTCTTTCATGGGTTAGTGCTTGGTTAAAAGAATAAATGGACCATTTTTGCAGTGATGATCAATATGAACTGTTGAAAATATTCATATTTAACCTGGAGAAGGGATGAGTAGGAAGGTGATGAAGTTAGCAAGTACAAAATCTTTCAGCATAGAAAAATGAGAACTGCAAAATGTTCAGAAAAATCTCAAGATAGTCAGTGGCTGGGTAGTAAAATAAATGATGAATTTGCATAGCAATTAAAGGAAAAGTAGAACACTGAACAAAGTAGTTCTACTTGTACAGTGATTACAGTGATTTCTGAACTAGGCACTGCCAGTTGTGAAACAGCTCTTGGAATAACCTCTGGCTGTACCCCAGGTCTGCCAGCTCAGTTCTGTCTCAGCACCAGTGAAAAAAGGTCAACAGGGCCTTAGGAAATACTACTGCTGTTTAAAAAAACAACTGAAAAAAAAAATCATAACCCCCCCCTATCAAACCAGTCCACACTATGAATTCCCTTCTTCTTAAATAATTTATTTGAACTGGAAACAGTGCATAGAACGACAATAGAGATTTTTGTCTACACCGAACAGTTTCTCTGTAGAGATATTGAGTAGGCTTAGGAGTTTGTGGCATATAAAATAAAAATGTCATGTGGGATATGATAGAGGTATATTGAAATCACAGATAGCATGGAAAAAGTGGCTGGTTACTTGCTGTTTTCTATATGGTAATTAGATGGCAAAAAATAGAGATTTAACACACTTCAGTGTTTTCTTTCACACCATACCAGGCTAAATATGGAAGTTCCTGCTAGGGAGCTTTGTGGATTCTGAAAATAAAAGCGTGTTCAAAGGCCTTTAGGTGGATCAGTGGAAGAGAAGGTTTTCAGGGACTGTTAGGTGCAAGGAAGTAGGGATAAGTTTGTTTTCAAGATCTTTAATATGCAGATTTCTGGAAACTCAAAATTCAAATCACTGTATGCTTGTCCTATTTTTACATGCTGTATTCTAGTCTCTCTCAGATAGGTCACTGAGTTAAATACATGGTGGTGTGACCAACAGTAAATAGCCTTATGTTATACCTACCAAAGGTGTTGCTTTGAACACTCTAACGCACTTATCTGACAATAATAATGATAAATCAACTCTATCTCATGTTTTCTACCTCTTCCCATAGACATGTTGCCTGGTTTCTGTCACTGCAAGATGGGCTATGCAGGAGAAAGCTGCAATCAATGTGCCTTGGGTTATAAAGGATATCCTGAGTGCCTGCCCTGCAACTGCTCTCTCAAGGGCAGTGAGAATGATGACCCTTGTGTAGGTCCCTGCATCTGCAAGGTATGGATGTTCAGTTCTTCTGAGTCATAGAAAGATACTAATGATATTGAAAGATTGTGGTTAATGCTCTTCTGTCATACAACGGTATTGCAGTGTTCTACCTAGCTGTGTTAATATCTGTGTTAGTCACTTCTCACAAACACTTGATCTTCGTCCTGTGAAGTCTTGGATTGTCTTGTGTCGTCTCAGAACTCACTGTAACCAACGCATTTATGTAAGAGACTGCTGCCAGACTTGCAAGTGCTTAGAAATCTGTAATGAAGGGATGCTTATGAAGCCTGTGAATAATTTGTTTCAAACTTCCATCCTCATCTATTCAGAAACTATATGTTTACAGTATTGTGGACTCTAAAACTAAACTGTGACTTCAAAAGTGAACTGATAATCTATTAAAGCAAGAAACTTGCCTTTTAAGAGGAGTCATTAGGGATATATTCATCTTTTCTTGCTAAGTTCCAAACCGAGAGCATGCTTTTCTGCCTTGGGATTGTTGTTTAGAAATCTCTAAAAAAACAAAATCCATCCTTTCTGTAGGAAGAATTTCTTACTTTCTAGAAAGAAAATTTAAGAGTGTTTTTCTCTATGTGCCTTCATATACCTCCATCAAATTATATCTTGATATTATATTGAAATAAAAAACTTTTTAAAGCATGTGCATCCACTTCTTATAAAATACCTAGCTATCAGAAATGCTCTGGAAATGGTTGTGCTCTCTAAGTGACAGCCTTGTAACTGACCACAAATATACCCAAAGGGCAGCTAATAGTACTGTGGATCAATTTTTATATGTTGTACTTGTGGGAATTTCCTTCCAGAATTTAATGAACAGAATTAGTCACAAATGAAAATTTAAAAATACTTACATTACATCCTTAAATAGAGAAATGTACAAAAAAAATGCTTCAATCTATGAGCTCATGCTGCGGACACACAAAAAGCTCTGGTTTGACATCTGAATAGCAATGAAATCTACTCAGAATTAACTTTATCCTCACTTGCATGTAACAGTCACATGCTCTTTGTCAGAAATAAAATCTATCCATGCCACATTTCTAATTATTTAGCCATCAAGTCTAGAAGATCAGAACAGGAGTGCTTTTGCTATATTCTGACTTGAAACAGAGCTTTGATGAAATTGTATTATTTTAAATACAAGATAACTACTGCTTAATGATTCTTTTGACATTATTTGTGTAAAGCCAAGCTGACAGGTTAGTACAATCAGACCAAAATGAATAAATAAGGAACAGAGATAATTGTTCTATCCCAGAGAGTTCTCATTATATACACTTTTCCCTCAGTGTTCATCTTTTTTCTTCTTCTGCTCCTCTAATCCCTTTTTAAGTCCTCATAGAAGAAAAATGATACCTTTTGAAGATAGCTGAGATACAGATACATACCCATTTATTTTCACTAGCAATCTTCAAATCCAAATCTAGGCAGATTATGGTCAAAGGGACACTGAAATCATCAGATTAGTTATGCTCCATATGAAGAATAAAGTGTGATGTCTGGTTAATAGCAGGTCTTGGGAAAAACGCTTCCCTTCTTTTAATCACATCTTTCAATTACCTATGATGAGCTGTAAATTTACTAAAGATAGTTTTCTGGTAAAGAAAATTGCTGAAAAGCAGTTCTGTCTGTAAGCAGCAAAATGAAACAAAGTGGATGTTAGATTGTTATCTTTAACTAGAGTAAACTAAAGTACAGAAAGGTGATGGGAAGTATAAATGCCCTTTTTCACTGATTATCATAACTCTGAAGGTTTATGGCCAAAGTCTCATCTTTGGATAATTTAACACTGAACAGTATTCAGAAATACATGGGGCTGCAGAAACATTATTTTATTTGCTGAAAGATAGGTAAGATCTTCTTCCCAACTTCGAATTTTACTTATCTATTATTCACTGAATTTGCTGCCTACTCAGTAGAATTCTACAGGTTTTACTCACAGATTACATGTTTGTGACTGGAAAGTGGGCAAGTTTGCATTTAAAGAAATAGTTTTGCTTTTCAATTCTCCTTTTTTTATTTTCCTCTTCCCACTCTGCACACACTAAGCATGTCACCATGGTATGAAACTTTTGGGACCAGTGTTCATAATTCTAGTTTGTAGAATTATGAGTGAGAGTATGTGCCCAGATGTTACCCATGTTATTTTTCTCATGAAGCATGATTAACTGATTGATTTCATCATGCTTGTGGCAGTAATATGCATTGATTACTCCTGAGATTGCTGGTGAAAATATAAAAATACCAGTCTTGACATTAATGAGGTGTTGAAGTTAAATGCAATTGACTGATAGCCCTGAGTTGTATTAAAGATATTTGTGGTTTGTTTAATAGAATCTGTATGATGTTATTGAAGGGGAGCATAGAGCACAGCAGTAGAGATAGAGCAAAGATATTTTGCTATACATACTGTTGCTGTATAATTAGTGGTGAAAACCTTATTATATTGTCATTGTATCTCCTTTTTTGCCTGTCATTGCCCCTTTCTGCTCACTGTCCCTACTTTCTCTTAATTCGTGTGTGCTATCTTTTCTCCCCATAACTCCACCTTTGTCCTTGCTTTGTCCTGCTTTTTCCATCTTTGCTAGATCTTACCCAGGAAGCTATCAAATAGCTTTTGGCACATTTACTTCAGATCTGTGTATTTTGGGTGATCCTAGACTACACAGCGTAGGCAGGTTTTTTATAATGTGTTCATTCTCTGCTGACATAGAGCCAAGAGTTTGGTCCTGTGTGCATACCACAGAGCACTGTCTCCAGGATTCAGGAGACTGTGTGTAATACTTCTGAAAGGGAAAGAATTTTTTGAACTATGTTGGGAAAAATAGTGAATTACTAAGCCAGCACCGTATTTCAAGCCTACTGCAACACCATGTAGAAAACTAGCTTTATTTTTGGCTAAAGACAAATTGATTTCTAGTGTAAGGTATGAAGATTTAATGCACAACATAAGCTTTCTATGAAAAATATAATTAACAAATGCTAAGTTTAGAATTCTTCATGTATATATAGTACCTGTCTTTCTGCAGCAGAAGAGTTTGTAGAAATGGCTGCATGGCTGGCAAACATATGTAGTTATGAAAAGAAGTGCAACCCTTTGAGCACTAGGATTTAGCCTGAATTCAGCTATGAATGGTAGGCCCCTGAATAGCGGATATACTGAGTGATTAGGATGACTAATGCTATATTCCTGTAGTTTGCATCAGTTGAATGTGCACAGATTTTATCAGTCCTACCAACAAACTACTATTGTTGAGGTTGTAACATTGTGTCCCATACTTCCTTCCCTTCTGAAACTCTCAAGTGTAACAATAAATAAATAAATATATTATCCCCTGAAATCAAATATAGCCATTAATTTAGAAGAAAAATTAAACTCTTTTTCTGTTCAAATTCCTTATCCTGTTATTTATATGAAGCCATATTTTATTGTGTAAAGGATTTGCTAACAGTCACAAATAAGAAAGTTTTTCCTATAAGTGTCTTTAGACTCCTGCAAACTATACTCTCCTGAAGAGTAAAACACCAGTGATCTCGAGTTCTAATCTATGACAACGGAAATAATATTCTAATGTGCATTTCCAGGAACATGTTGAAGGAGAAAACTGTGATCAGTGCAAACCAGGTTTCTTCAATCTTGAGCAAAATAATCCAGAAGGCTGTGAGGAATGTTTCTGCTCTGGGAAAACAAACACCTGCACACATTCTCACCTTACCTATGGAAGTGTAAGAAAAATCATGCCATACCAGTACATGTCATTGGTTTTGTGTTTTTGTGTGTTGTCACTGGCCATTGTCACCAGGGTGCATATTCTTAGAAAACACTGCATGTCCTTTAATGCCCCCTATGACTCAATGATCATTAAGGGTCCCTTCCAACTGCAGATACTTTATGATTCTATTCTATGATTCTATATTTTTCATTTACCCCAAAGAAAATGCTTATAAGCTTTGCTTCTCTTTGTGAGAAAGTTCTGAAATAATGCAGTTAGAACAGTGAAAAGCACAAAAAAAGCTAAAAAAGTAAGAAGTGAAGCCGTGTACATAACATAATATTGGAATATGCATACATAATCAGTCCTGAGTTAAATGTACCATATCTCTTTTCCAGGTAATTATTAAATTTCTAGACTTCAAATAATTAAGAATTTTTAAATATTAATTGTGCAACACACAGCTTAAGCAAGAAAAAAGGAATGCCTTCCAGGGGGCATTTTGAGAGTATTTCTTTTGCATACTGCATTCCTAGGAAAGGATGTGAGAGGGAGGTGAACCTACTGTTCTTATTTGTGCTGTGGAAAAATGTCTTTAGCCTGCAAATATACTCTAAACTGTACAATAGTTCTCAGAATTCAGACACTAATTCCACTGTAATGGATGTATGCTACATATTCATGCCTGTAGATCGAGTTTAGGGAATACGTTCCAGGTTTACTAGCTCCTGGGTTTGGCCATATTTTTATGGCATATCGCAGCTGGAAGGCTGCAGATAGCATCATATATGCCTAGTGTTCTCATTTACGTGCCAGCAACTGGAAAATTTTCATCCCATGGCTGAACTCATTTATTATTCTGCTTGTATCCAGGCTCCAGAAGCCACCCTTGTATGAACAATATGCTCTTTGCTGATGATTCATTTCTAGTTATGGGATTTCTGGAATTTCAAGAAATTCAAAGTTTCCATCTTTGCTTTAGCTTTCTAAAAAGAAGTATATGTAAATATGTAAATTGTAAGGCTTTAGCATTAGAAATTATTATAAATTACACTGCCTACAACAAACAGAAAATGTATGTCCCTTTTTCAGCTCATCTTCTGTATGCTCCATGACTTGTATTATTTACTGAAAACTTTTGTAGTATTTGGAGATATTCTTGTACATGCTTGCATTGTAGAATTTCCTCCTTGCTATGGACCATATGAAGCAGAGAATGCAAGTACTAGCAGTTATTTCAAACTACTCAGAAGTTGTATCTCCCAGTCACATACAATAAGAGAAATGTTTGTTGTTATTACTTTGTGTTTTCCTTGGTTCCTAAACTGCTATCAAACCTAATCAATTTTTTTAAAAATGGAAGAATGAGAGACTGTGACTATTGAAATTACTGATGTCCTGATTCTTATTGTAATGTATTTTTTCCCCTATCATTATAGATAGAAGACATGAATGGTTGGTATCTGACTGACTTACCAGGTCTCATCAGAGTTACCCCCAAGCAAAAGAGATTTGATGGGCATCGGCAGTTTAGCATCAGCAACATGGCTGCGCGAAAAGTACTGCCACAGACTTACTATTGGAGTGCACCCAGTTCTTATTTGGGCAACAAAGTAAGTGCAGATGGTACTTGCCTAAATGCTAATTTGATTTATTGAGAAAAAGAGGTAAGGCTTTGAAGGAGGGTGGAACTGAGGGAAGGTTAAGTTCGATAGCTATTTGACCGGCAAAATTGCATGCAGAAAGGAATCAGGCGTGTGGATTATCGGTCTCCTGCTGTCAAGTCTTGGAGAAGCCTAGATAGTTCGCGGCATTGTTTTTGAATGAATTCGCTGGTGATTCAGCTTGTCCTGTTCGCCTCTCACCTTGTCCTCTGCTTTGAAAATCAGTTCCCATGTCTGCTTTTCAGAGATGTAAGTTATGTATCAGATGTTGTGGGGGTGTTACAAAACTTTAATGTTTGGCAAGAAACTTGTGTGCGGGGAGCTCTCTGCCCTAGAACTCAGAAAATGCTGTTGTGAGGTTTGTGACAGTTCTAATGTGTATATTTAAGTCTGCATGTATCTGAGTGTGCATGTAAACATTTATTCATGCCCTGCAGGTTAATACCAGATCCATGATACTTTCATGAAAATCTCATTTTTTTTTTCAGAGAGCACAGAAATGAATGAGTCTTAAATGTGGAAAAAGCTTAACAGCTTTCCATTTGCTGTAACCCCGATTATGCTAAAACTTAGCAGAAACGCTAGCACTAATGTATTTGAGCACATTTTCTTCTGTAGTCACTTCAGGCTAGTCAACCTCTTATTCATTTTTTTCTTCCTATTGGCTGAAAATCAACATGACAGAAGGTAAGTAAGCATGTTGAAACTAAGTAGCATCATTCCAAAGAACTGGGCATCCTGTTCATGGCTATAAATTATTAAAGATAGGCAGGCTTACTTAGTTGGGCAAGAGGGAGTTTCTTCTATAATCTTCCATGTCTGGTGAATATACCCTGAAATATGAACTAATACTTTTCCAGACAGAGTTTCATCTTGCTTCTATTCAGTGAACAAAATAATGGTAGGAATATGCACAAATTATTTGAATGTGAAAGATATTTTTTCAGTGTAATTTGGAGGTCCTTTGTGGTTACTGTCAGATATCAACTGTATGAATGAAGCAATTTGCCTTAATAACTGAACCATATAAATTTTTGATACTACAATAACACTGAAAGCACTCAAATTACCACAGTACATCTTAACTGTCATGTTGCATCACGTAAACTGTAGTCATAATGACATGCTTAGGCCAGATGATTTATGCTGTGGAAAGGAAAATGGAAATAGAATATTGAGAGTCCTTATTTGTAAACTCAATAAAATGTTCCTCTAAATAGCTGAAACTGAATAAAACCTGAAAGCTGAATCTATACAAGAACATCCTTTCTTGAGAATGACTGCTAGTTATAGAATAATTGGTATCTCAAAGCGTGCAAACTTCTTTAAGAATTTTCATCTTCACAGATGTAGAAAACAACTTAGGAAATCTTATATCCAGATGTACACTTCCGTTGTAATCTCTAAACCTTGTGTCATAGAAAACTGCCTTCACTTTAAAATTGTTCCTCTTACATAATATTCCCCAAAATAAAATTAAGTTACAAGAGGTAGTAACCATCCTGCATTTCATAGTTTTCAAATACAGCTCAAAAACCTTAGATAAAATAACTCTTCTAATATAAAGGTGGCATGTTCTGCATGTGCTTCCACATTGGTGAGTGATATATGTGTGTTATCTGCTTGTTTTACATCCATCTCCAAATACTTCTTTTGGATGAAAAAAGCCATTATAAATAAGATGCCACTGAGTGTGCAGCCTTCAGCTTTTTCATGTAAATCTGAGTGGCACCAGACTATGTGATACTGGTCTTTGATTGTGTCTTGAAGGAGACATTATAAATAACAAGAGGCTGTAGATGGGACAGGATTCTTGTTTATGTCAGACTAGGATAAGAACATGGGCAAATTACTTTAACATCTCCATACTCTTTTAGTCTTCTAAAAATATGTACTGCTGCCAGAACTTAAATTTTGTTGCATAAATTCAGATAATTTTTTAAAAACCCCATATAATATACATTTGAACTGAAAAATTGAACATTGCTTTTGATACAGAATATGTTTGGGAGTAATGTGGAGGAATTTAATTTCTAGAAACAAAATATCTAGTGGTTAATTTGAGATAACAGATTTAAAATGGTTAACATTAGGGTTTTAGTAGGTATCATAAAACAGTTTATTTTCTTGCCTGCCTAGCTTATCACAGCCTACTGAACTAAGGATTCCACCAATCATGAGGACTTGTGGTCTGTTAGAACTTCTAGTATCTGAAAAATCACATTATTCTATCAACTATAATTTCATTTTAGGTATTTGAAAACCCCATTTGGTTTTTGTTAGAAGTTTCTTAAATTTTTTTGACAACGGATCTGTAAGTTTATTTTAAACATGTGTCCATGCTAAAATATTTTATAAATTTGTCTGAAAGTGTTATGAGCTACAGGATGATAACATTTGATCAGAGTACTGAAAAGAAAGTATAAAATTAATTAAAAATTAGATAGCAGGATGATGTGAAACACTTGTTTCTTTAAAGTCAATGTGAAAGGATTAGGTGTGTGTGGTGTTTCAGGAGTCTTAACATTATATATATACTCTGCCTTTTGATGCCTCAACAAAAAGCAATTTGATAAATTGTATAATGAGTAGAAGCCCCTTACAACTGGGTGACAGTAAACATGATATGCAACATATGTAAACATGATACCCCTTTCCACCCCACCATGACTCAGACACAAGATGCATGTGAGGCCACTTGAAATTCCATGAGGAAACATCCACGTTTAGTTACACTCTAAATGTTTTTCTGCAGCTGCAAACTTATGTTCTTTTCTCTGCTGAGGGACAGCTTTAAGGTGAAGGTGGAGATTTACCCTGCTTTTTTCAGGTGGTGAGAGCACTGCCTTTGGTCAGTAGTCACAGGTTAATTCAGTCTTTAGGTAGAGTTCATCTTAGAATTCTGGTCTCTGGACATTGTTAGGTCTTAACACGCAGCAGATAGTACATTCCCTCTAACTCCTTCATCTGGGCTTTGAGGAGATACTAATGCTGCCATTATTCAAACTGCAAACCATTTGGTAGAAACCATAAAACACTTCTTCTCAAAACCACTATTTGCATACTGACACATTTAGATTAAGAAGTTTCTTGTGTCAAACCTTGTTTTACAGGAGTCATTTAAATCAGTTGCACAGCATGATCCCATTCAGTATAAGTAAGGTTAATGTAATATGGTCCTTCGTGAAGTCAGAGCATATTGAAAAATTAAAGCAAAAGATGTTTGTTATCTATTGGAAAAGTTCTAGAACATCATGTTTGTCAACTCCATGGACTTAATGCATACATATGGTAGATACTGTTCTTTCTCTGCCCTCTAGTTAAAACCAACACAATAGCTGAAAATTTTGTGTAGAGTCTGCACATACAGAACAAGATGTGGACATTTTTGTCCCTGTCACTTCATTTATTTTGCCTGTTTTTTTTTGTTTTTTTTTTTTTAAATTAGCTGTATAACCTATTTGCTGACTTACAGATGTCACTCTTTCTTTGAGTCCAGAAATGAAGATGCTGTAATAAGCGTGTAGTCAATACCTAAAAACTTTAAAAATCTGTCAGCCCTTTTTTAAAGTACTTTACAGTGGAAAACTAAAGATTGGGATAGAGGGAGCAGTTTGTTTTGTGACATATTATCTGTTGCAGACTGCCCAGACTACCTCATAGGATTAAATATTGAATTATAAAATAATCATAAACTAGGTTCTCATGGCTTTTATGTTTATATCCTTCCATTTGTTTTCATTTCTTAGGCAATTCTGATACAAAAGGCAGAATAATGCAAAGCAAATTGCAGTCTATGGCTCCCAGGGGGGAAGGGATGAAGTTGAGTCCCAAAACATTAAGAGGCGTAAATAATACAATAATAAGCTGAAACTGAAATGCCAGGATCAATTGTCATAAACTATGAATGCATCTAAGCCCAGAAAGCTTCATCTAATATTGTCATGGTTTCAGATCTCAAGATTTTCTGGTTCAGAGGACATGATGAAGTTAGATAGACCCACAGCTTCTTCATTTTAGTGCCTGCCTCAAAAAGGAAAACAATCTAACATAACACCTTTTGGTATAAACATGAGATGAAGTTAAGTTGTAGTTGGAAGCTACTTTTTTTTCTTTTTCCCTTCAGTTTGTTATGGAATTATCTGCCTAATGCAAAGCAGTGAGTGACGTAGCCTACACAATTTGAACACTCAGATATGTCTTAAATTCAGCCAACAGACTGATTTTTTAAGCATGTGTCTGTATGACTTCTTTTGTCAGGGAAGGGAAGTAGGGAAACCTAAGTGGGCTGATGTGATCTCCCTTTGTGTGCCATGGTAAGAAAATTCTTTCCTTCAGCTGGTTATATGGATAGTATAGGCCTTCAGTAGAAGATTTGGTTCCCTAATGCATATGGGTTGTCCAAGTCTAAGCAGGCCACCCTTTAGTAACATAATAGCAGTGCTGGAAGTATTTGTTATGTGTGTGAGGGACTTTTCTTCAGTGATGGTAAATCCAGTACTTTGTGATGATTTTGACTTTTTTATACCCTCGCTACAGAAAAGAGTTTCAGCCCCAGATTTGAATGTTTAACACAGCACGTCTCCAAGCTTGTAAAAGTAAATTGGGAAGGGAGTAGGGAATGTGATCCTCTAGTATAACATAGCAAAACCAATTTTGTAGGGGCATGTAATGACTCTTAACATTTGAGTAGGATGAAATAGTTAAGTTATATGCATGTTATCCATACATATAAAATAAACAGTAATAGGCATCAGCAGCACATAGTATGCAAGAAATCTCCATTCATTGTAACACCCCTCAAGTTACTCACAGTTTTTGCAGATTCTCATACCTTTTTAAAATAATGTCTACAGCCTAAACATGGCAGAAAATTAAAATTATTCATTTAAATCTAAAGAAAAATAACATTTTTTAAGACAGTTACTTGAGTATCCTTTGTCTTTTATATCTGAAATCATTCTTCTGAGAAAAAGATGCTTTAGTTTATTGATATGTTTTTCATTTTTTTAACAAGTAAACCTTAAAATTATCTAAATAATGTTATTTTATTTTAAATTGCCCTGACTGAAATTAAGTCACCATGGAAAACAGACTCAGTCAATGGTATAAAGATGTCTTCAATTTATAACAAATGTGCTGTTTATTTTATTAGCACTTACTTCACTACAGCTTCTAAAAATTGAGATAATAGGCAGAGTTAGATATGGAAGGGATGAGATAAACAAAGCAGGGAAGAGAAAAATGTTTTAAAGATTTGAACCACATCTGACTGATGCTTTCTCTAAGTTTACTGAATTAATATTACATGATTTGATTTAGATTCTTTATTTTTTCTGAAATATCTCTCAGCTTGGCACCATGAAATGGAAGGGGTAGGTGTCTGCATTCTTTCACAGCTGTCGCTCATCAAACTGTGCTTGATCCCCTGTACAAATTGAAACTATATTAGTACTGTCCTATTTGGGGGTCAGCTCCCTGTGACTGTAAAGAACCACCAACAGATAAGTAAATTTTGCACACTTTGTTCCTAATTAATGCTTATAATGGTGTTTGGATAGCTTGTGTGACAGCTCAAGTACAGCTACTATTATGATCAGAAGGAAAGTAAGGATGCCTAGTAGACTGTTACAGCCTCTTTGTGCCTTGGAAATGAGTTGAAACAGGGCTCAGACTCTGGCTAAGTGAGTCTGCTGACTGCAGTATTTCATGTATCCCATGTTACATTTAGTTTCTTAGTGCTTAAATCATCTCACACTGCTATAGAGAAAAGAGAAAATTCATTGTTGGTGAAATTATTTCATAAATCTCAAGTGTCCTTTGTATTACCTGCTTACCCAAGTCTGCTTTGAAGGCAAGGGTTTCAATCAATAGAGCCAGTTGAAAAATGGAGAAACAAGCAGGAAAATAAAGTAGTTTCACAAAAGAAGGGAAGTAAATGCTAGAGAGAGAACACTAAGGGGTGATAAGAAATAATGAGGAAGGAAGTAAATTGGGGAATATGTTTGCCAGAATGCAATGTCTTACTCTTCCTATCTTTGATCCCAAATACTAAAATACTGAAGGATCTGAAAAAACAGAAGAAAAAGAAAAAAAGGTTTTGACTTGGAAAGAATTTACGTATCTGGTGATTTGTACTGAGGGCTAATAAACATGCAAAGAAGGACAGTCATGACAATTCCCAAGCTAGAGATAGTAGATGAATTGAATAGTGGTTAATTATGTCTGCAAAGGAAACTGAAGTTTATGAAAAGGAGGATACATGGGAGTTTTGTTCCCTCGATGTTTTATTCCTCTTATATATATGCCTCTAAATACTTCATCAGCAAATAAGTGCTATGAAAACTATATTGTGATTTCCTTGCTGATCACAGGTTGCCTGTGAAGTAAAGTGTTTAATCAAGTTTTACTCAACTTGCCCAATCAGAGAGAATTTAGAGTCCAAACATATAGTTCATATTGGGTTACACAGGACTGTGGTGAAGGAATTTATGCTCTTCACCAAAAGGGTATACTTTAAAGCTAGTGAAAGCTCATACTCCAAATATTGAGAGCCACAAAGTCATGGTGTTAGGGTAGTTTCCAGATTTCCCTTTATGACTGAGTTGCTATGTCTGTTTGATATACGGGCCCGGTCCCTCAATTTTCTTCAAATTTAAATTATTTACAAAATCTTGAAATGGAATGTAATTGAAATTGTTGAGCTTATAACTCATTAATAACACTGCATGATGCTACTGAGCTTTAGTAGCTTACTGAGCTTTACTGTTCAACTTTTGCTTTCCACATCAAAAAAGCAGTATACGCAAGAGCAGAATTACTGAGAATTTCTGATGATGCACAAGGGAGAGAGCCTTTTGCACAAATAATTTTGTTGTACTTTCAATCTGTGCTATATATATATTTGTTTTTTTGAGTTTGACATGCTCAGTAGCATCTGACAATCTCAAAATTACCTTGATGAGCAGCTTCCCTACAAGATGGATAAATTGTGTTATTTTAATTTTACATATAGGAATTAGCCTTGCTTTTCTATGCATCTATCTTCAGAAGCTAAGTTTTTATGCCTAAACTTGATTAACTAACAACCCTGTGTCATCGAGAAGTTTTAACAGGTGTCCAGATCCAAGTGATAATCACCTGTGTACAGATGCAATTAAGGGATATGTGTGTGTGAATTTATGTGACTCATATGTCATTGTATAGGTGTCATGTGATTTTTTCATCAGTTCATAGGTCTGGGATACCTAATCCAACTAACTTTGTTGACAGCATTTTACTTCTATTATCATTAACTAAAAATTGTGTGTTTGTAAAACAACGTATTGGCAGGAGTCACTGATTTTTAATACACAAAGCACCATTACTAACTGGAGTATGGAAGCCGTAAAGGTGGCTCAAATGGTCAAAAATGGGAAAAATTCAACTAAGGTTTCATTACAGGTCCACAACAAATTCTAATACAAATTAAATGAGTAATTTTTAAATTCTATGAATAACTGATTGGTGAGTAGGAGGGCCATTATGTTGTGAGTGCCTTACAAACTCAAATTTCAAAGGCTGATATTTCCATACTAACCAAATTTCCAGCAATCCCAAAAATACAAAAATATAACTTTTGAATGTTTCAGTTTAATAAGACAAAGACAGAGAAAGGCAGACCAACAGATAGTCTAATGTGAACATAATATTTTAACTTCTATAGTGTGTCTGGTTTTCTTCATAGTGGCACATATGGTGTCACACTTTGCACTTGTGGCTAAACCAGTGTTGGTAACACACCTGCTTTTTGGCTCTTACCGAACAGAGCTTGCACAGTGTCAGGGCTTTCTCTTCAACCCATCTCAGTGATCCATAAGTCTTTTCACCTTTCTTCTATTTTCTCTCCATCCCATGGGACAGAGGAGTAGGGGAAGGAGAGAGTTGTGAGAGGTAGGTAAGTTTTTGACTGTTGGCCAGTGTCAATCCATGACAACAAAATTGGAAGTGATGGAGAAATAGAACCTTAAAGCCTTTGTCAATGCAGCAGTTGCAAAGAAGTAAGTTTTCATTATGGCTGTGATATACAGCCAAAGAATTGAAGAATGAAATGGTAACCAGAATTAACATGAAAGTAGCACAATAGTAATCAGAAGCTTGAATTACTAGTTTAGTTTTAACTTGTCTTTTCACAGAGTCATAATCCTAAACATACTAATATTGAGACAAATGCTTTGATCTAATATCTGAACAGAGTATGAAGCATCCTTTTAATCCTGTAGGTTCTGTGTCTGACATACACTATTCCATCTGTCTCATCTACCATGATTGCTCTTTACCTGAATGCCCTGTATGGACTCATGCTGTTTCGTTAAATCTCTAAAAGTCAAAATTAGCTCCATTATTTCATGTTCCCTTTAAGTTTACATACTGTAAACTGATCATTAATAGAAGAGAGGGATGACAGTAGATTTTCTGGAGAGAGACTCTAGCTAACTACAATAAACTTCTATAGAAAGTAGAAATTTTAAGTATTCAGTAAGTTTCTAGAAGTAAGGATAACATTAACTGCAGAATGAATTAGTCTTCCCAGACCCAAGATAGAAAAGGGTTAAGACCTCAATATATGGCATATTGAAGGGATAATCATGTGCTAGAACCCCAATCTGAACTGCAATGAATTATTAAACAAGTGGTTTGTTGGATGATGAAATATTACCTGCAAAGCACTGCTGGTCTCCTTGAAGCACATCCAGAGCTAACTGAATTGAGCCAATTAGACTGTCTCTTCAATGAGTTGTGACCTATCAATGGTAATAGCTTATTGTGATGATAAATGAACCCATCTCTCAAACTGAAGCCTGAGTATACACTTCAGCAGTTTCCCTGAATCATAGGGCCCGTACCTATCAACTTCAGATTGACAGGAGTGACAGCAATGAGAGCACATAGCATGCATGAGTAGACACAGATGATTGTTTTACCCAAATGAATATATTTAGACTTATTTTTGGTGAGGTTGTTTTGTGGTTTCCTTGGTTTTTTTAATGGAGCTGCTTTAACATTCCATATTTCGCTAGCATATTTTTCATAGTATTTGCAGTACCAACCCCTGTCTCCTGCGATGGCTGGATGAATTTCTGACTGGTATCTATGTAACTTTTCAGTTTCACAGGCACTCTGTGTTATGATGCTGTTTTGGGGGGGTTTTTTGTTGTTGTTTTTTTTTTTTTTTTCCTAATTGCAGACTATGATGTATGTTTGGCTCACTTATCAATTTATTTTCCATAGGTTATCTCAGAAAAAATGGGCAAGATAGAAGGATTATAATATTATCAATATTTTTCATTATTTTCTTACAAGTTTTTAAAACCTGTGTCAAATATCCTTAAATACTTTGACACTTCTGGACAAGTCCCTTATCTTGTTTAACTCTTTTTGGAGATGGGAAAACTTTTCATAGTGAGGGCAGTTATTTTAACAACTTTCTGTGTCATTTGGCCTCTAGCCATTTTTTGTTGTGTTGAGGACTTCAAGTGTATTTTATTGATTAAAATAACAGTGCCAGAGATGCATACCCTCAGTTTAACGTCCTGAAAGATGATTGTGGTTATGACTCAATTTTTAAAAAGAAATTGCATAAAAGAACATGCTTTATATTTTTCTAAACCATGCCTCAGTTATCCATATGATAGCTACAGTCTGCTCTGAAGGTATGGCCTGGAGTGGGTACCTCTTTGAATGAAAGACTTTAAGCTGCGCAACTAGCCAGTCAGTGCTGCAGTCCTGCCTGTATCCATGCATCTCTTGTGTAATATGTCTCGTACCAGAAGGTTTCCTGCAGTGTGTCCTGGTGAGCTGTGTCTCACTGCAGTGCATACTTTACCATGCAGTTAATAAGGCAAAGCTTACACAATTCTAAGTTTGCTTTTCTGTGAACTGGGTAGCTTGTTTGCAGAAATATTATGGATATTATATGGATATAAATGCAGTGAGTAGCATTGCATAGTTTTCCATCATTATTGTATCCTCCATGCTCCAGAAAAACCATAGCACCGTATTTCATTTACTTTGAAGTTACTTGAAGCTCAGATGATCAAAGTATGTCACATTGTAGATGAATTTTTTCTTCTTACATATTTTAAATTAAATGCAACAATACAGAGGGGTACATATATCTAGTAATTCTAAATGTTTGCCAAGTTAAAAAAAAAACCCACAGATGGAAAACTAAAAAAAGTGAAATTAAAAAGAAAATTAATAGATCAGTATTCTGTTGTTATTAGCCATGGAGAGGTTTGCTAGGTTAACAAACTTAGGCAGTCTAAACTAAGAAAACTGGTAGACCGAAACTGCATTTTTAACTTAGGAAGTAGATTTGTAACAACAGATGCCTTTATCGCTAATCAAATACATAGATACATTGTTTGGTCAGCTGTGTCTTTATTACTTAAATGTGTGAGCTAATTCTGTTTAGTCTGCTATGATGCAAAGTCGTTTTGAGAAGGACCTTTCTACAGTTTTGTTGCAGAGACTCATGTCATGTGCAGCCCAGTAAATTTCTCCTCTTTCAGAGATGATGTATTAGTTTAGTTTAGGTAGATGCACATAAATCCAGTTCTGGCACTGTCCTTTGTCTTTTGTTTTATGTAAAATATATGATAAATATACAAATGCATTTGAATAAAAATAGCTTTCAACATTGTCTCATATGTTGGACAAAAATATGAATGTATAACACGAAGCATGCAAGAGAATAAAAATAGACACGGGTTAAAAGCTTACAAACTTAAATATATGAATGATCAAGGCAACTTTTCTTAAAAAATCCTCAAGCTTTTATGTTAAAGCTAGCTGACAATTCTTCACCAAGCACTGGTTTGGCTTTTTTCACTAATCTCAAATATTCTACTAGAAAAATCACAGTGTCAGATTTTGCAAGGTCTGAGCTTGTTTGGTATTAAATGGACGTTGAGAAACCACAGTGTGCCTTTATGGATATGTCACTCCAGTTTTCTTCCTTTGTTTCTGAAAAGACACTAGCAGTAGCAGAAAAGTTCTCACATTGGGTAACAAAATAGAGTTTTTGAGTCTGGAGAAAATGAGGCTCAGGGGGGACCTTACTGCTCTCTATAACTGCCTCAAAGGAGAATGTGAAGAGGGAGGGAACAGTCTTTTCTCCTAGGTAACAAGCAATAGGACACGAGGAAACAGCATCAAATTGTGCCAAGGGAGATTTAGACAGATATTAGGAAGTATTTATTCACTGAAAGAGTGGTCAAGCATTGGAATAAACTGCCTGGGGAAGCAATTGAATTGCCATGCCTGGAAGTGTTCAAAAATGTGTAGATGTGGTGATTAGAGACATGGTTTAGTAGTGGACCTGACAGCATTACATGAATGAACGAATTTAATCACAGAGGTATTTTCAAACCTTAATGATTCTATGATGACACAAAATCTCTTAATTTCACCATGAGTATAGTAAAGTGATGACCTTATCACCAGATTCACTGCCAAGCCTTCCCAGAGCTCCATGAAACAAAAATCCTTCTGCCTGCAATATTCAAAGAAAATGAATGATAGCTGAAAGACTTGTGAGAGGCAAAAGACCCTTCCAAATCTCAGTGTCTCTTGGCTGTCTTTGTACTGTCTCAATTTCGAATTAAATATGGTCGCTGTTCAGGGGTGGCCTCATCAAATTGTGGAACCTGTTTGAAAATGTGTGACACAACATGGTTCTTAATTCAATTGACAGAGTTACAAATTTCATGTTTTTCTGAAAATTACAGACAAAAGTGAAATGAAATAAGAAAAAAGCTTCCAAATTTTCCATGCAAGTTTTAGTGGGGAAAAAAAAGTTATGAGGTTTACATTCTTTATTTAAAATAATGAAAGCAGCAGCAGCTTTTCACTTTATGTGTTTATAAATATTTTTACTGACTCCAGTATGCTTTCAGTCTGCTATCTATATACTTGGCTCGCTATTATTCTAGAGTATTATTCTAGGCAAATATGAGTAACTTAGCCTAAGTACTTTTCATTTAAATCATTATTCATTTGCTTCATCTACTATCTTTCCAGTACTCTGAAGGTGTTTCATATATATTTGATTTTGAGAAGTAAGATATTTCTGGGCTATTATCCATAGATGTATTGTGCAGAGTTTAAACACGTATGTTCCAAAATGTAAGTGCTTTTGACTTCCTCTCAAGACTTTTACATGATAGTTCTTTCAAGCACTCTTTTTGTATTTTGTGTGGCTAAATGCTGCATGTTTTGTTTAGAAAATGGTTGTTCTATGCATCTGTGAATTGTTTTATGACAAGCAGTGGAAGTAAAAACTTACAGTGGATCTGTAAAAAAGTTTTTTGTTTTCTTCAAAAGATTCTTGCTGTTTTTATCACAGAAAAATCTTATTTAAATTCTTATGTAGCTTTCTTATATGTATTTTGCATGCTTTACTTTTGATTTCAGTTTAATTTACATCCATTTATGCATAAAAGATATTTAGAACTTGTAGCAGTATTCTGATCTGTGACAAAGCAAAAGTCTGTACTTTTCAAATACAGAAGTTTGGGCTGGTTTGAATAGGGCCAGGGCTTTTTGATTTGAAGATGACAGATTATTTGCTTAGTAACATTATGAAATTTTTCTTATGTTTGGAGAGAGGTAATTAGTCTAAAAAGATTTTGATCTAACCTACTGAAGTCCTTCTGGCATTTTTACCACACAAATTTAGTTTCATATTCAAATAGCAAAATCTTCAGCGAGCTGAAAACCCATCTATTGCATTCTCTGTTTGGGTACCAGAGATTGTTCTGCGATGCTCAGAACTGCAACAGAAGTAAGTGCAAAGTGACTAGAGTCAACCGTGTTTTTGAAAATGCTGTCCCAGAGTTTCTTGTCTGTTAGCAACATGTTGCTTTCTAGTGTGGGAAAGCCCAGTTTTCACAAATAGTACAGCATGCAACATTACATAAAGCACTGAAAACACTGGTTATTTACTGAAATGTCTTCACTTTGCCTGAAGGATGTGGTGTATTTAAGCTTATGATTCAGGATTTATTTTGCTCCAGGCAGGTAGTGACTAGCACTTTAAACTAAGTGGTTGTTAATTAATGCTTGAATACGGCAGATATTATATTCGATAATGTGGCTACAAATCCACATTATTAATGAAGAGATCCATCATACTGGGTATATTGCCATCTATGCTGAATTATTATGGAATTCTTATGAAAGGATAAATGACATCCATTTAAAAACCTAATGAGTATCATTATGGTCAGTGTTAAAACAATGAATACCAAATGAATGAATAATAGGAAGGACACTAAAACTTAATTTTATTCATTAACTCTGTCGGTAGAAATGTGTAACCAGTATCACAGATTTATGCATGCATCCGAGTTAACTGTGCCTGTGCTTTGAGCAATTCTGGGACCCTCAGGAAAATTTGACCATCGCAGCAAAAGGTTCTACCACTTCAGTAGAAATACATATATACAGTTTATATAAAATACTGACAGTACAAAGACCATAGCCTAACTATGCCTAAAAAGCCATAAATATTTTCCTTTTTGTACAAAGAAGCTTAAATAGAAATCCCAGCAGCATGGCAATGGCAATTAAGCAAACATTTTGTAATTGGTGTGCTTTATTATCCTGACTATGTGAACAAAAGTGTGAATACTGAGTGACTTGAGCTGCCCTAATAAGTACATCTGCTTGGGACAGCATTCAGCAGCCCATAAAAAGCAACAATAAAAGCAGGTAGCTCCAACTATGAGTACATGGTAAGTTCATTGATCTTAAACTTCCCAAGGTTGTTGTAGTTGTCCATAGGGCTGCTTTCTCATTGTAAACTCTATGAAGGCTTCTAATAGTTTCTCTTTATTAATTAGTAAGTGAATTTATTTATTCTTTCCTTGCTAGTTTTGGTGCCAACTCTCCCTAGAGAAATTCAAATTGCTGAAAGCTTTAGAGACAATTATGTTGTTAACAACTGGTCTAAAAATATCACATGATCCCACCGAGTTCTTGCTTTTAGGGAGGGGAAAAAGGAAAAGGTGGAATTCAGAAGGGGATTGTGACTAGGAAGAGTTTAGATCCATGCTTGTGTGTGATCTAATTCTCATCTGGCCAACTAGGAAGAAAATAAAGACTAGTTTTCCTGGAGAAGTATGTGTCATTTTTACGGGCTATTTTTTGTATCTCAGAATAACTAAGGCAATAATTCTCACATTTGACCTCAATCTGTATTGGATATACTAATATATATCATCTGTCTTATTACAGATCTTTGATCTGGCTCTATATTACGTGTTCTGCTCTGTGAATCAGGATCAGGTACTCTACAGTGGGTCTGAGGAAGTGCTCTCACCTGCAACACTGAAAGAAATGGAAGCACAATGTGTAATAAACTAGTAAGCCACAAACAGGATTCACACTGCAGATCTGAGAAGAATTGTCCTGAGAGGAAGATCATAGGTTCAGGTTTAGAACTACTTTTGCCAAGTAGGTTTATTTGGCTTCTCAGGGAAAAGAGAGAGAGATGTGGTAATACTGAGTATGTAGCTATTATTAGAATCATAAGGCATGAAAAGAAATGTTTATACTTCCAGTTATTTACATAGAATTATAAACTATTTCTAGAAAAAGACAAAGTCTGAGAATATAACAATATCTAAGCTGTACCAGAGGAAAGTCCATCCAGCCCCGTAGCCTGTTTAATCACAATGAGTCAGCAAGTGCCAAGGGAAGAGTGTAAGAAGCTGGTAAGGGTATAGTAATACTTCATCACACACTTTTCTAACCTCAAGCAACCTGTAGCCTAGGTACCTCTGATATGATGGAAGTGTCTTTGTATTTAATGGCCTTTATTCCTCCTAACTGCACATTAAAACCTTTATCACATGAAGATCTAGCAATAAATGAAGGTCTTTTTTGGGACAGCAAGTCTGGTTCTGTGCCAGTCTGCTCCATGTCCTGCCCTCTACCATTGTTACTTACTTTTGAATTGTCCCTGAAAAACAGTTTTTATGGGAAAATCTAGGGGATCAAAATTTGTACTGTCTAGCCTCAGTTACGTGATTATTTGGTCTTTACTTTTAAGCAACTATGTGCATTTATGCTGGCAATTCAGATAAGTGGCCTGGAGGCAAATTACCTCTACTTTGTGAAGAACTGCAGGTATTTGCCATGACATCAAAACACAAACTGTTATGTTTGCTTCTTATCAATCAGTTTATGTTGTAAATTGCTATCTATCACATTTGTCACATCAGAAAGAAAGAAGATATTTTGTGATTATATAGGAAAATCCTTTTAAATGCCTGGTTTTCAGGAACGAGTTATTTTTCTCTTCATACTATAATCTGCTAATTATTTAAAACAGTTATGTTAGCAATGATTAGAATCTGTATGTCTTTGGTATTAATGCATTAAGAATTTTTAAACTTCTCTTTGATTCAGGTTAGTATTAAAATAAATGAGGAAACAACATATTGTTATCACTCATCTATTTTATGTAATTGTATCACACCCTATATTTTTGTAGTGGAGTATATAAAAAGCAGCGAGCCATGGAAAGTTATCTGAGCCAGTACTAAAATAGCTAAATAAGGTTGAAGAAGGGGAAGCAATAAATCAGATCAAGTAGAATCTTAGGAAGATACAGAAAAAAAAAAAAGTGAATTAGCGTAACTACTTTTCAAGGCATATTCTGGTTTCTCTTGAGTGGGCCCATGCAAGAAAAATAGCAGTCCAAAAATACTTTTCTCACCTTAAGTTGTCTCAGTTTTATTGCAGAAATGATGTTAATACTTCATTCCACAAAATCTGCTTTCTGCTAACCAAGAAAGTGAGTTTTCTGGGACAGTTAACTGTAGAAAAGTATCTATGATGATGCCCTCTCCTTTTTTACTTACCAGGTCTTCAGCTGTGATAGACCTCACTGTACTCCTTTAAAGATGCACCAATTCATGATATTTTGCATACTATCAACATCACTTATGAGACAGAAAAGATGTCATGTCTTAAACGTTAAACATCTTTCTCTGGGCCATAGGAATGACAGTGTGTTCTCAGGGTAGAACTGTGGGTTTTGTTCTTAGCTGTACACTGGTTCACTAGCTACTCTGCATTGGTACTGTCTTCCCTATTCTTATAGATGCTGCAAGTTGCTGATGGCCAATTTTCAGTTGATGAACACAGTTCCACTGAGGAGAGTGACTGTTGCTGTTTCTTGTATAGCAGGATCCAGACTAAAGCATATAAACTTCTAACCTTTCATGTAATTTTTTGATGTTGTTGGTCATATCTTGTTTCACGTTTCTGCTAAGTCATTGATTAAGCCTTTTAGGTATTAAAACACTATGAACTTGAAAACAAACCCCTTGGTAGTAGAAGGTACTGCTAGAGCACTTTTACTAGAAAAAAAGTCCTTACAAATATATTCAAAGGGAATTGTTGAGTTCAACGTCTTTGTGTTATGACTTTGGGAGGCAAGTAAGCTAATAATGTGCAAAAATACATGACACAGGCACCACAGCAAGTTAATCACTTCAGAGTTTCTCCTTCTTCCCAAAAGTGTGCTACATTAGATTAGAGCTAGAAAAACAATCTGACCTGAGAAATTCTCATGCTGTAGGGACAGAGGATTACGTACTGCTCCAACAGTCAATTCACTTAGTAACTTCTCATGTCTGAAGTTACATTATCCATTTTTCTGTCTTTTATAGGATCCAGTTAAGCTAGATCAATATCCTGAGGAAATGTGGCTTTCTATTTTAGGATGACATTTTCGTACTTGGCAGGATATTATCTTCATCAACATGTGTACAATGTGGTACTAATTTACGTCTGTATCTTAGTCTGGGAAAAGCCTTGCACACTGTGTTAGGGCTTATAACTATTACTTTAGACAATTTTAAATGCTTTTAAAATATGATATGCTTCCTCATTTTACTGTAAAATAATACTGTATTGAGTCAAGAGCTGTAACTGTACTGAAATGAAGGCCTAATCATTTAATAATAATTTTCATCATTAACTTCTCATTACAATAAGCTGAAACTGAGGTAATAAAACAGTGCTTGGGCCAAAACTCAACACACAAAATTCTTAATTCAACTGTATGAGGGTACTTGGATGGAATGAGTTTTAGATACATAGATTTACCAAAACTGTAAACAAAATTTTAAAAAATAGTTTTTGAGCTACACTGTCACAGTATTGTTCACATGGATACTTTAAGGACACCTCTGTTTTAATAATCTAGGAATTGCTGGGCCCTATTCCCTAGTTTTGAGGCCACTGGTATGGCCATATTATTGAAACATTGTACTGTTGAATTACTAGCAACTATTTAAAGAGTGGTCTAGTAGTGGGTGCAGTTTTGGGGGCTACAATATAAGAAGGCTATAAATCTATTAAAAAGTGTCCAAAGGAGGGCAAGGAAGATGATGAAGGGCCTTGAGGGGAAGCCATATGAAGAATAGCTGAGGTGACTTGGTCTGTTCAGCCTGGAGAAGAGGAGACTGAGGGGAGACCTCATTGCAGTCTACAATTTCCTCATGAGGGGAAGAGGAGGAGCAGATGCTGATCTCTTCTCAGTGACAGGATTCGAGGGAATGGCCTCAAGTTGTGTCAAGTGAGGTTTAGTCTGGATATCACAAAAAGATTCTTCACCCAGAGGCTGGTCAGGCACTGGAACAGGCTTCCCAGAGAAGTGGTCATGACACCACGTCAAAGTTTAGGAAGCATTCAGACAATACCCCCAGGCACATGGTGTGATTCTTGGGGTGGTCCTGTGAAGAGCCAGGAACTGGACTTCTATGATCCTTGTGGGTCCCTTCCAACTCAAAATATTCTGTGATTCTATAAAAGAAGTAACACTACAGTTCAACTAGTAAGATTATTAAATTTCTTTACTTAATTGTCCTATCCAAACTATAATTTGAAAATATTTCCTAACCCATAATCATCCCAGACTATTCCCAGGAGAATTTAGGAGAGATTTCTGTTAATGTTTTCTCTTTCCTCAGTGTTAATATTTTAACCTTCTCCAGAGTTAAGCAGATCTACACACATCTAGTTGAGTGTACAAAAACTTCAACCACATTAATTGTTTGGCAAGATGAAAATCACTCAAGAAAACTGTTTTAAACAATTTAAATAGTTGTGATTTGCTGGCTCACCATGCCCTTTATCAAATGAACTTCCTAAATGGGAAATGCAGAAATCTTGCAAAATAATTACGTCTATTCTGGTGTGTTAAGTTCACAAGCCAGTTTTGATGACTCCCTGTGGAAGCGGAGGAGAGAGGCAAGTTCCTCCAAAGGACAATTCACAGTACTAACTTATACTCTACATGCCCTTAGGGATACCCTCTCCTTCTTCACAGATAGTGGAGAAATGCTAGGAATATAACCTCTAAAACCAAATGAGGCATATAACATTAGCTGGGGCTAGTGTCCCTGTAGTTCCCACTTTAACTTGAAAATATTCTGTTTTGCAAAATACTAAAAAACTCTGACAAAAGGTAGATAAAAGGGACCAAATCCCGAGAAGTACCTCAGTTTGTAATTTCTGTTGGAAATTTTTGACAGTCTTCACTGGATAGTTTACTATGAATGTCAACTTTTTTTACTTTACACTACAAAGGAAGCTTAAATAAGGAAGTCTCATTGTGCCAATGGTATTAAATTTGTGATAGAAGCCAGTACAGACAAGTCAGATATCCTGTGCAGCAACACCCAGATATCCAGTCAGGGAGACAGTTCACAAAAATAATAGCTTGTCATTTTTCTCAGGTACAAATGAAACTAAGATACAGTGTCCTGTGTGTAACATAGCTATAAGGAAACTACAGTCAGCATAATTTGTAAATAATGGCTTACATAATAGAAATGTTTATATGTACGTTACTAAAATGCTTGTGTGTGGCAGGTTATAAAACATCAGCTTTCTAAACTATAATTTTTAATGCAAAATGCATAGTTTGCAGTAGACATTGTTAGAATCAGCTAATGATTGCAAAGGTCACTTCTCCATCCAGTCATGGCTGCATACTGTCCCAGAGGAAAATATAACTGCTATTATATTAGTACTATTAATAAATATTTATTAATTGAATAATAATATTTATCTTTCAGCATAAGATGAAGCAACTGGAGACCTCTAAGTAGCATGGCCAGTCAGTTATTTGTAGATCCTCAGCAGTCCAAAGTGGTATTTATTCAATAATTGCCCTTGCTGTACTGCTATCAGCAGGGTGTTGTAAATGTTCTGAGATAACTTTATCTAGTTTAGGTGTTAATAACTGAATTCCCAACTTCTGTAGTTTAGACTGCTTCCAGTCTTTGCACTTCTGCATCTAAAAAAAATTCAATGCAATAATTCATTAATTTTTCTACACTTTTGCACCAACTTGATGTTGCTGCATTGATTAAATAAAAATCTGATGAAATAATTTCTGTGATAGACAAAAGCAATGTAGAGAGTCAGTGTATCTAAACAGGGAGATAACTCAAAGAGTTGAGAAGCAGTTTTAATTGCATGGAAACATATGAGAAGAACCCTGAGTATAAAAAAGGTCATCCTTTGCCGAGATAGATTTCCAAGAAAATACAGTTACTTAACTTCTGTGGGAATTAAATGCGCTGAAAGCTGCATAAATATTTGTGTGTGATTGTGATAGCAGTTCATGTCCTGATGTATAGTCAGTGCTTTCATACCCTTCTTTGAACTTTAGCAGAAACTCTACAGTGTCCTGGGGGTCTGCCCTTACCAAGCAGAAATTCTATTTTTTTAGAAAACAGGAAATTATAGGGCACTGTGGAGATACCTGAGATTTATGGTAAGTAGCCAAACTTAACAATCAGTTGTAGACCCACTTGAATTATCTGCTCAAATACTTATTCCAGACCTTGATTTTCTCACTTCTTCCCTACAGCAGCTAGATAATCTGAAAAAAGGACAGTCATAAGTTGCACTGCAAATAATTCATGTGCATTAATTTTAGTGGTGAGAAGATATAACCATGAAAGAACAGGGATTCTAGCAATATGGGAAACATTCTCAAGTGTGTCTGAGTGAATAATCTATCTTTCATAGAGCCATGAAATAAGAAAAGTTGGGGTGAAAGGTAGTGAGAATTTATTTGGATCAACTCATGATAAAAACTTTTTTTGTTCCAGCTAAAATGAAAAACTGAAGGATTTCATTACAGATCAAAGTTTTCATTTGACCTGGAGCAGATATTTTTGGTTGGCAGGTATTTATTATAATGAAGAGAATTAGCAGCACAGCTGTGGAAGACTAGTGAATTCTGCTTTGTCAGTTTAGCTGCTAAAATATTTTTCAGAAGAAACTGTCAAGTAAACTTCTTCAGATTTTCTGAATAGTTCTGGAACAAGCAAAATAGCATTTTTAAAAGTGAGATTGCTTCATTATTAAAATGTAATAAGTCTCCTCAGAACAACTCAAGTCTTATTCCAAGTAGTTTTGTGGTATCAATGCAACATTTTTTGTGTTCCTTCTTTCTTCTATTGAGGAATAATGGAGACTGTAGGGATTTTTTTAAAAAAGGGGTTTTTTACTCTTCTATTTATATTGGCTTCTTTTTCTCTTTTCTTTTGCATTCCCACAAAACAAAGTTAGAAGTTATTTGCTATTGCAAAGGATTCTAAACTGTTCAAGGTCAGAATGGTATAATAGAACACTGTTTCTTGGCCTTACATTCTAGCAGTTGGATGCCTTCTTCCAGATAAAACTAAGCCAAATTAAATATATATATATTAATTGGATTAAAAAAAAAAGTTCATCTAAAGTTTTAGTCAGATTTAGGAGTTGGACTAAATTATCTCGAGATCCCTTCTAAGCTCAAGCATTTTATGATCCTGTGTTAGTTATAGACCCACAAGCATCTAAGTACTAGTAATTACTTTAAAATTAAAATTATTAAAATTAAAATTATAAAAGTTAAAAGTTTTTGCAACTTATTGTGTATCACAGAGATACATTTCACTATTTCCAAATCCCTGTATTGTAAATTACTGCATTATGCTCTTGGTTTTTTTTAATCTTAGGCATTCCTGTTACTCTCTGGTGAAGTACAATGCCATGACCTATTACAGTGATTAAGAATCATACTAAAAATCCTAAATGGGGAAAACTTATTTAATTTATTACCAATTAATATAGTGAGAAATAAATAAAAAAAAAATCAAAAATACTTTTCCTTCATCCTTCCCTAGGCTCAGGTTTAGTCATTCATTTCTGATTTCTCTACCACTAAATGACTGCATCAGGGAAAGTTGGAGGGTATGATCAGTACAACACAGTTCCCCTCTGCCACTCTTCTCTCACACATTTTTGCCTGGTCTGCCATGTCCTTCAGGAATAATTCTGTCTAGTGTGGGCTCTCCATGGGCTGCCGTTCCTGTCAGGAAAATGTGCTCAGCATGGGCTCTTTCGTGGGCTGCACGGATGTTTGCTGTGCCATGGATCACCTCCTCCTTTTCTAACCTAGGTGTTCTCTCTCATGTTTGTCACTCTTTTTGTTGCCTCCTCCTCCTCCTCTCTTCATTTAACATTTTTTTGCCCCTTTCTTACATATGTTTCCACAGAGGCATCACCAGCTTGGTTTATGGGCTGATGGGCCTGTGGTGGGTGCACTGCAGAGCCATCTGGACCATGCTGTGCTTGGCACAGGGGAGCTCCTGACCAGTTCTCAGAGGGGTCACTCCTGTAGTTCAGCTGCTACCAAAATCTCACCACTTATACTCAATACATGGTATTAACAATACCCGGTATTACAATTGTCCTAAAACCCACTTTATTACAAAAAACATTGAAGAATACATCATTAAGTCTGTAGTCAAGCAGAAATCACTATGATAATTTTTCAGGTGCTTAAAGACTGAAAGAGGCTTTTAGAACCTGACTTTCTCAAAGGATGTGTTATATGCCTACCATGTATACCAGTAAAATGCTTTCTTATGATCATATTTTGTTAAACTCTTAGTTTCAGAAATGTAATAGATTTCACATCTTGAGTGTTAATGGTTTTGTGTATTGCTCTTGGTTCCGTGACTTTCCGCTAAATACCTGTCATGAATTATTTGGATGTGAAAGGTTTTATAGAATATCATTGTCACACAGTAACCTAATATTTTGGTGGGTTTTGGTACAATAATAATTGGAGAATTACTAAAGTAACTGATATTACACTTAATGCCATTTATCCTGAAGGAAATATAAAGGAAAATATAAACAGGAAATAATTTGGAATTTCAGATTGTCTACAAAAGGATCTGAAAGATGTGAATAACTGAAGCTTATGATGATGCAGATTGCAGTCCATATATACTGAAAGTTTAGTGAGGATCACTTACTGTTGGCTGGAATGCTAATGGAATTCATGGGTCTGAAATATTTATGGCAAACTAAATGCAAAATTTACAAAAACATTTTGCCATTTGCAATTTTACCATTTCATTAAAGGCATAATAAGACCAGCCCTGTTCACATCATATTTCAAAATGGAACTTCTACATCTTAAAAATGGCAGGCCCTGATGCTTCTTTCTGAGCACTATTATTTGTACAGATGTCTGTGCACCTGAAGTTACTCTTCACTATGGAAAAGCATTTGGAAAATAAAAAAAGGCTTCATCTAAGCTAAAATGTTTTAAAATCATGTTGAGAATGCGCTGGCATTCCACACACACTGCTAGGGACTGTGAAATTTTACAATTTTCCCAAATATGCATATATATATATATATACCTATTAATGACGTTATTAATGATGTACAAGTAAGTGCATAGAGTTTTATGTACAAGGTTTATTAGCAGGCCATGAAGGTGACAAAGGCAATAGGATAGGCAGGTGTGTGTACACAGATTGTGTGTTATGCGTGTCACACAGACTGCATGCTTTTTTGTTTCCAAAGCACAGTACACTTACGTTTTAAAAATAAAACACCATGGCCTGCATGTATGGATTTGTGCAGGCTTAATACACAGAGATTTGCTCCCTGTTGCTTCATATTTCATTCTTTCCTTTACCTAATATAAGATGTTTAAATGTTTTGAACTTCAGCTACCTGCTTTCTGTTCTACATTCAGAAATTAATTAATGAAAGATATTGACTGTGAGATTCTTAACAGGCTTAAGTGAGTACAGCACTATGCGCATTTTCTGTAAAAAATAGTGAAAAGAGGCATTCTTTTCAAGTGGTAATTCTTGCCAGACGGCCTTGGACATTTATTCACTCCCCAGAGATTGTTAGGATTATCTTCAGCTCTTCAGAAATGAGTTATCAACACTTTAGTTGGCACTTGGTGCTGCAGGAAAAGACAAATCCCTTGTTAGCAGGAATTTTCAGAAATCAATTAAGTTCATGGAGCTACAGCAGTTTCTATTAGCAGGAGATCAGTTCTGAAACATCTATGAGAAACTAAGAGCAGCTGTAGTTAGTCAGAGGAAAGGTCTGTCTAGTGTAGCAAGTGGGTCTCCAGTAGTGGCCGATAATGCATGTGTATGAAATAATAAAAATAATATCAAAATGCAAGCATGCATCAATGCTGTCCTGCCCACCAGCCCAGTATACGTAATGCTGAATGGATTAGACAATTTACAGCAATAAATAAAAAGTTATTTACTCTAATTATTACACCGTAGTTGGTAGTTAATGCAAGAGATTATGAAATAATAACAAATGGGCCAATACAACTAGGGGGAGGAAGGGAAGAGACAGATGAAGAAACAGAATTTATACATTAATAATGGAGATCATGGCAGTGGAGGACTGAAACATTGTTAAATTTATTCTCTGTCCATTCTAAATTTCAAACAACTCTATATCTAAAAAATTTTACAACAGTGGGGCGGTTAGTTTGTCATATGAGCAAATGGTCTGGAACACACTGCTGAGTCAAAACAATGATATAAACAGATGCTATGCAAAAAAACCAAAACCCTGAGTGTGTGTGATTAACTTAACACAGGAGTATTATTTAAATACAGATTAGCATTTGTAAAAGAGTTTATGGTGTGTTCTTACTGTGTCTGGAAACTTGTATAACTTTATGTAGATCACAGTGCTCTTTTAACACGTATTTTAAACAGCACTAAGTTAAACTCAACATTTTCAATAATTTTTTTTCTCTTAATGCTACTGTGAAGTGATAGCTTTTTTATTCACATTTTGTCTTTCAAGTATAAAGTTAATTGTTGCTTCAGACTACACCATTTGCATTATATCTAAAGCAGCATGAAACCCTGCTAAATATTAAAGAGTTTGAGATGGAAACAGAAAATTTACATTGTTAGTCAAAACGTGGTTTATTAGAACCTAGCAGCCTGCCTTACATTAGAGATGAGCAGAAAATATACATTGCCAAAAAAAATAAGGAAGGAAGGAACACATTCAATTAAAGGAAATTTATGTAGGTACATAAATCACATTAATCACACTCAGAAGACCTTGTATTTATATATGATATATGAACTACATGGAAGGGTTGATTCTTTTTGAATTATATAGCTTTTTTTAATACAAAGAATTCAAGAGATATTAAAGGGAAGTTAAAAGTTGATATTCTGGATAAAATATAAAACTAAGTTGAGATTTTCCAACCTATTCGTTGAAATTCAGAGTAACTTTTGAAAAGCCACAGACTGAGTAATAATGAATAATAAAAGATCCTAGATTCTATTAGATTCAAGATTCCTAAGCTGTTAGTAAGGTTTAAAGATCCCAGAGCATGTGATGAAATTCTGTACTGAGATTTTGCTGCTTAAGGTTGCAAAATTACAGTTATTCTTAAAACAATTACTTGCAACACCAAAACTGAGTGATTTTATCATTCTTCTTCTGGGCTTTGATGTGCATAGATAATATCGTTTTCCATTTTTCAGGGATAGAAATGAGGAAATATGAATCAATCAGTTGCTAGAAACAGAATTTATGTTGAGATAAATAAATAATCAGTATAACTGTTTTTTTAGTGGTTTTTTGTAAATAATACTTCATTATTTGAGTATTACAACCACTTTAAATATGTCTGTCCTGACATTAGAGAGTGCTTTCTTATTTAGAAAATTAACATATGAGAAGTTTTAGTGCAATCAAGTTATATTTTATTATTTTCTGAGAGATTCTGAAGCACCTGATTTGAAGGTCTGTGTATCTTCTTCATGTAGACTATCTCAAATACAGGTATGCTTGCTGTATGCGTAAAAACACATACATTTGCATGCACACACATAAACACAGATTTATTCTTCTTCTCTCAAGGTGAGACTTTCAAACATTGTTTAATGTTCTATATCTAATCTTTTCTCTCTACAAAAGACACTGTTGGAGTTCCAACTTTATAAAGGCACTTTTGTCCTCATGAAAGGACATTGTTTTGTCCAGGACTCTATTGTCAACTGGAGATAGCTCAAAGGAGAGTTAGACTTAGGGAAAAACATGGAGAACTAAGTTAATTCGATAACAAATGTACAAAACTAAAATTAATGAGGACTGAAACAGATGTCTTAAGGTACCTAAAAGGCAGCAGCTGTGCGGAGGGAAGGAACACTGCTGAGTTAACAGTTGGACTCTGTGACCTTAGAAGTGTATTCTGACCTTAAGGATTCTGTGGTTCTATGCACAATTTTTTTTATTCATGTTGATGTTGAATAGGACAAAAGAGAGTGAGCTGAAATAATGGAAACAAAGGTAAAAGTTATACATTGGAAAAAAATTTTTACCAATAAAAGTTTAAAATTCAAATGCATGGGGAAATTATTGCAACTTCATAATAAATGTATTTGAGAACATTCTTAGTGTACACACTACTTTAGTACTCATGGATTCTGTAGAAACTGATTTATCTTTGAGCATCATTTCTGTTTCTTTTGGTGTTTTGCTTTTTTTTTTTTTTTTCTTTTTGGTACTAGAAGACTTGACTGTATTAGATTTATAATCCTATAACCTAAATGAAAAAGGAATTCTTGATCAAGATATGCTGCATCAAATCAGCATCAGTTTTAGTATCGAATTCACACAAGAAATTAACTGCAGGATCCTTCTTACTTTCAAAATGCTATTATAAGAGAAAAAGAATATACCATATATGTTGAGCTAAGAATTTATTGTTGCTTCAGTTACTGCTTTAACAATGTAAAGATCTAAATTATCTAATTGATATAGGAAAGCATCATTAATAATACAGTAAAAATTGTTGTATGAGAAAACTTTCTAGTATCTACCCCTTCTCCCTGCTGTCATCCTTGCAAAGGCCCTAAGGGATCCTAAGGAAGAATTGGACTTCAGTCTTTGTCATTAAGAAATGAGGAAATGATCCATCATTTCAGTTTTTAGGTGGACATCACCTATGGGTATATTTGGCTTCATGGGCTCCCTGCTGTGCAAAGCATCTGGAACCTTTAATTGTTCTAAAGCAAAACCTCCATTGCTGAGGAAGTCTAAGGTTTATATGGCAAGGTTTTGGAAGCAGGGGGCTGCAGGAGTGGCCTCTGTGAGAAGAGATCAGGTACTGCCCCATTCCAGACACATTTCATTCCAGATAGTTTTAAAACAGACATTGCATTGGTGGAGTTTGAAGCCCTGAAGAATATGAGTCAGGTAGGGAGTAAAGTTTGGTCCCTGAACTTTAGGAAGGCAGAATTCCAGCTCTTCAGGGAGATAGTCAATAGAATTCCCTGGTCTATTGAAACATCAGTATCTCCTTCCTTTAACTTGGTTGCTCTTTGAGGTGCCTGTGTAGATTTTTTTTTTTTCTTTTAATTATGCCAGTGGTCTTTTCTGCATCCTAGTAATTTTTTAATCAATTCAGATCTGAATTCAGGGAGTTTCAGAAAGATGATGGATCTATCCTTCCATCTTTCATACTCAGAAAAAGTGAAGTTTGAAATATATCTTTCTAAGAAAGTGCTGTCTGAAAAGGAAGCTGCCAATCATCAAAGGTGAGTAGTATCCACTCCTATAATAGCAACCAGATATAACATTCGCAGTGCTGATGTACTATAAGGTAAGAATTTTTTTTTTTTAAAGTCTCCGTTAAATTGAAAAGTGTCAGCATCCATAGAGAAAGCAAATGGAGCTAGTAAGGTCCATTATATCTTCTGGAAAGGGGCAAAAGAGACAGATGAGTTAGATGACTAATGTGGGCATGAAGAAGATAACTTTTCAGTACAAATAATTTTTTTCACATTATTTTCTTTTATTGCTATGTGTGGATACTTACTCCATTCATTATGATCCTGTTGGATATCATTTTATAACTAGACTTAATGTATTTACTCTCTAAGCTTGTGAGTGTTCTATTACTTTTCAGGTGCCTCTGATATTTTCAGAACATTAAAATAAAGTGTATGTAGGACAATACTACCACATGCTCTATTTGATGTGCAATGTATTCTATAGCCATAGGTAAAGGAATTTCTTCAATTTTCTAAGGTGAAGTTGTGAAGGGAATAGGAGGCTTGCTTTGAAATATGTGACTCTCACTTAAGTTCACATAGCACTCTGTAAAAAAAAAATTTGCAAAATATCTACATGATTAAGTGTATGAAGTCAACAGGCCTGAGAACGTTTAATCTCAGTAGAACTTTTTCCTACCTATGTGAATTAATCACACCCTCTATGTTAACATACCTCATGGAACTGCAATGTTTTTTGATGATGAATCCTTCAAATGGGACTCAGTATATGACTTTCATAGAGCATATGCCAGTATAAGATTGATGTTGATTCTTTCAGCATATGTGACCCTTGGGCAGTAGACATGCCCTTTCTTTTGGACAGTTATTAATTCATCCAAAGCAAATTTTATTCATCATTCTGCCTTTAAAGCAGAAGTAACTCGTGAATATAAAGGTCTTTTTTTTTTTTCCAATAAAAGGTACAACATATAAATTAATCATTGGTAGAAAAGATATTGCTTTGAGTCTGTAAATGGAAGGCACTGCACCTGTAAGAACAAATAAGAAGTGGCAACCTGTATTGTCTGCTGTAAAATAATGTAATTTTTCTAATCAGGATAATTTATGAAGAATAGATATTTGTTATGTTTTTCCTCTAAGGGGAAAAAAAAGTTAAAAATAGCACACATGAATGCAGAAACCACGAAGTTCATAGAGCTGGATTATCCTCACTATGGCTAAAGGATTTTTTTGTCACCTTCCATTAAGGCAAATTGAAGTTGAAAAAATGAATTCTCTTATAGAGGACTTATAAAGCTATGTCATTTCTCCTTTCTCAGTCTTGGGCATCAATTCGCATGCTTTCTGTCCTTTCTTTGTTCTCCAATCTCATTAGCTCAATTGCTCACTCTTCATTCAGCCCTCTAAGAAAAAATGTAGGGATTTTTTTGTAGAAGATCATATCTAAGAAAGACAAAGACTTTTAACTTGAAAAAAAAAATACCTGCAAAATTTTCAGAAAGGACCTTTCAAACAAACTTCTGTTTTCCTTACCTTTTAAAACAGCAGCAGAGTTTTATAGTTTTCAAAGATGAGTGCATATCAAGTTTTATTTTCGCTGTATGTGCATATGCATACATAGTGCATGTTTGTGCATGGGCAAAGTTCATATGTGTGACTACCTTGCCTCAAGTAATAATCATTTGTGGATTACCATGATGATGGATTACCATGTGGATTACCATGATTGTAATAAGTGCAGAATTGTTTTTATGGGTACAATAAAGAATAGCATGATAGATTTTATCAAGACTGGTGGGTTTTTTTGTTTGTTTGGTTTGGTTTGGTTTTTTTTTTTTTGGTTGTTTTTTTGTTTTTTTGTTTTTTAATCTGTCTTAAAGCATATTTGTTAATTAAATGCTGTCTGTACTGTTCTGAAAAATCTTTGTTCCTGGAGTAAAACAGTATTAAAATTCAGGTCTTGTGTAATACATACATATGTTTAGTTGCTATTAACTAGCATGCATTTCAATTAACATCAAACACAAGTTTCTTTCTCCAAAGGAGGACATAGGTATTTTTCAAAACTATGTTAGCTTGTCATGAATAAGTATAGCGGAAGAAAGGCTGCAAAACCAGCAAGCCAGGAAAGTGGCCATGAATTTAGTCATGAGAAAGCATTGGCTCTAGAAGCAAAGTAGTTCAAAATATGGTTTATACAGACTGAAAATAGACAAAAAAATCACAGGAGTTCTGATTCTCGACTTTGTTTTCCTCTAACCCTGAAAAATTAAATCCAAATGCAAGGAGTTTTGGGTGGTTTTTTGCTATGATTAGTGTTGGTGAATTATAGTACACAGAGACAAGTTTATACATATCTATATCTTTTTTTACTACTCAAATGTTTATTCTTACTGCTTTTATTTTGATATGTGATCCTTAGAAGTCTCCATGATATGCAGCAAAATGCTAAATAAGAATATATTATTGTTGCATTTATTATATCAAATGACAAGCAACCTCTGGAGAACAGACGTTTGAGCTTTGCAAGTCCTTGCATTTTTCTTAGAAGATAAGAAATTTTCCTTAAAATACTGATGTATTTACATGTTATTTCATTCAAAATCTCCACTTAAAAATACTGGCAGTTATTAAAAGAAATCTATCCTTTCTGTCAGAATAATTTTGCATGACAGATACTGCAGTTATGTAATTCTTTCATGCTTGAAACATTATATTTCAGCTTCCTAAAGTATCCCAGAGTGCTAATTATGTCATACTTTGCTTTGAATTGCTCATTCAGCCATGATTGTGGTACAGTATTGTCCATAGTAATGGTGCAAACCAATTATGTAGAAAGAGAGAGGAAAATAATCTTTGGCTGGCTAGAGGTGAAGGGTTTTTTTTCCATTTTTTGTTGTGGAAATGTTTAGAAATAACTTTCCTGAGCTTTTTTGCTTGGTGCTTTATAAACATGAAAACAGAAGAAAGCCTAAGATCAAGAATACTTACAGTCTAACTGGGTGAGCTGTACTAAGAATAACTGGTTGTACCACTTGATGGCTCTTGGGTATATAATTTAGTGATGAACACAGTGGTCTGGATTAAGGGTTGGACTACATGATCTTAGAGTTCTTTTACAACCTTAATGATTCTATGATTCTAACAAAGGAATAGAATTAAACTATTTCTTCCTTCTGCTTACACTGTTTAAGCTTTTTCAGTAGCAAGTAGACACTTTAGGAGGTATCCATGGATTTTGATTTTAAGATCACCATGCAGTGGGATGTCCTGAGCAATATCAGATGCAAATTAGCCATAAAAGCAGTAGCAAGGCTGAGGAAAACATTTTTACTAAGAACAGCTTTTAATTTGGACTTGAACAGTTGCTCTTGTTTTATAGTCCTGCATTTTTGCTTTTAATAATCCTTGCATGCTGGGATTTTGTTGCCATAGAAATATGAGCTTTTAGTTTTGCAAAATTATGCAAATTCTTTTTCTTATTAAAATATTCATGGACTAGTACAGTCAGAGAAGAGAGGCTAAGGGTTGGTTCTGGTGTTTTAATGAAAGTGGACATTGACATAAATGTTTTAGTTAGTAATTTGTTCTAATATTACAGGAAAGCATTTCTTGATATATCTACTGCAATTATGGTTTGTCCCTTTGGAATGAAAGACCATGGAACTGAGAGACTAACATTTAATCAGTAAAATTAAGAATTACTTTCAATTATGAGGTTGTTGACAGCTATAAGACCAGCAGTAAAGAGTTTTTATTTAGAAACATTTGATGAGGATATGTTACTTAGAAACGTGCCTCAGAGTTTGCGCTCAAAGAGTGAATTTGATTTCAATATGACTAGTAGTCTGAAACATCTTCAGAGTTACAGCAAAAGTGATATTTTTACCCAGACCTACACCATTCAGCCACTCTGGACTGCTGCATTGGTGCTTATGGAGATCAGAGCAGCTGTTGCAAAAACTAGTGAGCAGTTGGTGAGTTTGTATTAGCTGGTCTGTTTTGTTTGTTTGTTTTCTTTTCTGCATTTTAACTGTATTCAAACAGGGAAAAATGTCTGCAATTTCGATGACCTACAAGGTTAATTTCTTTAAATATCCCTCTATAATGAGTGCTTGACATATTATGCCACAGTGTCACAGCTTTTTTTTTATTATTATTATTGTTATTTTTACCAGATTAGGAGGCCTCTAAAGATTGAGATTTATCCGCCATCACAGTAATAGACATGGGCAGTAATTGTACATGAATTATGATTACCACATGACTACTGAAAGAATATACCACTGTTTTGTATTTTTGAATCCTTGATCTAGTTACAGCAGTTTGAGAAACAGTGGTTGGGAAGGCATAGTCAAAAATATATGGAAAGCAAAGGAGGAAGAAGAAAGTGAGTAACCATACTAAGGTTATGGGCTATGGTTACTCTGAGTAAGTAACTATAATAAAGTAATCATATATTCTAAATTTTTTAAAGGCTTATCATTAGAAAAGTGGATTTTAGACTTCAGGAGTGGTCGGCTGGACAGTTCTGTTTCTCTTCTCACGTGAGAGGAAATGACATCTGGGAATTATGGTAGAGATTTGAGAATTTGAGAGTGTGTAGACATACGAATGTCTACATTCATAAATACATTTCAGGAGACAGCATATTTTGCAAATTTTTCAGTCAGTGACAGATTGTATTAATTTCTTTCAGTGCTAAGTTCAGAAGAAGCAACTGCCCAACATAAGTAGGAGTGGCAGCACTGGGCTCACAGGAGACCTCATCTGATTCAGTTCCCATCCTCCTTAGGAACTGAGATTTATTCCATTTTTCTTTTTAGAGTTCCATGATGTCATTGGATGTTTCAATATTAAAGTCAATGAAGTGCTGCATTTTATTTAGATAGCTAATTGTTTTTTTCTTTCAAATCATACAGTCTAGTTCATTCAAGGAAGAAGGGAACCAAGGTTATGAAATGGTAGTGTTTATACAGTATCTCAGTAAGAGTGAGACTGGGCTGAGTTTATGGATATAATTTAGAAAATTCACAAATAGGAAGCTTGTTATCAATTCTTTTAAAATATTTTTCATTTAAATGTTTCTTGTTATAGCAGATACATTGAATTAAAAGAATTGTGTAAGATTTTAATTGGTCTAAATTGTTTGAGACAAGCTATTTTAAATATGAAGGGCCAGGAAACTAGTGTCAGATTGTCATGGTCAGGATGGCAAACTTTATCAACCACTTTACCAAAATTATGTCTTGCATCTTCTGGAGCAAGAAGGAAAAAGCAGCAGGACTAAAAGTTAAAAAGCCTTAAAATGTCTGATTACGCTTGATTTACTGATATTTCTGCAAAAGCAAGGGATATCTTCCAGGGATGATGAAGGAGATACTTATTCGATTTTAATGTTTTCCCCTGTGGGTGTTCTTTCTTCACTTGTGTTTCCACTGTGTTTGAATCTGAACACATGGTATTTCTCTGACAGGTGCAGGGTATTCTTTCTACTGCCTAGTGATCAGATGCAATGTACAAAAAGACTTCCCTGTAGCTAAGACTGATATGCGTTCTGGAAGGGATCCCAGTTGCTCAGATATTGATATGAACTATGAAAAAGGCATGGTCAATGTATATATGAAATACAATCTCTCAGAGTTTTGGTTGCTCCTTATGGGTTGTGCTTGCTCTTTGGACAGGTTTTATTTGTGTCTTAAACAGAAAACAGGCAAAAAAAGTAAATGCACAGATTTGATGGCTCTTTCCATTGATGGGAAAATTTTCAATATTAAGATCTATTGCGAATTTGTGTCATAGGTGCTAAAACTCTTGCTTGATTTTTTCCCATTACCACTGTGGAAGGGTCGGAGAGGAAGGGCTGGCTCCCTACCTACTACAGACAGGTCCCTGAGGGGATAGCCTGGGACCAAGGCAAACAAAAGAGTAGCTAATATCTTCTCAAATACCAGCCTAATGCCTTGGGAAAGCACTGGGAGGGGGAGGTCTGAATTTGATGGGGAACGTTTTTTTTTCTTCCTTCGCTTTTCCCTCGCTCAGGAAAGTGGTGGGAGAGAATTTTTCCCCGCGTTCGTTTTTGCCGGTGCCCCACGCCTCTGGTCCGATCTGCCTGGCTGCTCAGCCTCCGCCTTGTTGGGGGGCAGCAGCCCGGGGAGGGGTCCCGGCTCGCCCCCGAACCTGCCCGTCCTGAGCTGTTTCCCTTTGAGGAACACCACTGCCTGGATTTGCCCCGGGCTAATGGGGGGCTGGCGCCATCGGCAGAGGAGTTTCCAACCCCGCAGCGCCTTCGGGAAAAGGCGGAGAGAGGGTCCTCGCGCTGCCCCCGGGAAGGGTCCCAGCCCGTCCCGCCCGGGCTCTGGAACCGGCATCGCTCCTGCGGCGGGGCCCCACAGCGCCCCTGCCGTCTGCAACTGGAACTGCACCGAAGGGCGGGAGCAGGACCTGATGGCTTGGAAGTTTTGGTTACGGTGGGGTTGGTTGTTCTGTTTTGGTTTGGTTTGGTTTGGGGTTTTTTTTCTATATATATTAGTAAAGAACTTTTATTTCCCTTTTCTACATTCTGTGCCTGAAGCCCCTTAATTTGAAAATAATGGCCTGGAGGGAGGAGTTTTCTTTCTTTCTTTCTCCCAACCCCCCAGGAAGGCCCCTGCCCCACCTTAGCAGACATTTTTTCTTGTTAGACTTAGGCAATGTGTTGTTCTATTACCCAATATACAAAGAAAGTCTTTCACAGTGAAGTTTTAAGGATTTCTGTGGTGGGTTTTTTTTTTTATTATTTGTTTTGTTTTGTTTGGTGTGGGGTTTTTTTTACATTTCCATAAAGGTCATTCAAGATAGAGCAATTAAATGTATATATAAGATAGAAAGCAATGGCATGCTTTATCTCTTGCTCTTTGATTTTTTTAACATATAGCTTAGACATCACAGAATGTTCTGGGATCAAACGAGTGCCTACATTAAATAAAACTCCTTTATCTTTGACTCTACTCTGCCTTTACGTAGGATCAGCAGAGGAAAAGCTAAAAAATAAAGAGGCTATATCATAATATTCTGGGTAAGATTCCACAAAAGAATGACTTGGAAATCATCTCAGCTACCAGAGTGGTTCGTTTCAAGAAACTGAAGGTGACAGTGAATGGTTTGATATTCTGTTTCCTCTTTGAGTGGTTCAGTATTGTAGACAAATGCTCAGAAAGTGATTGAACCAAGCACTGTAGGTTACTTTATGTACCTTACTCCCACATTTGGTTAACTTCTCTGGAAGCAGCATTTTGAATAAGTGAATTTAAGTAGAAAGTAGCAACAATTTATATAGAAGAATTTTGAGTGTACTTAGTCAGGGAAACTGAACTAACTAGGACAGAACTGGGGGAACTCCAGATGGCAGAGAGCAAGGAGAATGAGCCCATTCTTTTTGAGGGAAAATTTAACTTCCCTATAAAGAAAATGATTTTTTATTATTATTATTTTAAGCTAGCCAGAACTATACTGTTATTCAAACAAAACATGATTATTCTGCTCTGTGTTTTATCTGAAATATTACTCTAATGCCTCAGATGAGTTTTTTTTATCCTATCTAAATTCAATCTGTCTTAGAGAGGAGAGTCTATTTAATCTCTAATTGAATCTGAAGTAGAACTAAAACATGCATCTTTGCTGAGAGCTATTACTAAATGAAGAAAGGTTTGACATCTTGTCAATGGTTCTATTGGAATTCTTTTCTAGTCCATGCCTTCCCTCACACTATGACTAGCACAAAGACTGGATCAGCAAAATCCAATTAAATATCATAAATTTACAGCTGTTATTTTTTCGTAAAGAAGATAATCCAGATGAGAGCTGAATTAACAATGAAATATTTTCTTAAAAATAAGTTAGGAAAAGCAGCCCATTGTCCACTCTCTTCTGAGTGGGTTGCTAGAAGAACACGTGCACTTAGCTATCAGTGTAAGGTGGTACATTGTTCAGTGACTTGTTGAACAATCTCACAACTGAATAAGTGCCAATCAATTACGGACTAAATTGGTCACTACTAATAAACTGGGAACCATCTGATTTTATTTAAAGGTTTTCCTTCACGTAGTTAGCGATGATGTTCTGGTGGCAAATATCTCTGCCTTTGCTGAAATCCATGTTGTAAAATAAACGTGTGCTTAGAGAGTTTGTGAAGATGAAAGAGTCCAAATAAACTTCAGCATTTTATTGCAGCTCTATTTCATGGAAATTCAAGACTAACAGGGAATGTTAAACTGTATATATTACAATTTCATTACCTTCAAGCATGTGTTTTATTTCAATAGTACATTTAGTGAATAATTATTTATTCACTTGTGAAATGTATCTTATGTCTTCCAAGTTACTTTTTAAATATAAATATAAAGTGAAATTATTTGTCAGTCATCCTTTGGTGGGAACATGATAGACCAGGCACTTTCCTTTGACTCTATAGAAGACTTCTTTCAGTTGCCCACACATAGCCACATAGTGCCATATCAGATGCCCTAGTTCATATTTAGGTGCTTTAATCACAATCTGAGTCTCTTCCTGGCTGATAGAAGAGCATTTTACTGCTTAATGAAATAAAGGATTATAATCAGCACCCTGCTTAGTGAAGATAGCTCCTAATCTCTGAAGTTACATTTGGCAGATATTCAGAAGAAATGAGGCAGCCTCCAGTGTAGTGGACTAAGTGCTAAACCTTTACAGGCAGAGTTACAAGAGGTGTTGGAGAGGGATAGTGTGAATCATCATGCAACAATTCAAGAATAAGATTGGTTATAAAAGCTGGGTAAGCTTGGAGTAATGTCATTGGTACTCTCTGTTGGTACTCTCCAATGACATTAGCAGGAAAGATCCTGACAGCTTGCCTCAGAAAAGCATTGGCAGCAAATTCACTAAGTGGAGGAAGAGAAAGACTTCTAGAATTTGATTTCCATGTAAAGAGATGGAAGTTTTCCTCATCTATGCCCTTGCTAATATTTGTAACAATGCTTTTTGTTTTCAGTGCTGTAAGTATTTGTGGTTTATTATCACTTGTCTTGTTTTAAAGGTAATTTTAGTGTGACAGGCATAACATCAAAGATGCTTTAGACAAGGTAATACTGGGTGCTTCTTCCTACCCTCCAGCTTTCTTGCTGCTGAGCATGGGAGTTTTTTCATAGGAAAGGAGGCATTTTTCTGCTTTAGTTTTGGTTACCCTCTGTCAAGGTGTTGTAAAAAAGTCTTGTCTGCTCTCTGTTCTTATCTTTTAACACCATGTAACATAAGAGTAGAATACAGTTAGCCATGAACAGCTAAAAAAACCCTGAAAACTATCTGCCAGAAACGTGGTGGATTAGAAATAAGATAGACATGTTTCTCTCTCCTATACTTGTATTTCTTGGGGAGTCTGTGACTTTTCTTGAACACATAGATTCTGCTTCCTGAGCTGGGAAGAAATATTTGATGCATTTCTCTAAAAACAGGTGGGAGAGACAATGGAAATTCTGTGGAACTTCCTGGATGTTTTTAGACAGCTATTCTTGTCTCAACAATACATGCCTTTGTCACCAGCAAGACAAACTTTTATGCTCTGTTCTCTTTGGTGTTGATGGCCCCAGATGACAGTTTTTGAAGTAGAACTCCAAATCTTTTGGTGTTACAGAGAAAAACATCAAAATAGAGGGATCTTACAGGTGCCCAACTTCTGTATTGTCCTTGTATTTAAAATTCAGTGAAACGTCTTTTGCACTAAATGACACATGCAGTACCTGGATTGACCTCTGAATTCTTTTGCCTATGAATGAACTTGTACTTTAAATACACAGAGGAAGATAATTACCTTTATAAACAATGGCAGAAGGAAGTAGTACTTTCTATTTTATGTAAGTTTGAATTTTATTCTAATCTGTATTGGTATTATACAGCACACAAAGTAAATATATATTCTGAAGTATCGGGTATTCTCTACAGTAAGTGCCATTTGGGGACTTTTTCTTCCATGTGTGATCCTGTTTGTGATATGCAAATCTTGCCAGTTGCAGCTGTGAAGATTAGACTGCTGTGGCTAGCAGAGACCCCAAGAGACTTCCTAGTCATATTCCAGTACTTAGGCATCATACTCAGAATACCTGTGACATTTTTGGACTGCAATTGAACAATTAATGAAGTAACTCAATAGCATTTTCAAGTAATTTGATATTGGTTTAACCGTTCTTACAATCAGAAAGCTTTCTGCAAACTCAAGCTGACTCTTCTTTGTGCCTTCCCTGCAGTTGCCACAGGAAAATAAAAATGGCCATGTCATTTTTCCAGTCTTTTATGTTTTGGTAAACTATTTTCCTGTTCCCTCTGAACATTGTCTTTTCTAGACTAGTCAATTCATCCCTTTGCTCTCATGTTTCCTGTTGGTTCTATTTTTGGAGTCCTTAATCTATTCTTGTTGCTTTCTCTTAATTGTCATCTTTACTTAAGGGGTTCGCATTTTGGGGGGGAGGGGTTTCTCCTTTTTTTTCCTCTTTTTTTTTTCCACTTTTTTTTTTTTTAATGCCTTATGACCTATCAATTCCTGTGTTGGATTTTTATTTATTAAAGTCAAGGTTATGTAGCTGGAAAAAAGCAAAAGCTGTCTTGCTGGATAATTTTTATGGGTTGCGTGAAACTGCCCAATCTTTGTTTTCCCATTATTTTTACTTTCTTGAATCCTTATAGTTAGTCTGAAATTGAAATCGAAATTATAATATTCTGCAAAAGTTACTCTTCTAAAATGTTTATCTACAGCTGAAAGCAGTTCTGGGTACTTCTTGTAACATTTTTAATACCTAAGTTTTCTACTTTCCTCTTGCACTTATCAACCAGTGCTTAGACTTGACTACAGGCAAAGCAAAAAAAAAAAAAAAAAAAGAGCTCTATCTAAGGAAACAAAAGTCTTTCCATGTTTTTATGGTCAAGATTTAATGTAGTTGCGCTGGTCCTGACAGGTTTGGATAGTAAGTAGATAAACATGTGCTGACACTCTTTGCTAATGATATTAAACTAGGATGAGCTACAGACTCCATGGAGGGTAGAGAGGCCTTACAGGGAGATTTGGATAGGCTAGAGAACTGGGCCATCACTAACTAAATTTAACAAGAGCAAGTGCTGGATTCTGCACCTGGGATGGGGTAATCCTGCTTATACATACAAACTGGGAGATAAGTGACTGAAGCGCCACCCTTTGGAAAGAGATCTGGGTTTTTGGGTCAGTGGCAAGTTGAAGATGAGTCAACAGTGTGCCCTGGCAGCCAGGAGGACCAACTGTGTCCTGGGGTACATCAGACAAAGCATTGCCAGCCAGTCAAGGGAGGTGATTGTCCCACTCTATTCTGCACTGGTGTGGTCTCACCTTGAATATTATATGCAGTCTTGGGCACCTTAAGGGCATCAGACTATTAAAGTGTGTCCAGAGTAGGGTGACCAAGTTAATGAAAGGCCTTGAGGGCAAGACTTGTGAGGAGCAGCTGAGGTCACTTGGTTTGTTCAGCCTGGAGAAGACTGAGATGTTATTGCAGTCTACCACTTACTCAAGAGAGGCAGCAGAGGTGGAGGTGCTGATCTCCTCTCTCTGGTGACCAGAGTTAGGACATGAGGAAATGGAATGAAGCTGCTCTGGGAGAAGGACAGATTGGACATTAGGAAAAAGGTTCTTCCTACCAGGGAAGTGGTCATGGCACCAAGACTGCCAGAGTTCAAGGAGCCTCTGAACAACACTCTCAGTTGTATGGTTTAGTTTTAGGCAGTCCTTCAAGGAGCAGGGAGTTGGACTTGAGGATCCTTATGAACACCTTCCAACTTGAGATATTCTATGATTCCGTGATGCCACAATTCTGTGATTCAAGATTTGTGTTATGAACTGGAGGTGATTTTCTGGCTTTAACCTAGCAATTAGTTGTACAGACTCAGATGTAGGGTTTTTATATACCTTTATGGATAACTCAAAATCAATTGATTTCCAGGCCTTTAATGTTGGGACCCTTTTTTTTCACCCCTTAAATTACATGCATCATAAAATAGTGAAGATAATGACTTTCACTGCTTTCTGTTGCTGTATGCAAACCATCTAATATTATGAACAAGTGATGGCACATTATGTGCTTGAGAATAACCAGATTATTCTCTCTGTAGAAGACTCATGAGTTTGCTCTGTGCTCAGCAGTATGCACTGGAAGGGCAGAAGGGTCCCTGAGAGAGGAGACTCACGTTGCAATTAAGTGTGAGGCAGAAGTGTTTAAAAACCAAGATGTAGCTCTTACAGCCTTTGATTTACTTATACTGCTTCCAATCAATTAACAGAACGCACTCTTTCTGTGCTGAACTCTGCCATTCAAGTCTGCACCTTTTGATTTGCATCCTACTACATTCCACTTTTAAGGGAAAAGCTAGTGTCATTGCCATGATTTTGAGGGCTAAGAGAGCATAGAAAAAAATATATTGGCATGACAGAAGAGCCTGATCATTGACTTCTTACATTGTAGGCTGGGTCAAACTGAGAAAAAGGGTTGGAGCGTTCTTTTAAAGTTAATTTATTTGACTCGATGAAGGAAAATTCTTTATTTTAAGTTACAGTTCTTTCTAAGTAAAGCATCACTGCACTTTTTTCTAGTTTGTCCCATCAATGAAACTGAAGTTACTGAATCTTCTATAGGCTGCTAAGGCTGCTGAGGTAGTGGCCAGCTTAAATGAGGGCCATATAACTGAAATAAATATACTGACAATCTAATGTCAGTATCAAGTGGAAATTTGCACTGATTTCATATCTGTGTCTGATTTCTCTGTTAGTCTGTGCATTTAAGGATTTTGCAGTCTTCAACAGGCATAGAAGAAAAATGACTAGGTGTGATTTCTAGATAGTTGAGCAAGAAGGGAATGGTCTGTAGAAGTGTGCTGATACTGCAGGTATCAGCACGTGGTTTTGCAACACTACAGTTCCACTTATGAGAGATACTGATGCTGGAGAAAACTGCCCCCAAATGATTAAGGGCCATTTTCTTTCATTTAATTGCAGTTTTTCTATCTTTTTACTCCCCCAGGTAGCAGCTGCTGGAGGACATCTGAAATTTACAGTCTCTTATGACTTCACAGAAAAAGAAGAAACAGTTCAGTTGATGGCTCAATCTGATGTCATCATGGAGGTAAAGTGACTGTATTTTCAGACACAAAAAAAAATAAAAATTGCCTGCTTCTTCAGATGTTCAGTATGAAGTCTGGTGGTTGAGGACACAAAACAGAAGTGTGCAAATGCTTTCAGCTAATTTATAGTATCAAAATGAATACACCACAAAGAACTAAAATCTTCAATATTTCAAAGAGTTTCTGTTATTATTGCAGTAGCCTAGAAAACTGTAATACTTCTTGTTCATCACAAGGAATGAAGAAATAAAATAATTGGTGATTTGAGTAGCACTTTCACATTTTTTCAGCAGATTTGTTCTTGTGCAACTCAGCATTGTATGAATTTGCTTTTGCCTATGCAGAGCCATGACACTAAGTTTTATCTGAAAAACCTAAACTTCCTTTTCCACTGATTCTCTGTTTTATCAGGCAAGCCCATTTCAGGGTTATGAAAAGTGAATATTATTCCTGATACTTGTTATTCTTGTAAAATATATTATTCAATAAATCATGTACTGCAACTGGGTGTTTTGCATTACTCTTTTCATATTTAAATCTCTCTCTTTCATGGTCCTCTCTAGGGAGGTGACTTGATAATCAGCACTCCGAAAGGAGGTATTCACCTGCAGCCTTCTGAAGAGCACACTGAAGAGATTGTGCTGGAACCAGAATCTTTCTCAGTGCATGGCACCGATGTTCCAGTCAGCAGGAGGGAGTTCATGACTATCCTTGCAAATGTAAAGAGGATCCTCATAAGAGCCACGTACAGCAATGGGATGAATGCCATCTACAGGTGAAAGTGGGAAACGAGTCCCTTTGCTACAGGCAGATTCTAAAAAAAGTTGTTTTCTCTCTTCAGAGAACTAAGCTGATGTAATTCAAAACACTCTAATTTATTATCATGAAATCCATAGCATTCATTTACACTTTCAAGCAGTCGTTAGTATGTTTTTCATTTTGGGTAGTCAGGAGGAGGAAGGCAACAGAAAGAAGCAGCATTTTAAGAAAATGAAATTACATGGACTATTAAGGCATGAATGACAGTTCTATAAATATGTTTATTTTGTGAACACAGTAATTCCCATGTATATGGTAAATCATGGAGTGCAGTGATGACATGTTGAAGTAAGAGATGATATATTGCTTATATTTTTTTTTCCCCATTTAATGGGCATGCAGGGCCACATTAACAGTGGACCAGAGAATAATATCCTGATTCTCTAAGCTGGAAAAGTGCCTTGAGGGGAGTTTTCTATGTTTTTAATCAGTACCACACACAAAACTGGCTTATCCCGAAGCCTTTCTCTTGATTTATGTCAGGATGCTGCCTGGACCGCTTAAAACCACTGATTTGATGTGAACTCTTCTGAGTCCTTTGATAAAATTAAAGACACATGAGATGATACAGTTGTTCTATTTCAGTGGCTGCAATGTGGTAGAAACTGTAAAGCACATCTTGCATTTCAAATTTTCATAAGTGCATGAGCAAATACTCCAGGTGGGCTAGAAAGGAGCCTTTCTCCTGATACTGTATGATTGCACTGTCTATACATTAATGGGTAGGTGGCATAAGTAATATTTTTTAAATGGGCAATGGAATTGATTGCATAGTAGTTTTTTACTCACAAGGCACGAAACCTGAAATGTTCTCTAATCTACACATCTCTTGATTCAGTGGCATAAGCCAATTTGGAATGGAGGGAGCTGATAGCATATTTAGTGATTATTTGCTGAGAGCACAGACACAGTTTTTGCTACTGTGAGATTTCTTAAGCAATCCAACCATGATTAGAGTAGTTAGGTCATTAAAATATATTCTAAATTGAAAGACAGGTTGTGTCAACAGCATACAGTTTTCTGGTATGAGCTTTGGCAGTGCAAATTTTTTCCCTGCAAAAAGAATTCATATTTCTTCAATCTCTCTCTTCCTGTGGTTAATTAGTATGTATTATATCTCTGTAAATAAGTTTGTGAATCATAACTAGCTTGAATTTGGGCCAAACTTCCTAATTTGCTCGTTTGGTCGGCAACCTTGCATCTCTTTGCATGTCCTTGAATCCAGTTTGAAAACCTTTTATGGCCCATCAGCTTCCCACGCTAGTGTTAGAGGAGAGCCAAAACACCACGCCAGAGCTCATCTCTGATGTGCTGTGAGCAGACCATGAGAAGCTGTTAGTCCACAGCTTTCAGCTGAGACTAGTTGGAGTTCAGTGAGTGCTGCTCCTCCACTCTGTTCTCATTCGAATAAAAAACTCCAGACTCTGAATTTTCCCAATTAAAGGAGCGGAAGAGCAGTTTCAGGGTGAACAATAGTTTTTATGGTATGGTTTTTTAAAGGAGATATGTAGGATTGATATTCTTTGGGCCAAAGGTCTTACTAAGTATTATGGGAAATGCAAACTTCAGTTATGGGAGGTTTAATATATTTGTGTACTGACATTTGTGCTAGTATGAGAAGGACAGCTTTTCTGAAAAAAACCCACTTTGGTTAGGCAGTTAAAATCTGTGAATAAAGTGCATTGCTGTACAGGTACTGGCTCCATCTTGCCTCTACTGTGGAACAGTGAGGGTGGGATGGATGAGATCGCCTCTGGGCAACAGCATATAGCTCAGGTAAGCACACACATGTAGAACTGACACAGTCTATAGTTTGAGCCTTGTTAGTAAGAAGTGGCAGACCTGCCTGCATCCCAGATAACTGCTTTAGCCATTTGGCCATGTGTGGTGCCCCACTGGTTGGTAGTGTTGTTCATATTCAGACTTTGGTACAGTTTAGTGGTGTGTTTTTGATAATTTTCCAAAAAACATGTCTTGGAAATATTCTTTAGGAAGAGCTCTGTGACAAACCTACAATTTATGCTTTACATGTTAGTAGCCACCACCTTCCAGAGGTAGTTACAGTACAGATAGGAAGGTTGGTCCCTGAAAAACAGTGAGTTAAAAGGGGATTAGGCTAAGGGACTGAAGTAATTTTGAACAGTATTCTTTTTAATAGAAATGGTCTAATATTACTGGTACATTTCTAGTTGCCCCTATGATGACTTCTACCAGAGAAGAATGTAGTGGTTACTGTGTTACTGTGATTACTGTCAGCATGTACACAAGTCTAAAGTAAACACATTTTATTGAGTGCTGTCAGGATGTTCATTGCAGTTTAGCATGACAGAAGAGAGGATGTGAAATTCTAATCAATTAAAATTAAGCAAATTCAATTTTTCATCTTTGATATAACTGTAGGTATCATAGTTATACCCATCAGGGTGGGATTTACTGAGTGGAGTTGAGTCTTCTCAGAACAGTTTGTGCTTCCAGTCACCTTTTGTAGCAACAAGAGCACCTACTGTCACCCAGCCCAGCTTATCATCTGCTGTTGTATGCATATTGCTGATTTTCAGGGCATGCCTCAGTACTGACTTTTTAATATTCTCTTTGACTTCCACTCATGCTAAAATATACTAGTTACAAAGCTGTACTTGTAATTCTTAAGGTCATGCAAAATACCTTTTTTTCATGTTCTGCCCCTTTAGTACTGCAGGGAAAATGTAGATCCAATGAAGAGGATATTCTTTGTGGTATGTTGGGCTAATTAAGGACTACTGTTGATGGTTTTCAAAGGATGAGGTTGTTGTAAAGAAACAGTGTAGAGCTAACCCTTAATAATTGATAAGTAGATATGAACTAAAAGTTTTTTATTATCTTTAAACAGGTATGTGCAGTGGTCAGGTGGATATTCTTTTTGGAGGATTAAGAAGCTGTCAGAGAGACAGAAATATTGCAGGGTTATTAGATCCTTATGAATGACAATTTCTGCCTCAAAGCACCAGCAGAATTATGGAACATACTAATTAGAGATTGCTATATTAAGCAACCTGTTCATTTAAATACTGCAAGTTTTCAAAATGGGTAATGACACCTCATATGTAAGGATTTCCAAGGGTGCTGTTATAATCTGTGCTTAAAAAGAGACCAGAATAGAGTCATTGTAAGATGCAGTGACTTTCTTGCAGTCATGTAGAAAGAGATTTAAAAATTCAGTGGCATTGTCTCTGGTTAGCAAGAGCTTTAGCTTAAATATTTTGTTTTTAACTTTTTTTTAGTTTAACCTACTAAAACACTAGTCAATCAGTAACACTTTCAGTAGACACAAAACAATATTAATTCAGTAATGCTGAGTTTGACTTGAGCATGGTGTTAAGTACTTTTTTTGGGTCATTTTAAGCTTACAGTGTTGTTATTGCTCTATGGCATAATTAGAAAGCTATAGTGGGCTTTCATTTAGGTGTTCAAGTAGGATAAAAAATGAGAATACAGAAATGTAGCTATCAATCTGGAAGTGAACCCAGCTTTTGGGTTGAAATACTGATCCTTCTCTAGCTTGACAGATCTTCCAAAATGTTGTAGTTTAATCCATCTGTGGTCAAAGCAACAAGCCAGGAAAAGATAAATCTCTTTTATTGGTTTGTTTAATCTAATAGTGTTAGCTTGTGCTTGAAAGAAAGTTTAGCAGCACTGTTTATTCAGTTTTAATATTCAGAATGGTCACTGATGGTAAATGTTGCAAACACACAGATAGGCACTGGAAATTGTGGTACTAAAGATAATAGATTGCTTGCAACCACATATAGAAGAGTCAGGGCTAGACACAAGGCAAAATATGGAAGAAGAGGCCAAGGGTTTTCTTCCATATGCAGAATTGGCTTCAAGACAAATGAGCAATGATTGGGTCAGTACTCCATGTGGCTTAAGCAGCTGATGTGATTCAGATGCCTGGCACAGCAGACAGCAAACTATGCTGATACTGCCTGAAACGTCCCCTTCCCTTTTAATCTTGTTTGTTTTTAGAAGTCAACAGTTGCCTGCTGACAGTAACAGTCAGCTTAAATATTTGGTCTCGATGTCTAATCTCAAATTTTTCATGTATCTCCAGGATCCAGTGCCCCATTACTGCCAGCATTATGTATTTTAATGAATGCAGAATGGCATCGAGGAATCAAAATTGCAACATCAAAACAGGAGAAAAGAAAATCACTGCAGCTTTCTTCACTGAGTAACTGTTAATGCTAAAAACTGTTAAACACATTAAGATCCCATTTAGCAAATAGCAGAACGTAATGAAAATTGGAACAATTCAGTGAATACAAATGTGGGATAATACTGGGTGGATTGTTTCTGTGTGTTAGTGTTCCTCTTTGTTCCAAGATCTGTGCTGAGAGGGAACTAGCTATAGTTTAAAGGAGAAATAAAATTTGGCCTTTTACTAAAATTTTGTTTCTTCATTTACAGATTTTTCTCCTTAATTTTTTTTACTGTTAAAGTCATCACTATTTAATATCTAATGTCCTAGAGATTGATTATCTTATTGTAAGGAAAACTCAAAAAGATAATAGCAAAATAACAATACAGCAATGGAGCAAAGGGGATATATTAAAAAGCAAGAGAATTTACTGAAGATTTGGATAGTATGAACAAGTATCTTTCTCTTAAAACAGTATCAAGAACCTTTTACAGAGGTTCTAGTATCACCAAATCAAATTCAGGTTTCTAACTGTGTAATCCACAATGGTAATCCCTCCAAATTCCAGTCGTATTCCTAGTGATGAAAAAATGTCTTTTTTTTCTGAAGTTACTATTTTAATGTCAGAAATCTTCCTTTTTTTCCCCTTGCCTTTCATGTCTGTCTTAGTTAGAGTAGTCATAAAATCAAGTGGGAAAATATTCTCTCCTAACCTTTCCTCCAAGTGCTACAGTAGCAACAAAATATTTTTCTTGGATGTTTTCTTATCCAAGGTCATCCAAATAATTTTCAGGACTTTTTGGCAGCCAAAAGATAAATGCCTTACTATGGAGCTAAAAAAGAGTTTGTTTTACATTTTTCAAATAAAATTGATTTTTTTTTTTTTAGCAAAATATTTATCATGATAGAAAGGTATTTTCTGCTGGAAAAAGACTTCAAAAGAAGCTTTTCAAGTAGCTCTAATAATCAAACACTCTGTTAGTATTACTGAAATAAGAAAAATATTGAAAATAGAAGTCTTTGAGCCTATATAATGCCTTAATGTTCCTTCTGAATTCTCATAAGAATTAAACTCCCAAATCCCAGTTTCTTTCCCGGAATGGATACTATTGAGGTAAACTACATCTGTTTCTCATAATACCTGTAAGATTATCAAAAGACTGTTGCTGTTTCTGTTATCATACTTCCATGCTTTTGAAATAAAACTCATGGTCAGTGTTTGCCTAAACAATGGCTATTTAGACAATGTCTAGCACTTGTTTGTCATTGAGGAAAAGAGAGTATATGGTAGAAGATTTCCTTTTTCTTTCATTTACATACATTTTTCTTTCATATACATAATGCTTATGTTCTCGATCCTCATGGACAGGGATGAAATCTTTTTCACAAGTCAAATATCCAGAGTAAAAACACCTTATAACCAAAACTTAGTAATGTACTATTTTAGAAAGCTGGAGTAATGGAATAGAAAGCTTTAGAAAGCTGGACTATTTTGAAGACCCTCCTTAGTGTCAAATTTGCTCTATATGCAGCTGCAATGCAAGTTGACACATGTGGCTTGCAGGCCAGGAATAGCCTTCCATCTCCTGCTAAAGTTCTGTGAGACTTTTTTAATCTATTTTTATCAATCTGTGTCTGACCACAGTATCCCTCACATGATGAACAAAAATAGTAATAAGCCTACAGACATGTAGTTTAGGAAGAAATAGATGAATATGAAAACCTCCTTATTTTTAAGTAGGAAAACAGGAACAAGCTTCTGAATGTCACTTATAAAGTGCATTCAGCTGCACATACAACATTTCCATCTAACTTGCCTGTTTAATTTCTTTTACATCCAGACTAAGAAATGTTATCATGGAAGCTGCTGACCACACTTCAACGGGGAGAAAGGTGGCATCTGCAGTGGAATTATGTGACTGTCCTCCAGGCTATGATGGTACCTCCTGTGAGGTGGGTATCATGGTGTAGTTCAATTGTGCTTAACACTGAGATAGTTGTAAGCAGCCAGTGGACTTGTGTTCACAGAAAATAGTAAGAGAGCTGTCCATTTATGTTAGGAATTTGGTATGGCTTGACTTGTTACCTTTATTTCGGGGTGACAGTTCATTATATTTGAAAATACTTACAATCTGAACTTTTATACCTCTTTGGTGGCTTCTAACTTATGAAAAGACATTTTGGTTAATAAAAAAAGGAAGTGAAAACAGTATTTGTTCTCTTCAGCCAATTGATAATACAAATGAAAGCACCTATCACAATTAGAAGGAGAACGGCAGGTGTCTGACCTGGGTGTAACAAAGATGGATCAAATTATCTGCATTAATGGGGTTGTTTCCACTTTTGTTTACCCAGGACTTTGCCATTTGCCTTGGAGTCATTGAGAATTGCGTGTGTGTTCTTGTGAGGATTGTTTCACTCTATTTTGGTCCTTTTACAGAAAATAACATAGACACATGCTCAGAAAAATACCCACTTTCCTAACAAATTCATTAGTTCACACAGAATGTGTTCATATGAGTGTACTTATGATTAACTAGCTCACATGAGCATAGCTTGGGGTAAGTAGAAGCCAGAAAAAATTCTTCAAAAGCTTTGCCTTTAAGGAAATAGTTTCAAACACCAAGATGCTCTGCTTCACAAAACTACAAACAGTATGCCATTTACACAGGCACTCTAGGCACTTGCTTGTCAACTCTCTTTTTCTTTAAAATTTTTCATGCATATATGTGATATTTAGGGCTTAGAGTCTAGTTTTATGCCAAATGTGGTTGCCTTTTTCTGGGGTTAGATAAACTAATGTAGAAAGGCGGCCTGAAGGAATTAATGGATATTCCTATCACTTCCAAAATGGTACAGATGGAAAAATAACTGGAGACTGCTTACCTTGAAATAGTAATGAAATAGTTTTGAAGTCTAACCCTTGTCTGTCTGCTCAATTATTTTAAGAAAAAAGCTGGATATAGTCTCATTGTACTTCACACCTTTTTTTTATTTTTAATTATTTTTCCTTTTTATCTCCCAATTCAAACTTTGGTGTGGTGTCCAAGAAAGCAATTGAAAAATCCCTGATTGTAGATATTTAAATATGTACTCTTGTTGTAGAATCTGAAGGACTTGGGTAGAATTCCCATCTTGGTGTTACTGAAATTCTCTGTCCAACATTGTGTCCTTCAGTGCTAAACTTTCTCTCCAAAGATAAACAATCCCTGAAATTTGATATATACTTAAGATTATACTCCACAAGAGAAAGTACACACATATATATAGCTGCAAATTTAAAATTCCTATGCACACTAGTGGGCATACTAAAAAAGAATGTAAAGTTTTATATTTCCAGACAGACTAGCAGCTAAGAAAGTATGGAAAGATGAGTTGAAAATGTCCCATTTTTTTATACTGTATTTGTTTCTTCATCTGAATACTTTCAGCCTTGTTCAACACTTTACTTCTGTCAGCTTCAGCCTAGCAGAATTTAACTTTTATTGATTTTGTGCAGATTTTCAGTTTAATTTACTGTATTTAATTTAATGTATTTGTCTGCTGCATAATGATGTTCTGGTACCTGATATAGATGCTGCAGCACTAATATCAAACATTATTTACTTATCTTCTTCTCGTAAATGTTTTGGCATGATCAGTCTTCAGAAGACAACCAATCAATCCCATTTAAATATGCAGATCTTCTAAAATTGTTCTGTAGCACAAATTTGGAATTTATTTTTTACAGAATTCAGGCCAAATAGAATCCTTACATTTTTGCATATATATGAACACAAAACTGAGCACAGAAATGAAAGCAGAATTACATGAGCACAGGTAAAGCAGATTAAGTTTCTAATACCCATTGAACTCATTTGTGATAGTTACTTTGCTCCACTCATGAATTTTCTGTCTTTTGTTTGTCAACACCTTCACATCTAATTGCTCTTCTGACCCAGATTTGTTCCCGTTCTATCTGCTCTTTACTTTCACTGCAGAAGTAGTTGTGTTTAACTTACATCACTGTGATGGTCAAGAATTTTCCTGACTTTTGAATGTTACGTAATTTCTCTTGTTAAAATCTCAATCTGTAATCTTTTAGTTCTGTTTTATGCCTTGGTGTTGATGTTTCATGTCTAAGCCCTTAGAATTAGTGACTTTTGGAGCCCTGTCTTGTGCAATATCATGTGTATCTATGCATAAGACTGTTATTTTCATTACTGAAAAAGGGTGATTTATAGATTTATGCAGAAATCACTTGCATCTCATGACCCAGAAAGAAAAATACAGCAATTTCTTTTAAACATTTTTTTGAGGTTTGGGATTTTATAACTCTAGATTTTAATTTTTAGTATTTATAGGGGTTATTTTTAGAAATGCATAACTAAGAACACAAGAAAGGAAAAACAAGGATGTTTCAGGTTTTAGAATTTCTTTTAAATCATTTCAATTCACATTTATATTACTTTCACATTTTTCAGGAGTAAGTCAGAAAGGGATATTTTCTTTATTTTTATGAAGAAGAGTCTTCTTGTTACCTTTTGGAGATTCTATGTAAAGGGGAAGGTATTTTCTTTATTAAATTATATTTTTAGTATTCTATCAGTGAAAAACTCTCTTTTTGTATTAGTGAGATTCTTTTGAATGTCAACATTGCCATGCACTTTTTTATATTATACAAAATCCATGGGTCACACGAGCAGTCTTACTGTTGAAGGATAGTTTGCAAAAACTATAAAGCCATTTGTGAGATATATAGCATGCTTGGCATCTTATTATGAAAAAAAGGAATAGCCACATTTTCGCTGATGAATCACAGTTGTATGGTGTCACCTTTCCTACAAAATAACTGGCTATGCATTTATTATTGATTTGAATTTTGCATTAAAAAAAATATTAAAAATCAGAGCACTTTCTTAAACAGAAATTACAATGCTTTGAGAAGCACAATTTGTAAATAAAAGGATGGTGGTGTTTTCAACCTGTACTTTATTTCAATGTAGCCTTTTGTTAGAGTCCAAACAAGACTAAGTAGTATTTTAATTGCTCTTTGTGGCTGAACTTCTCAGAAAACATTTTTGTTGTGTTGAGTTTTTCTTTCTTCCTTCTCTCTCCTTCAGTACTTCACCTTCTGGCTGTTTTTCAGTCTTTGCTTTGATGCTGTCATGTTTCAGTCCTTCATTTCTCTGCTTTATTTTACCATTTCAGAAGAATCAAGTTAAGGCTTCCTCTAATCTCACACTAGGGCTAAGGTCAGTGCAAAGCCACAGCACTAGGAAGAACAACTTTCTAGAGAAGTGTTGGTATTTTAATTCATTTGGAAAGTATGTTTTTTGTGTGTGCAAGCATCAAATTAAACAAAATTCTAAAAATCTCATTCCTTTCTCTGTTCAAGTGAGAGTTTAACTTTTTATCTAATTTATCTTGCAGTTGTGCTGGCCTCGACACAGGCGTGTGAATGGCACAATTTTTGGTGGAGTCTGTGCACCATGTACATGCTTTGGTCACGCAGACTTTTGTGATGATATCACAGGAGAATGCCTGGTAAGTGTCAGTACAAGAAACATGATGGGCACGGCCAACAATTCAGTATACCTGTACAATTGAATTAATGACATCTGAGACCTGAAATATTCAAGGACAAAAAAGCCAGTGATTAAGAGAAGAGATCTTTATGTTTGTAAAGTAAGATATATGCACATATCCCCCAAAATACCAAGGTCTTGGAAGGAATTCAAAAAGGTTTATTTCAAATGCAAGGACACTAAAAACTTACAAAGGAAAAACTAGCATCGCTGTGAACAGCACTGGGCCTGAGAAAAGACAAATTTCCTATTCTTTCCTGGGCTTTATCAACTCTTCCCCCACCTCGACTCCCCTGCTTTCTGTGGAGGTCCTGTAGCATGTCTGTGAGCATTATCTCTTCTGTGCCTGTGGACTCACTTCTCTGGAACGCAGGAGAAGAAACCTCTAAAACTGTGTCTGGGAAAGATGTCTTTTTACAGGCAGCAAGCTTCCTTAAGCAGAAATAGCTTCCTCCTCAGTACTAATACCTTCCAGAAGAGAGTTATTTACTCCTACAATATTGAACTGTTACTAAAGTTTAGGATCCCCTCATACCAAGATATGGTATCTTTTACAGTTAAAAAACTAATATTTTCTTTATCACATAGGAGCTATGTTTTAAAATAGAATCAAGCATGAAGAAAGCAGCAAATGTATTAATATTTCTTCCTGCAAAATTTGTCTCCTATTCCCATTTGTCTCCTGCAGTATATTCAATTTATAGTATGTAGCAGGTAACTTTGTAAATTCTGTTCTAGTTTGAGGAGAAGATATTGTTAATGACTTCCTTCATCTAAATTCATACTAAACTGTAAAGGAACACTTAATGAATTTTACATTGGAAAAATAATAAAAGCACATGATCTGGACTAAATCAGCTTTTTTTTTTTTCTTGTAGGCTATGGAGATTTTAAGTAGTTACCTACTAATTCAGTAATTGTCTATGATATTATCCATAGCAAGCTTACCAGCACATGACTATTTCCAGCCCATTCAGTAGCCTTTCGTAATGGAAGAATTATGTTGAATAGACTGTTCTGATTGACTCAAGGGCATTTTTAGTTTTATGTTGTCTGACATGGCATGAAGCTTGAAACAACATGTCTTATTTCATTAGTCTTGCAGAAGCACAATTTAAACCACTACCAGTTTAGTGGGATATAGTCTCATTTCCCTGCAGAATTTCAAGCAGATTCTGTAATGTGCATGTTTCTAAATGTTCCCTTTTATTTCCTTAAGGAAAACCTGCTGGGAAAATTTCAAAATGAAAATTCAGGCTTTTTCCAATATAATTTGACACTTAGAATTATTACTGTTCCTCCTGTTTTGCTCATAGAAGATGTTTAATTGCATTGCAGTGCAAAACAAGATATCCTTAACGTGTGGATCAGTGCATGTTTCAAATTGCCTTTTCATGAATAGAAGCTTAAAATTATTCTCAATTTAATGATACTCTAAGCCTCGAAGAAGTATCTAGAATGAAAAAATGTGTTTGACTTGACAATCATGTTTTGAATCCTTCTCTTAATACTCAGTGAAAGTGTTTACCACTAGGATAATACGGATTTGTGTTTCTCGACATGAATTTATTGCATTAATGACTCTAGTCTCCAGCTATGATGTGTATAACATCAGTGTGGGATAAAATCATTTAACACAAGAGAAAGGGAAGGGAGAATCTTATTTAAGGTACATCATAACTGTTGACTATTTTGCTTATGGTACATAGTCAAATTAAAGTTCTGATGTTGTTGGCTTCTGTGTCTTCAAGTTTTAGCCCTTCCACAGGTTCACTCTTTATTTTTCTCTGTAGCACTAGCCTGGAAAAAAGAGAAGGTCGTGTAGCTGCATACTGTAGTGCTTTTGTGCTTTTCAACTGATGTGAATTGTTAACTGAGACAGTGGAGCTCCCCCTTCTGATATTTTAAGGGTGGTGGTGTAAGATAACACAGTACTGACAAGGCAGTGGAAAATAACCAATTGAAGATCTACTTTAATCTATACACATTATCAAGCAGTTTGTATTTTATGTGTTCTGTCCGAGTTTATACTAGATCACGCTATAGAGAAGAGACTCACTGGGAGCTTAAAATCAGTTCTGGATTTTCTCGCATCTTTGAAAGGACTGTGTAAGTCAGATTGGCTAGTATCCATGCAGGCTATTAAATGCTGCTATTCAATTTGGATCGTAAGCCTTTTGAAGTGAAGGAGAGAGAAGTCTGAACGCTGAAAAAGAGAAATGTTTCACATCAAAGGCATTCTTTCTATTGAGGTTTACTCAGCCTTTTGGCCTCCTTATTATTATTCATGGTGTTTTTTCAGTAATACAACAGACAATTTAGGCACCTAATTTACTGATATGATAGTTCTTTTTGCTCTTCCTTAGCTTTGAAATGTAGCTGAAAAGAAGCTGAAATATGTTTTTGACTCATGATAAAAGCTCAAATCATCTGCTTCAACACAGACCTGTATAAAAAGCTCATTTTAACACATATCTTGCAGTAACCTGCAAAGCCCTTTGATCCCCGCAGCAGCCATAGAGAGCTTCTTGATACATTGTTCTCGTTACCATTGTGATATACATAACTGCTTTGGTACATAGGGCAAGTTCTAACATTCAGAAATACTCTTTTGTAGTATTACGCATACAACATTTACAGTAGCTTTAGGAGGCTGGTTAAACCTAAACCTTGTGAAAAGCAAGCATATTTCAGGTGTTTGAGTCATTGCAGTACATTCCTCTTAGTCAGCCCAGAGGAAGAAGGTCTTTCTCCACTAAGATATGCTCAAATTGCAAAGTGGGCAGTCTACAGTGTTGTCCTTTTTGTATTTTATTCCTCTGTGTATAAACAGCATATACCATCTAGGATGAAGCCATTGTCAGATCTGGTGGACATGTGCTTTAGACAGTGTTCATCACTAGAGAGACAAAATGTCTTCACCCATCTTCATATACACCATAACAAAATATGTCCTAGCAAAACACAGTATAGGTCCTTCCACAGGTGAAAATATGTAAAGCCTCTGCAACATCCAGATTAGATTTGTAACACAAGGAAAGGAAATTGTCTGTGCAATCTTGACATTACGGTAGTTTGCAAATGCTAGAAGAGCATATTCATGCTTCTAAAGATACAATACCATTGTTGGGTCCATATGGTTGAGAAATATACTGGAATAGGCACATAGGCTTGTGCTTTTGCTTGTTTTAGTTAGGTTTAACAGCTTCCCTGGTTGTCTCTGTGACAGAAATCTTGAGGAAAGGCAGCAGTGTGCCAAAGGCACCATCTTAGACTCCATCTTACTCCATGATTAAAGTTTTATTTTCATCACTAGCATTGTATTCTGACTGTTTCTTTCCATGTTCATGCACATTCAGTTGCATATGCAGCTAAGCAGGAGTAATTTTTCAGTGTGAAATTAGGATTCCCTGCTATTGGGCATAAAGATGTTTGTTTGGTTTCTTCTAAAAAATGAGACCTGCCTCAGTAGAAAATGGTGGAAAACACACTCCAGGACATCAGCTAAAGTTTTCAGGGTACAGGGTCTCAGTCATACATAAAATTTCAGACAAAATTAAATCCCACAGTCTTAGGTACCCAGAGAGGGTCTAAGTGAAGTTTAATGGTGTTTAGAGATAAAAGAGATTCAGAAAATTTATGCATTCAAAATAGTGTGAGATACAATGTGTGGAATTTCAAAGCATAAATTCCAACTCTGAATGTTCTATCACTCTGTGATTGTGAGGAGGTAAACACAGATATCTGGATTGAGAGGAATTAGACACAGTACATGGAATTGACTGATGTTACAGTTCCAGAAAACATTTCATCAAAAAGAAAGTGGTCAGGTCTTTTTAAGTTGAATTGTTTTCCTACAAAATGGAAGGTTTCAGTTTTTTGCATAAAAAAATTCAGAAGCTACAAATTCCACTCAGCAAGAGATGTGAAGCTTTAAAGTAGTGTGTTAGCTCCTCTCACTTTAATAACATCCTTGACATATAAGCTGTTCATATTCTTCAGAAATGCTAAGATATGTCTGAGGATATTTAAAGCTAAACTTAACACAAAAGAAGAATCCATTATTTTTCAGAAAAAAGTACAAATAATTTGACATGATGCCTTTAAAAAGTTGAATTGCAAAGGATTTTTCTTTTGAAACACTTAAATTATTTTTGACATGTCTTCTTTGAAAAGCATATCTTATTGTTCCCAGCTACTTTTTTAGTATGGCTGGTAGATTCTTTTTTGATGTCAGCACTTGAAATAGCAATCAAGTGGACTTAAATGACCTAATGAAGTTGATTTTAACCCAGCTACTGTTCTAAAGCCATAATTTTAATTGAATAAGAGTCTCAATTAGTTGGTATTAGCTCACAATCTACTAAGTATATTAAAATACAATATTATGACTAATGCTTTCATTTCAAAGATGTGCTAGAATTAAGAATGCATCCTTTAAAACAACAAACAGCATTTCTGGAGTTAGATGCTTTTGACTCCAATGTGCTCAAGACTGAAAAGGGTATTGTCCTTTTTCAGCTGTCCATGTGTATGATACTGGCTGTGCAGAGCACAATGCAAAAAATCTTCATACAAATCATTGCAATCCTGGAAAGCTGCGAAGAGCTCAGTGTTCCTTAGAATACTACCCTTTTCTTTATTGAGGAAAAATTATGTGTTTCAGACAGTAAGGCTATTAAATAGCAATCAGTACCATATTTATGACTTATTAAAATGATAAAACAATTTTAAAGTGTTCATAAAAAACTATTTAAATTAAATCATAAGTTTGAAAGTACCTGTATCTTGATAAAAAACAAACAAACAACAACAAAACAAACAAAAACAAGCCTCAAGAGTTCTTAAGCAGCAGCTTCTAGATTTGATCTGGCCCATTACCTAAAATGCAGCATAACACATCCTGTTAAATAAAATCTCTCTCATGGCTTTCATTCAAGTTACCATATGCTTTTTCAGTCCATACCCAAGCTCATCAAGAAGGCATTTAACAGCCAAAATCATTACTACTCCATTCTCTGTTTCTCATTGTGAAAGGGCTACATTTGGGTATCTTGTGGCAAATAGCAGTGAAAGGAATAATGTGGTGTGCTAAAATATGGGGGGGAAGGAGAGAGATTAAACCAGAAAACTAATTTTCTGAATCTATTATGGATTCTGTGAAATTATTTAAAATTTCTAAATCCTATGTGATGAGGGGGAAGAAGAATAGAAAGGATAATTACTCATTAAAACTTAGTTCTTACAAGTCATCATGGGAATCCTGTTCTCACAGGAATGTTAGCAGACTTTCCATTCTGCTAAAAGATTGTTTAGTTTGAGATCAGCCAAAATTTATATACAAAAATGCAAATCTAGTACTGCCATTTTTATGTTGCATGTTTCATGTGCTCTCTTCTATTATGAAAGCCAGTCATGTAGACAAAGTGTTGGATAGGGCCCTATATACAGTGTACTTGTTAAGTATTATTAAATATTTACCTTGTAAAACGAATTAGTGCACTTACATGTGAAATGTAATAATTCATTTTTATAAATTATATAGTCTGGACTTTATTTTTGGAATCGATATCTGAAAACTGTCACAAAATGTGGCCTGTTGGAGGACTTCTGTACTAAATTTCTTTTATGCTGCTCTGGAGGCTGGTTTTCTTTAAGCAAGCTAGAACAGTAATGCAGCTGTTGTTTGGTGGAAATACAAAGATTTGCAACTAAATATTCTGTTTTACATAGAAAAAAAATTACCCACGAGAACACAACTACCCAACACATATGAATCATGGATTGTGACACCTAACCTCTAGAACTGTTTCTCAACCAGCAGCAAAAAATTGAAATGTATGTCACAGAGCTGTTAGAGTCCTGGCGTTATGATGGGCTAGGTAAATTTATATGTAAGTTTCCATATGTAAGTTCTGTAAGGGTCAGTTTGTGCTTTTCTTCTTCTATTTAGAACTGCAAACACAACACAGGTGGTTCATATTGTGATAGATGCCTTCCTGGCTTCTATGGTGATCCTACTAAAGGAACAGCTGAAGATTGTCAGTTGTGTGCTTGCCCCTTAAACATACCTTCTAACAAGTAAGTTGTATGTTTATTGCATATTACACATTTTCACTTAGTAAGTTGCATGACTACTCGATTTATATTTTTGCATGTATATTTGAAATCTTTTTCATTTCGGTATTCTGCAATATAATCTTTTATTTCTAGAATTTTTACAGAGTGCTTCACAGACAGGCAAAGATCAAGACAAAAGCTGGATGAGACTAAGCTAGAAAGAACAACAGAGAATTTGTGTGACTGCTTTTCAGATAAATAACTAGCATTTGCTTTTCTGTTCTCTTTAAAGATAGTTGTTTCTAGTTTTAAAGCTGAATTTACAGATTTGATAGGTGGATTTTTTTTCAGTAATTGAATTTAAAATCAATTTATATTGATCAGATAAAATAGTGAATTTTTCTTCTCAGTGATTTGTTTGGAATTCTAAATTCATCCTTAGATCTTGCAAGTGAAAATATTATATCAGCATATCTCAGAATAATCACTATAAATTTTATTAAATAAAATACTAGTGAAAAGTCATTCAAAACTCTGATCGTAGAACCAAAGTTTCCTTCATTCCAAAAGCTTGTCTCTGCTACTCAATAGCTTAATTTAATAGATCAAGTGGTTTGAACATTTCTTCATTGGTTTTGTCCCACTCAATACCTGGGAAAAAACAGTACCAAAATAATTTTACTTGATGTAGTTGAATAAAACTGTTCTGAATCTTGTCTGTGGTATTGTGTCCTATTAAAATTTCACTGATCAGAGAAGGAATAGTCTAAGCACTTATGAGCAGAAATTCTAGGGGATTGTAGAGTGGGATGGGAGCCTGCTCTCCTGTTAGCACAGCTCTTGAGTTGGTATTATTAGATATATATGGGTTTATTATATCTGTTGCTCAGGGGTGGATCCTCTGAAGTCCTCATTACTTAGTATTTCCTTGCATCGTTAATTAATTATCTTTCTGCTGTTTGAGAACACTGTGCTGACAAAGCAGGAAAAACATGATCACATTTCAATCTTGCACAGATGTGGAACAAGGCAAGTCAAATCGGTTGAATTTAGGTTTTGATTGGCAAAATGCCTGCAGATCTCTAGTATTTATTTATCAGAGTTCTGTGTGCTTTACTTTTTTGATGCTGAGAGCTCCCTTTTTAATACTTAGTTTTCTTTAAAAATATAGATACAAAATAAACACAGTATAAATGTTCTTTGAACTATGAAACTGTGTGAGTCCTGAATCCTACGAAGTTTAGCTTTGTAGAACTCATTGTATGGTTCAAGCTCTGTTGACATTACAGTTCTAGACCAATTATTAAATTTGTTTATGAGGAAAAAAGAAATTTTTAAAGGTTTAATGTGTTACCTGTATGCTGTTAAAATACTTGGTTTTCTTTCTTACTTAGTTGTCAGCGCGTTTTTTATGCTAGGGTTAATATTTGTAAACTACTCAGATTCCTTCCCACATTCTTCACCTAAACAATAAAGACCCTTTATGTTCTTTCTGAGTAACTGAACAAGTTACAATGACTAATTGTATGTAGAAATTATTGTAAATAGCTGTGTATAGATTTTAATTCCTAACATGACATAACAGGGCATCTTTAGGTTTCTAAGCTTAATACTAAATTCCTGCTGCGTAGAGAATGTTGTCCATATAATGAGTCTGAGAGATATATTTCTATTAAGAAACAAGTTTTATCTTTTATAAGAGTGTTTCATTTATTTATGATGTTTATAGTGGTTCCCATCACTGTTCTCACAGCACCTGACTTTTTTCTTTGCAATGCCACATAAAGTGGAAGAGAACTGTTCTGTTCATTTAAAAAAATATGTGGTGATGATGTTGTTCTATTGTTGACTTAAGTGTCTCCTGTTTCCTAATGGCAGGAGTTTCCATATGCAGTCATTGAAGCCAATCATAACACTGCCTTCTGAAGCACAGAAGTCATAAGTGGTTTGCCATATGTCAGAAAAGAGCTCTTGGCTAAATCAGGAAACTGAAATTAAATTGTCTAGGCTTTTTTTTTTTTTACATTCTGGGCTACATTTTCCTCTTTTTGCATTCATCTACATATATGTGCTTATATGATGCAAATGAAATCAATATCCATATTATAAATGGTATATGTAATAAACACTTTACTTCTTCATCCTATCTCTTCTCATTAAGGTATCACTCTTATAAACTCTTCTAACATTCTTAGTCCTTAAGGGGCTTCAAATAAACTGATTTTTTTTTTTTTCATAGAAGTTATCTATGTAATTTTGTCTACCAAATGTAGATATCTGGGATAATTACTGCTCTTCTCTTGATGTGGTGATAAATTTAATATGGGTAACAAAGACCCTGACAGGAATGTTCTATCATTGGAAATGGGTGATAGAAGATATCTCACTCAGCCTGGGAAGGCCAAAAAGAAAAAGAAACTCATAGCATGGGAACTAGGAATTTGAGTTGGTCTCAGAATTTTAATATTTTCTTGGAGTATTAAATAAAATGACAAACATATTCTCAAGGGATGTTTTCTATAGTATACTTATAAGCCTCTAGGAAGCCCTGTCTCCCAACATAGACTTATCTCATATATACCTACACTGTGTATTCATACTTGTCCTCTGTCCTGACTGGTACTAATGTTGTTAACTTATGTAAAAAACAGTAAAGAGCGATGATAAATCAAGAGGGAGTACGATTTTTTTGAAGCTTGTTTTGACAAATCAATACTTACGGTTCTTTAGTATTTAGCACTAGGAAGTAATGAGGTTCTCAGTAATCAGGAAGATAAACTCTTCTTAGACTACTATCACATGTTTCTTTATAGTATACAGATGGGAATTTCTCAATATATTTGATGTGTTGAGATGTGGACTGACTATTAAGTCAGAGAAAGAATCAAGGAGGCTAAGTCTGAGCATAACCCTTAAAATATGGAAATTCTGCTATTCTTTATTATTGCTTAGTAATAATAAGTACATCACTATCATTATCATCATTATTACTACAACATTTAAAATGTATGCAGCTGAATTCAGAGCTCTTGGTGGTACTTTGGTACAGTCAGTTTTGTGCAATACTATAATGAGCTGTGATAGCATCTCCACAGTTACCCATGTAGCTCTTGGAGAGTGAGGTTGGGACTGACAAGCAGGAACTTATTTGAAGTATGTCAGGTGCTGGTGATTATATTCAATAATAATGTCTGCTTTCATTGCTATTAAAAAATAGAATGAGCAGGTTTTTTTTCTTTAACTGACTCCTCATTTCTCCATAAATCCATTACTAAGTAAATGACATTGCAAAATAACACAAACATAATCCTTATGGGAAAGTGAAAAATCCCAGTACCTGTCTATGTTTATTGGACCTGACCATCCCACATTTTTCTTACTTATCTCTTATGTCTGTGGGATAACAAAGAATAAAGAATAACTTTTAAAAAGTTAAAGTATTAAAAAAGGTTAAAAAGTAACTTTATTAAAGAGATCATAGATGGATGATTCCTGAGAAGTGGTGTTTTGTCAACAGTAGCTAATCACATTAAATTATCCTAATTAAACATTTCTGTCTTCCCTGTGCTTATTATTTTCCAGAAACTGTTGTAATATACCCTGCTTTAATATATCCAAGATCAGATTATATCTATTTCTTATTATTGTAGCATGAACAGTTACCTTGAATATACCTTCCTTCTGATGTCTTTGTTTGAGCAATTCTATTGCTTCTCAACTTCTCTTTTCCTAGGTTACAAAAGATTAATTTAGTATCTTCTTTTCAGGTAGGTGTTTTGTTTTCCCCTTGTGAATAATCATCCCACTATGCACCTGATCCTAGTCTTTTATTTTAATTTTTTTCCTTTTCTATTTTTCTATTTGGTTGACTAGGTTTGATTATCATTATTTAGATGAGACCTTATAAAGATGCTAGTATGTCTGCCTCTAATAATCATTACAGAATTATAGAAGAATAGATTCCCTCTTTTCCTGTGTAGTATCTTTTAGAGTATCAGGAGGTTTCTTCAGAAAAGTGTATTAAGGGAGAAAGATTATGGAAAGCAAAATGCTAATAGTGAAGGAACACAGTTCAGAGTTAAACAGTTAAACATGGACATTGAGAAGAGGAGCTTGCAAATGCCTACAGTATCCTTATTAATAAAAACAGAAAAAAACCCAGAACAGCCAAAAATAATTAGAGCATAGCAAAGAGGTAAAGCCTTCTAGTCTGCAAGCTATTCTTAAACTTCAACGTGCTTGTGTGGCTTGTAAGCTTGAGGTCTTTGGCACTTGATTAACTCTAATGTGCTCTCTGGGAAGCTGCACCAGATATTTCCCTTTTTGCCCCTCCCCTTTCTTCTTCACTGAGTTCCTTTCACAGCCGACTTATACACAAAGTTAACTGAGCTTTTAATCAGTTGTCCTTCAGAGAGATTTATGTAGGGGCAGCATTATGGCATAGATTGTTTTGCCAGGCCCTGGGGGGCATAAACAAACAGCTGTACATTCCTGCCTTTTTAATGGTATCCAGACCACTCAGTGGCAGGCTCAAGTCCCGTAATAACAGGCTATTGGGATGTTGCCATCCGTTGCTCTATATTCAGTGTTGCAGAAATAGCAGAGTCATTCCAAATTCAATTTGCTGGAGTCGAACTTAAGCCCCATGTCCTAGACCAGAATCACTTTTCCTGGGCGCTGTTTTGCAAATTAACAATCTCTGAAGTGGGAAGAGAGTTATGCTGCTAACCGTCTTTTCTTTATGTTTCTTCCTTGTCCCTCTTCTTTCTCAATATCAACAACACAGCTTTAGTCCGACATGCCATTTTGACCAAAGTCGTGGATTAATATGCGATGAATGCCCCACTGGGTATGTGGGACCACGCTGTGAAAGGTAAGTAGGCACCATGCTTTTAACCATATGAGATTTGTAACAAAAGTATTGATCACATGAAACTGTTCTACTTTTTTATTACTTCCCCTTCTCATTCCCATTCCAGTGTTCTGAAACTCACTGAAGAACTTTCTGTGCATTTTGATTTGATATTGCATACATGAATTGGTATTTTTCTAGTGTTTGTTTTATCTTATGGTAAAATGTAAAGTTTCCAAGAATCATTTTCTGAGAAGTCGAAGTCTTTGTTTAAAAAGTTTCTTGTAGATTTTCTGTCACTCTTCTGAGATTTTTTGTAATTCTTTTGTCTCTTTTCTCATTTGAATGTTTAAAGCATGGTGAATTGAATATGCTGTAAATTACTGATTCCTGTTTTAGAGAAGCTAATATGCAGTAAAAGTACTGCTCTTCTAATGTTATTTGTAGATTTAAATTAATTTTAAAAGAATATTTAACATTTTTGTTGCTTCTTGTTCCCCGCTGCAGTCTTTAGTATGTAGAACAATCTAGGTTTTAATGACAAAGAAGATAATTCTTCTTTGTCAAATATATAATGAGCTTTTTAATGTATTTCCTACTACATATACAAAGGCATTATTCTGAAAGGATCATATAGAGAATTTAGATAAAACAGATGGTTAGTGTGAGTGCTGGTGCTAAGCTCCCAGGAACCCCCTTCCACAGAAGGTGAGACCACATAATCAAAGGGATATTATCACTGTGTCTGCATGCCTTTGGCCCCTTGTGATTTCACATGGATGGAACAGCTTTCAAGAGCAGTTAGTGTGCCAGGGGACCTCTGCTAGTAGTTTGAAAGTCATAGTGAATCAGGATTAGCTTTGTCTCCATTATCTCAGTTCCTTGTGACCCTGGCAATGACACTTCTTTAAGGGGACTGGTGAAGATAAGGTGTGTGAAAACATGGCACTTGGATTTCTTGGTGGACTTTTACCATTCAGCAATTCCATGAGCTCCTTGAAGCATTTTCCAGTGTAAGCCCTAAAAAAAGATAAGGCTTATTCATGAAGACTTACAATATTCTGGCTGGGATGAGAAGAAGTAGGAATGAACGAAGAGGAAGAGCCAACCAGAAGAGCAACAACCTGACCATATCCTGTGAATCTCCCTATAGTTCCATCTTTTCAATTTGCAGATACTTCCTTTTAAATCCCTTTTTTGCTATAACTGTCCTGAAGTGAGAGCGTAGGCTGTCACCTGTTTCCACCCATCAACACCGAGTCTGCTCCTGCTGCATGCTATTTCTGCCTGTCTTTTCCTGTCTGTCTTGGAAGTCATCACCTTCTTTCAGCTAGTGGGCTGTGAAGTTAATGACGGCAGGAATAAATCACATCAAGAGCACTTTAGTGGCAGTTTGTCGATGCGGGGTCATTGACAGCTTCCATTAGCAACAAGTGCTGTTTCTGAGTGGAGCACAGGCTGCAGATGAAGTAGGACAGAATGTGAATAAATGATGGGCTTGGATTTTAGCCTGATTTCCTAAGGAAATGAGGCTAGTGTGATCTTTTTGTGCATGTCTGTCTGGCTGCCTGCAAAGTCATCTGAACTTGTAGGTCAATTTCAACCAAATTTGGCAGAAGGATAGGAGGTCTCAAAGATAATAATTGTTCCCGAAGGTTTTGTGAAAAGAAGTGGCTAAATAGAGGTTAATAAATCAGGACATGTTGTAGCTAAGAGAGGGAATATTGTGTGAACTTACACCTGATTAAACAGCAGAGAATACATGAGATAGAGAGAGAACAAGAGAGATTAATAGATGTTCTGTCCATAAGAAAACTTTCACAGGGCAAGGAAAAAGTGCTGCTGTAGCCTGAGGGATTACTCCCTGCTGAATAGCAACATCCTGCAGCAAATAATCAGCCCTTAGCCTTGTAACCATGAGATATAAATTCACTGGAAATTAGGCCATTAATTCCAGCGCTCACAGAATTATTTGCTTTTAATTGTAATAAGTTGCTTGGAAATGTCTGCAGCTGTCAATAATGATGATCAGGAGAAGTGTGTTGCTTTTGCTATTAATAGTGAATTATAATTGCTGAAAGAGTTCACATGAAATTCTTTTTCATTTTAGCAACTACAAAGTGACAAGTGATCTCAGCCACGTGATTCATTAGCTGAACAATCCTAAATTATCATGACAAACTAAAAGTATCATGAAGTGAGCATGCACAGTACTGTACTTATTTGGCACCCTAAAATATCCTGTCCCTTAGGGAGATGCATATACATGTCTGAGTTGTAAAATGTCAAAAAAAATATCACTACTTCTCTCACTTGTACTCTTCAGTAAAATGTTGCCAGAATTGCTCAGTGTTCTGAAGGGTCCAGCTCAAAACACCATCAAAATAATTGCAGGTATAAACTATGTTGGGAGTTATCAGATATCTATAACTGTAGAGAGAGCCCAGCTTTTCTTTTCAATATTTGTCCCCAGCAAAGTAGATGTAAGGTTTTTTCCCTTTGATCACTGCTCACTTTTCCAAAGGCATATGAGGTAGAATGGACATTCTCTTAACTTCATAGAAAGGATGTATGAGAATGTCCTGGGCTCAACAGACAGCTTTTTGACATTTACAGAATGATGAAATACAGTTTCCAAATACAGCCGTGACAGAGATAAGAGCACACAGCTTTAGGGAAAAGAAGCAAAATGGGTGAGAGTCTAGCTTTTCCTGTAGCACTCCATCATTTTTGGACATAGTTCCAGTGACCTTTTCCTCTTATAAGGAGAAACAAGAGGTCAGTGTACCTCATGTGTGGGGAGAAGGGTGAGCTGGCTCATATTCCCACCTTCCCCATTCTTCAGGTCTAGCACAGAATGCCACCAGCCACAGTGTCTCACAAGTGCTGTGGCTTCAAACTGCTGCTCATTCTAGCTAATATCATTCTTTCACTTATTCCAGAGGAGCAAGTCTATGTTACAATGCTGAGGGGGAAAGGGTCAAACATTTCAGGAGATTTGATACACGAGTGTCTTATGGAGGATTATTTACAGCTTGCAAAGATAGACACTCTGACATTAGAAAATGTAAGATTTATAGTTGGTCACACAACAATAACACCTGTACTGTGCGCCTGAGTTAAGATATCTACCTGTGTGCTCACAAGCTTCTTTCTCCACAGGGCTTTTGCCTGATTTTTTACGCAGGTTGAATGCACATAAATTTCAAAGACTCTGTAAAAATAGTCATTCCAGACTTTAAAGTGTTTGGATTTGCAGCCTTAATTAACTCTGTCTCAAGAGCTCTTTCTCCCAGTAAATATAGAGAAATGTATAAAATAGGCTTGTGTTTCTAGGTGTACATGTGTATATACATAGCACCATACAGACTGCTATGAGAAATATTAACTCTATACTGTCCAGGCCCAGTACACATACACATACATGCAAACATATATTTAAATAGTAGCCCTGTATTTGGCACCACTTATGCTAAATAAAACCAGTGTCAGTCATAGACAAACCTACATTAGAGAGTAAAAATTAGAGAAGATAAAAATACGGAAACAAGCTTTCTGCACTGCTTTTACTGCTATTTTTGTTTATTTTTTCATCTCAGAGGTGTTATGTTTTACTTAGCAGTCATTTATTTATACATGTGTTTTGTGTAATGCATAAAAAGTAATTTTCTATGCCATATACATTATTGGTGTCTTTTAACCTAAACTTTGCTGAACATGTAATGCTTTGAATCTAAGAACGGTAGCTGAAGTAGGAATGTCCTTAAGGGAATACAGATGGAATTAATGAAAGTGGATTTTTTTAATCTTCCCCTACAAATTCAGAAGAAGTGAGGGAAAAAAGGGGAAGAATTTGCACATAGATACATGTACACAGTTTTCTTATAAGCTTAACTGGATTACCCCTACTGTCAGCATCATCTTCAATTGGACTTGAGATTATGTATGTAGGCAAGTAGAATATGGCTATGTGATGGTAGTGGGTTTTTCTAATTTTAATTATCAAGGTCTAAACTGATGAGAACATAAACAGTTAATGAGGTCTTCTTCTATTAATAGAAATTATTAACAGTTCATTATGCACAAATCCCTGGAGTATTCTTTCTGTGAACTGCTTGGTAAGTTTCTGTGAATGCTATCAGATAGAGAACTAACCCCTAAATGAAAGTGAAAGGGGAAAACGAACACACATTAAGTGAAGTCAAATAGATTAGTAGGACCAAAAGATACAGATTTATGACAAACACACCAGTGGGGAGAGAGATCGTAGCAAGGTGTGGGTTAACTTCAGTCATAATCTGGTTCAGGTAAAGTAAAATAACTGCATACATTATCCAAATATTCTCCATTTTTTATAAAATATGGCTATTAATTGTTACATGTTAAAATACATTCTTGACCATGGTAACTGAGATATCATCACTGAAAAAACCTCCAATTTATTTTGGCAAAATTAAGCTAAAAATCAGTCTTTTGTGGTTGCTGAGATCTCCTCTATCAAGGAAGAAAATACCCATTTCTTTCCAGGGAATACAGTAAAAGGCTACATTTGTGACAGGTTCTGAAAATAAAGTGCTTGAATTATTCTAGTGACAAGATTTTGATGTCTTGTTGCTATGAGGAGGTAATTGTAAAAGATAACTATTCTAGCACAGTGGGCTAGATTGTGAAAATTTTACTCATGGTCTTGAGTGCTTACATGCACCCAAATCACTGTACCATTTATATGTATTATTCCTCTATGAGCTACATTGTGGATATTTTCAGAGAGTGGAAAAAATCCTATTTTGTGTAATGTCTTACTACAAAAAACTGTTCACTTAGTTCCTACTATCATTTCCTCTCTAGTCTCAGTTATTCATTTCTTATAATCTTTGCTAATGATATTGAATAATAATTAACAAATGTTTAGACAGCTTTGCTTAGAATCCAGTTGAGATATCCTGGAAACAAGGAAAAGGATGAGCTTGATGCACATAAATGGACGAGAGTGAAAGTAGAGTGGAGCTCTACATTCCTGTATTAGGATGATACACAAAATCTTTGTTCAACCATGCCATCCAAAACTATTATGAATTAGAGAGGATATCTGTGTACATTAGAACTGCATTCAAACTAACTTTAAAATAATAGGAACCCTTAATTTATGCAATGTGTTTTATGTGCTTTCTGTTTTCTTTATACTAATTGGAGTTTATCTGAGATGCACACAAATGACTTTATTAGCTAGAACTGTGCAATTTTTCCTTTTTTTCTTTACTATCTACAAGTTGCTCTTACTATGAAGTGTGAGCAAATGTACTGGAAAGGGAAAGCAGACCAGAATATAAATAGGAAATAAGCTGTGAGCTGAGTAGAAATTTGCTTGAAATACATAGTCATGTTCGGTCAGATTCACTAAACTGTTTTACATGGTACTCAAAAAAAATTGCTGATGGGCAAGGTGGAAAAGAGGGTGGTATTTTTAAGCAACTCTCTTAAAATGTGAAAGGTATAGTATGCACCAACATAGTTCCTGTGATAATGAGCAATCTTTTTCTTACCTATACACAGAGATTAGAAATCCATTTAAACAAATTTGACCATGCAGTAGATCAGGGGAAGGCTAAGTCAGGGGAGGATCTTGTTAGGTAAACAAATTTGTCTGTATTACATTCTAAAGTTGTTTTTGTAAATTAAGCAAATTTTTGAGGTAAAGGGAAAAAATCATCAAGCTTATTGGTAAATAAGAACAGAACATCTAGACATGATGTGCTGAAATGCAAAGCATATCTAACACGGAGTCATAGAATAGTTTAGGTTGGAAGGGACATTTAAAGGTCATTTAGTCCAACCCCCCTCCTCTGGAGTGCAAATAAGATTTCTCACTATGTTTTTCTCTTCTTTCAGTGCCATTGACAAGATTTTTCTCCCACTGAAGTCTAATTACTAGCAGAACTGGCAGGATTTCAGCTGGTACTGTATCTACAATGTTGTTAAAAAGGAGAAGGAAGGAGAAAGAAAAAAGTTGCTTAAGACACACTTGAGATCATTTTTGGTGATTAGGGAGGCAACAGAATTAAGTATTTCTAATGAGATGATCATTTAAGAGTCCTAACTGATGATGTCTTTTACCTTAGGTGTGCAGAAGGCTATTTTGGACAACCTTTAATACCAGGGGGATCGTGCCAGCCGTGCCAGTGTAATGACAACCTCGACTTCTCCATTCCTGGCAGCTGTGACAGCTTGTCTGGTGCTTGTCTGATATGTAAGCCAGGTACAACAGGCCAATATTGTGAGAGGTGTGCTGATGGATATTTTGGCGATGCTCTTGATGCAAGGAACTGTCAACGTAAGTCACAAACTTTTACAGTTTCTGACAGTATTGATCTATCCTGTAACTGTGTTCCTGAGAGGAAGATTGTGTCTCTGTGTGTGTGAGCAGGAGAGTGATACAGCATACTTACACCTCTAAAAATTATATCGTTCATCTGCATCTGGAGGCTTTAAAGTAAATAGAAAGAATCTATTAAAAAAAAGTTGTAGTTAAAGCAGGCATGGAAAAAAACAGGGAGAGTGAAGCATTGGATGTATGCAAAAGGTTATACTAAATGTCAGATCTACAAAAATAAATATAAATAAGTGAAAATATTCACTAAAAATGCTATAAAACATCCAGAGAAATCCTGTTAACTAGTGAGATTGGTGCTGAAAGGAGAGAGTGATATTTTTGTTACTGTATGGTCCAGCTGTGGCAGCACTTGTGACCTCCTTCCCAGCTACATGACCTCAATAACAGTTGGGAGCTGCTGCTGCTTACAGGGCAAGATTCTCCCACCTGTAAAACAGAGATTAAAATCTCCAGACAAATTTTCAAAAGTGGTCTGGAGGAAGATACCTGGCACTGCAACAGGCTACCACTTCTCAGCTGAGTGGTGGCATGTTAAGTATCAGCCCCAGCTTTTACTTCCTCACAGTGATTATAAAAAAATTATTGAGAGGAGGTGGAAGATTTGATTGGAACAGGAGCTTTTGCTTCTGTAAGAGGCAGTGGCTCTGTCTGAGCCATTAATGGCACAATTCAGAATGCAGAACAAATGCTTTTTAACTTAAAAACATTCTTCACGTACCCTTCCATCCTATTCTGAGAAATGGAATAAAAGAGGTTACAAACTGTCTTCAAAGAGCAGAATATTTTATTTCACTGTCAGAAGGATTCAATCCTTTTTGATCCATTGGGATAAACTCAGAGTAACTCCACTAAGTGTTATAGCAGGATAAAATTATGCAACTAAAAGAGTTGGAGCACTGTCTAGCTGCTGTCTGCATAGAAACATGGGGATCATGTGTGCAGGACATGTTGCAAGCTTGGGAGTCTGAGCCAGTAGCATCCATTTCCAGGACTTATTCTATTAGTGACTTGCAGTTTGAAAGTGAAAATGCTAGGTTCTGTTGGACCACCTAAGAGTGTGTAGGGCACAACAAGATACAGAACACCACCAAGTTTCTCAATTAAGGCTAATAAATACTGATATTAACAAAGTCATAGATAACCATGAAGACATACACCTGTGAAAATGCTTTCTGTACTTTACACAATGCTGGCAAATATTTGGACAATCACATATATTCTCTGCATGAGTTAACAGGTCATGATGAATGATGTCATATAAGTTAAAATGTTAAGTGTGTAAAGTGATTTATAAAGAAGTGTATTTCAAAAATCATAGCTTCCAGTAGCTTATCACAATTCCTGAGGCATCAATAGGACTGTTGCTTTGACTATTTTCACAGTAGTGGCAGCTCTGTGAGAAATAGATTTAATATGAGGAGAGTTCAGAAAACATACAATTAAAAAAAAAAGTATTAAAAATAAATATATATTTAATGTTGAATTCCAAGCTTTCCTTTTGTTGTTAGTATCACTGACAAGAAAAGCCTCCTAATGTATTCATAGCCTTGTGCTTGCAGTTACCTTGTATTCATCTACTCTCTCTTTCATGTGCATTTTCTTTTTTGCATATGATTTTTTATTTCCTTTTCAGACTTCCATGAAGTTTGCCCTGCAGCTACAATATCAGAGGGACTGTGCCTTTACTTTGCTGTTTTCAATTTCATTCTTATTAAAAAGCCAAATCCAAGAGTATTGCAAAGCATGAATTTGCTTTCAAATTATTGTTTGAAATGTTTCTTGCCCTTTCTCAGTGCAGCACTGTTGTGTGCATTAACTATTTCAAATGACAGTACAGCTTTATATCCTTATAGCATCCCTGAATTTTTTGGCGTCTCTATACAAAATCATAAATCTAAGAACAATGAGCAAATGACCTTGAAATATTAGATTTCATTCTAGTAGGTTATTTATTGGAGTGAAACATCACAGTGTGCTGAAGCAAATACCTGGAGGTTGCGCTGATGGTAATAGAGATCAGTGCCATGAGATGAATTAACGCAAATATTCAAGTGTGCCTATGTTTCACTGCATAGGTACTACTGTTGGAGGAGACTGTGTAGGTTGATCATAAATACATGTTCATAAATATTTATACAAATCTAGAGAGAATGAAGGGTCTTGACCAGTGTCATTTTGGAAGAAAGTAAGACAAAGTTCTCTGACAGTCTGCATTGTATTATAATAACCATTATGAGGTTTGCACAGGAGCTAATTTTCCCAGTAGAGGTCAATGAATGGAAAGGTTTGCATTTATTTTGATAAATGCAATTTATCAGATTGAGTAAGTTTATTGGATGAATATCCCTGACTTTATGTTTCTTCTCTGTGAATGTACTGCCAGAGCCAAGAAAAACAGTCTTGATACTGTAAATTCTCCCTTACCACTGCATTCCATTCAGTCATCTGTGACTGTGTTAAGACACCATGGTGTGCTGTTTGTCATAATTTGTCATATTAAGTAGGACAAAGTCATCTGTTTATAAAATCAATGTAAATTTTATTTCAAATTCTTGTTTTGTATGCCTGATAAGCAAAACAATTGAAATCAGACTGACCTTTTTTTTGAGGTCTGTATAAAAATGTTGGTGAAGTACTATTAATTTGCATTGAGAATTGTGGTTTGTTGAGTCTGAGCTTTTGCATCATCTCTCCCCACTGACCATTTTAATTAGAAAAGTACTCAAAACATATATATCTAGTGATACTCATCACTGTGTACAGTTTGGAGTGTCAGCAGTTTTAAAATATGAGCATCATACTAAAGAGGGCTGTATATAGGATGAAAGAGATTAGTTATGGATTTGTTTAGTGTTGAAAACTGAGAGTGAAAGGAAAAGATAAATGATCTAAATTACATCAGAAGTGTTTTTAAATGTTTTCTTTTAAAAAACAAAAAGAGATCAAAACCTCTGAAGGTGTTACATGTTTGGTATGAACAGCAGAAGCAACATATTTTTGTTACTTATTCCAGAATTTTTACAAACATTTGAGAAACAATGCCATGAACAGAATGGCAAGTCATAGTTGCTTTCATTTAAAAGAAGAAACTTTTGCAGAATACCCCAAAAGTGAGGAGAGAGAAAAACCCAAAAACAATCCTTTCAATTTATAATTGGAAACAGTAAATTAACAAGTCCAATGAAGTAATGAGGAAGGTCCTGTTGTAATAGCCTATATATAGAAAAAATATAACTGCCTTCTCTCACATGGCACCTTCTGACATGAAAGTATGTGAGCACCATGTGTTCACAGTTGGGACTCAAGTGTTTCTTAAAATGAAGCTGTCATGTTGAGGAGAAAAACAATGCATGCAGTTAGGGCACTGCAGGAAGGCAAAATGTGGCCTGGAACCCTAATTTACAGAGTAGATTAATAATTGCTGTAGAGATGTGAATTCATTCTCCTCAGAGTGGGGAAAAAGTGTTGTGCAGGAACCAGCTCATGCTGATAAAATCAGTGACTGCATGGTTTTAGTCCCTGTGACAACAATCACATCCCTTTTCTCTATTGTGAGGGCTAAAGGGATTTTTTTCCTAATCTCTACATGCCAAAAGGCTTGTGGTTGAAGAACATAAAGGGTGATAGAAATCTTCCTCAAAATTTCTCTTCTCCTAAAACATAAGAATTTAGGAGAGGCCTTGTTATTTTCCTCAAGAAACAGCATTTTCATTGCCTTTTTAAATCTTTAAGAGAGCACTGTGATGAGTAGGCTGGTCAGTTAGGTTACATTTCCTGTGGGAACTGTGATGCTGTTGATGAGACAGAAATCCTGGAGAGTCATGGTAGCAGAAAATGCTTGGTCTCTTTTTCAGCTGTTCTCTAGAGTGCTTCCTGAGGGCTGAGGGCATTACTGCCCTTGTAGAGAGGTCCCTGGTGTCAACCTTGTTCTGGATCCTCAGCCTGACGATATTTTCTCATGACTACATTAAAGAAAGTGGACTCCTGGGCAGCAGAACCAGTGTGTGGAGCAGTAACACTCCTGCTGGCCATAGTTACATCCTGTACACACCCTGTCTACACCATTTTTAGGGTTTTTTTCTCTAAACATCCTGCTAATCAGAGAGGAACATCTAAAACAAGTTGTTAATGAACCTGAGACAAAATTTCTGACTACAATAATTTGGAGCAAAATTCAACATTAATATGGGTAGGGTAATGTCCGTTGTCTGTATGGGAATGACACCTTCCCGGTTTGCTCAGGCTGGATGTTTCTCAGAGTGGCAAAATCTGCACTGTAAACTTTTAACTATTAGATATAGCTTCAGGAATTACATTAACATCTCCTTCTTCTTCCTTTGCAGCCTGTCACTGTCACATCAATGGCTCCTTCTCGGAGATTTGTGACTCTCGGACAGGCCAGTGCAAGTGTAAAGCCAACGTAATCGGGCGCTGGTGTGATGTCTGCAAGGTGAGTGACAAGTAGTGCTATTTCCTTTCAGCTTTCTTCCCTGTTTGTCTTAACTAAATATTATTTGGTTTTGAATAGGCTTTTGTTGTTGTTGTTGTTCGTTTTCCACTTAAAGAACATATATGGATTGTTCTTATGTAGAAAAAAATAAAATGGTTGCCTTTAAAATGTTTTCTAACAGTTTTCCGGAACAAAACACAGAACATTGAATTTACATGTAATTAACGGATTTTAAGCCTCACTGTACATATCAGTACATTTGTATATATTTTATATGTTTGATATAAATAAATTAGTTAAAAATATTGCAGCTTTGGGGGATAACCTCTCTGTGAAGAAAGTTGCAAAATGTCTGATAGCATCTGATTTGAGGGGAAAAAAAAGTAGAATGCTAGTTTATTTATGCTGTGAATGTTCTGCTTTTAGGGGTTTTTTTGTAGGGTTTCTTCTTGTATTGTCCAAACAATGTATTATTTTTTGGTGAAAGTGTCTTTTGCCTTGACTTTATTTTCCTGTCTCATAAATCACTGCAGAAAAACATTGTTTCATAAACTTTCACAGAATTGTCTTCAGGCAGCTAAGGAATATGTTTTAGCTAGCTGCATGTTTTTCTAGCTCAGTGTAAGGACTCATGGGTTAAGCCTGTGTCCTCAGAATACCTCCACCTGTGTGTAATTTCAAGCACATAAATAATTCTGCAGGGATCAAAGGGATCATTTTCACCCTTTATGTAATTTATGAAGTGGTTTACTCACAGTCCGTTTTCAACAGTATTTAAAAGTCTGTTCAAAGAAAAATTGCTGTTATCAATGTAATTTGCAGATTGCATAATGTACCCAGCAAACAGATCAAGCTTGTTAATACAATACTGGCAGTTCATTGGAATTAATCTTTGTTTACTACTATGTTTACTCCTGTCTTTATTCCTATACTCTATTATGTGGTGTAGTTTCTATATCTTTACTTTCTAACAGTGTTTACTTTTCATTCTTAAAGCCTAACTACTTCTGGACTCCAGAAAAGCTGTTTTGTATTCCTTGTGGCTGCAGTGCTTTAGGATCCATGTCACTGCAATGTGATATGTTGGGAAGATGTATCTGCAAATCAGGATTCATGGGCAGACACTGTGAAATCAGCAGACAGGTGCCTAAATTGCAGGAAAATGCAGGAAGCAGTCAGCAGATTCGAGTACCCCCTCGGAGATGGGGTGCCAGCAGTGCCAGTGGGTGCCCACGAGGTGCTTACCGGCCTGAGACTCTGGTAAATGAGAAACCGTGTGCATTGCATGGGCTGACATCTCGTATTTGCTTGTGTTTGGAGCTCGTGCAGCTTGGTTGGTTGTTTTTTTAAATTTTAAATACATGTGCTACAATATAAGAAATTCTTGAGAAACAGAGAGGCTCAGAAGGCAGCCCTTTAGGATGCTTCCCCGATCCTTGGGCTTCTCATTGTGCAAATGGTGATATGGGCAAGAAATCAAATACCAGAATAAGTTCCAAAACAGCACCATTAGCAGTAGTGTGTACAAAATGTATGGGTGATATACATAAATCAATAGAATCAGTGGGATTTTCTTGGGTTTTGGCAGCATAAGACTTCCTTTTCTACAATTAAAGAATCAAGAACTTAAGGAGTTTGCAAGAAGGATTGGCTCCAGATGCAAAGAGTTAAGATCTAATTTTAAAATATCAAACTTTTAGCTAGTGTTAAAAGTTCTCACTAGTGAATATGGCCAGTTATCTGAGCCATTTTTAGCTCAGTGCAGTGCCAGTTATTTGAATGTAATCCCAAAATGACAGGAGCGCTCATTGCTTATTATATACCAACTTATTTCCTAAAATGAAGTAATTACGATGCAACTGCTTGTACCAGAGTAGTGGTTTAGGAATGTTGCTTTTTCTCTGTGCAGTGCAAAACCTCCGCACTTATCACACCCTGTCTGAAAAATACCTGGCAGTGTTTTTCCTCCTCAGCTAGACTCCAGGACCCATGCTGTATTCATTCATATAGATTCCCTGGGAGAAAGGAGCTTTAACCCATTAGACATGCATTAGGTTACTGTGTTGCCCTCACAAATGCTCAACATACACTGATGGGGACACAATATAATAACATATTCAGGAAATTTATTGTATTTCCTCATTGTAATCCACGATCTTATCTCTTGTTCAGTAAATGTGATTCTTAGAATTTCTGTGTGTAAATAAGGTTTGCTGAGGACTTAACCTGGGGGTTCACCTTGAGGTTTGCATGACTGGTCAAAATGTCTTTGTGCAGACCTCCTCACAGAATGCAACCCAGCATGCTAATGATCTTCTCTAACTTAACAGAGTGTACAGTGTTAGTATCAGACTTTTTCTGACTTTCACCCTTATAAACAGAATTTATTAGATCCTATCAAACTTTATATTGAGCACTAAGATGCATGCTATGCATTGTTTACTTCACTGCATTAATCTGAATGTCTGTCCTGAGATTCCATATTCACCTTTCTGTGTTTCTTCTCATGTAAAAGAAATCTCTAGAAATAATCATATATTTAATTGTATGAGTTTGAATATTTCTTTCTCTCTGATACACTCTGGTTTTTTGTGCAGAAATTGGCAAAATGTTTCAATGTAGAATTTGAAAATGAAAATCACTGTAATTCTTTAATACATGTATAATCAAGCATTTGCTTAGGTTCTTCAGGCCAAATTCTGTCCATATTCTGATACCTCTCAGCAGATTCTCTCTGTGGGTGTGGAACTTCGGTATTAACCTCAGAGATCAGATTGCAGGACTTCTCCCTGGAAAGCTTCTGAAGCTTCTGGGAATTCATTGATACAAAAGGTTAGGGGCTCTACTGTGGGACAAATCCATGTAAAATATAAATCATAGAATCATTAAGGTTGGGAAAGACCTCCAAGATTATCAAGTCCCAACCTCTGATAGTCAACTAGATATAGTACTAAGTGCCATGTCCAGTCATTTCTTGAACACCTCTGAGATGGTGACTCCAAAACCCCCCTGGACAGCCTGTTCCAATGTCTGACCACCTTTTCAGTGAAGAAATTGTTCCTGAGCCTCCTCTGGCACTGCTTGAGGCTATGTCCACTTGTTCTGTCACTGGTTGCCTGGGAGAAGAGGCTGCCCTCACCTTGCTACAACCTCCTTTCAGGTAGTTGTAGAGAGAGATGAGGTCTTCCCCAAGTATCCTTTTCTCCAGGCTAAACAACATCAGCTCCTTCAGCCACTTCTCATATGACTTACTCTCTAGGCCCTTCACCTTCTCTGGACATGTTCCAGCACTCCAATTTCTTTCTTGTAATGAGGAGCCCAGAATTGGAGACAATACTCAAAGTGTAGCCTCACCAGTGCTGAGTACAGAGGAGCAATCACTTCTCTAGTCAAAGCAGGTCCAGCTCCACTGATTTGAGAAATTCACTCATTTATAATAGGTAAAAATATAACACCTCTTGCCTGCATCACACAGTAGTACATTGTAAAATAAATATTTTTCCACTTTTCCCCCATTTATATTCATTAGCAGTGATCTTTTTAATATCTCATTTTTAACTTGTTTGGGTTTTTTTTTTTTTCTAGTAAAGTCTCTGATAGATTTTATTATTAAATGTTGTAATAACAATTTCAAGTGAAGTTATTAATATTCTTTGGATTTCAGGATTCTTTGAAAGTTATCATGCTTGAAAAAAAAACAACATAGAAAAGTACTCCCATTTTAAAGCACTCTAGCTCAAGACAATTCATAATTTGAATATCAAGTATGGTTGGTTTGTAGGAGCCTCAGTTGGCTGGTACAGTGAAAGCCATGAGGTCTGTTGGTTGAAAACCTTGTGCAGAACCCGAGATTACAGTAAAAAAATGAGTGTGTGTCTTCTCCTCTTTACAAGTGTACTTTTTACATTTCAGTAGTGAAGTTAAGGAGGAAATTTATTACTGTAGTTGATAGTGTCCACACTGATTCTGTAGAAACTTTATATTAATCATTGCAAAAAAGAAAATAAAGAAAGAAAACAGAAGAGAAACAAAAGCCTGATCCAAAGACAGAATTTTTATCTTAAAAATAAATAGTTCACATTATTTGTTTGTATTGTACACAAATACATTACATCTATGTTCTTCTGAAGTTATTCCTATATATCATTTAAAGGAAATGCCCTCGAGTTATGGAATACTGCATAAAGACATTGTCCCTGCTTAGAGGAGATAAAATCTAGTTCAGAGGCTTTCCAGTTGAATCATTCTCCATTCATAGCTAAGAATTTGAATTCACTCTCCTAGCAACAAACTCTGCCTGACAAATTCTTACAACCAGACATGGGGTGGGTATATAGTGCTGACATACATTCCATTCTATGTGAGAATTGTACTTATGGAAACCCACCCTCATAAGAAATGCATTACATTGCAGAACATTCATTATAGCACTGGGTAAAATTCTAAAATCTTTATTCTTTCTCAGATCTGTAGGGAATTTAGTGCCCTTGCTCCAGAGTTTTACTACTACAATTCAATTTGTTAAGAGTAGCTTTTCAGTGATGAAGAGCAAAGATCTCCCTACACTCTCAGTTTTTCCTCTTTTCTCCTGCTAATCTCAATGTACTAACTGCTCTTCCTTTCTCTGTGGCAGCCTGAAACATTTGGCTTACAGTCTTCAAGAGGATGTGTTCCCTGCAATTGCAACTCTTTTGGTTCCAAGTCCTTTGACTGTGATGGAGATGGACAGTGTTATTGCCAGCCTGGAGTGACAGGAAAGAAGTGTGACCGCTGTGCACATGGATTTTACAACTTTCAAGAGGGAGGCTGTACTCGTATGTGAATTTTTTTGCACCCAAGTGCAGATTTGTTTGCTTGTTTATTCCTAAGATTCTAGTTTGGCTGGTTTTGGATTGCCTAAAAATTTTCTGACAGCTAGGTACATTCACAGACAGCCTTGTAAATCAGTCAGTTGGCAAGGATGGTGATTGGCAAGAACAAAAGACCCGAGCAATTTCTACTATTTTGTAATCAGTTTATGTCTAATCTACTATGTTTAGAAGGAACAGGAATGTCTTTTAGTCCAAGTACTGTCTGCCAAAAAACTCTATGAAGTTCCTCTAATTTACTTATGTTAAGGGTATCATAGAAATCTGATTAAAGTTCTTGCCAAATCACATCAGCTTGAAGGGAAAACAAACCCACAAACTTCCTTTTGCTTTTAGTTTTATCCCAAACTTTTTTTATTAATGCAATCTTTTTCTGTACACTAATATTTAGTTTCTTGTTTACTTGTATACTTTTTGTGTATAACAATATCTTCAGGTAAGTCTCTCTATTATGTCCCTTGTGTAAGCACATGTAAAGCTTGCTTTTACAGGTACTGAAACTCTAGCATTAGACATAAATATATCCAGCCACTTTTTCACATTTATTTTTGTCATTTTGTCCTTTAGGTCAAAGACTGAAATGGATGTTTCCAATCCCTGAACTAGTACAGGTTGCTATATCAAAAAGAACTTTATCAATAGGTTTCTTCACAGGGAAATATTCATCTTTGCTAGCAGAACTGTATTTTTTAAGTCCCACAGACTCATTTAGTGTGAGCACAGGAGACACAGATGGTTGTCTAGTGTGACTGACTGCTAGGATGCCAGAATGTTGCTCTTGTTCTTCAGACATAAACTCTATTCTTTCCAAAAGCAGAAAGCACCTAGTTTGGTAAACTGTTCCTCCTTTCCTATCCAGAAAGGCAGCAGAAGCAGCAAGACTAGCTCCCTGCCTTTTTTTACTCCCTTCTTTTATGGAAGGAGAATCAAGGCCTCAAGACTCACATTTGTGCAGCAAAATTCAATTTTACCTGTAGTGTGGAAAAACCTTGAGACAGGCTTGATTATAGATTATGTTTGAAAACGTTCCTCTGTGATATTGTCTCCCATGTTCAAAAAATGTTTACAGCCTTGAAAAGTGCAAGCACATGGGCTCCTTGGAAAGGGGAAGGATTGGTTCCCAGGCTCACTGATGAAAAGAGCTTGAAATAAAACGCAAATGATAACTCCAGTCCTAAAGCCTTTAGCACATATATAGAGGGGAAAAAATAGTATAGTTTATCTTCATGATGAGCCTCTTACTCTAACATTTCACAGTTTAAAAGTACCTCAGTATTGTGAAACATTGAAAAATGTTGTTAACTTCATACAGTTAGGGAAAGAAAATGAGAGGGCTATTAATAAGCTTTCACATTAAAATTATAATTGCTCTCTTGGCAAACTTTGAAATGGCAGAGTAAATCCGTGCAACATTTTAAATAGAAATGTGGTCATCAAATGTTTAAAATAACAGCAACAGCTAAAGATATTCAGAACATTCAGATTTTTAAAAGTTCCTGAGTAAATAGAACAGATGGAGAGGAATTCTGTTTTCAACATGCTATTTTTCCCTACTTATTTTTAGTAGACTTCTTAAGTATTCCTTCAAATGACAAAAAAATAAGGAATTAAATTATGAATCACAAAGAAAATCAGAAATTTAATAAAACTATATCAAATCATGCTAGAAATAAAAGTACAGAAAAATGAATTCCGTAATGATAGTTAAGTATCATAGTTAAAATATTGGACCTGTTTTATCTAGCATTTATCCAAAAGGAATACAGTTTGATTTTTTTTTTCTTGTGCAATAAAAAAACCCATAAATCATAAAAAACCCCTAAAGCATCATCAGTTAGTGTTAACATTCTAGCAGCAAAGATATAAAAAAGGTTTCTGTTCTGCTATTGCTTGCAACAAATGTGTTGTATTTTTCCCCTCTTTTAATGATGATGAAAGTAAAAATGAAAAAAATTATTGGTCTATCTCCTTCTTCCCCTCCATGTCTTTTAAGCCAATTTTCTCTAAGACATGGAAGCCCATAGAAGAGCTGTCACATCCAAAAGCTTCAGTCTCCCAATGAGCTGTATTCTGACGTATCTTCAAGCCACAGTGTGTCAAAAGACTTTAAGTAGCTTGCAACATATCCTGTTCTGGCATGATGGAGGCAAAACTTGCCATCTTTTTTGCAACAATTAACTTATTTTGAAAGCATTGATGGGGAAAAATAAGGGTCACTTCTTATTTCAACTATAGATATGAGTTCTATCTTTACACATCTCTTGTTTTCTAGTTTAGCCCTGAATTGAAATTTTTCTTACAGTAAAGGTAATGAACATAAATCAAGCCCTCAGTAACAAAGTTACACTGCCCTCCCCCCAAGGAACACAATATAGCTCAGAGAGTCATAGTTTGCTTATGACACTTTTTCTCTGACCTAACGGGTAATAGGGTTGGTGGGTATAAAAATATCCATGCACCAGTTCTGCTCCTTCCATCACTTAGGTGTCTTGTGCCCCGTAACTACTTATCCCTTACATACCTTGAATTTGTATTTTCCACCAATGAGTTTTTCATGTAATAATCTCTTAAGAGCAAAGACCGCATCTGGAACCACTTTCAAACCCAAAGTAGTTTTAATATAATCTACAAAGAATCCCAGTTTCCCGTGGAGAGGAACCATCAATTTGTTGATGCCCTCCCAAGGCAGAGGACATGTAAACTGAAAGAGAAGGAATATAAAGAGAAAAAGAAACTGAAACACCTTTTTGCCTGTTAAAGAAAGCAGAAATTTCAGGAGGCTGACTCAGAGGTTAAATACACTGCAAGTTCCCTGCATAGAGGGCTCAGAGGTACATAGGTGGCTTCTTGCATGAGACAGTGTGAGTCAAGGAATTGTACAGCAGTACTCCTGCAGTTATGTCACAGGAGTGCACCTTCTCAGAAGTCTCTTGCACTTCAGCACTTGGTGCCTTTGCTTTTTCCATTCTGTTCTCATTGCAATTACTTCAATCTCAGGTAACCTGTGTTTCATCGCTACTGGTTTTAGTTTCTCTGGGCTTAGCCTACCTTTCCTGCCCCACTGTGTCCACAGGTAACTGAGAACTCACTGTACAGTAAAGGAATGGTTCTAACCCTGAATGATCCTAGAATCTGGTCTCCAGGTGCCACATAAAGGGCTAACTTTTCCTCTGCTTTATTTTTTTCCTGTCTCCCATGAAGCCTGTGAGTGTTCACGTTTTGGGAATAACTGTGATCCTGTCAGTGGCCGCTGTATTTGCCCTCCCAATACCGTTGGAGAGATGTGTGACAAATGCACACCAAATCACTGGGGCCACAGCATTGTCAGCGGCTGCAAGGTGAGTGGATTTCTATTTTCTCTGTGTACATTACCTTTTCCACAGTAATTTATAGCTGGAACACAATTTTTAGTTTGTAAATCATGGTTTGTCTCCATATTGCAAGTTTTTGGTGTCAAACTGTGATGTAAATGTTGGTGATCAGTTACTGAGCACTACAGATCCTCTGCCTCAGGTATGCAGCCTGTAACACAAAACACCCTGTTCTTGTGAAGGGCTTCAATTTGTGCATAAAAGACATCAAGCAGAGAAGAAACATCAACCTTAGCTGTAAATTGCTCTTTTTTCCTCTGTTCTTGAAGAGAAAATAAACCTTCTCATTAGCCTTTAAATCCTTTTTATCACAATATTTACACAAAGTTAAAAAAAATCTGAAGAGAATGGAGAAGAAAAAGGAAAACAATGGTAGAATGTCAAGGAGGCCATGAAAACTATTGTTAATGCACTTGAGTTGAGGGGAGCAGTATTTGGCTAAAGGTGACAACTAGTGACAGTGGACATCATACAAAGTTCAAGTACCTTCTCCTCTCTGCTGTGCTCATTGATGATGAGGGACTTATAGTACTGCTACAATTTATCCAAAAAACTATATCTTGTCTGAACATAGTCATACACCATTAATGCTTTTTCTTGAAAGGCTGTTTGTCATGTAGTGCAGGCTGCAAAGCAATTGCCAAGAATGATTTCTTTTTTGTGTGTACGAAAAACTCCTCTTGTGAAACCTCTGCTGTGCTGCTGTGATATAGACTCTTGGCTTCTGAAACCAGCCTAATGAGGTTGAAGACCTCTGTTTGAGCTCTGTAATATATTCTCTGATTGTCTTTTATGTGTGCACATTAGTATGACAGTTCCATGGCACTGTCTAAATTAATAATGATCTATCAGCCCACATCTCTTTCAGTATGTTGCAGCTAATTTCTGCAAAGTGAGATGTGAATTTCCTGCTTGCAATCTTTGTAGACATTTTCCAAGACTCTTGTAACTCAGGGATAGAGACCATTGTAAAACCATTGAAAGACCATTGTAAGACCATTGAAACTGTAAAAACAAACATAGCATCTGATTGCAATTTAGGTTTTTATAATCCAAACCAAGCTTTTTCAGAGTATGGTGAACAATTTGCTTTCTAAGCTTTATGTTCAAATATTTCTTGTGTATACGTTTTTTCTGTCAGAAAGTTTTATTTTTTAAGTTAGTTAGTAATCTAGCATCCTAACATTTAACCAGCGGTTAAATAATTTCTCTGGCATTCAGTAAAGATGGCATTTGAATGTTTCCTGTATATATTGACCTTCTTCAGATCAGAAGAAAGGTGCTCTAAGTAGTCATGCAATAAACAGTTTTGCTTAGAAACTGAATCCACATTTTCTTCTTCTCAGCTTTGTGTATGTAATTTTAGCAAGTCTATCCATGTCAGTTACTGTGGTAACCTGTACTACTGGCACAGAGTTTGCTTCTGTAAGCTCAACTCCTCCATATGAGATTCTGGTCATGGCAGTGATTGCAGCCAATGTCCTGTGCTAACTTTGCAATGCAGTCACAGCACTGAGGGATTCTTCTCTTCTTTGAAAGTTTGCAGTTTTCCCTGCTACTTAATTCTGTATTCGATATCTAGACCCCCTGGCAAATCACCTATTTCTATCTTTACCTGCCTGCACAAGTCTCATTCTGTGAGCAAGTTTACTTCTCAGTGTACTGCATGACTAAATTTCTAGCCCTTATTGTGTAAACTACTCTTATCTAGAAGTCTTTTTTTGTACAAAAAAGACACCTGTCTGATGGATGAGTAATAAACATTGAACTGGATTCCTCTGGAACCACTGAAACAATTACCCCTGAGCAATTCCAGTTTTAGGAAAGTGATCTGAACATGCCTGCAGAAGATTTACATACAAAAAACTTTTTAGAGAGTGTTTGTAGTTTGCAAGTTAATTTTGTCCCCAAGGTATTCCAATGTCCTCAACACTTTCAGGCTTATTTGTTCTCACTGCCTAACTTTTCAGTGATAAGTCATATCTGTTGAAAAAAGCCACCAGTATTGTAAATGCATTTAGTGTATGTGCTTGATGCTTGTTGAATAAAAATAAATTACTGCTCTTATAATTTAGGTATGTTATTTTTAGACAGTGGAAATTCACTGTTGTACATTACTTACAGATACTTGAAAGAGGTGAATTGATTTTTGGTTGAGTTTTCGTTTTGATTGATTTTTGGTGGAGTTTTTTGTTTTTGTTTATGGGTTGTTTGCGGTTTTTTGTTTGTGTTGATTTTTTTTTCAGAAGCACAATTACAATTGTCTCCTTGTTTCTCTCCTTGATAGCCCTGTGACTGCAGCCTTGTTGGAGCCCTAAGTTCTCAGTGTGACTTAAATACAGGCTGTTGCTTCTGCCGTCCTGAATTCTCTGGAGATAAATGCACTGAGTGCAGGTTGGGCTACTGGAATTATCCACATTGTGTTGCTTGTCAGTGCTTCCTGGCTGGGACTGATCCACAGAGCTGTGATACAGAGGGGAAGTGCTCATGCATTGATCATACCGGCCAGTGCAGCTGCAAGGTAGAACAATGAATGTTGTAAAGTGATTTTATAGCTGCTGAGAAGTGTATTGCAAAATTTATTGACCTTTGTACTTACTTGTTCCAACAATATATGCAGACAAATCTTGTTTGCCATATGCATTTGATAACTGCTGAGGGAGGAGTCCAACATAAAGAAAGACTTAAGTGCTTTTCCACATACTGACACTTGCCATGATAGCATCCTCTTAAGCTTTTTCTCACATTGAATTTCTTTCTGTTTTAACAGAACTGTTTCCAGTTTATCCTCATAATACAATTCTTGCTCAGATATTGGGCAAAATAAAAGCAAACACATCAGTAATCACAGTATGCCACAGTGCTAGTTCAAAGGACGTTGATTTAGAGGGAGTCAATATTCATCATTTCATTACTAGAATTCACTGCAGCAGTCTACTGTTCTGAGTAGACTGTGTCCAGTTCAGGATCATTAAAGCAAAGACTTTTACCATCATCATCTACAGCATTTTTATTTGGAATCATTCTTGAAAGAACAGCACATTTAAAGTGGTTTGAAAATTGGCTGGATTGCTGGGCTTAAAGGGCAATAATCGGTGGTTTGACATGCAGTTGGTAGCCAGCAAGCAGAGTACCCCAGAGCCGATACTTTCATCAGCAGCACAGATGACAGAATTCAAGATCAGCACATTTGAGAATATTTCTGATTTGGAAGAGGTAGAAGGTTGACATGCTAAACAGTAGAATTACAGTCTAGAGGATACTTGAAAAGCTTGATGACTGGGAAAATGGAAAGGTCATGAACTGGAGTGGAATGACCTCAAGAATCAGTACAGTTTGTGAGGAAAAAAACTGAGTGACAATCCTGCTGAAAAGCACAATGTAAACCAACCCTATACTTTCCTTATAAATAAGGTGAACTGCCTACTGAGCTGGAGGCTCTGAGCATACTAGCCAATGCAGCTGCAAGGTAGGACATCAGAGACAGCATGACCAGCAGAGGAAAGTCTGTATATGCTCAGTGCTATAATTTTTACTCAGCATTGTTAAGACTGCACTTGGCAATGGTGTCCAGTTTAGGACTTGATTCATAAGTGTTGTTGAGAAATTTGAGAGGATCCAGAGAAGGCTCTTAAGAATCATACAGTAGTTGATCTGTGAGCATGTACTGAGAGCTGGACTCTTGTAGTCCAAAAAAGAGGCTAATAAGAGGAAATGCAATTGCAGCCTATAGCCACTTCAAAGACTAGTTGATGGAGTCAAGTTCTTGTGGTGGCAAAAGATGTAACAAGGGATGGCAGCTGCAAATGGCAGCTTGGGAATTTTGAGTTGGACATTAGAAAAAAAATCAGTGTAGCACTAGAAGAGATTATTCAGAGACATTGTGAAATCCCCATTCTTGGAGATTTTCAAGAATTGACTAGAAAGAGGCATGGGTAACCTGATCTAGTACTGGTGATAGTCTCACTTCAAAGAAGAGGTTTTTAAAAGTGACCTCTAGGGATTGCTTCTCTGATTTTGTTTAATTTTTCTTCTTTAGGTCTGTTCTGTATTGATATAAAAAACTAGTAAAATGGGCAAATGAATTTAGATTGTTGGGTTGTTGAATTGCCAGGTAATTATTTTGTTAAATGGGCATAAATTCTGAATTTAAAAACTCAGTGGAGGAATTGTAGAATAAATTAGGTTGGAAGTGAGCTGTGGAGGTCATCTAGTCCAGTGCCTTTTTTGAAAGATGCTACTGAGGCTGTACTTCCAAGGATGGAGAGGGATTTCACAACCTCTGTGCCAACTGCTTGGCCTCCCATTTTTCTGGTATATTTGAACAGAAAATATCCATCAGGTTCTATTTCACAAATGGTGAGTCATGTGATGGTGAGACCATAGCAAAACTGAAGTTGATCACGTGGACTGTCTTAGTAAAACTCAGCGTTATTTGGCCTGTGTCAGCCTCTGAAATGGAAACATTGATGTATCGCAATTCTTTCAGCCTCTCCTAATACACGAGAAACTCCAGCCCTTCTCACCATCTTGGTGCCCCATTTCTGAATTAGGTTCAGTATGTCACAGAATGGTTCATGTTGGAAGGGACCACTGGAGGGCATCTAGTCCAATCTCCCTGCTCAAGCAGAGTCCCCCTAGAGTGTGTTACTCAGGATTGTGTCCAGATGGCTTTTGAATATCTCCAGAGAAAAAGACACCACACCTTCTCTGGGTCATTGTCTTCCTTGTAGGTCCTGTAAGCACTAAGGGAGGTTGATGGCATTTTTAAACAGAAGTGTTTCATTGTTAATCCTTTTGAGGCTAATATAGTTGCTTCTATGTTTCTGTGAGTGCAAATAAGCAGTATATATTTAGCTGATGATTAACGATAAGGAACTGAAATTGACATGAAACAAAACTCAAAGCAAACAAAAATCACCAATATTGCAGAAAATGGTCAAATAATACTGAATTAAGTCAGCATTTTTTACTCGGAATTTATATCTAAGGTTAAATTTAAATCTAGTATTGGTTAACATTTTGTATAAATTTTTTGAAAGAGTTATATATTGAAGAAACTAGATTTTTAGAAAATGGCAATCATTTCCATTTAAACATGCTGTTACAGCTGCAGAAATGAGCTTTCAAAGGTTCAGGAGCCCCATTGTCAGCCCTGATAAAAAGCATCAAAATCTAAGCTAAATACAATGTAGGCACATTTGTTGATAGAGTTACATGTGGAAATGAGGGTTAAAATGGTAAATCCTGAGGGATAATGTTCGTTTCCTCTATAAGCTTTGGAAATTTTAATTTGTTTTTTGGATTGTCTTCACATTACTCTCAAGATTAAAAAAAAAAAAGAGAGTGTGTGGGGAAAAAGCCAAGCGGTACTTCCAGTACTTTCCTACTGGTGTGTTTTTTTTTTTTCTTTTTTAATACCTTGGCCTTAGTATGAAAATGGTTTTAAAAGGCTCTGCATACATTATTGTGTATCTGCTCTATCTGGAATAGCTTTTTATCTGGACTAATTGAAAAATGAAAATAAAAGCATTGACATTACAACAGCTTTGTTAATACTGTTCAATGATGTGGAAAACAATCATGAAGAGGGGAAAGCTTTTCTCTACAGAATTTCCATTAAAATACGTTTCTCAGCAAGAACATTCAGTGCCGTACCTTAAATATCTGAATGTGTCAATGCTAATTCCTATTAAACAGAAGGCTTGATTAACACAGGCAATTTCAGAACAACTTATTTTTCTTATCTTATCAATCATTTATTGAGCATGTCATGCCCAAAGTGCCATTTAATTTTTCTGTGCTTACAACTGTCAGTGTGAAACCAGCATCCATTGCTCAGAGGTACTCAGTGGATACAAATGCAAATGCCTTAATTGCATTAATTACATATGTTTGCATACACACGTGATAAGAAACTGGAAAGTTCCTTGAATATTTCCTAACGCTTATTATTATTATTTCTATGTGCACCCTGTTATTATCATCACTGCGTGATTTTCTTTTTCTATTGCTACCTTGAAATAAAATAAAACTTGCCTCCCCCACCTTTTTAAAATATTCTCTCTCTTCCAGGTTAATGTGGAAGGTGTCCACTGTGACAGGTGCAAGGCTGGCACATTTGGTCTCTCTGCCAGAAACCCACTTGGCTGCAGCAATTGCTATTGCTTTGGCCTGACTACACAGTGCACTGAGGCAAGGGGGCTGATCCGCATGTGGGTGAGTAGGAAACTGCTGAGCCATGTAATGCGATAACGTTGTTTCCTGCTGGCATCTTTTAGTCAGGCACTGAGAGGTAGCTAGAAAATAGCCAAACATTTAAGTAATCATTTTCCTCTCTATAATTTGAGAACTGCTGAGAGCAGTATGTTCCATTAGACAATCAGGGTCAAGACATTAAAAGGAAATAAGGAGATAAGAAAATGAGTGATAGGATAGCTGATGTCAAGCCAAAGTAAAGCTATTGAGCTCCAAGAAAGGGCAAGCGAGTTGTGTGGGGAATTTATGCAGTCCAATGCATTGCAACATAATCCTTGACACATGATACACAGTTTACCCAGGTGTATTCAGAGGTCACAGGTGCTTGTCATCCAGCATAAATTTCCCATAGTTCAATTAATCTGTTTATTTTAATTGTTGGTTTTGTTGTTTTGATGTTGTTGGGTTTTGGGGGGGGGTTATTTTTAAAAAAGAGCTTATTGAAGCTATATTTAAATTCAATAATGGAAAGGTTTAATCCATCAGAGCAAACAAAGAGCTCTCCATTTTTCTGTGGAAGAGGGCCTCGAGGTCTATGCTGGACTGACAAATAAGGCACACTGGATGTCTTTATTTATCTGTACAACAAGCACAAAACACACATTGAGACGACATCTGTCTGTCACTGCTATGCCACCTCCTCAGTTGCATTCTGGGGAAGTGATTTCTATTGGAAAAAGACTAGTTCTGTCTCCTTGTATGGTCGGTTATATCTCTGCTTGAAAGCAGGTTGGCCACAGAAGGAATTCCTGCTTAATGCAAATCCATCAAAGCCCAAAACTTGTCAAGTACAAGCATCAGTTGGATAAGGAAACTTTCAGCTGGAATCAAGTTAATATCTCTTGTTTAATGTAATATGAATACAACTCATTCATCTCTTCATTGTTCAATCCAGTAGCACCTCTTTCCCTTCCCAGTGGATGAAGCGACCTATTATGATCTGACCCAGTTTTTCTCAATATTTCAGTTTTGCCCATCATATGCTGCTAGACTGGAGATGAAAGGCTGTAGAAGGCTGACAAGTTATAAAATTTAATCAAGTTGCGTGACAGCAACAGTTCTGGATAACTGGGCTTTGACCTTTGTGGCAGCAGAAACCATAAACAACTTAAACCTCCTGATTATTTTGTTTCTCTTGATTAACTTCCTTTTGTATTTGTACTTGTATCTAAAGATAAGTGTATGTCCATGTCTCATCTGGTTTTTGGTGTTCTGTGTTCTGCCAGCTGCTAGTGGCTATTTCAGGTACTTTCAGGTATTTCAAATGGCCTTGCAGTTCTTTAAACAAGCAATTCCTATCTTACTTGACAATAAGGCATGGCTGATCCGAAATTCCAATGTGTTGACCCCTTTCTTGATATCTGAAGTATTAAACAGTCAAAGACAGTTATGATATAAACTCAGTAACTCTCACTTAGGGCTAGCAATGTTAGGAATGCTTCCATGTCTAATCAGTCCATAGATGCTGCTGTAAATGGAAATATCCGGATACTGGAAGTACAGTACAGAGCGTGGTTGATTCCTGACTCCTACCTTCTGACCAGTCTGTTGCTGGGATGATTGTTAGAGATATGACTCTGCACTTGTTTTCTTCGCTTTCCTCTCTTTGGGAGAGAGCAATTTTTATAGCAGACCTTTGCATCTGTTTGGACACTCCCTGTGATACTTCCATTGGCACAGAATTACTTAGACTCCTATTACAGTTTTTGATCAAAATAATGATTTCAATATAATGCTATTGAGACTTTGTCAACAAGTCTAAGAAAATTACAACTATCTAAGTGGAATCCTTGTATTTTTCATTAAATCTGAATTTAGAGTTACAGAAACCCACACCGAGCCCTCACTCTCTGCATATTGCCTGAAGAACATTTAGCTTAAGTATTGCATAGAAGTGTCAAGGGATCAGGCACTGTGTTCCACAGCCCCAGTGGTGTATAATGAATGGTGGTGCTCCTTCATAAGGTCCATTTCTCACAATTGGAACAGAAGAGGCCGGAGACTGAAATAGCACTGTGAAAATCACTCTGATAAAATTCATGGAATCACTTACTGATTAAGCTATTTTAACCAGCGCTACTACATTCTTTGTTAACATGAGGACAAAGCGCAAAAGGCTCAAGGGGAAAGTCATTATTAACACTGTTTATACCTGAAGGAGTAGCAAGACTGCTTTGTGACAAATTGCTCGTGATGTGAAATGAAATTACCTAGAAATAATTTTTTAAGCAGATAGAATTTAAAGACTAACACTTCATGGGGAAAAAATAGAGTTAATTTTCTTCTTGATTTTTTTGACTCTGCATAGGTGACCTTGAAGCCAGAGCAAATGATTCTGCCACTGGTGGATGAAAAGCTTCAGCGCAGCACTCTTTCAGGGATTGCGTTCCAGCCTCCTGAAATAGTAGCAAACATAGACCAAGTGATGCAAGATCTTCGGTCAAAACCTGTTTACTGGAGACTTCCAGAGCAGTTTGAGGGACGAAAGGTAAACCTAAAATTCCACAGAATACTGACATGAGGTTGTTTGGGGTTTTTTTGAGTCTTATTTTACACTGCCTTTTTCCCTTCCACTGAGCACGTCACCACACAGTGGAAGGTACTTCAAAAGAAAATAAATGCTATTCCATTTTTAAAAACTATTTGCTCTGTTATAATGGAAATTCATAAAGTAACATGAACAATATTTAACATAGATATTTACAGATATTAATATGTAATATTTTTTCACAGGATAGATTTTCATATAAAAATGTGATTTGAAAAATTAAGCTGTGTAAACTTAATATAACTCTCCTGCACTTCTTTTGTTTATCTCAATTTTAAACCAAAAGTGTCTGACCTTTGTAAGTTACACAGGAGAAAATGTTTGAAATAACCTCCCTTTTGGATGTTGTTATGCACCTCTGAATGATTTATTTTGTAATTTTCATATTCCTTCCTTTGGCTTGGGAAAGTTTAGATGTATCTTTCTTTAAACACAAATTTTGGGGAACACCACTAAAGAAACAGTTAACATATTGTTATTAGTGTAGTACAATAACAAATTGTTGATGGGTGTTTTTGAACACATCCCTTTTCCCCAAATAACTCCACAAGCATGTGCAAAATTGCTATTTTCTACGACATGTTCATTCATCAATGCAGGGTGCATCTAGCTCCTTTCCAGGAATTTATTTTTAGCTCTCTGAAAATTAATATTTCTTTTTCTACTTTGTTAGCTGACTGCTTATGGAGGGAAACTGAAATATGCTATCTACTTTGAAGCACGAGAAGAGACAGGTTTTACTACTTACTATCCACAAGTCATCATAAGAGGTGGACCTCCCACTCATACAAGAGTTATTGTCCGGCACATGGCTGCCCCTCTGATTGGGCAGCTTACAAGGCATGAGATAGAGATGACAGAGGTAAATAATCTTTCCATCTGCTTCTTTTTACCCCAAAACTAGCACCCAGTTCTTTCGAATACTGGTTTTGAATCTGGTTTTGCATTTCTGTCTTTCAGCATGAATGGGAATATTATGGTGATAGCCCAAGAGTCAGAAACACTGTGTCCTGGGAATATTATCATGATGACTCAGGTATCAACAGGACAATGTCTCAGGCAGATTTCACCTGGAAGCACTATGGAGATGACTCAAGACCAAGTAGAGCTGTATCCCGGGAAGACTTCATGAATGTATTGTATGATATTCATTACATTCTTATTAAGGCGACTCATGGCAATATCATGAGGCAGAGCAGGTAACTATTTCATGCAGTGGTCTGAAATAGTGTATTAGTCACAGATAACCTTGTAGACTTCCCAGCTATTCCCAACAGAATTTATATTCATAACATCAGCTATAAGCCATTGCTGAGAAGAAAGAACAGAAGGAGTTAGCGTTCAGCATAGCGGAAGACACAGAAGAGGAAAGTTGTATTCAAGAGAAAATTTAAGTCACAATAGGAAAATGAAATCTCTACTGTCAGGTTCCTAGAGCACAAAACACAAGTAAGCACACACATTCTGAAACAAACTCAGAGTATTTTTTGCATAAATGTCTATTTTATGAAAATATGTGCTGTAATTAAATAAAAGGGTTAGTACACAAAGGATCTTTCTCCTGCAAGTGGGAAATTGAATGTGTTTGTATCAAATATACTCAATATCTTCTATTCAATTTATTAGTTAATAAGTTATATGAGGAAATAAAGATAACAGTAAATTTGAAGTGGACATCAGACAGCAAGATGACTGGAACATTACAAAAATCTGCTGCAATCTAAAGGTCAGCTATAAGATACACTGAAAGTAGCAGTCAATTTAACAAACAAGGAACAACTGCTTGGTTGCCTGTTCTTTGAATAGCAGCCTGCTGTTTACAACAAATCACCAGGTGAACATGATCCAGTAATTGTATTCTTGTTGAGAAGTGCTAATACTCTATGTGCATGCATAAACAGATATGTCTTGCAATGTGAAAAAATCCCAATCTCTTTTACTTCCACCCAACACTAATAAAGCCTAAGTATCAAGTTCTGGCTAAGAGAATTAAAAAAAAAAAAGTTATTAAAGTGTTCAGAGGATATCAGTGAACATCATCACAGTTTAGAAAATATGACCTGTGAGAGAAGATGTAAAGAACCAGATATGTTTAGGAACTAAAAATTGCCTTAAGATGCTTAAAATGTCACAGAGAGGAAGAGAAGAATGAGTTCTTTGTTGCTGTGATGGGGAAGTCAAAACCAAAAGTGAACTTAAACTTCAGCAGGAAAGATTCACGTTAGACACGAAGGAAAAATTCCTGGGGGTAAAGAACTTCTAGAATAGATTATATAGACTATTGCAAAAAGTTTTTAATAATGAGTTCACAATATCCTTTGCAAGCAAAATTTATTAGCAAGGATATGGTAATAATCAGAGATAAACTCTAAAGGTCTCCAGAGGTCCTTTTTATGATTCTGTCATAAAAGTGATAGGCTAAAATTACTTCCAGATTTTTAGGCTACAAATAGGGCTGTAAGAGCCTTGCCTTTGGAGTTTGGGAGTGAATAACAGGGGCAGATACTGTGCAACTTTGCAGCATTGTGTGACAGAAAACATAGTCATTGTTGCTGCTATTTTCTCTATTTAGAGTATGTAATTTACAGAAAAGTATTCATGCAGCTTGCACTGGCGCTAAATGCCAAATATTAATAACAAATGCCATAAATGTTTTACATTGGTTTCATTTATTTTTGGCGCAGTCCATTTAGGATATTGTATTACAAGCACAGGGGATTCCCATGAAAAGCGTTATGAAAGTAACTCCAGAGCAACATGGAAAATTTGAGAAACATACATATGTTTTATGTCTGTTTCTCCCTTCCCTTACCCTGTACAGATTCTAGTTCAGCTGTGGAAACAAAAATCAAATACTATCTCAGCTCAAGCATCAAGGAAATTTATGAAAGCAAAGCTTCTGGTTTTGTTCTGGGATGTGTGTGACTATTGTGACTGAAGTAGACCTGCATTGCAATACATCACTGTTTTATACAGAGTAATGAGGCATATGTCAGAACAGGGGAAGACTTTTCCATTTCAAGGCATGTTTACAAGGTGTCACTTAAAGAACCAGAATATATTTTTACAGCATGGTAACTCTATATGAAATCATAACCTTGCATATAATAGTGTATTTGATTTTGGAGGTGGTTATGTTACAACAGATTTTTGTGATCTGCCTAGTTACATAGTTAGCATTTATCACATGGCATCTGAGACTTTAGGTAGAATATAGCAGGAATACATTATTATTTTTTTCAAGTTAGCACCTTGAATGATTTCAGTGGAAGTTTTGCGTAAGACTAAAATTAAATCCCTCAGAATGTTTTTAAAGGTTAGTGGAATATTACCTTGCATGAGAATTGAAGGCTTTTATTTAAAATAAGCTGAGACCCTCTAAAGGACAATATTTATGCTCAACTTTTACCATATGTTTAAATTAAGTGACTTATTCATTTAAATAGAGTGTGTTGTGCTTTTCAAATAAAAGCCTTGTAGTAAACTAGTAAAGCTTCTCTTTCTACCTGACTGTGCATCATAGGAAAGTATAAAGCAAAAGAAACTGTGGATGGGAGGAGGAAAATTTATATATATGAAGTATTTTCATATAATTTTTTATGTGTATAATAGTGCTTTAATTTCAATTGCAAAGTTCAAAAGCTGCAGGTAAGTGATAACAGGAAAAAACATTTTAAAATAAAGTAGCAGTGGCAATTGAAAACATAAAAATAACTTAGTTCTAGTGTTAGCACTGTATTAGCTACATAGTTTAGCAGCAATGCTAATGCTGTTTCAGCTTCAAAGCTGCCACATTTCTAGTGATTTAGAGGTTTCTGCTTAGAATCCAAACTCAAACATTTTTCTCCTGTATTGTTCATTTTGTTGCCCCCATTTTCACATTCACCACTCTACATGGAAACAGTGCTTTTATTAGATTTTGTTTTGCAGCCAGGCTGTGTTAATAAATTCATTTGAATTAGAAGTATGCTTTCAATTTGACTGGAAATTATTTCAGTATTTCTGACAGTGATCAGGTAACAGTTGTTTGACTACTGCCTAATAGACAGTTTCAAAAAAACAACCAGGCCAGACCTTCCTTAACTAATGTTTTCACACAAACATCATGTAGGTTTGTGGTCCTTAAGTATATTGTTATGTAAATACAGCTTTTTGACAGTAAACAGTTTCTCAGCCTTGTTTCAGCCTTGAAGATAATGGGAAATCAGATTTCATTTTTGTTCCCCATTAAATGTACAGAGATTTCAATGTACGCTTACATTGACATCTCAGATCTGAATGGTTTTGCCCTCTTTATTTTCAGTCTTCTGTTTTGACCTGGCTTTGTTTGCTTGGGGTTTTTTTGTTCAGTTTCCCTGTTTCACTGAACCCCTTTCTTCAGGTAATAACAAGAGAACACAGGGTTTCAGATACAAGATTTACTTGGGGATTTTTATATTGACACAAGGTATCAAGAAGTATGGGTCTGGTCACCTAAGCTCAATCACAAAGCTCTCCTGTCGTTTAGCAGTGGGCATTTGCTTTTCCTACATTCATCCTGACATTGGTGCCTATGTGCCTATGAGCAGGAGTGTCACTCAGTCACTCGGTAATCAAGGTTTGAGAGAAGATGAACAGACTATAAGCACAAGGAGGAGATGAGCAGTTCTGTGAGCTCCTCTCCATTAGCCCTGTACTTAGGCACTTAATGAATACACTCTAGCTGCATTATTGACATTTATTCAGCTAGTTAGTCAGATGATCTTTGACATTTTATGTTTGGTTGGCATTATATCTGAAGCTTTAAAATTTACACTATGCTGCCCTTTTCATTTCTCAGAGTCAATAGGGGTTCCAGATCATAGCATTCATTTAAACAAACTAACAACCCCCAAAATAAAAAAGTAAGCTGAAAGTACAGCATTGGGGTGAATTAGGATTAAGTGTATCTTATTAGTTGTTTTATTTGTTGTCTTTGTCCGTGATACACTCAACCCTATTAGTCAGGACAGCATTCATGCTGGAAAGACAAGGAGTTGTTGGGAAGCAAAGATATTATTATTAATACAATCAAACAAATGTTTGGAAAGTTAAGATGTTAGAAACATATCCTTTTCTGATATTAGAAGATGCTTCATGTTTGCTTTGAATTGTTTTTTTAATATGTCTAAATACTCCTACAGTTTAAAAAAAAAAAAATAAATCTGGCTACAGATCTTAAAATTCCTGCTAGAAAGGGAAATGTCCAACATCTTTGAAGTCTCTTCTAGAGCGTGTTAGGTTGCTTTAGTTGCTGAGGATAGATTTTATTGTTGTTTTTTTTTTTAATAGTTGCCTCATTAAAGGCTCATTTAGTGAACAATTTTATTGCTGTACTCCTGGGAGTCATGAATTGGTACTGCATTTACTATGTGACTTCAGTTTCTTAATGAGTCCCTCCAAATGAAGAATCAGATACGAACTTTTGTTAGTAGTTTGGCTGTCAAGAGACTACAAAAAGAGATAGAATCAAGCAGGAGAGCTAGTTATGCTATTGGCTAGAGAGGGAAAATGAAACCAGAGGTGATGTTAACTTTGTAGTTTCCTTAGCAGATGCAAAAAAATAATATTGTCTCTTGCAGATGGGGAATTCTATAAACAGCCAAATAAGACTGTTTTCTCCCATACCAGCTAACTATGAATTAACTGGGTTTGAGTTAGTGCTTGGCTAATCTCAGAGGTGTTTACTCCTTTTTTTCCCAGGATTTCTGAAATCGCCCTGGAAGTTGCTGAAGGTGGCACTGTGTCTGGGATGACTCCTCAGGCTTACTTGATCGAGAAATGTGACTGCCCATTGGGTTATTCTGGTTTGTCTTGTGAGGTACAGTACTAACCCAACTCCCAGTAAAAGTCTTTGTACCTTCTCTGGTTTATTCATTGGTAAAGTGTGAAAAGTAATTAGAGTGTGAATTCATTTAAGAGGCAACAACTCCCCCTTAACTTAATTACTTACCTTCTCTCTCAGCTATTTTCTCTCACAAGGAATGTAAGCACTTTTTGATTTTTTTGCTGTAGGCAATATGCCACTGAAACCATGGCAATGACTCAAATACTTAGTATACAGGAAAGTGAGCTTTATTGGAACATCTCTGAGGCTGAATTGTGTGGCTGACAGATCAAGCCTTTTTGAACAGATGAGGGTATAATATTATTGAAATAGTAAATATCTAACTCATTGAACACTGGGAGAAAATGTTATTCAATTCAGTAAATTAGAAGCTCCTTATACATGCACAATATTTATTTTTTTACTTATGCAAATATTTTCGTGCTAAAGATCACATATTTCGAAAATACCCAAGTTTTATAGAGAATCAGCTGACTTGTATTTTTGTAAAATGGATTTTTTTGATAAGTACTAGAGAAAACATTTTAGATGTTTTGCGCTGACTGCAGAATTGAAGTTAGTATTTTTGACTGTGTCTCTTGATGATGAGACTGCCAGTCTTTCTGTGTGCAAAGCACCATGTTTTCCTTTTTAAGCAGCACTGGTAATTCTAAATGCACTGGCTGCAATTGCTAGGTGGAGGTAGCAGGAACACCTTCAGTATTCTGCAAATGCTTCAGTAACTGACTAAGTGGCATCCTAAACTAGCAGTGGGAGAAAAATTGGAGTTAGTAAATGAAGGGGAAGATGCCTTGTTATCTGTAAGAACTCTGCTCCCTTCAGATGTTTTACACGATTGTGTTATGCGGCAAATGAGTCAACAAGAACAGCGAGTTCCTAAGAAATGTGTGGAAGGAAGCAAATTAAGTTATTTTAATTTGCATACTGTTTTGGTAAGAGCATACACCTGAATTTGTGTAAATACATAAGCAATTAATGGGCTCAAACATTTAGGACTAGAGATTTTTTGTTTTTTTTTAATTACTGTAGCAAATTGAATTTTTGAAGAAAAATATATGATAATGTAATTAGAACTTTATTTTAATTCTCACCCACCGGGGGCTGCAATAAATGTCTCATTCGCAACCTTCATACTTCATGCTTAATTCTGTGATCTTCACATGCTCATAACTGAGTTTATTTTTAATGTGCTCAGTGAAGGTTATGGTGTGTTCTTGTTCTGTGAAGGTTTATTTAATTTTAGCAGGGAAAAAAACATCTGATACACTGGCATTTTTTAAGCAAATGTCAACAGGGTATATGTATCTGTTCCATGCTTTATCCATATAATTGCATTTTGAAGACTATCTGCATGGCAGTTTTTACTAGAAGTGACATTTATATCTCCCCCTCCTTTTTTTTTTCTTTTTAATCCAGTAGTATGCTGAAAAAAGCAGTGGTAACAGTTTTCCTAATGGCTACTTCTGAAAAACTTCCAAACTAGTCATTAAAAATGTAGTCTACTTTATCTTCTGTCTGTGTCTCATTTCATCTCAGAAAGACTTTGATCAAAATAGGAGGGAAGTGTGTCAATGGCATCAGAAAAAAAAACCCAGATACTAATTTTGTTTGAAGATGTACCATATATTTGTACCTTGATTCTAAAGTCACTCAGAGTTTTTAAATCTGTGTTTTGTTCCGTGTTTGGACAAGGACTCTTGTGGGGATAGAGAGGGAGAAAAAAAGCGCAGGAAATTGTAGTAAGAAACAGAATTACTTTCATTTGAGATTATTTATCTAAATTAGAATTCTTCACAAACCATGAAAAAGCAGATCGACTGTTTCCATGCTTCAAGGAACTTAATGTAGTCGAAGTCAAAATAAAAGGGGAAAAGTAGAAGTAAGTTAGATTGCTTTCTTTGTGATTCTAAAGAAAATAATTGTGTTTATGCTTTTCCCATAACTTAGACTCCTGGAGGTTTTGGCAATGATTATATAACTGTCAGAGTGGTGTATGAATGGTGGTGTATGAATAAATCTAGTGTGTCAAGCTAGTGCTTCCCTGAAGAATCATGGTTTTGGTCACAAAAAGTTACTTACTCCAGGTTCTCTTGTTTTATTTTGCATCCATTTTATTGCTCTGTGAAAAGTTTACTATTCTCATTCTTTCCAAAAAGCAGAAATTGTGGGGATCAGTAGGAAATTACTCCATCAGACAGCCTTCACAGGCTCCTGGCACCACTAGGTGGTGGGATTTGTACATGGGACAAGTGACTTCTCTGTAGGCACTTACACCTAATGGTCTCAGCTGTCAAAATGTTCCTATTTGTGTTTTTATACAGCCATAGCTATATGCTTTCTGAGAGCTATGCAGTGACTTTCACCGAATTGAGTAATAAGCCTGAAATAAAGACCAAGTGTTTGATTGTACGTGTCAACTTTGCTAGTAATTTTGGGGTTGTTCTCAGAATTTTGTTCCCAAGCTGCAGTAGAGGAGACAGTGATTGGTAAACTTGGTTTGGGGCTGATAGTCTCAAGACATGGAAAACCTTTAACATTTTGAATTCTGTCCTTTTATGGTCTTTAAATTATATAGCTATAAATAATGCAGTTCTGCAGCCACATTCTTGTTTATTATCATTCGGCTTTTGCTCGTTATCCATCAGGTAGTCTGTAAGCAGATACCAGCTTGTCGAACCTGAAAAACTTACCAAGGATGAAGGAAACAGAATCATCATGCTTGCTCTCCGCAGTCCATGCAAAAAAAAAAAAAAAAAAAAAGAAAAAAAGATTATTTTGAAAACAAACCTTTCTCTGAAGAAATGAAAGGAATGATTCTTGATGCACAGTGAGAACAGAAAGGTGTTCTGCATCTGAATGAAAGATCTCTCAAGCTGTAGTTTAAAAGCCTGGTGCCAGTGGAGTGCTCCCGGGATTTTTCAGCCCTGTGTCCAATTAGGCCTGGCTCTTATTATCTGTAAAGTACTGTATATTGTTTGTAACACAGCCAGAAGCCTGTCAGATTCTTTTCACAACTTGTAAAAACTTGTGATTGGAAAGATGAGCTTGCAATGCTTCCCATACCCAGTCCACTCTGTAATGATCTGTTTTCCTCTGCATCTTTTTTTTATTGCAGTCATGCTCTCCAGGATTTTACAGGCATCCATCTCCACCTGTGGGATGGACATCTGCTCAGTCCTTAGGCACCTGTGTTGTATGTCAGTGTCATGGACACAGTACTATGTGTGATTCTGAAACATCAATTTGCCAGGTATTGTTCTTCTGTACTTAAGCACCAGGCTAATCTTAATGTAAAATTCTGAAGTTGTATAACTGATCTAAAAAACCAGAGGACTATATTTTAATCAAATTTTACCTAATTAGCTTAAGTGTCAAAGTTCACAGGCATTCATATAAGCAAACAGTTGAACTTTTCCATTCTGATTTTCTGGATTTCAGATTATGCAGTGCCTTTTTCCCCCTGAATTTCTATTTGTGTAAAAAGAAAAACTAGACACCTGCAAATAGAAGAAACTGTACCATGTGATATACAATAAACACAATGCTGTTCTTATAGGCAGTAATACATGTGACCTGGTACAGTAAGATTGAATTTTAATTATTTCTCTTTCTCCAACAACTGGACCAAAGGAGGGAAGGGAGGATGAATGGATTAAGAAATTTTGTAGGATACATCTGTCTAGCTACAGACCTCTATTCTTTTCCCTTTTAAGCCCACATATTACTCAGCAGGCATTTGATAGATGCTTAAAGCCAGCATTCCCACTGAGAATCATATCAGGGAGAGAAAAATTATGTATTGAAGTAAGTTTGAATCCCTGAGGCTCGGAACAAAATTTTGTCTGCTTTCTTGTAATTATCAAATGCAGCTTTTGTTCTCTCTCCTTCCTCTACAGAATTGTCAGCACAATACTGCTGGTCACCACTGTGAGAGATGTGCACCAGGATTTTATGGCATTGTCCAAGGTTCTCCGGATGACTGCCAGCCTTGTTCTTGTCCCCTATCCATTTCTAGTAACAAGTAAGTAAGCAAACTCATTACACAGAATTACCTTTCCAGCAAGGCAGAGCTTTGTTTTGGGCTCACTGTGTCCTTTTTCAGATGGCTACAGGAAAATTGCATCATGAAAGCTATACTAAAAATTTCTTACCTACTTTTGCTAATTGATCTTCCTTTAAAAATGGGAAATTGCTCCTTCACTAATTTGTGATGAATAAATTAATAAGTGCTAGAAAGTGCAATACTCAAGATAATGAAGGTGTGTTATAAAGGTATTCTCATAAATGAAGCTAGAGCAGAATTCAAGTACAATATAGCCACCAGGGAGCTGCAAAAAGTCTTATGTTCATGTATTATTTTGGTATAAATGTGTTACAGTGCCTTTCTTACTCCACTATGGAATTTATTGATTCCTTATTTAATGTTACATGAGTTTTAGGCAATTTGTGAAAGATAGAATAGTTTAAAAGCAATATAGTTATTGCAACATAAATTGTATTGGTTGCTTTATGCTAATGAGCCCGACCATGATGCCTCTGCATGTGTTCCCAGCAGATGATACTTTAGCACTTGAGATTTGTTTGTTATTTTGTTGAGAAGCTCGTAATGATATTTGGCATCATACTGTAATACTGCTCTGAAAAGGTTTGTGTTTCATGATTGTTCTTTTGATAGGCTGGAAACATTCTGTAAAACCATTTTTCTATGCTTTGTCTGGCCTTTAGGATGCTTTAGTGAGTTTCAGTAGTATAGCTGAGAGTTTAGGATTTTTTTTTTGTTCTTACTTCTTCATTTTATCATTTTGAATTGTTCTTGAGTTTATTTTGAAGGAGGAAAACCCTTTCTCAAACATTACTAGCCAAAGACATCATAATCATTCATCCACAGCAAGAGGTTTTAAGAATACTTTGAAACCTCAGGTATTTAAAAAATTATCCTTTATCTCAGAAAGTTATAAAGCAGTCTTAGCTGCAAGTTTTTCTGAGTTGTGCCCATTTCATGTTTTCTGTTACAACTTGACTATCTATTGTTCTATCTATTAGTATCAAAAAGGACATACAAGTTGCAAAGAACAAGATCAACCAAGCTTCTCAGCTATGTAAATCAGCAAATAGACTGGAGAAAAATTTTTTGTATTACTAACTGGCAGTATGAAGTGCTGAAAATGTTCCATCTTAGTTTTTCCGGGGGCTTAGGAACCTTTTGTTCCCCAGAAATACATGTATCAGGTCAGAAAATGAGTAGGGCTCTTCACCTGAGTGGTTATGGCATCCTGCTACACGAATTTAGACATATTCTCCACACTGTGCTTCAGAAATAATTTCAGTATCTTATCTAAAACACAGGAAATTGGTGTCACTAAAGTGCTCTACAGGTGAGAAATCTGTGGACCCTGGCTAGTGCTTGTGTCACAGAATCACAGATGATTTGGGTTGGAGGGGACCTTAACAATCATCTAGCTCCAGTCCCCCTGCCATGATGAACTGGGGAAACAAAAAAAAACAACAAACAAACAAACAACAACAACAAAAAAAAAAAAAGGAAAAGAACAGAAAGAATGAATTTTTCCTGGTGTGGATCTATTTTTATAAAGTTGAAAATGTGTTGGATAATGGGTTTGTAAGTAATAAATCAATTTGTTTCCATTTTTTGCAAAGGTATAATTTTATATACTTATTCAAGCAGTATTGATTTAGTGCATTATAAGCAGGTTAGGGCAGGATGATGACTGTACTGTACCAAGAAGGAGTTCTCAGCTCTCCACTAGCCATCTCTGTGCTTTTCTGGTTTAAATTTCACAGGGAGCTGAAAGAGCTTTACAGTTTTGCGCCATCTTAGTATTTAGTTCTGTTTCTTCTCCCCTACCTACCCTTGTTATTTAAGTGCCTGTACAGGCACTTAATGCACTAATAAACCAACAAAATACTGCTTTACACAGTCCCCATAGGTGCACACTACAGTCACTAGTATAGTGACTTAATAATCTACTGTCTTCTATTTTTAGAATAAGACCTCTCCCTGATCATGAAAGCGATAGCTTTTAGGTTTGTTTGTTTTTTTTTTCTCTGTAGACTAGTCTTTTCAATATCTCCTTGAAATCATCTGATGCTGCCTTTTTGGAAGATTCCATGCAGCTATGATTTTGGTTCCTTTTTCCCTCTTTATGTCTTAACTTTGTTAAACGCTTCCCATCTTATCTCCTTTCATTCAAAGTAGAATTAAATCATACTGGAAAGGCTAGGTGTTTGTTATCTCAGTTTCTTTATATTTGGTTTCACATCCTTCCCAGTGCTTTCTTTGATCACAGTGAGTGACAGCACCATTCAACCGCACAAGCCTATAGCATGGGTGTTGCTGACTCCATCTCCTCTGATACAACCCTTAGCGCATTTGCCCAAATTGTGCAAGTATCATAGTAGGGCATTCTTAATAGAAAGGAGGGGTCTTTTACAGGTTTTTATAAGCAGATAAGAAATACTGCTATTTGCATTAAGAGGGGAGCTTATCTTGGACTCTTCTGCACAGCTGACTAAAGTGAAATTCTTCATTTGCTTTTGTTTTAGTTTTAGCCCTACTTGTGTTGCTGAAGGACCTAGTGATTATCGGTGTACTGCATGCCCACCTGGATATGAAGGCCAGTACTGTGAAAGGTAGGATGAATGGAAAAAGAGGAAAGAGGGACAATGAAATGCAGAAAAGGCATGAAGGAGACAAATGGTTTTTGATACTGCAAGCGTGCATTTACCAATGCTTAGATACATGGCTTGAGTTAAGCTTTTTCCTCTTTATATGTTATTAAAACTCAGCCAACATAGGTAATTTTTACATACAGTGACTGTAAATTGATAATCAGTGTTATTTATATGACCAATGCTGTCCTAGTCTTACTTTTGACTTGTGAGGGATTTTTTCCTTTGGGCCTCAGAAGTTAAATGGAAAAATAGAAAACTTATCTAAAATTAGATGCCATGCTAATAGTGTATCTTGATGTCTCTCATACCCTTTTTTCAAGTGACTCTTGTGTCCTTATGGGCACAGACTGTGACAGACAGTTACATATAAACCCATTAATGCTGAATTGCAAATCAATAACCTAAACAGCAGCTGCTTGTTGTCCCATCCATAGCAACAATGAGAGATTAAGATGATCAAAATTAGCTAGTGTCTACTAGGAGATTTCATTTCTAATACAAAATACAAGGGGCTAGGTCTACAGGCAAACATGGATAATGGAGTTTTTTTGATTTTTTTTTTTTCTTTTTTTTCCTTTTTTTTGGTAGTATAATAGAAGCTGAAAACTGTTAAGGATGTGGAAGCACTTTTGCATACCCCCTCCATCTAGGCTATTCCATGTCCTGGTTAGAAGTTATTATTGGTTTGCTTGACAGCTAGCAATATGGCTCCCTAAGTCATAAAGCACCAGAGATTTTTTTCAATGAGTCACAGATCTCCATATAAATTTTGTTTACAGTATTGCTGAGTATTCATTATGGTACACTGCATCTCAGTTGGCCAAATCTTGTTCTGTATTTTCCACGTCTAGGTGTTCTTCTGGCTACACAGGAAACCCACAAATTCCAGGAGGCTCCTGCCAGGGGTGTGAGTGTGATCCATATGGTTCCTTGCCTGTCCCCTGTGATGCTGTCACTGGACAGTGCACTTGCAGACCTGGATTCACAGGGTGGAAGTGTGCTGGCTGTGAACATCGGCATGTGCGTGATGGCATGAAATGCATTTGTACGTATACTAATGAAATTTTAGATAACATTTGATTGTGTTTGTCATATTTCAAAAATTCAAACTTGCTTGTGTAACACTGAGTTGTGTGGATATCTGAAAATAATTGCCAGGTTTCTTACTGCTTTTGCATCTGGTCCACGTTTTTTCACAGGCCCTGAGATGTTAGGAAAACTCCCAATACTTTTTAGTATGCTCACTGAAAAATGACAACAAAACTTTGAAGGATTTCTTTTTGGCATTTTTGAGACTGTAGTTTTGTTAAAAGCTGTCACTACTGTTGTGACAGTATTTGCTCTTAGTGATTTTTTTAGTGTTGTCCTAAATGTTTAACCAGCAATTGCAAGGCTGTATGCCATGAGTCACATACAAAGTTTTTCATGTTGGTTCAACAACTGGAACTTAAAAGATGTAAGGGATGGCAGTACAATATGTCCAGGAGTAAAGAACTTCTTTTGTTTAAAATAGAAAATCAATAGCCTAAAACATGAATTATATTGTACCGTACTGGTATCTTTGTCCTACCCTCAATTTTGGTACATACCAAGTGTGTCTTATCTTGTATTACTACTTGGATTTTTTTTTCATGAAGTTGGATAGTGTTTGTTTTCAGTCTACAGTATCATATCCCATGATATTGTATGTTTATATCTTATAAAAAAAAACAGGTAGCAAAACCTTTCTAGAACACTCGGTCAGCCCTGACTGAAATAAGGCATTTTTCTCTCCTCTCTCTCTCTCTCTCCCAGCTTTTGAAGGACTAACTTTATTGTGAATTTTTTTTTCCCCTTCAATGCCATGATTGTTCACTTTAAAGTAGAATACAGGTAGACCACAGTACATGATGTTTATTAATCTGTGAATATTTGAATATATTGGCAAGGCACAATGAACTGGTTTAAATGTTTTCTTTTTAATTGGAGCTTTTTCATGGAGGAGGCGATATCTAGGTGAGGGACATGTAACATCAAGGCAAGTAGATGCAATCTTTTTTTTTTTCCTTTTTACTTCTCCAAAGAATTTGTTCAGTTTGTACCTCAATACCTAGAGGCGTACAGCTCTCTAGTTATCCAGAGGCATACAGCTCTCTAATATTAAAATCAAGTAGTAAATCAAAAACAAATTACAAATATTTTAAAAGCAAATTGAAAAAATAAACAAAGAAGTGCTAAAAATGTCTGAAGGCATCTTGATATGCATGCCTTCTTTAAGTGGTTAAAGACGAAGACATTAGTCACATAGGGTGAAGGATTACACAGTGCAGAACATTTTTTCACTCAACTTAATTGTCGTGATCAGCTCTCAGACAGTCATCAGGGCTTGGCAGAATTAAGCTTCTAAGTGTGACACTCAAGTTCAGTGCTTTTGTCTTAGCTCTGAATACCAGGCAGAGATTATAGATTACTGGGAATATAGACATAAAAGCTTATATTTCTATATTATTAACAATATGGCATTGATTCATCAATTAAAAGCCTAGTGCACCAAAGGAAAATAAACTTCTAATGTCCTGTAGTATGATGTAGTTTAGGACTTAATTCTGAACTTAGTTTCTTAAACTGTATTTAAACTACAGAAAAATGAGTGCAAGTAGACTAAGCAATCGATTTGCTGAATTCACTACAGTTTGGGTTCCATTTTGTGGCCTATATGCCAGGAAGAATTCAAGGAGAATTGCAAGTGTGAGTTAAGTCCGTAAATGTTACAGCTACAAAATTTTAAAATAAGAACCATGTTTTTTAGAGTGGCATCTAAATGAAAATTACTTCATTTTTCAATATCCTGAATAGCTCTTTCAATATTTCCAGCATTAGCCAACGTTTCCAATCTCAGGCACAACTTAGAATGGTGTTTTTATTGCTCTTTTACCTTATCAGTATTCTGAAAAGTCTTTTGTATATCCAGGATGACAGAGTTTCATTGTATAAAACAGCTGAAGTGCAAGTTATTATTTATAGTGGTTTTCCAGTTTGTTAATCAGACTGTTTCATTGTGTGGATAATAAGGTTAAAAATCCTTGCTGTGAATGGGAAAAGCTGTTTGCAGGCAAATCAAATTTTCCACCTTTTTGCTTTGAAAAATGGGATTTGCTGTAATCTCTGGTTTAGCTGCAACATATTCACATGCAGGAGTTGAAATCTATCTGTGCTATCTGTAGTGGCATTTTTACTTTAACTAGGTAGTCAGTTTTCACCATAAAAACAGTCCATCGCATGTGCATATGGACATTTCATTTGACTGGTAGAAATGAGGAATCAAATGAGAAAATTTCTTTTCTTTAGTCATAAAGATAGGAACAACCTATAGGAACAGGTGGGAGGTACTTTAAATCTCCCCTATTACAAGAACTAGGCTGCTACTATTGATACCATTTCAATAACATTCATGTCATAAATTGCAAAAACTGCAACTAAATATTTTGTTAGACACTTTATGCCTATTTGCTCTTATTATATGATTCTCACTTTTTTTTTAAAGATTCCTTGACCCCCATATTAGCTCTAAACCTGCTAATGCATTGCAATATACCTGACATGGCAGAAATTAGCCTGATTTATAAGGTCAGTAGCCTGTCGTGGATACAGAGGCTGTGGCAGATCAAGGGAGTGTAGCAGGCATAGACTTGGTGGGAATTTGCCCATGGCTAACGCTACCTAGCGTGTCACAGGCGTCAGAATGCAGCTATTGATAGTGATTCATTACTGCAGCCTCTAATGTGCTTTAGTAATCATTGTGCTGTCAAAGAACCATTAGAAACACTTCTGAGGGGAACCTTGAAGCTTTCCTTCCTTACTATCAGAACACTGAGCTGTTCCAATTTAAATTTAATGCAGCTGAGAATTTGGTCCTGTATATTTTTGCTTTCATATATTGATCAATTACAAAATATTCAGTAAATCCCCTTCTGACTAACTTCAGTTCTAAGGAAACTATAATAGTAATAATAATACTCTTAATGTCCAGAAAATAAATGCCAAGAGCAGAATCCTGTTTGCTTTCAATATTTAAAATTAGCTGTATACATGTATCAACTTTTGCTCTTTTGGTCACTTTGGTGGTTCCATTTCAACTACTGCAATTTCCTTGTACCTGTCAAAAGTTTGGAGAACCCCTGGTTAGGTGGTAAAGTGGTCTAACTTAAAGAAAATACATGTAATTACAGTCACTCATGTATGAAAAGGTGTAGTTTTAAGTAATATAAGACACAATGTGATTAAGTTGTCCTGTATACAGCTGTCCAATGTTAATGTTATTAGAAAAGTGAAATTTTATTTTGGATATTTAACAAAGGAAAACCATAACAAATTTTTTTGCAAATTCTGCAAAAGGTCTCTGTGCAGTATGACCTGAAAACCAAATACTGCATATTTAAATCAGAGAGGTTTTTTAGCCAAAATATTGTAATGCATTGTTCTCTATAACAGTTTTATTTCAACATAGCCTGTAACACAAATATCTTAAAGATTTGTAAGTGAAGATTTGAAGTGAAAAAAACAGAAAAAAAAAAAAAGGCAAAGAAACATACATATTCACTGAAGTGATCGGGTTTTGATATAGCTGTTTTGCTGGGTTCTTACTGGTTTTTATTATAATGTGTCATTTTTCAGTTGCTTAGTGCATGCCACTTTTCAGTGCTGTGCCATAATAGTTATATTTTAGAAAGCTACAGGTAAAATAGAAAAAGAATCTATTTCTTAAAAGCCACTGTACAAAGGGAAAGAATTTGCTTACTGCTGAATAACAATGGTAAGATAATTACAGGTTCTTGGCACAGAGAGTGTTCAGTTCCCTTTATATTCTTAGAACAGAACAATGTTGTTTTCTCTAGGATGCCAGCAGGGAATGAAAAATTATATCCAAAAACTGGAAGTGGATTTTTTAAAATAAGTAATACAAGAGTCTGGTTTACTACATATCATGAAAATTCCAATTTTTTTTTTCTTTTTTTGCATTAGTACAGCAAGTAGCTGGATTATTTTCCCAGCTAAGTGACCATCTAGGTTGTCCTGTACAGGTATTCATAATACTCTGCTTATTTTATCTTTGAACTCAAGTAATCCACTTTGTAGGCTAACTTTCCCTTCTCTTTTGAAATAGTCAGTAGCCAACAATAAAAAAAAAAAAATAATGATGGCTGCAAGCTAATTTTAATAATGCTGCCAGCATCCCTGTATACTGTCAAATATGACAAAAGTTCTCCCAAATCTTCTCTAAGATTTTGAATCAAGCCTGTAGCAGCATGCATTTTCTTAGATATAGTAATCCTCTTGTGTATTTTTTGTTGTACCTTGTGACATTCTACTTCAGTTGCAGAGTTTGTAGTACATAAAATGAAGAAACCTAGATTGCAATATTATTGGAGCAGTGACTGTGCCTGCTACTATGCTGTATTTAGGGAACAAAACAATCCTAGTGAGAACTTCAGGGTTTACTTGTTATATGGCTCTATATATTATACAACAAGACAGAACTCGCCTTCTGCATGCTTTCAGGGTATGTGCCATAGCTACAGTGGAGACTTAAAAAAAATGGTCTTCACTATTTTGAGCTCTGTTGCAACACAAACTACAAAACCTTTGTGTGGATGTATCCTCCTGTCACAAATGTTCCTTGGGGTCAAGCAAAAGCCGAAGTGTAAAGCAGTTGACTGAGGAAGAAATCATGATACAGGCAGTTCAAACAGAAATTTCATTGTTAGGAGTTTTTCTTTAATTCACTCAGTCTTGTGGGGAAAAAGTAAAAAGACCTTCAGCCATGCTGCAATCAAAAAACTTTCATCTTTATGAATTTAAATATTCAATATTGGTAGAAGGAGAAAATTAGATAATGAGATTCCTTTAATACCAGGTCTTGGACACTTAAATATTTGCAGTTGAAACTAGTGCTTGCAGTGAGAGGGAGTTTTTCCCAGCTGCCAAAGAGAAGAAGGGAACTTCCAGCCACCAGTCCTGGCAGAACCAAGGTTTTCCTTTTAAAATAGCATAGCTCCAAAATCAGAACTAGTCAGAGGTGCTGTCTCTGTCAGAAGCAGATCTTGAAGAATCCATGAAGAAAGGCCTCTCCTAGCTGCTATACACAGCTTAATCCAGCAGGAGCTGGGAGCTTCTTATTGCAAACCTTTACAGAGTGAGCTGAAAAGAAAGATCCTGTGTATAACATCAGATCTGTGAAGCCTTGGACCAACTTCTGCAATGCTCTGAGTTTAACAGAAGTTGTAAGCCTTTGTGCCTCAGCTGTAAGAATTAAACTTACCTCTGTGTTGGACAACTGCTTCTCTGTCTGCATGGGCTGAATAAGCGATGGGCATCTCTGCTTGACCTAGAAGCTAAGCTATCACTTGTTTTCCCTTTTTGTGATATGTGAGCTCCTGTTGAGTTTAAACCCACACTCCAATGTCTTTCACCCAGCTCAAGCACTCTTTAAACTCAATTAGTACTGGTATGTATTGGAACCAGGAAATAAGAATTTCTAAATAGCAAATATCAGAAATAAACCTGAGTAGGTGTTTTAGACAATTATCTGGATCTGAATTTTCTCAGATTATAGAGACATATTGGTCATATAAGCTACCTGAAACCAGCGGCAGTGGCAAGGAAGCTAAAGCTTTCCACTCTCTACTGGAGTTCTATTTGTGGGGGGACAAAGGAAGGCTATTTTATTATTTGATATGAGACTAGTGTCAAAATGGGAAAAGTGACATAATAGCCAACAACATAATGAGCTAACAATAGTTCAACACTTTTTTGTGAAGCTAATATTGAAGAGTCACTGACTAGCATAGGATACCACATCCTATCAGAGGTTGCATGGTTGCCCTTAGACCAAAAATTACATAGTCATAACACAGTGTTTATGAATCTTAACAACAAAGAATGTATTAAAGCAACATCATGTCATATAATCACTCAAATGGAGGAACACATTGTGACTCAGACATGTGTTTCCTTTATTGTACATTATCTTCTCTTTGTAAGTTGGACTAAATGGTTAGATGTCCATAAACTTAAAAAATTTCTTTTGCATGCGTACTTTGGAGATACTTCTCACAAGAGGTAAGTCAAAATCCTTAGAGGAGGTAATATGCATGGAAAAGTGTGGTGAAAATGAAAAATGCAGTAATTTGCATTAATTGCTTGCTGGAATATTATAATATTGATTGCATGATTTGCCTCTTACATGCTTGCACTGAATGTAATGATCTGAATTTAGTGCTGCATTTGTTAATATTAGACACAAATTTATCCTGACAGCTTTATAGATAGACACAGAAGTATTTAGTCTTGCAAAATATAATCACGCTCTTGAAATATTTCCCATAGCTGCAGTACCTTTCAGACTGCATTTTGGAGTAGCTTAGTCCTGTCTCATCTACTCAGCTGTGGTCTCATTTGATGCAGTTCCTCTTTTCAACCTGATTATTGTGCAGGAGATGATAATTTATACTGAATGCTTACTTATTGATTGTTACTCATTAAGAATACTTCACCTCTTCATGGGCTGTTAATTTTTTTCTTATCGGTGTGAATTAATTTTGCTTTTAACACATAGCAAACTTTTTGCATTTTATTACCAACCATTAAAACAATTTTGAAGGTGAATAGATTTAGCTTGTTTTATAAGTGAAATAATGTATCAGAAAAAATCCAGAGCAAAAACCAAACAGTAAAGAGAAACTCTTTTCAGGCACAAGATTGCTTATTTTCATCTTGCAAAATGCTTATCAGGTCTCCCTACCTTCTTGCCCAGCTATGGTACAGGTGTTGGTTATATAAAACATTATTGGCTGTAAAACTTGCTTTTCCTTTAATTCTTGCAGACTTCTGGAGGTAAGCATACAAATGACAAGAACTGGGATGCTAGGGGTGTTAAGTTCCATGTAGAAGCATAAATCAGAATGTATCATGCTCACAGTTACCAGCTGCAGTTCCAGTGCCGTTCAGCTTATGTAACAAAATACTGTGAAATAGGAGGAAGAAGGCTGCAAAGGGAAGCAATAAAAATGCAAAAGGAAGTCTTAAAATAACAGTAGTATCTAGCTTTCTGTACCCACTTCTTATTGCACTGAGCCAGCATCTACCTTGCCTCCTTTTCAATCATCGCATGAGTTTCATGGTGTATTAAACTAGTTTTCTTTTTTTTTTTTTTTTCCCTCTGGGTCTGACTTGACTCTTTGCTGTATTGAACAGTCAATCTACAGAATAAGAACCATATTTAGGTAACTGTGAAAACTTTAAAGAACAGAAAAAAAATTATTCTACATAAAGGTTCGGGGGGGGGGGGAAAGTCATTCTCTTTTGAAAACTACTCTTTTCTACAAAAGTGGTTTTTTAATAGCCATTAAGCTGCCTATTTTTTCTAAAAAAAAAAATAAAATAAAAAAAAAAATTACACACTTGTAAAACTTCAGGTACAACCTTCCACATCTCTTAATATCACCAGTGAAGTCATTGTTTCAGTTTGCTTCATCTCCTGAAATGTTTAGATTTGTCAGTTCTGTGTAGTCTTTATGCAGGGGACCAGGTATTCCCACAACCCTGTTCTAAAGGATGATGAAGAATTTTCCTGTCTGCTGCATAAATGATACAAGATGAGGATTTCTTGTGATAGTTAGTCAAAAGCAAGGGGAGGAAAAATGCAGCACACACCAGTATTTTTCCTGCTGAAGGATATTTGCAAGAAAGGAGAATCTTATAAACTGATTGATGAAAAGAGGTAGGGAAAAGCATTTTTCATAAAGGAAACTATCAGTATTTTTACCTTTGTGCTTTCAACTGTCTGCGTTACAGGCTTAGCATGCTTGGCCATGCTGTTATTATGACTACTAAGTGTATAAATTGTAAGATTTTTTTAAGGTTTTTTCTTATATTCAAAGCCATAAGCATACTATGTTTCTTACAGCACTACTTAAATTTTCCAAATTGCCTATCCACTTTTCTCAAACTGCAACCCAATTGCCTGTCTAAGTTAATATTTTATATTGGATAGTCCATAATGGACAACATAAATTATTTCCTCCTTTTGTGAGGTAAACCTTTCAGTTTTGCTCTTTGTGTTTTATATTAAACTGTCCAAATTACCAAGTCCTAAGCAATAACATCTTTCTTACTCCCTAGCTGTTTTTTCCATTTTTTCTCAAACTACGCTTTTGGGGTAAATTATCTGAAATTAGTGTTACCTCTCACAGAATTGTATGTGTGCCATATAATTTTTAACTCAAACATATGTCTTAAATGTTTAGCAGGAAGAAATAAACTTTGTTGGTCTTCCCCCAGCTTGTGATGATGAATGCACAGGACTCCTTCTCAATGACCTGGATCAGCTAAACCAGATGATACTGAGTGTTAACCTTAGTGGTCCACTGCCTGCTCCATATAAAATGTTACACGGTTTTGAGAACATGACACAGGAATTAAAGGTATGTTCACAATATTCACATATGTAAATAACAGGGCTTCAATACAACTATACTTGAATCAGTTCAAACATACAGCCATGAGTAGGTTAAAGGGAAGAATTACAATTCAAGATTTAATTACTTCAGACTTGCTTTTGTTGGTAAGTATTACAGTTATTTATTTTTACTTACTTTAATAAATAAACTTTGCAGCAGTAATTTCTGTACATATTTTCAAGGAATTATTTTGCAGGCACAGAAAAAGCAATGTTGTATACAAATAGAATGGTTTTCATGCTAGTGGTCCATAAAGTGGTGTCATGGGTTTCCCTGATTAGGTTTTTTTTTATAAGAGGAAGATCGGCTTCTGATGGAAGCCTCTGGAAGTTT